>JAIOJX010000032.1:177390978-178090978 GCA_022376925.1 Tragulus kanchil | reverse complement strand
GAATTAAGTTACCACAATTAGGAATTAGAAGCAGGTGGCATAATAATGGTGCTTTTTTTCATTTCATTTATTAGCAAAAAGAGAGAGAAGAGCTTCATTTATTTTCATCAGCGCCTCAGTAAAAGCATGGCAATTTGCAACACGAAAATCATTTCAAGTACCTCAGCCTCGTGCAACCCTCATTTTCTTTTTTGCTTTAAAAGCCTTTTAAAGTTCATTCTCCCACCAACCAGTTCCCCGCATTCTGAAAGGGAGTGTGTGTATGAGTGTGTGTCTTACATGGAGTGGTGAGTGCTCGTGCAATCAGACTACTTCTCCTAAGCAGTTTTGGGGGTGCCGTGTGGGGCCCTGAGTCGGAGGTGCCAGGGCTCTGGTTTAAACGGCATCCCACCCTTGTTTTTCCTAGGTTTTCAGTTACTTCCACAGGGGCTTGTCTCAGTTCTGCAGGGTCAATTCAGGTGCACCCTCTGCCTCAGTCAAGCCAAATGCACAACATCCCTCTGCAGGACAACGACCGTCCGGCCAGCGTCCCTCGCGTCCCCCACGCACCCCGCTGCCTCCTGGCACCCGCACCCTGCGGGCCCCTCGCTGTCCGCACCTCGGGGCCGCTCCTCGCGGATCCGGCGCGGCGCAGCGACCCTTGCGCTCCCTCTAGCGTCGACATCCGGGATCGCCACGGGCTGGCCCGCCTGGAGCCCCGGAGCGCATCACCCAGCCTGGAGAGGACGCCGGAGCTCAGGGGATGCGGGCGCCAGGGGTGCCCACCGCGCCTGTGTGTGTGAGTCCCCCTCCGAGCCGGGCTCCGGGGATGGGCACTTCTACTTCAAACTTAGGGGAACGCCTTCCATGTCTGAGGCCTCTTGCTTGTGTTGCCCCACCTTTGATATTCCCTGGGCGCTGGGCCAGTAGCCCCAGCCCTACCGGCCCCTCCGCCCCGCTTTGGTCTAATCCCGCCGCCTGCGTTCGTCTGGACCCCGCGGAGATCGCAGCGCTCGCGGGGCCGGATTTCCTCCAGCGAGCGCTGCCGGCCCAGCGCGAGCATCTCTCGGGGCTCTTCTGTCCCTGCGCACCCCTGTTTCTCTCTTTTTCTCTGTTTTATTTTAGAGCAATGAGTCTTCATCCACATTGTTCCAGTTTCTCTCTGGCAATCTCTCCGGTTTGCCTCTTTTTTTTTTAACCCTACAATTTACTCATGGTTTCTTTCCTTGCGTCCCTTTCCCCCCCTTATATTTCTGCTGTTTCTTCTCTATTTCTGTTTCTCAATCATCCAACTTTGTATTGTTGCCCTGTTTTTTTTTTTTTCTTCCCTTTATTTCTGTTTTTCTCAATTTTATCCAACTTTGTGATTGGGTTGCCCTGCAGCCCAGCCTGGCCTGGCTTTAAAGGTGTGTATGAGTGTGTGTCTTACATGGAGTGGTGAGTGCTCGTGCAATCAGACTACTTCTCCTAAGCAGTTTTGGGGGTGCCGTGTGGGGCCCTGAGTCGGAGGTGCCAGGGCTCTGGTTTAAACGGCATCCCACCCTTGTTTTTCCTAGGTTTTCAGTTACTTCCACAGGGGCTTGTCTCAGTTCTGCAGGGTCAATTCAGGTGCACCCTCTGCCTCAGTCAAGCCAAATGCACAACATCCCTCTGCAGGACAACGACCGTCCGGCCAGCGTCCCTCGCGTCCCCCACGCACCCCGCTGCCTCCTGGCACCCGCACCCTGCGGGCCCCTCGCTGTCCGCACCTCGGGGCCGCTCCTCGCGGATCCGGCGCGGCGCAGCGACCCTTGCGCTCCCTCTAGCGTCGACATCCGGGATCGCCACGGGCTGGCCCGCCTGGAGCCCCGGAGCGCATCACCCAGCCTGGAGAGGACGCCGGAGCTCAGGGGATGCGGGCGCCAGGGGTGCCCACCGCGCCGGTGGGGGTGGGGCCCCCTCCGAGCCGGGCTCCGGGGATGGGCACTTCTACTTCAAACTTAGGGGAACGCCTTCCATGTCTGAGGCCTCTTGCTTGTGTTGCCCCACCTTTGATATTCCCTGGGCGCTGGGCCAGTAGCCCCAGCCCTACCGGCCCCTCCGCCCCGCTTTGGTCTAATCCCGCCGCCTGCGTTCGTCTGGACCCCGCGGAGATCGCAGCGCTCGCGGGGCCGGATTTCCTCCAGCGAGCGCTGCCGGCCCAGCGCGAGCATCTCTCGGGGCTCTTCTGTCCCTGCGCACCCCTGTTTCTCTCTTTTTCTCTGTTTTATTTTAGAGCAATGAGTCTTCATCCACATTGTTCCAGTTTCTCTCTGGCAATCTCTCCGGTTTGCCTCTTTTTTTTTTAACCCTACAATTTACTCATGGTTTCTTTCCTTGCGTCCCTTTCCCCCCCTTATATTTCTGCTGTTTCTTCTCTATTTCTGTTTCTCAATCATCCAACTTTGTATTGTTGCCCTGTTCTCTTTTTCTCCCCTTCATTCCTCCCTCCTTTCTCTCCCGTTCCCCTGGGAGTTTCCCAGATAAATCACTGGCCTCCAGTTTAATCATCTCTAATGCAAGCCGACTTCCTCCTCATCCACCGCATTCGAATGAGTTGCGGTCCAAACCTGGAAGATGAGTGGCAGGTCTCGGGTCATGAGCACCTTCTGCAGCCCAGCCTGGCCTGGCTGTGTGTCTGTGGTTTGTTTTGTGTCATTTGCTGTTGTGTGTTTTGTGTTATTGCTATCAAAACACAGGGTATAGGCATTCTGGAATGCACTGTTTGCCTCGGAGGAGTGACGTTGAGTGAGGGTGGAAACGTGTTCGGAAGGCGGTGGGGGCAGGGAGATGACCCTCTGCAGACTGGGCTTCCAGGAGCAGGAGGGCTCCTGCCTGGAGGCTTGGCAGCCTCTGATGCCCGCACGCCACTGGAAAAAAGGGGTCCAGTTTCATTCGCCACGAAACTTTTCAAAGGCTGTTGGGATTTGAGAAAAAGATCAAGGAGCCAAATAATAAAAGGAATTCAGATCAAAACAATGGATTAGTACCTTAGCCTGTAAAGTGAGCTAAGATTTAGTACGACCAGACTCCAGGCTGGTGAGAAGTAGGGTGGCATTCAGAGCTCCGGGGACTATAAACGGATACAATCCTTTTGGAAAGAAATTTGGCAAAGCGTATCAAGAACCTTTGAAATGCTCACACCTTTTGACCCCGTAATTCCACTTCTGGGAATCTAGCCCAGAGAAATAATCTGAAATGTGGCAAGAGCTTAAGGCCCAGAGATGGAAATCAAGCTGCCATTTATGAAGGAAATTGGAAATCACCTAAATGTCCAGTAGAAATGGCCTCTTGAAGTCAACGCTGGATTCCACTTCTGGGATCTTAGCCCAAAAGAAATCAATCTCTCGGGGCTCTTCTGTCCCTGCGCACCCCTGTTTCTCTCTTTTTCTCTGTTTTATTTTAGAGCAATGAGTCTTCATCCACATTGTTCCAGTTTCTCTCTGGCAATCTCTCCGGTTTGCCTCTTTTTTTTTTAACCCTACAATTTACTCATGGTTTCTTTCCTTGCGTCCCTTTCCCCCCCTTATATTTCTGCTGTTTCTTCTCTATTTCTGTTTCTCAATCATCCAACTTTGTATTGTTGCCCTGTTCTCTTTTTCTCCCCTTCATTCCTCCCTCCTTTCTCTCTCCCGTTCCCCTGGGAGTTTCCCAGATAAATCACTGGCCTCCAGTTTAATCATCTCTAATGCAAGCCGACTTCCTCCTCATCCACCGCATTCGAATGAGTTGCGGTCCAAACCTGGAAGATGAGTGGCAGGTCTCGGGTCATGAGCACCTTCTGCAGCCCAGCCTGGCCTGGCTGTGTGTCTGTGGTTTGTTTTGTGTCATTTGCTGTTGTGTGTTTTGTGTTATTGCTATCAAAACACAGGGTATAGGCATTCTGGAATGCACTGTTTGCCTCGGAGGAGTGACGTTGAGTGAGGGTGGAAACGTGTTCGGAAGGCGGTGGGGGCAGGGAGATGACCCTCTGCAGACTGGGCTTCCAGGAGCAGGAGGGCTCCTGCCTGGAGGCTTGGCAGCCTCTGATGCCCGCACGCCACTGGAAAAAAGGGGTCCAGTTTCATTCGCCACGAAACTTTTCAAAGGCTGTTGGGATTTGAGAAAAAGATCAAGGAGCCAAATAATAAAAGGAATTCAGATCAAAACAATGGATTAGTACCTTAGCCTGTAAAGTGAGCTAAGATTTAGTACGACCAGACTCCAGGCTGGTGAGAAGTAGGGTGGCATTCAGAGCTCCGGGGACTATAAACGGATACAATCCTTTTGGAAAGAAATTTGGCAAAGCGTATCAAGAACCTTTGAAATGCTCACACCTTTTGACCCCGTAATTCCACTTCTGGGAATCTAGCCCAGAGAAATAATCTGAAATGTGGCAAGAGCTTAAGGCCCAGAGATGGAAATCAAGCTGCCATTTATGAAGGAAAAATTGGAAATCACCTAAATGTCCAGTAGAAATGGCCTCTTGAAGTCAACGCTGGTCTATTCTCCACCTTAAATTCATGCTGGCACAGGGAGTCCTGTTTGGAAGAGCACAGAGACAAGACAAAAGCAGGATTCAACGCTGAATCCACGATGTGATGTGGTCACAGTGACACTCCACGAAGCTAAGTCACACACAGAACACACCATCCCCGTGTGAGTCTCTGCCAGGTGAAACGGGGGGTGGCTTCCCCCCTTAGCATTCGAGCCCTCTCTTGACCTCTCCTTTCCCAGAAGGAGCGTGAATTTCCCTTAAGAATAGAAGGAAACTCTTACTTTTCTTTTTCCTCTTTGGAAGTGCTTGTGAAAGTGACAAGGGCTTGGAGAAGAAAGGCTAATAGGGCTGAACAGAAGGAAACCCGCTCCCAGGATGAACTGGGGCTGTGAAACAGAAAGGATGGAGACAGAGCCTGGGGTCTGGAGGAGAACGGCCCTGGTTGGAGTCCTGCATGCACTCCCTGGCCCGGGCAGGGCTGGGTCCTCCTAGGGCTTCCTGCCACCTTAGCTGGTAAGTGTGGCTTGGTTCCTTCAACCTGCCCTGACCTCTCTGTCTACTGCTCACCCCCTCGGTGGCCCTCGGCGCCTTCCCTTACGCCGATGGCACAATGAGGAAGGTGCAAAGTATACCCTCTTTGGAGCAAAAGCTCCTTCTCTTTGGGATTTTAACCCAAACTTTACCCTCTTCTGGAAGCCTGCGTGGGCATTCCCTCAGCTGTAAGCAGTAGCTCTGGGCTCCATGAACCACAGACAGTGATGTAAGTGATTCCCAAAGCATGCCAAGCGGTGTGCTGTCCCAGAACTGCACTTTGCACTGCTTGGTGCGGGCAAAGCTCCTGCCTGGGCTAGGGTTAAATCGCTCCACCACGGAGAGGAGACCCAGCCAGGGGTCTCATTCACAGATAAGGCTCCAGACACCCTGCCTCGTTTTCTTTCTCTCTCTCCTTTTCTTTCTCTCTGTTGTTCCTTCTTGCTCTTCTTTTTCTTTTCTCTTTCTCTCTTTTTTTCTTTCTTTCCTTCTCTCTCACTTTCTGTCTCTCTCTTTGTTTCCATCCTTTATTCAGGATTGACCCTGGATAAAACTGGGAGGTTGAAGGGTTTTTTTTAGATGGCTTCACATCTCCCATTTCAGAATTTCTCCTCTCCTGCTGGAAATTCCTGCTCTCTTGGCTCCTACCCTACAGCTCTGCCCAGTAGAACATTCCACGATGCTGGAAACACGATGTAACTGGTGCCGTCTGATAGGGTACCCACTAGCCACCTGTGACGACTGAGCACTTAAAACCTGTCTACTGCCACTGAGCAACTGAATTTTTCATTTCATTTCACTTTAATTAATTTAAATTCAAATCAAATAGCCGCATATGGCGGGTGAGTTACTGTATCGGATGGTGCAGCCCTATAAAAACCTGTCCTGGATTTTGACTCTGGACTTCCTCAGACTCAGATTCATCCTTTATACCCAAACATCATCAACTTTTCAGGCCCCAGTCTAGATGTCTCTTCTGGCGTGTGTCGGGGCTGGCTCACACCCACCCGCACCAGCCTGCACCTGCTCCCAAGAGCATGCGTGGCCCTGTTCCCTCGCTCTGCAGTGACTTCATGTTGGGAGCTTGAATCAGCTGTCATGAGAGTCTTTACACCATGGAAAGGGGCAAATCAAGTCCATTTTCTCCCTGGAATTCGTTGCTAAATATTTACCTGTATACCCTTGGGAATTTCTAGGTGGCTCCGTGGGTTAAGAATCTGGCTGCAATGCAGAAGACACAAAAGACCCAGGTCAGGAAGATTCCCTGGAGGAGGGCATGGCAACCCACTCCAGTATTCTTGCCTGGAGAATCCCATGGATAGAGGAGCCTGGTGAGCTACAGTCCGTGGGTCACACAGAGTCAGACATGACTGAAGCAACTGGGCACGCATGGGTACACCCTTGTGTAACAGAGCCATGGCTTGCACACTCCCGAGATCAGGTGTCTCCTTAACTTAAAAAAAGTATATTTATTTATGTTTGGCTGCGCTGGCTCTTCATTGCTGCGTGAACTTTTTTCCCTAGTTGTGGCGAGCGGGGGCTGCTCTCTAGTTGTGGTGTGTGGGCGTCTCATCCCGGCGGGCTCTCTAGTTGTGGAGCACAGACTTCGGGGCACGTGGGCTTCAGCAGTCATGGCGCATGGACTTGGTTGCCCTGGGACATATGGAATCTTCCTGGACCAGGGATCGAGCCTGTGTGCGTTGCATTAGCAGGTGGATCCTTAACCACCGGACCACCAGGGAAGCCCGTGTCTTCTTTTGCTGTCTGGGCGCCTCCCTTGTTGTGCCTCGTCCTGGTTCGCCTGAGCGAATTTCCCGCCGATTCCCAGGAGTCAGACTGGGCCCATCCTCTGGGGTCCGGTGGATTCCGGGGCTTCCGTCTCTCAGCGGATTCTCACACTGCTTGTGTGTGTTTGCCTCCTCTGTTAGATTTCAGGTTCCTCGAATGAAGATAGTTCTGGTTTTGCTCGGTGTGGTATCTCCAGGGCCTGGCCTATAGTACGGATAAAGGTTTTTAAAGGCCTAGTGAGAACCTTGGAGCTGAGAGCCCATCGCTAGGGCCCTAGATTCGAGTTCTGCGCTGGCTCTTTCTCCTCAGTTGCGAGGCGCTGACGATGCCCCCACTCCCGCCCCTGTGTTACAGGCACCTACCAGTCTCTTTCCTGTCCACTCCGTGGGGATACAGTAAGGATCGAGTAACTGAGCATGTTCCCCCGCCCTACTCCGTCAATGACCTTGTGTGTCATAACAGAAAGACATAACCGTGTCTTTCCTGTCCACTTTGTGGGTATACCGTAAAGGTCGAGGAAGATAACAGAATGCTTCGAAAAGTTATGCACATAAACAGGCTGCTCCCAGAAGTCCAGGGGCATTTTGAATCCTCTTTGGTTCTTTGCCATTTTAGATTGGGACATCAGAGAAGACCAAAGGGGGTCCGTCGTTTCCCACGGGTTTGCCGGGAATGGGACCAGGGCAGCAGCCCGTGAGGGAGGGAGGGGACTTGGCAGCTCTGCACACACCCGCCTTGAAGGAGTGGCTGCCACTGCTTTTATCTCCCTTGACGGGGAAGCGAAGACAGTCCCAGCTGAGGAGTCCTCTTTGTGTTTAGAAAGTCGTGTGGTGGTGGTGAAGGCTATGCTCTTGGATGTGAAATTGTTTTCTTCTGACATTTAGGAAAGAAGCTCTCTTCTGAGAGCCCACAAATATTTGTCAGTTATTTTTCTCTTGGAGAAATGTTTTTCTCACGTCTGCGATGCTAAAGACCGTCGTGGGCATTTCAGCGTCTGTGGCCTGTGAAAGTTGACTGGATCCCAGGGCTGTTCCAAAGGGGTTAATTGCATCTAAGCATTGGAAAGTGATTATCTAATTAAACTTTGAAATGGAATGGTAAAAACACTGGGTGACAGACTGTCTGTGGGAGGGTCCCCTGAGGTGCTCTCCATTTATTGCTAATCATCTTTCCTGCCCAGGCGGGGGCCCCTTTCCAGCAGATCACATGCTCAGACCGCCTTCTCCCCGGCTCAGGAGTCACTCAGAGATTTGTCAGGCAGATCCCCCCCTCTGCGTGACGTGCCCTGCCTGAACCCTGCAGTTGTGCCCGGTATCTCGAAAGACTATTGTCCCTGGGCTTCAGCTCCCCAATGTCTATTTAACATGAGAAAGCTATGTCTATACTTAGAATTGTGGAATCCAAGAGATGTGAAGTCTTGGGAGTTAGGCTGGTTATTTATGAATCTCGTTCAGAAGATGTGGGTTTGAGACCTGAGACACCTGCTGTAAAGTCCATGCATGTGTCACATCCCACGCGTTGAAATCTGCTGGTGTCTAGAGTCTACTGAGCCAGGGCACCTGCTAGCTATCCTGGTGGATGTGGAGTGGGGACGCTGGATCATGTGCTCTGGAGCAGCCTGTGGGTGAGAGGGGAACCATCCGGAGAGGCCGAGGTGAAGATAGCTCTTCGTCACCTGAGAAACGATCTCGTTTGTTCCTTATTTGTGCCTGGCGATGTGATTTCCTACATCATTGCCATTCTCTAGATGTGAAGAGGTTCAGACCACTTAACCACCCTCCTGAGTCCTTCAGTGCGGAGGAAACTTGGCAGCTCTGCACACCCGCCTTGAAGGAGTGGCTGCCACTGCTTTTATCTCCCTTGACGGGGAAGCGAAGACAGTCCCAGCTGAGGAGTCCTCTTTGTGTTTAGAAAGTCGTGTGGTGGTGGTGAAGGCTATGCTCTTGGATGTGAAATTGTTTTCTTCTGACATTTAGGAAAGAAGCTCTCTTCTGAGAGCCCACAAATATTTGTCAGTTATTTTTCTCTTGGAGAAATGTTTTTCTCACGTCTGCGATGCTAAAGACCGTCGTGGGCATTTCAGCGTCTGTGGCCTGTGAAAGTTGACTGGATCCCAGGGCTGTTCCAAAGGGGTTAATTGCATCTAAGCATTGGAAAGTGATTATCTAATTAAACTTTGAAATGGAATGGTAAAAACACTGGGTGACAGACTGTCTGTGGGAGGGTCCCCTGAGGTGCTCTCCATTTATTGCTAATCATCTTTCCTGCCCAGGCGGGGCCGCTTTCCAGCAGATCACATGCTCAGACCGCCTTCTCCCCGGCTCAGGAGTCACTCAGAGATTTGTCAGGCAGATCCCCCCCTCTGCGTGACGTGCCCTGCCTGAACCCTGCAGTTGTGCCCGGTATCTCGAAAGACTATTGTCCCTGGGCTTCAGCTCCCCAATGTCTATTTAACATGAGAAAGCTATGTCTATACTTAGAATTGTGGAATCCAAGAGATGTGAAGTCTTGGGAGTTAGGCTGGTTATTTATGAATCTCGTTCAGAAGATGTGGGTTTGAGACCTGAGACACCTGCTGTAAAGTCCATGCATGTGTCACATCCCACGCGTTGAAATCTGCTGGTGTCTAGAGTCTACTGAGCCAGGGCACCTGCTAGCTATCCTGGTGGATGTGGAGTGGGGACGCTGGATCATGTGCTCTGGAGCAGCCTGTGGGTGAGAGGGGAACCATCCGGAGAGGCCGAGGTGAAGATAGCTCTTCGTCACCTGAGAAACGATCTCGTTTGTTCCTTATTTGTGCCTGGCGATGTGATTTCCTACATCATTGCCATTCTCTAGATGTGGAAACTGAGGTTCAGACCACTTAACCACCCTCCCTGAGTCCTTCAGTGCTGGCCTTTCTGACCTGGAAACTCATGTCCTTTTTTTGAAAAACATTATGCTCTTCAAGTGTCGTTAATTTACAATGCTGTATTTAATTTCTGCTGTACAGCAAAGTGATCCAGTTATAGTTTATATATGCACTTTTTCATATTCTTTTCCATTCCAGTTTATCACAGGATATTGAATCCAGTTTCCCTGTGTGATACAGTCAGACTTTGTTGTTTACCCATTTTCTTTCATTTTTATTTTTAATTGGAGGATAATTGCTTTACAACACTGTGTTGGTTTCTGCATAGACGTGGATCTAGAGAAATGGTGCAGGGCCGGAAGAGGGACAGAGGTGTGGAGAATGGGCCTGGGACACAGCGGTGGAAGGGGAGGGTGGGCCGAATCCAGAGGGCAGCGTTGCGTCGTGTATAGCACCACGTTTATCCACTTTATATATAGCTTGCATCGGCTAATCCCAGACTCCCGCTCCATCCCTCCGCCACCCCGTCCCTTTGGCCACCACAGGCCTATCCTCTACATCTGTGAGTCCATTTCTGTGTATTGTCGTAGGTAAGGAGCTCATGTCTTTTCACCTGCTACGCTGGACGCCACGGAGACCGTGACAAGGAAAGGTTCCTGCCCTCTGAGGACAAGAAGGAAAATGTCACAGCAGAGATGGTGTTTGACTTTAATGTTCACTGGAGGAGATACACCCGTAAGAGAGGACTCGGAGAAAGGCAAGTGCACACAGGGTTTGAGGACCGACATGTGGGCAGAAGTGACTTGAAGCCTCAAACTTTACTTTTTTTAAAAAATTTTGAACGATGCCGTTATGCAGTAGTGAGCATGTCGGAGCCCCCATCATGTGCGGACCCCGGGTGTGAGAGATAAACAAAGCAGATGAGGTGGTCGTCCTTATACGCTGGTGGGATAGTGGCAGCTTGGGCCTCCCTGGTGACTTAGGTTTATCAACGGAACAGCAGTCATGCTGCAGAAATGATGTCCAGCACCCGGAGTCCAGAGGAAAGGATGGCAGGCTGTGGAGTTCTTGTTGTCTAGAGGTAGGATCCAGCCAGTATGTCAGGAGAACCAGTGTCTCTTGGCCCAGTGCCCTAGAATGCATTTGTCACAGGGATATTTGCATAAGTGGCATTGAGCAGTGTAATGATCTGTGTCCCCAATAGTCATTTTATAAAAAATGCAGTGACGTTCCTTGGGTGTCTCTCCTGATAGCGTTGTGTAACCTTTGCTAAGGGCAAAATATTAAAGTGTTGTTTTACAAAGGCAATTCTAAAGAGGAATTTAAGTGACTCTACTATGCCGTAACTCAGACAAGGGAGCACACAGAAATCCTTCTGGAATTTCAGTTTAAGCGGCTTTCAAGTCTGTCCAGTTCTCCTGATCCTTCTGCCGAGGCTCCCAGCAGCTCCTCCTCCTCACTTTCTAGCCTTTCACAGGATCCTCCTAAGGCTCTTCTAGCTCCTTCCACCTGCAGCCCCTTCTCCGAATTGTCACCCCAGAGGTTGTCCTAAAACCCACATCTTGCTCAAAGAAAGTGAAAGTGAAATGGTTAGTCGCTCAGTCATGTCTGACTCTTTGTGATCCCATGAACTGTAGCCCCCCAGGCTTCTCTGTCCGTGGAATTCTCCAGGCAAGAATACTGGAGTGGGCTGCCATGTCCTCCTCCAGGGGATCTTCCCAACCCAGGGATCAAACCCGGGTCTCCTGCATTGCAGGCAGATTCTTTACCATCTAAGCCACCAGGGAAGCCCTTTTGGAGCATTACCTGAACAATTATACCCTCCTGATTGTATTCTGATTATATTGGAAGTTGCCTTTTTGGAAATAGACTGGAGCGAAGGCCTGGTGACTAAATCAATTCGTAAATGGCTCACAATAGCTTCTGGCAGTGTTGAGTTTGCATATGGCCCCTTAACACCACTTGCCAGACTCCATTCCCTGGTGCACAGAGGTTCTGTGAGATGCTCCAAAGCAAAGGAACAGTCCCAGCTGCGGGCATCTTTTCATCTTCAATTCATTTTAAAGTAGATGTTGGAAAAATGCTATGGTTTTTGGTAAAGCTGTTCTAATGATCCAAGAAGAGGGGTTGTATGGTGTTGAGGAGTCCATGGGCCTAACCTGACCTGGGAAACGACTCTATCTCTTTGCAGCTCAGTGTCTTCATCTGTAAAATGGCACTAATTGTAGGATCTGCCTCAGAGGCTTAGGACAGTGCCTGGGACCCAGGGAGCCTTTGACTAGTGGTAACTTTCATGTCTGAGTGATCGTCTTCTTTGGGGAAACTCTCCCGCCCCTGACAGCAGAAGGAAGTTAGGTGACAGAGCGCCTGATGAAGGAAGTGTGATGTTCAGCAGCAGGTTGTACATTTTGCCTTCCTACTGCCAAGCTGTGTGTTTCTATTTGAAAATTGCCGGTCTTTGTTATGCATCTTATCTCGTAATTTTAACATTTATTGGTACAATTATTCAATGTTTATATTAAGCATATGGATCAAAGTTTGATCATTTCTTATCACAATTAATTCAACTGTTAGACCAGTTTTTTGCTGTCGACTTTCATTTAAATGGTATCTCGTGAGCCTCCTGTGGGCACCTTGACAAAATGGCACAATTTAAATAATATTCCATGGTCAAACAAGTTTGGGAAATACTGCCTGAGGTTATATTTCAGTTGAGTATGCCCCATTCGGGCAAGATTATTATGTGGCAGTGCAGATGAAGCACCAGCCAACTTGGTGCTTCGAGACATCACCTCCCTTTAGAATGAAAATTTGATTTATGTAAACCTGAGTGTTTTTAACACGGATAATGGTTCTGCCCATCAACACCAGCTTGAAACCAGTGTCTGTGTATTTATCATTAGTTCATTCATTCAGTAATAATGTAATGAGCCCTTCCTGTGGTCCAGGTACCACGCTAAGCCTTGGAAGCACCGGGCTCTAGCTTCTGTGTTCTAGATCTGTGTTATCCAGTATGGTAACCACAGGCCACGCATGGCTATTGAGCACTTGAAAGCTAGTCTAGGTGAGATGGAGGCACCAGTTAAATTCACACCGACCTTTAAAGACAATAGGAAAACAAAAGCAAAGGACTTCCCTGGTGGTCCAATGGTTCAGACTCCATGCTGTCATTGCTGAGGGCTCAGGTTCAATCCTTGATCTGGGAACTAAGACCCTATACCAAAAACAAGCAAATGAAAAGGAAAGAAAAATATCTTAAGTATGTATATATAAGTATATAATGTATTAGAAATATATAATAATAGAGTTAAAATTAATGTTCATTGCATGCTGACATAATTGTGTTTTGGGTAGGTTGGGTTACTATTATCAGAGTGAATACAACCTTCTGCTTTTTCCTCCCACTTTAGTTTCAATGCAGCTACTAAAAACTTTTCGATCATACAGGAAGCTCATATTCTATTTTTGCTGAACCTCAGGAGTCTAGATGGTTCACAAACGTTTAGCTGGTTAGTAAAAAGAGCTCTATAATTTTCTAGATCCCTCCAGTGGGGTCCTGATGTGGAGCAGTGTCCCCACATGCAGGATGGAGGGATCAGCAAAGGCTCTGAGGCTGGAGTCAGGAGTCTGGAGTTGGGATCCAGGGAACTGAGAGAGAGCACAAACATATTAGGATCAAATGGTGATTTGAGGGTGTGTGTGTCAGCTTTTGCTGTGTAACAAACAATAAGCGCACAGACACATAACCATATGCAGACTGTGCATTTGTATCTCACACCTCGGCAGATTGGCTGGGGTGCAGCTGATCTAACTGGGGCTTGGTTTCTCCCTGAGGCTGGAGTTCAGGTCTCCTCCAAGGGCGTTCATGCCAGGACCCAGCAAGAAGGGGCAGCATCTACCTGGAAAAAGTTCTCACATGATGGTCAGTGCCAGAGGCAAATGCCACTTGTGCAAATAATTGATCACTGTCAGCCTAGTCACTTCTCCTAACGTCCCCTCAGCCAAGTCACATGGCTGGGACCAAAATTCAGCAGCAGGAAACTACACCCTGCCTATGTGTACCAGGAGGCCAAGCCGAATCACGCTGGCCAAGCCCTACGTCTACTGGACACAGAAAACTGCTCCCGCGGAGGTGAGGGGGAGGAGGGCGTGAATTCTGTTGATTAATCATCTGATCTATCAGTGGGATGGGGGCATGGTTAGAAACAGGGCAGGGTTCTGAATGCTGATTATGAAGGAAGCGGAGAACACATGGTCCGTAGGTAGGGTGACCACATAACGACCATCCACACCAAATACTTCTGAGAGTGAAGGGGGCATATTTCCAATTACACTGGGACAGTAGGAGTAAGCCTAGATTGTCTCAGGAAAATCAGGTTGTCTTAACTACAAGCCAAATCCCCAACACTGAGGTCATGGCATTTCATTTCAGCTTTCTTTTTCTTTTCAAAATTAATCCATGCTCAACCCAAGGCCAGGCACACTCTCTGGTCTCTCAGGCAATCAGATCACCTCTCAGACATGGCAGCTGGGGCTCCTGCAGATGCAGCTTGCCTTCAGCGACCAGATCCTGCATGGGTGGTGAGTTTGATCCCCAGGGCTGCTGCAATAATCACAGCCCATTTGGTGGCTCAAGACAGCATGGAGGTGTTCCATCCCAGTTCTGGAGGCCATAAGTTTGAAATCAAGGTGTCAGCACAGTTGGTTCTTTGGGGAGGCTGTGGGTGAGAATCTGTCCCAGGCTTCTTTCCTGGTGACCGGCGGCTGCTCCCAGTCCTCAGTGTCCTTGGCTTGTGGCCGTATCGTTGCGGTTTCTGCCTCCATCTTGATGTGGCTTTCTCCCCCAGTCTTCCTGTGTCTGTGTGTCAAATCTTCCTCTCCTTTCTCGTCTAAGAATACCAGGCTAAATCCAGGATGATCACATTCTGAGATGGGTTTAGTGACCTCAGCAGCGACCTTATTTCCAAATACAGAAGGTCCTAGGGGCTAGGACTTGGGCATATCTTTTCTGGAGGGCACAGTTCAACCCAGGACAGGTGGGTTTCCAGGTGGGCAGTGGAGCGCAGAGTGAGCACAGGTGGGTCAAGGCATGGGACGGCAGTCCTAGCAGACCCGACCATCTCTCCCTGGAGTAGGGGCGGGGAAGGGAGCTACAGGGGAGACACCTTCGAGGCGGCTCTCAAGGCTAACTGGAGTTGGGGGGAGGGGAGAGAAGGTGAGGCAGCAGGTGGAGGCCTGGCCAGGAAGGCACTCACGTGGCCCAGAGGTGGGGGGTCCTCAGCACCCTGACTTCTGCGCCTCTGGGGTCAGGTGAGCTGGCCTGATAATGCTGAGTCTCCAGGTACCGGCAGGGCAGGCTCCCTTCCCAAGGAGGCATTCAGTAGGAAGAGGAGGGTGGCAATCCCAACCAGAGGCCCTTAGATGGGGTCCAGCGTCCTCGGGAGGGAGGGGAGACGTTGCTGCAGGACCAAGAGCAGAGGTTAGGGGCTCAGCCTGGATGGGGTCAGGAGACTGGGGCTGAGTCTAACAACCCCTGAGGTCATGGCTTTCCTTTCTTTTCAAAATTAATCCATGCAAAGAATTGCTCTCAGGCAATCAGATCACCTCTCAGACATGGCAGCTGGGGCTCCTGCAGATGCAGCTTGCCTTCAGCGACCAGATCCTGCATGGGTGGTGAGTTTGATCCCCAGGGCTGCTGCAATAATCACAGCCCATTTGGTGGCTCAAGACAGCATGGAGGTGTTCCATCCCAGTTCTGGAGGCCATAAGTTTGAAATCAAGGTGTCAGCACAGTTGGTTCTTTGGGGAGGCTGTGGGTGAGAATCTGTCCCAGGCTTCTTTCCTGGTGACCGGCGGCTGCTCCCAGTCCTCAGTGTCCTTGGCTTGTGGCCGTATCGTTGCGGTTTCTGCCTCCATCTTGATGTGGCTTTCTCCCCCAGTCTTCCTGTGTCTGTGTGTCAAATCTTCCTCTCCTTTCTCGTCTAAGAATACCAGGCTAAATCCAGGATGATCACATTCTGAGATGGGCTTAGTGACCTCAGCAGCGACCTTATTTCCAAATACAGAAGGTCCTAGGGGCTAGGACTTGGGCATATCTTTTCTGGAGGGCACAGTTCAACCCAGGACAGGTGGGTTTCCAGGTGGGCAGTGGAGCGCAGAGTGAGCACAGGTGGGTCAAGGCATGGGACGGCAGTCCTAGCAGACCCGACCATCTCTCCCTGGAGTAGGGGCGGGAAGGAGCTACAGGGGAGACACCTTCGAGGCGGCTCTCAAGGCTAACTGGAGTTGGGGGGAGGGGAGAGAAGGTGAGGCAGCAGGTGGAGGCCTGGCCAGGAAGGCACTCACGTGGCCCAGAGGTGGGGGGTCCTCAGCACCCTGACTTCTGCGCCTCTGGGGTCAGGTGAGCTGGCCTGATAATGCTGAGTCTCCAGGTACCGGCAGGGCAGGCTCCCTTCCCAAGGAGGCATTCAGTAGGAAGAGGAGGGTGGCAATCCCAACCAGAGGCCCTTAGATGGGGTCCAGCGTCCTCGGGAGGGAGGGGAGACGTTGCTGCAGGACCAAGAGCAGAGGTTAGGGGCTCAGCCTGGATGGGGTCAGGAGACTGGGGCTGAGTATGGAAATCAGGGCCATGAGTGATCTCTGCTCGCTCTCCCTGAGCGTGGGTCTGACGCCAGAGGGTGTGGGGCATCTTAATAGCACAGGGTTGAAGCAGGAGAAGCATTTCCGGGGGCAGCAGATATCACTCACTCATTTGCTCAGTCATTTGTTCATTCTGCACGCCTTTTCTCCACCCTCCTGTGTGCCCTGCCCTGACCCAGGGGAAGAGCCTGAGACAAAGGGCCTCTGCCTTTGAGATGCTCCCATCCCAGCCCGGAGGCTCCGGGCTCTGTGTCAAAGCACAGAGTACCTGCTGCTCCCACGGGGAAGAAATGGCGTAGCGGAGCTTCCGGTGGCTTCTCTCAGAACCCTTAGGCAGCATGGTTCTGATCAGTGGAAGCCCTGCAGGGGCCCCTCCTGCTCCCCCAGGATGACCTCCAGGGCAGCCACTAGCCCCAGGACGCTGATTTTCTCATTTTCCAGTGAGAACTTTATCTGTGCCCCCTTCCTTGGGAAAAGACCGTATCCTCATCTGGTCACTGGTGCTCAGGGGCTCAGGTTCTCGGCGGATGTTAAATGCAATGATGTCCACTTACTTCAGCACCCCTGATTTTGGGCCCACTGACAGCTCAAGGAGACACGTTTGAGCACGTGCACATGCACACACAGAGCCCGTGGGGTCTGGCAGATGCAATTAGCCTCTGGGTCCCTCAGAATTAGATGCAGGTGGCTAATTGTCCATGCCAGGAGGCAACTGTGGGCACAATTACTCATGTCTCTCTCTCCACCCAAGGCTAATAATGGGTGGGGCACCCGAGGGGAGGGGAGGAAGCCGGGTGAGCTTGGTCTGTCCTTTCGGCCTGGGCTGAGACCGGCAGCCTCGAGGGCAGCGCTCATCCTTTGGGCCTGGGGAGGGTTGCAAGGCAGGCGAGGGGGAGCCTGGCAGCTCTTGGGGGGACGGGGGCCCCCTCGGGTCCTTGCCTGCTCCTCCCTGACCTGCCAGCCCACAAGACTCCGTGCATCCCAGTCTATTCATGGTGCCAACGCCTTGCTTTTGTGCGGCTTGTTAGGGTTTTCAAAGACCCCTTGTACACACTATTGCGTCCAGCAGCCACGGGACTGGGAGTATGTGGTCATTCCAGCGCTTTGTAGATAAAGAAAAGGAGGCTCGCCGGGCGATTGGCAGAGCCTCTGTTGGAGGCCAGCCCTGGGCTGCCAAGCCTGGGGGCTGCCTTTTACTCCCTGAAGCTGCCGTCTGTCCCTTCTTACCTTCCTTTTCTGGGGGGAGGGGCGGGGGCGCAGAGGGGTGGCTCCCCAGGCACCAGACGCAGCTAAAAGCAGAGCAGGGTGCGGGTATTCTCAGTATAAAAGTTGACTCAGTGAATGTTTTGATATTATTTTATTTTTGTCTGCGCTGGGTCTTCATTGCTTTACACAGGCTTTCTCTATTTTTGTCTGCGCTGGGTCTTCATTGCTTTACACAGGCTTTCTCTAATTGTGGCAAGTGGGGGCTACTACCTAGTTGCAGTGGGCAGGCTTCTCATTGCAGTGGCCTCTCTTGTTGCTTAGCAAGGTTCGAGAGCCCTCTGGCTCCTACGGTTGTGACTTCAGGGGCTTAGCTGCCCTGCAACATGTGGCATCTTAATTCGAGGATCAGGGATTGAACTTGCATCCCCTGCATTGGTAGGTGGATTCTTCTTCCCTTTTTTTTTTTAAATTTTGGCCTCCTTTTTTTTTTTTTAGGGGGTCGGGTTGGGGAGGGAGGGGGATGGGCGGGCCACTTCTATTGGTCTTTCATTTCTCTATTTTCATCCATCTTTGTTCTTTGGCCCGTATGTGCCTCCCATCACAGCGGCCTCTGTTGTCGCAGAACACCGGCTCTGGGCGCACGCGCTCCAGAGCTCCGGCTCGGTAATTGGACTCATCAGTCCAGCCACTCTGCGGCACGTGGGATGTTCCCAGGCCAGGGATCGAACAGGTGCCCCTTGCACTGCAAGGCGGTGTCCTTACCCACTGGGCCACCAGGGAAGCCCTATTGGTTTTTTATTCATTTATTTTCACCCATCTTTATTCTTTGGCCTGTGTGGGCCTCCCATCACAGTGGCCTCTCTCACTGTAGAGCACCGGCTCTGGGTGCATGCGCTCCAGAGTGCTGGCTCATAATTGGACACACCAGTCCAGCTGCTCCACGGCATGTGGGATCTTCCTGTGCAAGGGATTGAAAGGCGGACTCCTTGCCCACTGGACCACCAGGGAATCCCAGCAGGTGGATTCTTAACCACTGGACCACCAGGAAAGTCCCACCTTAGTAAGTTTTAAACACTGCTTGTTTAAACATCTGTGTCCAAGACCTGTTCAAGGAACCTTGAGGACACGGAAGAGCTGATCTCTACTTCTAAGGTGTCTGCCATCCAGTAGAGAGAATAAGATACATCCATTCTACCAGCCGGGGTTCTGAACACTTCTGTAATCAGTTCCCTAACTTGCAGTGTGATTTTGGTAGCTTCTCATGGCTTCTCTGGGCCACAGTGTCCAGAGCTGCTCAGGCAGGGGTCTGAGCCTCAGTGATGTCTCAGGCTGTGTCCAGTTCCTCCAGCTGTTTTCCAACAGTTCAGTGGAACCCCAAGGAGGTGATTGCTTCTGAGTAGGGAGGAGACCTTGGAGAAGTTGGGGGAGGGATACACCCAGAAGCATGTTTGATTTAGGCTTGATGGGTAGGATTTCAACAGAGAGGAGAGCCCAGGGCTGCATCCTAATCCAGGCTCTGCTTAAATTTGCTTTTGGGACTATGGGTGTGGGAATCATCATCTCAGGGCATCTCACTGTAACCTTTCATGGCCCCTGGCCTCTGAGATGCCCTCAGGTGAATCCTGCCTCCAGACATCCATGCCTTAGAGAGCTCTTCCCCTGGAGTCTGGGTTGACCCTGGAACTTGTGGCCAATAGAAGTGGCAGAAATGATGCTGCCCGACTTTGGAGACTGAAGTGTTGCAGCTTCCACTTTCTCTTGAAATGTTGACCATTATACATATAGACTAGATAAACAGCAATGCCCTGCTGTATAGCACAGGGAACTAGATCCACTAGCTGGTGATAAGCCATAATGGAAAAGAATGTAAAAAAGAATGTGTGTATTATAAAACTGAATCACTTTGCTGTACAGCAGAAATTAACATATTGAAAAAAAAATTTTAACATATTGCATTAAAGTGAATCAACCATGACTTCAATCTGGGTGCATCCGCTCCAGAGTGCTGGCTCATAATTGGACACACCAGTCCAGCTGCTCCACGGCATGTGGGATCTTCCTGTGCAAGAGATTGAAAGGCGGACTCCTTGCCCACTGGACCACCAGGGAATCCCAGCAGGTGGATTCTTAACCACTGGACCACCAGGAAAGTCCCACCTTAGTAAGTTTTAAACACTGCTTGTTTAAACATCTGTGTCCAAGACCTGTTCAAGGAACCTTGAGGACACGGAAGAGCTGATCTCTACTTCTAAGGTGTCTGCCATCCAGTAGAGAGAATAAGATACATCCATTCTACCAGCCGGGGTTCTGAACACTTCTGTAATCATTTCCCCTAACTTGCAGTGTGATTTTGGTAGCTTCTCATGGCTTCTCTGGGCCACAGTGTCCAGAGCTGCTCAGGCAGGGGTCTGAGCCTCAGTGATGTCTCAGGCTGTGTCCAGTTCCTCCAGCTGTTTTCCAACAGTTCAGTGGAACCCCAAGGAGGTGATTGCTTCTGAGTAGGGAGGAGACCTTGGAGAAGTTGGGGGAGGGATACACCCAGAAGCATGTTTGATTTAGGCTTGATGGGTAGGATTTCAACAGAGAGGAGAGCCCAGGGCTGCATCCTAATCCAGGCTCTGCTTAAATTTGCTTTTGGGACTATGGGTGTGGGAATCATCATCTCAGGGCATCTCACTGTAACCTTTCATGGCCCCTGGCCTCTGAGATGCCCTCAGGTGAATCCTGCCTCCAGACATCCATGCCTTAGAGAGCTCTTCCCCTGGAGTCTGGGTTGACCCTGGAACTTGTGGCCAATAGAAGTGGCAGAAATGATGCTGCCCGACTTTGGAGACTGAAGTGTTGCAGCTTCCACTTTCTCTTGAAATGTTGACCATTATACATATAGACTAGATAAACAGCAATGCCCTGCTGTATAGCACAGGGAACTAGATCCACTAGCTGGTGATAAGCCATAATGGAAAAGAATGTAAAAAAGAATGTGTGTATTATAAAACTGAATCACTTTGCTGTACAGCAGAAATTAACATATTGTAAATCAACCATACTTCAATCCATAAATGTATATGTATCTAATATTTTAAAAACCCTGATGTGCATTAAAGTGATATGCGTTCATGAACCCCCATGGTGAGGCAGCCATTCATTCGATCGCCTGCGTATCTACCCACTGCTCTGTTTACTCAGTCAGCTCCCCATCTGGTGAGACTCATACCAACTTCAGTCAGAGAGAAACTTCAATGCGCAATAGAAGCCTAGAAAAAAATTCTCAGAGCAGGGAAATAGTTAAAATAAATCAAAATAAAAATCAGTGCTCTCTCTGGAGCTTACTCTTGATGACACACAGGAAACCATAAACCAGCCATGCTACATAATTGACCACTGAGGATTTTTTTGCTCTCAGTCAGTTTGAGATGTACCGAATCCAATATCCTATCAGTGATTTGATTTGTTAATAATCAAATTGCAAATACCTTTTCATTTGACTTCAAAAAGCAAACAGCCATTCGGAATAATTTTTATGGGTCTTGGAATGCAATATAAACTTAAAATATTGTGTTTGCAAGTCCTATTGGCATGACCGTATTATAATTTATATTGGCCTATTTTGATGTACAGTGGCATAATGAAACTTTAAAAAATATTTTCTGCAGAGCTGCATCTAAAGCTGAACCGGCAGCACGGATTAATGTAAGAACATCATGGGGATTCTTTGCATATTTTCTTAAGGAGATTTCTAGACAGTAACTATTCTACTCACTAAAACTTTCACTTCAGTGGGGATTGCAAAGGATTTCAGAGTTTCACCTGCTGTCACCTTTCCCAGCCACTGTCTGACTCTCCCTCCGGCCCTGCTCTTCTCCCTCCCAGGCACCCTCAGCCCTGCTCTACTGCCTGCATTTTTCCCAGTGTATCGTGTGTGTACCTTTCTGTAATCAGTTTTCTGTTCCCTCTGTCTGTAATGCGTTTCCTTTCTTGTTTGCTTAGGGAATATCTCTTAGTCATTCTGGCTAAAAATGCCATTACTGTTAGGAACTTTCTCTGACGCCCCCAAAGATCTTATTTCCATCCTCCCGAAGCACTTTAGAGAGGCGTCTATGACAGCATTTGTCACAGTGTTTTCTTGTTATTTGTTTATAATGGTGCAACTCTGATGTATTCAATACAGAAGCCCCAGCATCTGCCGCCGTGCCTTGTACATAATACGTGCTTGTTAAGTGTTTGTGGAGTGTGGCTGTGGATGATTCATCCACCCATCGATGGATGGGTAGATGAATGAGGTGGGTAGATGAATGGGTGAGTGGATGAATGGATGGATGGATGGAAGAATGAGGTGGGTGGGTGGATGGATAGATGGATGGATGGATAGATATATGTATTATGGATGAATGGTTGAGTGGGTAGATGTATGCATGCATACTTATGTTTGGATGGATGGATGAATTAGGTGCATAAGTGATGGATGGGTGGGGTAGGTAGGTGGATGGATGGACGGATGAATGGTGGGTGGAGTAGATGGAGAGAAGGGGCATATCCTCCTAGAGGATAATGCTTTCTCTGGCATTCAAGCACAGGTTGAGAGAAGCTTTAGGATCTAAGTAAGTTGTTGGACAAATGAATCTGTCAGGCTTCTTCCAATCAGAGAGTCCCTTATTTCATTATATTCTTGCACAGAATACAATGGGTCAGCACAAAAATGCAATGGAGACTTATTTTACTTTTAGTGCCCTGAAAGAAGTCATCCTTTCTTTTGTAACAGACAGGTATGTGAGGCTCCCAGTTATACATGAAAGAGACAGAAAGGAAGGAGTGTATTTACTGAATGACTACTATGCGCCAGGCATGGGGCTGTGTATTTTCCAATCATTTTCTTGTTTTATCTTCATGATAATCCTGTGAGGAACTATTATCCCCATTTTGTCAACAAGGAGTTGGGGCTCAAAAAAGCTTAATAAGTAATTAGCAGCTGATGTCCTTCTGGTTCAGGTGTCCAAATCCTGTGCTCTGAAACATGGCCTCCAGTGAAAGAAACAGCTGCAAACAGAAGGGCGTGTTTAGTGTCACCTTCAGGAGTGTTGCATGGACAGCTTTGAAGGTGCCCAATAGTTATTTCAGGCAATTTGTTTGGTGTACAAAAAATAGAACACTTACTGTATTTGTTGTTGGGTGCTTCTTACCTCTCCTATTACAGGGTTTTGGGGAGGGGTATGACATCTCAGTTAGGTCTTTCACTGATGTTCCTGTTCACAGCGGTATTCTGGGAAGGCATTGTGGAACAGGGAAGGCTCCCTGGACTAAGAATCGAGGGACCTAAATTTTTGTCCCATGTTCCACATGGGTTCACTGTGTAGTCACACACAAGTAAAGTATTTTCCCAGGGCCACCGAACTGAATAGTAAGTACAATTTCCAAGCCTCCCCCAACTCCCTCCCAATACCACTCCCCTTCCAGATAGCCATCTGGTCCATGCCCCATGGATCTCTCCTGTTCTTTTCATAATTACTTATAAACACGCACAATATACATGAAACTATCTAAGATTTCTAAAAACATAAGTGGGATCATGTTCATGTATGATCCTGTGTTCCAGTTTTTTCGTCTTCCCTGAACATCTACTCTGAGAGCAATTCCAGTTGATCGCATTCTTTTCAACTTCTGCATACTAACCCACCAGTACGGAGCTGTGATCCTTTACCCTCCCGTGCTGGTGGACAGGCAGCTGGTTTTAGTGCTACTGTGAACATGCTCACACCTGTGCGTAGCCCTCTAGGATGGAGCCCTGGATGCGGAACTTCTTAAAGGCTGCGTTCAGAAGAGTTTGGGGAGCTACGTCCACAGGATCCACTACCAGTCTCCCCACTCTTGCTCCAGCCAACAGGAGACCAACACAAAAGACACACAAAAATAAATCTTCAACATCTCCCCCATTTTATAAACAAAGATTTGAGACTCAGAAAGCCTTAATAAGTGGTGGGACAGGGACTTAAACTGATGTCTTTCTGGCTCAGAAAAAAATTTGATGACTTTTTTTAAGATAAGCCTTAATAAGTAATTAGCAGCTGATGTCCTTCTGGTTCAGGTGTCCAAATCCTGTGCTCTGAAACATGGCCTCCAGTGAAAGAAACAGCTGCAAACAGAAGGGCGTGTTTAGTGTCACCTTCAGGAGTGTTGCATGGACAGCTTTGAAGGTGCCCAATAGTTATTTCAGGCAATTTGTTTGGTGTACAAAAAATAGAACACTTACTGTATTTGTTGTTGGGTGCTTCTTACCTCTCCTATTACAGGGTTTTGGGGAGGGGTATGACATCTCAGTTAGGTCTTTCACTGATGTTCCTGTTCACAGCGGTATTCTGGGAAGGCATTGTGGAACAGGGAAGGCTCCCTGGACTAAGAATCGAGGGACCTAAATTTTTGTCCCATGTTCCACATGGGTTCACTGTGTAGTCACACACAAGTAAAGTATTTTCCCAGGGCCACCGAACTGAATAGTAAGTACAATTTCCAAGCCTCCCCCAACTCCCTCCCAATACCACTCCCCTTCCAGATAGCCATCTGGTCCATGCCCCATGGATCTCTCCTGTTCTTTTCATAATTACTTATAAACACGCACAATATACATGAAACTATCTAAGATTTCTAAAAACATAAGTGGGATCATGTTCATGTATGATCCTGTGTTCCAGTTTTTTCGTCTTCCCTGAACATCTACTCTGAGAGCAATTCCAGTTGATCGCATTCTTTTCAACTTCTGCATACTAACCCACCAGTACGGAGCTGTGATCCTTTACCCTCCCGTGCTGGTGGACAGGCAGCTGGTTTTAGTGCTACTGTGAACATGCTCACACCTGTGCGTAGCCCTCTAGGATGGAGCCCTGGATGCGGAACTTCTTAAAGGCTGCGTTCAGAAGAGTTTGGGGAGCTACGTCCACAGGATCCACTACCAGTCTCCCCACTCTTGCTCCAGCCAACAGGAGACCAACACAAAAGACACACAAAAATAAATCTTCAACATCTCCCCCATTTTATAAACAAAGATTTGAGACTCAGAAAGCCTTAATAAGTGGTGGGACAGGGACTTAAACTGATGTCTTTCTGGCTCAGATATCCAAATTAAAACAATTTCTGGTGAAAAATGATGTTTCACCATTGTTTTAATTTCTATTAAGTATGTAATCATAATGTGCATCTTTCATATATTTATTGACTATTTCTGGTATTTTTTGTGAATTGCCCATACCCAGCCGTCTTCTGTTTTCTGTCAGGTTGTCTCCTTTATTTTGTAGTATGTATCCTGTATATTTATTTATTTGACAGATGTGATTTGAGTAGCTGCTACAGGTCAATGACTGCGAGAGCTGCACATAGACAAAGTTCTTGCCCTCCTGGAGGTTACATTTTATGGGAGGAGGGGTGAGAGAGAGCAAAGGCAGATAAATAAGCAAATGATTCAGTATGTCAGAGAGTTGTAAGTATTATCCTAGAAAAAAATACATTCGGGAAGGAAGAGAAGGGGGGCCAGTGTTGGGTGGGGAGAGGTTACTACATTAAAAAAAAAAAAAAAAAGAGTAGTCTGGAATGCATGCATGCGTGTGGATCTGACTCTTTGCGCCTCCATGGACTGTAGCCCACCAGGCGCTCTGTCCAAGGGGTTTTCCAAGCAAGAATACTGGAGTGGGTTGCCATTTCCTTCTACAGGGGGTCTTCACAACCCAAAGACTGAAACTGTGTCTTTTGTGTCTCTTGGACCAGCAGGTGGACTCTTTACCGCTGGGCCATCAGGGAAAGCCTTAATCAGTAAAGATAGCATTTAAACTGAGACCTGGGGGAAGAACATCCCTGACAGAAGGAACAGCAAATGCTAAGTCCCTGAAGTGGCTGCCATCAGTTGGAAAGGAACCTTAGCAGCTGAGTTTTAGCTACGTAACAGTCTCCCACTCTGTGCTCCAGCCCTCTAGGAGGAGCCCTGGATGCGGAACTTCTTAAAGGCTGCGTTCAGAAGAGTTTGGGGAGCTACGTCCACAGGATCCACTACCAGTCTCCCCACTCTTGCTCCAGCCAACAGGAGACCAACACAAAAGACACACAAAAATAAATCTTCAACATCTCCCCCATTTTATAAACAAAGATTTGAGACTCAGAAAGCCTTAATAAGTGGTGGGACAGGGACTTAAACTGATGTCTTTCTGGCTCAGATATCCAAATTAAAACAATTTCTGGTGAAAAATGATGTTTCACCATTGTTTTAATTTCTATTAAGTATGTAATCATAATGTGCATCTTTCATATATTTATTGACTATTTCTGGTATTTTTTGTGAATTGCCCATACCCAGCCGTCTTCTGTTTTCTGTCAGGTTGTCTCCTTTATTTTGTAGTATGTATCCTGTATATTTATTTATTTGACAGATGTGATTTGAGTAGCTGCTACAGGTCAATGACTGCGAGAGCTGCACATAGACAAAGTTCTTGCCCTCCTGGAGGTTACATTTTATGGGAGGAGGGGTGAGAGAGAGCAAAGGCAGATAAATAAGCAAATGATTCAGTATGTCAGAGAGTTGTAAGTATTATCCTAGAAAAAAATACATTCGGGAAGGAAGAGAAGGGGGGCCAGTGTTGGGTGGGGAGAGGTTACTACATTAAAAAAAAAAAAAAAAGAGTAGTCTGGAATGCATGCATGCGTGTGGATCTGACTCTTTGCGCCTCCATGGACTGTAGCCCACCAGGCGCTCTGTCCAAGGGGTTTTCCAAGCAAGAATACTGGAGTGGGTTGCCATTTCCTTCTACAGGGGGTCTTCACAACCCAAAGACTGAAACTGTGTCTTTTGTGTCTCTTGGACCAGCAGGTGGACTCTTTACCGCTGGGCCATCAGGGAAAGCCTTAATCAGTAAAGATAGCATTTAAACTGAGACCTGGGGGAAGAACATCCCTGACAGAAGGAACAGCAAATGCTAAGTCCCTGAAGTGGCTGCCATCTAGGAATATTCAGGAACAGCTGGGAGACCCTTGCAGCCCAGGGAGGGAAAGGAGGGGGCCACATGGTGTAAAGGATTGTACCAGTTCCCTAAGACTGCTGTGGTAACACAGCATCACAGACAGGGAGACGTGAAATGACAGAGATAGATTCTTCCATAGTTCTAGAGGCCGGAAGTCTGAGATCCAGGTGTCGTAGGGTTCTGCTCTCTTCCAGGCTTTAGAGGGGACTCTGCTCCAAGCTCTTCTGGGGGTGTCGTGGTCCTGGGTATTACCTGGTGTGCACATACATCACTCCAGTCTCTGATTCCATCATCACATGCCCTTCCCTGTGTGTCTGTGTGAGCACCATCTTCCTTCCCTGGGTCTCTCAGTCTCTGTGCTTTCCCCCCTCTTCTCGTAAGGTAAACAGTCATGTTGGATTCAAAGTCAAACTATTAGTTGCTCAGTCGTGTCCAACTCTTTGCAATCCCATTAACTGTAGCCCACCAGGCTCCTCTGTCCATGGGATTCTTCAGACAAGAGTACTGGAGTATTCGCTCCTCCAAGAGATCTTCCTGACCCAGGGATTGAACCCAGGTCTCCTGCATGGGAGGTGGATTCTTTACCACTGAAGATTGGAGCTCACCCTGATGACCTCATCTTAAAGTTACCTTTTGAGGTAGTGGTGGTTTAGCATGTCCACCAATCTTTTTTTTTAACAGTTTTTTTAAACTTCATGCCACAGGCTCTTTCTTAGTTATTTATTATTTTCATCCATCTTTATTCTCTGGCACGCGTGGACCTCCCATAGCAGTGGCCCCTCTCGTTGCAGAGTGCTGGTTCTGGGTGCCTGCGCTCCCGAGCGCTGGCTCTCAATTGGACACATTGGTCCAGCCGCTCCGTGGCATGTGGAATTTTCCTGGGCCAGGGATCAAACCAGCACCCCTTGCACTGCAAGGCAGACTCTCTACCACTGGGCCACCAGGAAAACCCCCACCAATCTTTTTAAGGGATACAATTCAACCCATAATAGGCACCAAAGGTCAGGCATTAACTCACAGTCTATTATATTTTAAATCTTTTCTTTGGTATGTTTTCATATTTTAATTAATTATAGTGGTTTTTCTGTTTTAGAATTTTAAGATTTGTTGAGCGGTATCAAATTTGTTCATCTTTTATATGATAGTACAGGTATTACAAATTGACAACCAGTGGTTTGCATCTGGGCCCCAGGAATCTTTTAATGCTTTTTTTTTTTGTCGGTGGGGGGCGTTGGGGAGGGAGGAGGTTGGGTGGGCCACTTCTATTGGTCTTTCATTTATCTATTTTTCATCCATCCTTGTTCTTTTGGCCCGTGTGGGCCTCCCATCACGGTGGCCTCTGTTGTCACAGAGCGCCGTCTCTGGGTGGATGTGCTCCAGAGCCCTGGCTCGTACTTGGACACATCGGTCCGATGTTCCCAGGCCAGGGATCGAACCAGCGTCCCTTGCACTGCAAGGTGGTGTCCTTACCCACTGGACTACCAGGGAAGCCCCCCAGGAATCTTTTAATTAGTCTGCACAGTGCTTTAACAAGTAACATTTTTGGATACCTTCAGGTGGGTCATGTATGTCCTTTTATTTGCCTGGTTTCCACCATCCCCAGGTGGCTCAGTGGTAAAGAACCCTCCGTGCAGAAGATGTGGGTTACATGCCGTCAGGAAGATCCCCTGGAGAAGGCCATGGCAGCCCACTCCAGCATTCTTGCCTGGAAAATCCCATGGACAGAGGAGGGCTACAGTCTGTGGGATTGCAAAGAGTCAGACACAACTAGTGACTTAACAACATCGCACATCAGTTTCACCCCGGATGGATATGTAAGTCTTTAAGCTGCCGGCCTCCTGAAGATTTGAGTCTGAGATCTACTCTTGATGGCTTCTAGGTTTTGTATCTTGCTTGGTAGAAGTTTTGCCCATGCAGGATTCTAAAACACGTTTTCTGATGTTTTACTCTTATGCTCTTACAGTTTAGAATTTCACTCTTAGCTTTCTGACTTATCTTAAATTGATTGTTGCATATGGTTTGTTGTTAGGTTCTAAAATTATTTCTAAATGAAGAACCAGTTATCTCAAAGTCATTGGCTAAATGTTCCATACTTCCTATTGCCTTAAAATGCAATCTTCACTATAAGCCAAATTGGTCATTTATACAAAGGTTCTTTTATTTTACACCATGTATCTTATTTCACTGGTGTATTTGTTTATTTGTGTGTTGATACTATATTACTTTGGCTACAACAGTATTTTAGGATGTTTGATAGTTTTGTTTTCTTAACTCCCTTTTGTATTTTCTTTTACACATGCATTTGAAATCAGCTTACTGAATTTTATAAAATTTTTATTGGGATACATAACATTTAAAGGTTAACCTAGGGAGTATTAACATCTTTATGACCTCTTTAATACAGAGTTCACCACCTAAAAACAGTATGGTATTGATTTCTTTGGTTTTCTTTCCAAAGAGAATATACAGACTGCTTGAAAAGTTTATTTCTATTTACCTGTTGGGTTTTTTTATCATTAAAGTTTTTCTATGTACTTTTTAATTGGTCACTGTTATGTAGAGAAAATCTATTCTATCTCTATCTATCTATCTATCTATCTATCTATCTATCTATCTATCTATCTTCCAGCCCTATTGAAATCACTTATGATTTCTAGTCTTTTTTAGTATGAAAGCAGATAATAATAATGCTTCCACATAACAGAGATTTTAATCTTCCTTTTTAATATTTATTGTTTTATTCTCACCTAATTGCTTTGACTGGGACATTCAGCAAAATGTTCAGTAATAAAGATAGCTATCCCTTCTTGTTCCTGATTTTAATGAGAATGTGTCTCTGATTCGTCGTTGGAAACTGTTTATGGTGACTTCTGGTAACTGCTGTGTGAGTGTACTCGTGGGGATGTTGGACTGTCACTGTGGGAACTCCATGTAAGAGAGGAGTTAGCTTTATCTTATTTAAGCCACAGTATTTTTGAGTCTCTTTGTTTAAGTTCATTTTTACCATTTTTAGATCATATTTCCTTTATGATTTGCTTCTATATTTACAAACAATGTTGACCTAGAGGGTTTTTTGTGTGAGCACTGTTCTTGTTTTTAGTATCAGGGTCACATATGGTTTGTTGTTAGGTTCTAAAATTATTTCTAAATGAAGAACCAGTTATCTCAAAGTCATTGGCTAAATGTTCCATACTTCCTATTGCCTTAAAATGCAATCTTCACTATAAGCCAAATTGGTCATTTATACAAAGGTTCTTTTATTTTACACCATGTATCTTATTTCACTGGTGTATTTGTTTATTTGTGTGTTGATACTATATTACTTTGGCTACAACAGTATTTTAGGATGTTTGATAGTTTTGTTTTCTTAACTCCCTTTTGTATTTTCTTTTACACATGCATTTGAAATCAGCTTACTGAATTTTATAAAATTTTTATTGGGATACATAACATTTAAAGGTTAACCTAGGGAGTATTAACATCTTTATGACCTCTTTAATACAGAGTTCACCACCTAAAAACAGTATGGTATTGATTTCTTTGGTTTTCTTTCCAAAGAGAATATACAGACTGCTTGAAAAGTTTATTTCTATTTACCTGTTGGGTTTTTTTATCATTAAAGTTTTTCTATGTACTTTTTAATTGGTCACTGTTATGTAGAGAAAATCTATTCTATCTCTATCTATCTATCTATCTATCTATCTATCTATCTATCTATCTATCTTCCAGCCCTATTGAAATCACTTATGATTTCTAGTCTTTTTTAGTATGAAAGCAGATAATAATAATGCTTCCACATAACAGAGATTTTAATCTTCCTTTTTAATATTTATTGTTTTATTCTCACCTAATTGCTTTGACTGGGACATTCAGCAAAATGTTCAGTAATAAAGATAGCTATCCCTTCTTGTTCCTGATTTTAATGAGAATGTGTCTCTGATTCGTCGTTGGAAACTGTTTATGGTGACTTCTGGTAACTGCTGTGTGAGTGTACTCGTGGGGATGTTGGACTGTCACTGTGGGAACTCCATGTAAGAGAGGAGTTAGCTTTATCTTATTTAAGCCACAGTATTTTTGAGTCTCTTTGTTTAAGTTCATTTTTACCATTTTTAGATCATATTTCCTTTATGATTTGCTTCTATATTTACAAACAATGTTGACCTAGAGGGTTTTTTGTGTGAGCACTGTTCTTGTTTTTAGTATCAGGGTCACACCAACCCAAAAGGATGAACTGAGACATTTTCTGTTCTTTACCGTGCTCTCTCACCATTGATATATCTGTGAGATGATCTGGTTTTTGATGATGTAGGAGCATTTGTTCTTCAAATCCTTTGGCATGGTGATGCCATAGATCTTCAGCCATGGTGGCAGAGGCTGCTAATTGTCCACAATATCCATTCTTTCCTTTTTTTAAGCTAAGAGAATCCTTGATTTGTAGCTAGGTATAAATGCCTGGGATGAGACAACTTTCCCTAGCTTCTCTTGTGGCTGGATGTGACCAAGTTCCAAAGTTCAGGCCGTGAAAGATTTCAGAAATATGGTTATAAAGATCCGTGTGTGTAGCTCCTGGCACATGCCTTTAAAGGTGGGGGTGCGCCCCTTCTTTCCCCAGCAGGCTGCCCGGAAGGTGGACCCAAGGAGGAGGCAGGTGACAGCAAGCTGGGACGGAGGTCAGTAAAGCAGAGGGAACCTGAGTTCCCAGTGCCACGAGGCTGCCACACCAGCTCTGGACATGACCTCAAAGTTGATTTTTCTTCTAAGCCACTTACTTTGGGTTCTTGCTACAGTCACGCCCCCCACATCTAGTTAATGTAAACCACCTTTTCAATGACTTCTATTAAAAAAAAAAAGTCTCTTCTCTCCTAGCTGTGCTTCTTTCTTATTTACATTATAGATTTGTTCTCTCTTTCTCTCTCTCTTAACAGTTTCTTTTGGCCTCTTCTGAAAGCCCCCCCTCCTCACTCAGAGTGTTCTTTTAATCTTCCTTTTAATATTTATTGTTTTATTCTCACCTAATTGCTTTGACTGGGACATTCAGCAAAATGTTCAGAATGTAGATCCCTTCTTGTTCCTGATTTTAATGAGAATGTGTCTCTGATTCGTCGTTGGAAACTGTTTATGGTGACTTCTGGTAACTGCTGTGTGAGTGTACTCGTGGGGATGTTGGACTGTCACTGTGGGAACTCCATGTAAGAGAGGAGTTAGCTTTATCTTATTTAAGCCACAGTATTTTTGAGTCTCTTTGTTTAAGTTCATTTTTACCATTTTTAGATCATATTTCCTTTATGATTTGCTTCTATATTTACAAACAATGTTGACCTAGAGGGTTTTTTGTGTGAGCACTGTTCTTGTTTTTAGTATCAGGGTCACACCAACCCAAAAGGATGAACTGAGACATTTTCTGTTCTTTACCGTGCTCTCTCACCATTGATATATCTGTGAGATGATCTGGTTTTTGATGATGTAGGAGCATTTGTTCTTCAAATCCTTTGGCATGGTGATGCCATAGATCTTCAGCCATGGTGGCAGAGGCTGCTAATTGTCCACAATATCCATTCTTTCCTTTTTTTAAGCTAAGAGAATCCTTGATTTGTAGCTAGGTATAAATGCCTGGGATGAGACAACTTTCCCTAGCTTCTCTTGTGGCTGGATGTGACCAAGTTCCAAAGTTCAGGCCGTGAAAGATTTCAGAAATATGGTTATAAAGATCCGTGTGTGTAGCTCCTGGCACATGCCTTTAAAGGTGGGGTGCGCCTTCTTTCCCCAGCAGGCTGCCCGGAAGGTGGACCCAAGGAGGAGGCAGGTGACAGCAAGCTGGGACGGAGGTCAGTAAAGCAGAGGGAACCTGAGTTCCCAGTGCCACGAGGCTGCCACACCAGCTCTGGACATGACCTCAAAGTTGATTTTTCTTCTAAGCCACTTACTTTGGGTTCTTGCTACAGTCACGCCCCCCACATCTAGTTAATGTAAACCACCTTTTCAATGACTTCTATTAAAAAAAAAAAGTCTCTTCTCTCCTAGCTGTGCTTCTTTCTTATTTACATTATAGATTTGTTCTCTCTTTCTCTCTCTCTTAACAGTTTCTTTTTGGCCTCTTCTGAAAGCACACCAAGCACCCTCCTCACTCAGAGTGTTCGTACCTGCTGTTCCTCTGCCCAGAACACTCTTTTCCAGATATCTGCTTCCTTCCTTCTTTCTTTCTTTTCTCCCTCCCTTCCTTTCTTTTTTCTTCTCCCTGGGTTCTATTATATGTGCCACCACATACTATGACCCCAGGTTGCTATTAAGATGGTCACAGCTGGGAAAAGCAGGCCCTGGAAGGCACCTTCAGGGGCTACCCTCAAGGTGACATCCTGCAGCTCCAGGGCAGGTCAGCCTGGACTCACCGGGAATGGAGGGACAGTGGGGAAAGGCACGTTCTCGTTATCTCGGCCCCCTGCCTTCCTGGGTGTATGGGAGCCACCGGGCCACCATAGCAAAGCAGCACATGCTGGGTGCTTAGACAACAGGATGCCGTTCCCCAACCAGTGCTGTAGGTCAGAAGTCTGAGGGGAGGACGTGGGCCCCAGGGGAGGTTGGCAGGAGCCCTGGTCTCACTGAGAAGGGTTCAAGTTCCAGGGTGAGCAGTTAGGGAAGGTATTTGAGGTCTGGTGGCTCCAGAGCCATGCTGCTGACACCCTGGGCCTCTGTCCTAGACCCTCGGGACTTTCTGTTGAGCTATTTCATGCCACCTTTGGTTGGGCAAATATACCCAATGTATGTCCTTAATGAGGGCTGTGTGTGTGTGTGTGTGTGTGTGTGTGTGTTGGTCACTTAATTGTGTCTGACTCTTTGCAATCCCATGGACTGTAGCCCACCGGACTCCTCTGTCCGTGGAATTTTCCAGGCAGGAATACTGGAGTGGGTTTCCATTCCCTTCTCCAGGGGATCTTCCCAACCCAGGGATGGAACTCGGGGCTTCTGGATTGCAGACAGATTCTTCACTATCTGAGTCACCTGGGAGGCTTCTAGTTAAAAGGTCTGAGTGAGAATGCTCTCTTAAGACCTGAGCCTCCTCTTATCTCCAACTTCAGCACTTCAGCCTTGAGGATCACATTCCTTCTCCTGAAGGAACAGAACTCTGTATGCAGGGGGAAAAGTCCTTTTTAACGATTTGTCTCCCCATGTATCCAGAGCTCCTAAGACTCATTGCTGAAACTTCTATGCTGAAAAGACAAAATCCAAAAGGTGAGAGAGGGAGGGAGTTGTCATGGCTGAATTATTGGGAAAAGTCACAAATTCAAAGTTGACAGTTTCTCGTGCACATGTTATTATTTATTTTTTACTTATTTATTCATTGATTTATTCGATTGTGCCAGATCTCAGTTGCCTCAGGTGGGATCTTTTAGACGCAGAGCACAGGGTCTTAGATGCAGCATGTGGGATCTAGGTCCCTGATCAGGGATGCAACCTGCAACCTGGGCCCCCTGCCTTGGGAGTGCAGAGTCTTAACCACCAGGCAAGTCCCACACACCGTTTATTTTTGAAGAGTAGTAGATGCGGATAAACTGATCTATAGCAAGGAACTAATAAGTAAAATGAGGCAAATTAACATAAAACAGAGATCCACAGTAGGCCTTCGTTTCACAATACCAGCTGTGCACAAAAGCCCCTGGTTGGAGCACTCGTTTTGAATGTGTTGCTCAATGAGGTTCACGCCTGTGAAGCTTGAATAACGGAAAATTCCCAGTCACAGTTCCAATGAGAGGGGTTCTCCAGCCTCTTGTGAGTGACGAGCGAGACAAGCCCGCCCGGCCCAGCACTGACGTGAGGGGGAGACGCTGGACGGCCTACCTCTCTTCCTCTGAACAAAAGCGGTGACGGCTTTGTCAGGTCCCATTTGGAAACACAATATCAGTCTTGCCTTATCCATATTATTGATGGGTTGTGGGTAGTCTACTGTAATTATGTCAAAAATGAAAGATTTCAAAATGTGATTGGCAGGCTGATTACAGTAATGCATGTGATTAAACCCAGGGCCTGCTTGTGTAACTAAAGGGAGAATGTCAGCGGCAATTAACTGTATTTTCTTTAAAGTTTGCCAAGATTTCTCTCAGTGTTCATTGTGTTATTGTGAAATAACCCACTGAGGCACCTGGTGGTAGGTAGTCTTCCTTAGAAGAGCCAATGCGATTGGAGGAAAAGAGGAAAGAAACTCTGTCTCTTACAGATGAATTGTGCCAGCCTGAGGGGCTAGGACCAAGGACAGGGACCATTCAGCTTCTCTATCTCCCTTTCTCTTTCTTTTTTTAATATTGTATTAATTTATGCAGCATTTTTTGTTGTTGTTACTGTTGCTGAGTCTTCGTTGCTGTGTTCAGGCTTTTTCTAGCTGTGGGCGAGTAGGGGCGACTCTAGTTGCAGTGCGTGGGCTTCTTATGGCCTTGGCTTCTCTTGTCTCAGAGCACAGCCTCTGCCTTGCTTGGGCTTCCGTAGCTGTGGCTCGTTATGGCCCGTGGCACACGGAATCTTCCTGGACCAGGGATCCAGCTCTTGTGGTGCTTTCCTACCACTGCAGGCTGCTGTAACAGAGAACCTCACACTAGGTGGTAGACAACAACAGAGAGTCACTCTCTCGGGCTTCTGGAGACTGGAGGTCAGAGGTCAAGGTGTCATGAGGGCCATGCGCTCTGAAGGCTCCCCAGGAGGGTGGGTTCCAGGCCTCTCTCCCTGCTGCTGGTGGCTCCTTGGCTTGTGCTCACAGAACTCCACTCTGCACGTGATGCTCTCCCAGTGTGTGTCCAAATTTCCCCTTTTGATAAAGGCACCAGTCCCATGTGAGCAGGGGCCCAACCTAAGCAGGGCCTCATCTTCACTTAAATTCTGTCTGCAAGGAACCCATTTCTAAATAAGGCCATCTTTCCGGATGCTGAAAGGTAGCACTTAAACATGAAATTTAGAGAGACCCAATTCAACTCACAGCAAGTTCTTGTAACACTGGTCTCAAGGCTCCTTCTCCCAGACCTAACAGAGAGTCTGCAAGGTTGCTGTGGCCCCACACAGCACCTGAGACAGAGAGCCACAGGCAGCCAGCTCTCACCTTGCAGAGGCTCCCAGGTTCAGAGCCAGAACCTCTGTGCTGGCCGCCCTCGGGGGCAGGGCCCGGGCCTCTCCAGGAGTGGCCTGGCTTGGACGCTCACGCTAGACCTCTAGGACTCTCTCTCTGAAGATGAAGGTGAGGCCAAGCTTCTCTCTTAGCTTTTCCAGGTAGACTCTGAGCCTTGGGAGGAGACGAATGCTTTGACATTCCTCCAAATGCCCTCCCCAGTGGGAGGTTTTTGCTGGCTTTGCTGTGGGGTCTTGGATTTGACTCAGGAACATAAGAACCTGCCACAGACCTTGCTGTGGGAACGAAACACTGACTGACAGGTTGTTATTGCTTGGCTCCTGGAATTGCTTGAAATTCTCATTGATGAATGAAACCCACCTGCTAACAATGTTCTTCATGGTTATGCTGTGTACTTTCTCAAATGGGCCACTGTCCCTGTGACTTCAAAACAGAGGCTGAACAAAGTGATACCTGCTGGGGCAGGAGACAGGGTGAGGGTCAACTATGAACCAGTAGATGAGCCTGAGAAGAATATGTGTGTATGTGTGTGTACATGTGTGTGCACATGCTACCTCGTCTTTCCACAGGATTTTTTTTGTCTGTTTGATGCTCTGATCTTGTCTGGTGTTCTATGAATCTCTTGCTGGGCACTAAACCACACCAAAATTTAGGGTATAAGACAATAGCCGTTCCATGATATGCACATTTTTTTTTTTTTGCTCTAAGTCATCTTTTTTTTTTTCTTTTTTTTAAAAATTTTCATCCATCTTTTTTCTTCAGCCTGTGTGGGCCTCCCATCGCAATGGCCACTCTCGCTGTAGAGCACCGGCTCTGGGCTCAGGTGCTCCAGGGTGCTGGCTTGCAATTGGACACACCGGCCCAGTCGCTCCTCTGCATGTGAGATCCTCCCAGGCCAGGGATCGAACCGGTGCCCCCTGCACTTCAAGGTGGACTCCCCACCCACTGGACCACCAGGGAAGCCCCCGCTATGCACAATTTTGTGGGTCAGGGAAGGGAGCAGAAATGTGAGACAGCTTTGCTACACAATGGGTCGGCCCCTGCTCGGACAGCTGGTAGAATCAGAGACGGCCGAGCAGCTCCGCCCAGGCTGCAGCCCTGGGCCTTGTCCTGGCGGCTGGCTGCGCTCCCTGCCTCTTCTCCACACCCTGTTGGCTAGGACTGGATTACCCAAGACAGCATTCGCCCTCACATGTCTGGGGACTGGGCTGGGATTCCCTAGAGCACCTGGGCCTGGCTGGGCATCTTGTTCTCAGTACCCACCTCCAAATGGCTAGCTCGAGCTTCCTTACAGAGTGGTGGTCCGAGGTGAACTGACAGCTGGCCCCCTTCTGGAGTGAGTATCCAAGGCTGAGCAGAAACTCCAAGGGTTCTTATTACCTAGACTTAGAATTCAGTGTCCCTTCTCTCACATTCTATTGGCCAAGCAAGCCACTAAGGCCAGTCCTGATTCAAGAGGAAGTAACGCCAACCTCTCCATCAGAAGACTGCCAGAATCTCTGCCATCTTGAAGCCTTAAAGCTCATCCTGCGTAGCTGTGATCCAGTGCTCCAGCTGCTCTCTCCACGCCCTTCTCCGTGGGATCTCAGAACCACCCTTCTTGACCACAGATCTAAACATGTCGTCCTCCTGCCTCTTCGCACATTCACTCATGCACACACACGTGCACACTCTCAAGTCTAGAGCTCTTCCGTTGTTACTGACCACTTGGCCTTTCCCAATCAGTAGAAATTGGCTAGAGGCCAGAGGAGAAATTCAGACAAGGCTTTACTGGGGCCCCTGCTTGCTTGCTCCTTGAGGAGGTGGGCAAGCTCATTCCTTACACGGGGTGAGGGCAGGGGGCGTGTCCAGGGCTCAGGCCAGAGGGTGGCCTAGGTGGTCTGCCCTGCTTCTTCCAGGTGGTGTTGTGTGCAGGGGGCAGGCACAGTACCCTGGTTTTGCTCCCAAACCCCTGGTTTTGCTCTAGGCTCTTCAGAAGTGGCAGCTGGATTTTTTTGGGTCTCTTTGTATCTTTTGTCCAGAATCTTCCCCAAATGTTCATTGTTATGCAGTTGTTCAGTTGCATCTGATTCTTTGCGACCCCGTGGACTGCAGCACATCAGGCTTCCACGTCCTTCGCTATCTCCTGGAGTTTGCTCAAACTCATGTCCATCGAGTCAGTGAGGCCAAAGTGCATGCACGCAGCTATTTTCAGTTCCATGTAGTTTCTTTGTATTTTGCTGTTTGATGAGAGATGTGTTCAGGTGCAGGCAGAGGGTTCCAGGCCCCAGCCTGTCTCATGGTTACCCCTGGTGGCCACCTGGGCTCCTTGGTGTTTATGGCTCAGGAAGTTCTCCACGGCCTGGCCTACACTCCTCTCCCTCCCCGCTAGTCTCCATCCTATTCCAGTCACACTAGTTCCTCCATATCCGTGGGGAATGGCCCTGACTCCCCTCCAACTGGAATGCCAGATTCTCACCGTGCTCTCCTCCCACGCCCTTCTCCAGTGGGATTTTCAAGAACCACTAAGGCCAGTCCTGATTCAAGAGGAAGTAACGCCAACCTCTCCATCAGAAGACTGCCAGAATCTCTGCCATCTTGAAGCCTTAAAGCTCATCCTGCGTAGCTGTGATCCAGTGCTCCAGCTGCTCTCTCCACGCCCTTCTCCGTGGGATCTCAGAACCACCCTTCTTGACCACAGATCTAAACATGTTGTCCTCCTGCTTCTTCGCACATTCACTCATGCACACACACGTGCACACTCTCAAGTCTAGAGCTCTTCCGTTGTTATTGACCAGGGTTCTTGGCCTTTCCCAATCAGTAGAAGTTGGCTAGAGGCCAGAGGAGAAATTCAGACAAGGCTTTACTGGGGCCCCTGCTTGCTTGCTCCTTGAGGAGGTGGGCAAGCTCATTCCTTACAGGGGGTGAGGGCAGGGGGCGTGTCCAGGGCTCAGGCCAGAGGGTGGCCTAGGTGGTCTGCCCTGCTTCTTCCAGGTGGTGTTGTGTGCAGGGGGCAGGCACAGTACTCTGGTTTTGCTCCCAAACCCCTGGTTTTGCTCTAGGCTCTTCAGAAGTGGCAGCTGGATTTTTTTGGGTCTCTTTGTATCTTTTGTCCAGAATCTTCCCCAAATGTTCATTGTTATGCCGTTGTTCAGTTGCATCCGATTCTTTGCGACCCCGTGGACTGCAGCACATCAGGCTTCCACGTCCTTCGCTATCTCCTGGAGTTTGCTCAAACTCATGTCCATCGAGTCAGTGAGGCCAAAGTGCATGCACGCAGCTATTTTCAGTTTCATGTAGTTTCTTTGTATTTTGCTGTTTGATGAGAGATGTGTTCAGATGCAGGCAGAGGGTTCCAGGCCCCAGCCTGTCTCATGGTTACCCCTGGTGGCCACCTGGGCTCCTTGGTGTTTATGGCTCAGGAAGTTCTCCACGGCCTGGCCTACACTCCTCTCCCTCCCCGCTAGTCTCCATCCTATTCCAGTCACACTAGTTCCTCCATATCCGTGGGGAATGGCTCTGACTCCCCTCCAACTGGAATGCCAGATTCTCACCTGCTCAAGCCCCTTTCATATAAATGACTAGTATGGTTGGGCCTCTGTCGCCACAGTTCTAGATCCATGGATTCAACCATCCTGGAACACATGGATACAAAGGCCACTATATACTCCATTTCAGAAATCCCGCTGTCTTTCTCTGGGGCCCTTGCACATGCCGTTCTGTAGCATTCCTGCCTCCTCTGACTGTCTCCTCCAACAGCAGCTCATCTTTCAGACAGAGTGTCTCTGACGTCCGACCCGTCTCCCCTCAACCCCTGCTACAAGATGCCCCTTTATTTGTGCCCCTTGTCATATTTGCTCATGCATCCTTCTTCCCTTTTAGACAATGAGCTCCTTGCAGCAAGGAGCTGTATTTCTTTCTTTTCATATTTTTACGTCTTTATCGAATTTGTTACAATATTGCTTCTGTTTTATTTTTCGGTGTTTTGCCACAAGGCATGTGGGATATTAGTTCCCCAACCAGGAATCAAACCAGAACCCCCTCCTGCCCCCAACATTGGAAGGTGAAGTCTTCACTATTGAACCAACAGACAAGTCCCAGGAGCCGTATTTCTGAGAGTGCTGTCTTTGCCCGAGAGAAGGCGTGGAAGCAGGGTACGTCCTTTGGCCAGCTGATACAAAGAGCTGGCTCATTGGGAAAGACCCGGACGCTGGGAAAGACTGAAGGCAAAAGGAGAAGGGGGCGACAGAGGAGGAGGTGACTGGATGGCATCACTGACTCAATGGACGTGAATTTGAGGAAACTCCAGGAGATGGTGAAGGACAGAGAAGTCTGGTGTGCTGCAGTCCATGGGGTCGCAAAGGGTCGGACACAACTTAGCCAATGAACGACAACAACAACGTTACAGATGAAGTGATCCACCTAAGAACACACGCCGGAGAGTAATAACGGGAGTTAGAAGTAATTCTTTTTTTTCCACAATCACACGTTTTTCAGTTTTTATTTTATTTTCTTTATTTTACAGAGCTTTGTTGTTTACAGATATGCATAATTCCAGATTAGTCATATGTATGTCCCATTCCCCCCATCCCACCCCTCCAGGCCATCGCATAGCCCCCAGGTACAATCCTTTAGACCCACAGCGCATCGACAATAGCGGTCTCTTTTATATAAGAGAGTATAGGGTTCCGTGTTGCTCGGGCTTAATTCTTAATTCCGGATAGCCTGGATGTCTTTGCGTGAGGCACGTGCCTGAAGGAGCTTGCTGCAGTCCAACCAGAATAGTTTCAATATCTGCACACGGGGGTATGGAAAATGCAGCCCTTTGAAATGTGTCTCACTCACTGGTTGGAGGTCAGCCCTGCCATGGGCTTAGCTGTTGCCTGGGCAGCTTCCAGAGAAGCCTTCTGGGGAAGAGGATCAATGGCAAAATTGGTGGATCCAGCAAGGCTTCTGCAATAAAAGCCTTTTATGCCTCTTGTTCAAAGCGTTTAAGTGCCTTTTAGATCACACATTGAACCATTGACATTATAAAGTGGAACCTTTTAATACCAAAATACACTTCCAGAGTAAAATTCCATTATGGGAAAAAGCATTTCACGGCACCAGGCTAGATAATAATTCTCTCACGTGTAATAGGATGTATGAAATGGCTGATGATAAACAGAGTTTCTCAGCATTGTTAGAAGAGGACTCACACATGGCTCTCTGTGTGTGTGTGTGCGCGAGCGCGAGCGTGGTATATACATAAGAAGTTCCCTGGCTTTAATGGGGGGGGGTGCTCTTTTACTGGTTATTTATTTATTTATTTATTTTCATTCATCTTTATTCTTCGACCTGTGTGGACCTCCCATTGCAGTGGCCGTCTCGCTGCAGAGCATCAGCTCTGGGCGCATGCGCTCCAGAGCTCTGACTTGGTAGCTGGACACACTGGTCCAGCCGCTCCAAGGCACGTGGGATCTTCTCAGGCCAGGGATTGAACTGGCGCTCCTTGCACTGAAAGGCGGACTCTTTACCCACTGGACCACCAGGGAAGCCCTCCCTTGCATTTTGGACAAGAGGTGTTTTTTTTTTTTTTTTTTTTTACCTATAAGTAGTCAGAATTGGACTCAATGGGTTCTGAGGTGCTTCCTGTTGTCAGATTATATGGACAGGTCATTTTCCCATTCTTGGTTTCCATTTTCTCATCTGTAAAATGAAGGCTTTGGAATCAATCCGGAAACTTTTAGTTGTAAGTGATAGCTCCAACTGCCTTAAGCAACAACAACAATAAAACCCCACAAATGAGAATGTCTTGGTTCAGGCAACCTTCTTTGGCAATGTTAACAGAACTTAGTGCCCCTCTGTCGCTTCTTTTTTTTTTTTTTTTTTGCCTCGAAGTCATCATTTATCATCATTTATTTTCATCCATCTTTATTCCTTGGCCTGTGTGGGCCTCCCATTGTAGTGGCCTCCCTCACTGTAGAACACCTGCTCTGGACACAGGCGCTCCAGAGCGCAGGCTCCTAATTGGACACACCGGTCCAGCCGCTCCGCGGCACGTAGGATCTTCCCCGGCCAGGGATGGAACTGGTGCCCCTTGCACTGCAAAGCGGACTCTTTACCCACTGAACCACCAGGGAAGCCCTCCCTTGCATTTTGGACAAGAGGTGTTTTTTTTTTTTTTTTTTTTTTTTTTTTACCTATAAGTAGTCAGAATTGGACTCAATGGGTTCTGAGGTGCTTCCTGTTGTCAGATTATATGGAAAGGTCATTTTCCCATTCTTGGTTTCCATTTTCTCATCTGTAAAATGAAGGCTTTGGAATCAATCCGGAAACTTTTAGTTGTAAGTGATAGCTCCAACTGCCTTAAGCAACAACAACAATAAAACCCCACAAATGAGAATGTCTTGGTTCAGGCAACCTTCTTTGGCAATGTTAACAGAACTTAGTGCCCCTCTGTCGCTTCTTTTTTTTTTTTTTTTTTGCCTCGAAGTCATCATTTATCATCATTTATTTTCATCCATCTTTATTCCTTGGCCTGTGTGGGCCTCCCATTGCAGTGGCCTCTCTCCGTTGCAGAGCACCAGCACGCGGCACATGTGCTCCAGAGCGCCGGCTCCTAACTGGACACACCGGTCCAGCCGCTCCTCGGCACGTGGTATCTTCCCAGGCCAGGGATCGAACCTGCGCTCCCTGCACTGCAAGGCGGACTCTTTACCCACTGGGCCATCAGGGAAGCCATGCCCCTCTGTCTCTTGACATCAAGGTCAGTCAGGCTCCTTCCCTTTTGCCCCAGGTTCAGATTCTCAGTCACATCAGCAGGAAGAGAACTTCTTTCTCCCAATATTTTCAACCAACGTTGCTGGATCCAATCTCATTGGCTCAGATTGTCTACCCCTGGGCCAATCACCATTTTCAGGTACACTAATTGGCCAGGCCGGGGTCACATGACCACCCAGAGCCAAGCGGAGAGCCAGGTCTGCGCCTTTCAATGGTATAGTAAAAGTTATCTACGGTGGTTGCCCTCGTTGGACTCGTTGGAAGCTGCTGAGAGAGGAGCAGGGAGAGGGCGTGGGGGCAGAGGACACAACAGATAGCCGTCTGGGGTTTGAACTGGCTCTAACTGGCCCCGAGGCTTGTTCAAGCTGTAGGTGCTTAGGCATAATAAAGCGTTAGTGCCAGGGGCACTTTTGAAATGAATAAATCCAACGTTTTTGCTTCAAGTTAAAGAGACTGAGGCTCCGAGGAGAGAAATGACTTATTCAAGATCACTTGACTCTTCAGTAGCTGGCCTGCCATGATCATTCAGGTCTCGTACCCTGGGGTGCACACTTGGACTCTCCTCTTTGAGCTCTGCAGCAAGGGAGGCCTCCTGGGAAGGGTGACCCAAGGGAGTCTCTCCTCAGTGTCTGGTTAGGGCTTTGCTGTTTATACTCAGTCCAGCTGACACAACCCTTTGGCACAGCCAATTTGCATATTTCAGGCTGTCTGATGCCTTCCAAGTTTCCTTACAGTCGGAAAGCTTAGGTGTGATTTCCGATTATGCTACTGATTTGCTGTGTACTCTTGGTCAGGTCACTTAACCTCTCTGAGTCTCAATGTCTCAATTTGTACATTTACCCTTGTATCAGAGTTCCTTCTTATTGCTTCTCTCCCCACAGATAGCCCTGGGACTTGCTGTGTTCTAGAAGAGATCCCACCGGCTCGTAACTGGACACACCGGTCCAGCCGCTCCTCGGCACGTGGTATCTTCCCAGGCCAGGGATCGAACCCGCGCTCCCTGCACTGCAAGGCGGACTCTTTACCCACTGGGCCATCAGGGAAGCCATGCCCCTCTGTCTCTTGACATCAAGGTCAGTCAGGCTCCTTCCCTTTTGCCCCAGGTTCAGATTCTCAGTCACATCAGCAGGAAGAGAACTTCTTTCTCCCAATATTTTCAACCAACGTTGCTGGATCCAATCTCATTGGCTCAGATTGTCTACCCCTGGGCCAATCACCATTTTCAGGTACACTAATTGGCCAGGCCAGGGTCACATGACCACCCAGAGCCAAGCGGAGAGCCAGGTCTGCGCCTTTCAATGGTATAGTAAAAGTTATCTACGGTGGTTGCCCTCGTTGGACTCGTTGGAAGCTGCTGAGAGAGGAGCAGGGAGAGGGCGTGGGGGCAGAGGACACAACAGATAGCCGTCTGGGGTTTGAACTGACTCTAACTGGCCCCGAGGCTTGTTCAAGCTGTAGGTGCTTAGGCATAATAAAGCGTTAGTGCCAGGGGCACTTTTGAAATGAATAAATCCAACGTTTTTGCTTCAAGTTAAAGAGACTGAGGCTCCGAGGAGAGAAATGACTTATTCAAGATCACTTGACTCTTCAGTAGCTGGCCTGCCGTGATCATTCAGGTCTCGTACCCTGGGGTGCACACTTGGACTCTCCTCTTTGAGCTCTGCAGCAAGGGAGGCCTCCTGGGAAGGGTGACCCAAGGGAGTCTCTCCTCAGTGTCTGGTTAGGGCTTTGCTGTTTATACTCAGTCCAGCTGACACAACCCTTTGGCACAGCCAATTTGCATATTTCAGGCTGTCTGATGCCTTCCAAGTTTCCTTACAGTCGGAAAGCTTAGGTGTGATTTCCGATTATGCTACTGATTTGCTGTGTACTCTTGGTCAGGTCACTTAACCTCTCTGAGTCTCAATGTCTCAATTTGTACATTTACCCTTGTATCAGAGTTCCTTCTTATTGCTTCTCTCCCCACAGATAGCCCTGGGACTTGCTGTGTTCTAGAAGAGATCCCAGGGGATCTCTTGAATGTATTAGAATACATCTCAGGAATGTATTAGATGACCTTGTGTTCTGGAAGGTCATTTAATACATTCCTCCACAATTGCGGTTTCCATGAAGGCTTAGCTAGCTTCTCTTAGGAAAAGTTTATATTTTAACAAAGGATTTAGAGGGTACAGGGACTCTTTAATAATTGGAGAGTTCCAGTTGGTTTGGGATACACAGACATATGCTCAGCTCTGGAGAAGAGCACGCCTGGGTTCAAACCTTGACTCTTCCATGTGTGTGACCCTGAGCAGCTGGTTTAACCTTAAACGTCTGATATAGCCAGAGATAGCCGCTGTTTCCATCTCTGGAGAGTGGGGATCCTTCACAGTGGTTGTGCTTGGACCAGAGCTGGCTCCAATCTGGGAGGACATGTGGCAGCAGGGCTCACGCCCACGAACACCTGCCGTCAGTAGGAACTGTCCACACTGCCCCCTCTCTGTGTCCCCTTAAAAGGAATCATATCAGTGACATTGCCTCTCTGGTGCCCTGGATTAAATCGTGTCCCCAAGAAGATACCTCCAAATGCTAACCCCCGTACCTGCAAATGGGACCTTATTTGGCAATAGGGTCATTGCAGTTGTAATCGAGTTAAAGATTTTGAGATGAGATCATCCTGGGTTTAGAGTGGGCCCTGACTCTTCAGTAGCTGGCCTGCCATGATCATTCAGGTCTCGTACCCTGGGGTGCACACTTGGACTCTCCTCTTTGAGCTCTGCAGCAAGGGAGGCCTCCTGGGAAGGGTGACCCAAGGGAGTCTCTCCTCAGTGTCTGGTTAGGGCTTTGCTGTTTATACTCAGTCCAGCTGACACAACCCTTTGGCACAGCCAATTTGCATATTTCAGGCTGTCTGATGCCTTCCAAGTTTCCTTACAGTCGGAAAGCTTAGGTGTGATTTCCGATTATGCTACTGATTTGCTGTGTACTCTTGGTCAGGTCACTTAACCTCTCTGAGTCTCAATGTCTCAATTTGTACATTTACCCTTGTATCAGAGTTCCTTCTTATTGCTTCTCTCCCCACAGATAGCCCTGGGACTTGCTGTGTTCTAGAAGAGATCCCAGGGGATCTCTTGAATGTATTAGAATACATCTCAGGAATGTATTAGATGACCTTGTGTTCTGGAAGGTCATTTAATACATTCCTCCACAATTGCGGTTTCCATGAAGGCTTAGCTAGCTTCTCTTAGGAAAAGTTTATATTTTAACAAAGGATTTAGAGGGTACAGGGACTCTTTAATAATTGGAGAGTTCCAGTTGGTTTGGGATACACAGACATATGCTCAGCTCTGGAGAAGAGCACGCCTGGGTTCAAACCTTGACTCTTCCATGTGTGTGACCCTGAGCAGCTGGTTTAACCTTAAACGTCTGATATAGCCAGAGATAGCCGCTGTTTCCATCTCTGGAGAGTGGGGATCCTTCACAGTGGTTGTGCTTGGACCAGAGCTGGCTCCAATCTGGGAGGACATGTGGCAGCAGGGCTCACGCCCACGAACACCTGCCGTCAGTAGGAACTGTTCACACTGCCCCCTCTCTGTGTCCCCTTAAAAGGAATCATATCAGTGACATTGCCTCTCTGGTGCCCTGGATTAAATCGTGTCCCCAAGAAGATACCTCCAAATGCTAACCCCCGTACCTGCAAATGGGACCTTATTTGGCAATAGGGTCATTGCAGTTGTAATCGAGTTAAAGATTTTGAGATGAGATCATCCTGGGTTTAGAGTGGGCCCTGAATCTAATGACTGGTGGCCTTAAAAGAGAAAGAAGAGGGAGATTGGATGCACATGGAGGAGAAGCTATGAGAAGATGGAGGCAGAGACTGGAGTAATGTTGCCACAAGCCAGTGAATGCCAAGACATGCCCGGAGCTGCCAGGAGCTGGAAGAGTCAAGGAAAGATGGACTCTGATGACACTTTGGGTTTTTAAAAATATTTGTTGTTGTTTGCTTGTTTGTTCTTTTCGTCTTTATTTTCTTTATTCGGCTGTGCCGTGCCTTAGTTGTGGTATGCAAGATCTACTTCCCAGGCCAGGGATGGAACCTGGGTCCCCTGCATTGGGAACGTGGATCTTTAGCCTTTGAACCATCAGGGAAATCCCCCTGTGACACTGTGGTTTTGAACTTCTGGTTTCAGAACTATGAGAAATACATTTCCATCCTTTTAAGTCACCACTTGCTGCAATTTGTTGTGGCAGTCGTAGGAAACGGATACAGCCACCAATGTAAGTTTATGACAAAACAGAAACGCTGGGGTTTCCTATGTGACTCAGCATAAAGCATCCACCTGCCAAGCAGGAGATGCGGGTTCGATCCCTGGGCCAGGAAGATCCCCTGGAGAAGGAAATGGCAGCCCACTCCAGTATTCTTGCCTGGAGAATTCCATGGACAGAAAAGTCTGGCGGGCTATAGCCCATGGGATCACAGAGTTAGACTTAATGATTTAACAAAAGCCTTCCAGTTACCGGCTGTTCTGTTCCCCTTCATAAGCTCTGCCCTGTGTGGGACTCCCGTGAAGGTCCAGTAGCTAAGACGCCAAGCTCCCAAGGCGGGGGCCCTGGTTTGATCCCTAATCAGGGAACTGGATGCCACATGCCAAAACTAAGAGTTCACATGTCACAACTAAGACCTGGTGTAGCCAAACACATAAATAAATGATGAAACTTCATAAGTTCTGTGGTACTGACTCAAACTGCCTTTCTGACTACAAAAATAATTTCGTCTTTTTCTCTGTCCCTTACCATTCCCCTCCATTCATTCTCAGCATGTGTCCTGTTTTTATGTTCGGTCTGATTACCCATAAAAATTTCCCCTACTGAGTTGATTAATCAAAATACCGAGTCATTCAGATTACACTTAGAAACTCCTGATCATGCTTAAACATAGTAACAGATACGTGCAAATAAACTCAGCTACAACCAGAGTGATTATTGATGATTTAATTCCCTCCAGGATCATAAGAGGGAATGAAATTATATGGCAGGACTGCATTTTTAATGATTTACTAATACAAAACATATTAATACATGATATATGTACAGGCTGTGGTGAGTCAGCCACCTCAAACTATTCATTAGTTCATTCAACACCTTTTTACTGGCCCGTGGACCAGGCACTGTACAAGCCCTCTGCTCTTACGACTCTTTCTTCTTGCGCAAGAGACAAACAGCCGAATGTGCCACGACACTGGACGTCCCCTGCCTTGGCAGGAGGATTCTTACCCACTCATCACTAGGGAAGTCCTCTGATTTCTTATTTGGATCTATATTCCCTTGTTGGGTGAGTTCATCCATCCTCATGGATAACCCATATTCATTTTTTTTTAATTAATTTTTTATTGCTTTATAGCAATGTTAGTTTCTACTGTACAGCAAAATGAATCAGCCATATGTATACATATATCCCTTCTTTTTCTTGGATTTCCTTTCCATTCAGGTCCCCACAGGGCACTGAGTGGAGTTCCCAGAGCTACACGGGAGGTCTTCATTAGGTATCTATTTTATACATGTCATCGAGAGTGTATGCATGTCAGTGCCAGACTTCCAGTTCATCCTATTCTCTCTTCCTTCCCTCCCTCCTTGGTGTCCATAGGGTTCTCTACGTCTGCGTCTCTGTTTTTGTTTTGCCAATTAGATTATCAATATCATTTTTCTAGATTCCACATGTATGTATTCATATACAATATTTATTTGCCCTTTATGACATACTACACTCTGACATGAGAAACTCTGAGTCATCCATGTCTCTGCAAATGACGCAATTTCTTTCTTTTTCATGGCTGAGTAATATTCCCCCAATCCATTTCATTTCTAACAAGCTGACTATATAATGATGAGGCCCACGGTTTTCTTTCTACCCAGTTTAAATCTGCATAGATATGAGCATAAAAACAGATTGAGAAGGACCTTAAAGGTGTAGAAGCTGCAGCTGAAGAAGTACTAGCAAGCGGCATCGCCAAGGAGTTTTTCAGAGAAGAGAAACCAGGGCAAACTAGTGTTATAGAGGCCAGGAGGAGAACATGCTTTAAGCAGATCTCATGGGCCTACGGTGGCCCAGTGATCTTGCCTTGTTCCTTCACATCCTGAGAATCTAGCGCAGGACTGCATTTTTAATGATTTACTAATACAAAACATATTAATACATGATATATGTACAGGCTGTGGTGAGTCAGCCACCTCAAACTATTCATTAGTTCATTCAACACCTTTTTACTGGCCCGTGGACCAGGCACTGTACAAGCCCTCTGCTCTTACGACTCTTTCTTCTTGCGCAAGAGACAAACAGCCGAATGTGCCACGACACTGGACGTCCCCTGCCTTGGCAGGAGGATTCTTACCCACTCATCACTAGGGAAGTCCTCTGATTTCTTATTTGGATCTATATTCCCTTGTTGGGTGAGTTCATCCATCCTCATGGATAACCCATATTCATTTTTTTTTTAATTAATTTTTTATTGCTTTATAGCAATGTTAGTTTCTACTGTACAGCAAAATGAATCAGCCATATGTATACATATATCCCTTCTTTTTCTTGGATTTCCTTTCCATTCAGGTCCCCACAGGGCACTGAGTGGAGTTCCCAGAGCTACACGGGAGGTCTTCATTAGGTATCTATTTTATACATGTCATCGAGAGTGTATGCATGTCAGTGCCAGACTTCCAGTTCATCCTATTCTCTCTTCCTTCCCTCCCTCCTTGGTGTCCATAGGGTTCTCTACGTCTGCGTCTCTGTTTTTGTTTTGCCAATTAGATTATCAATATCTTTTTTCTAGATTCCACATGTATGTATTCATATACAATATTTATTTGCCCTTTATGACATACTACACTCTGACATGAGAAACTCTGAGTCATCCATGTCTCTGCAAATGACGCAATTTCTTTCTTTTTCATGGCTGAGTAATATTCCCCCAATCCATTTCATTTCTAACAAGCTGACTATATAATGATGAGGCCCACGGTTTTCTTTCTACCCAGTTTAAATCTGCATAGATATGAGCATAAAAACAGATTGAGAAGGACCTTAAAGGTGTAGAAGCTGCAGCTGAAGAAGTACTAGCAAGCGGCATCGCCAAGGAGTTTTTCAGAGAAGAGAAACCAGGGCAAACTAGTGTTATAGAGGCCAGGAGGAGAACATGCTTTAAGCAGATCTCATGGGCCTACGGTGGCCCAGTGATCTTGCCTTGTTCCTTCACATCCTGAGAATCTAGCGCAACACCGGGCCATAGTAGGTGTGCAGTAAACCTTTGTTAAACAATAAATGAGTAAACCTCGATTTAAACTAGTGGATGCCTTGAAGGATTCTGAAGTATGTCCTGAATTCTCTTAAAGTTGCTTAACAGATATTTAAAATACCCAAGGCTTGTTCTCTATGCTAGAAGACCAATGACAGGGAACAATGAGCAAATTCACAAATTACCCTGAGGCTTATGCTTTAATTCCTAAAGGTAAATGTTACCTCCATCAGGTCATGCTTTCTGCCTCTGCTGCAGGTGTTAGCTTCTGAAAATATTGTCTGAGCTTAGCTCCCTGATGAGAAATACAAATCCGGGGAAATTGCAACCCGGGTGTCTTTTATTAATGGTCATTAATGGTCTGCAATCAAGGTACACCTTTTAGAAGCAAAATAACAATTGGCTTGTTTGGTTGACGTGCTTGTAATTTATCAACAGCTTGATTATTCGTTCTCTCTCAAGGTATTAACCAGTGTGATATATGCAGAAAAAGAACAGGGAGAAGTCCGCTGACCTAGTTTCTATAGGCAGCGTGAACTTATCATAGCTTTGGAGTCAGACAATCCTGGGTATAAAACCCCACTCTGTCACTAACGAGCCTCAGTCATGGCTAAAGATCCTGCTCTCACCTGTTAGGAAACGATACTCTTACCTGCCTTTTATGATTTCTAATAAGAATTATATAAGTCAGCATCCTCTCAATGCCTCCCGTAACAGATGCACCATGCTTTTTCATTCCAGTCCCATTTTGCTATTTTCTAGGAATTCTGTGAATCTACACATGAGCTTGACACTTATCTCAGTGATCAGAGAAGATCTGAAGATCTTGGGGCCACGTGTGTTCTTCGTTGTGTGTGTTCTATATTCCTCTAGACATCAAAGAAGAGCATATGCCCTGAAAGCGCACAGCTGGGTTCAAATCTTGCCTCGTACAGCCTACACATATTGGCTGTATGACCTTGGGGACATTGCCTAAGCTCTCCAAGGCCTGTAAAATGGGCTAATGATGGTACTTACCTTAATAGAACTGCTGGGAATACCAAAGGAGACATTAGATGGGAAGTCCTTGGGACCATGTCTGGGGCATGGCCGCTGCTGAGATATGTTAGTTGTTATCATTTAAAACTATTTGCCTGTTGACTAATTGATAAGTTATGGGCTTAGTTAAAACAAGGAGGTAGTGATGGTGATGATGTGTGGAAAAAAGGAAAAATGCATTTTCCACGCAGTGACTATATTTAGCAATGTCTTTCTGATTCTCTTATGATAAAAGGATTTTGTTTTGCTCAGAGCCCCTTTGAGTCTTATAATAATGCTTATATATAGTGTCTTTTGTCTCAGAATCTTGGAGCAGTCTTGAAATCAAAACATAACAAGAGTTGGATGGTTGCAAAGATAAAAGCAACAATTTTGCTTTTGTCTTTGGAAAAGCTCTTCTTATTTTCCTAGTTTGCAGCTTGGCAGCTGGATGTGAACATGTATGTGTATGTGACCCGGGTCTTTGGCAAACCATGGACACTGCATGACGGCAGCTGCTTGTAGCTTGACTCCTGGAGATGGAACGAGGTACACATTCTGATGTTTGTAAGGAAGAAAGTAAGAGAGGGATGAGCAGAAGGAGGAGGCAAAAACTTTACTGAGTGCCTACCAGGGGCCAGGGATGTTACACATTGTATCTCACTTAATCCCAACAACTGCAAGCATTTACGGAGGAGGGAGGAAAATCAGCGAGGTCGACAATTTATCCAAGGTCACACAGCAATGAAGTGGTAGAGAGAGGTTCCAGACTCCGGTCTGTCTCCTTCCTAAAACCCACACGCCAATCGCATGATTACACTGCTTCCTTCTTTCCCTAAGGATGTTTGTCTCTCATTTCACTTCAGCGTGGAGTGGGAGAAAGGAAGAAAGCTCCATGTGCTTGAGAGAGTTTGGGAGTGTCAGATCCAGTGGGCAATGTGGGGTGTGGAACAAAGAGGAGGGATGATCTGCAGAGAAGTTCTGTGGAAGCAAACATCAGGTATCCTAAGGAAATAGTTTGTCAGTCTCCATTTTGTGCTACGAATAAAGAAAAATAAAATCACCGCCAATTACATGGACTGTATGACTGGGGACATTGGCTCTAGGTTAAAATGGGCTAATGATGGTACTTACCTTAATAGAACTGCTGGGAATACCAAAGGAGACATTAGATGGGAAGTCCTTGGGACCATGTCTGGGGCATGGCCGCTGCTGAGATATGTTGGTTGTTATCATTTAAAACTATTTGCCTGTTGACTAATTGATAAGTTATGGGCTTAGTTAAAACAAGGAGGTAGTGATGGTGATGATGTGTGGAAAAAAGGAAAAATGCATTTTCCACGCAGTGACTATATTTAGCAATGTCTTTCTGATTCTCTTATGATAAAAGGATTTTGTTTTGCTCAGAGCCCCTTTGAGTCTTATAATAATGCTTATATATAGTGTCTTTTGTCTCAGAATCTTGGAGCAGTCTTGAAATCAAAACATAACAAGAGTTGGATGGTTGCAAAGATAAAAGCAACAATTTTGCTTTTGTCTTTGGAAAAGCTCTTCTTATTTTCCTAGTTTGCAGCTTGGCAGCTGGATGTGAACATGTATGTGTATGTGACCCGGGTCTTTGGCAAACCATGGACACTGCATGACGGCAGCTGCTTGTAGCTTGACTCCTGGAGATGGAACGAGGTACACATTCTGATGTTTGTAAGGAAGAAAGTAAGAGAGGGATGAGCAGAAGGAGGAGGCAAAAACTTTACTGAGTGCCTACCAGGGGCCAGGGATGTTACACATTGTATCTCACTTAATCCCAACAACTGCAAGCATTTACGGAGGAGGGAGGAAAATCAGCGAGGTCGACAATTTATCCAAGGTCACACAGCAATGAAGTGGTAGAGAGAGGTTCCAGACTCCGGTCTGTCTCCTTCCTAAAACCCACACGCCAATCGCATGATTACACTGCTTCCTTCTTTCCCTAAGGATGTTTGTCTCTCATTTCACTTCAGCGTGGAGTGGGAGAAAGGAAGAAAGCTCCATGTGCTTGAGAGAGTTTGGGAGTGTCAGATCCAGTGGGCAATGTGGGGTGTGGAACAAAGAGGAGGGATGATCTGCAGAGAAGTTCTGTGGAAGCAAACATCAGGTATCCTAGAATGGAATAAACTCTAGTTTCTGTCAGTTCTAAGATGCCCCATTATTTATGTGCTACGAATAAAGAAAAATAAAATCACCGCCAATTACATCTGGCACTGTTTATAAGGCATCCTCTGATTTCAGAGACATTAACATGGGAAAAAACTTGCACGTTAGAACTGACACGAGATGTCATTGGTCAGCGTCAGTTCCTCTCCTGTAACAGCTGAAGTTTAATGCAGGGCGCCATGACCATTCAAGGTATTTCGGGCACAAAGGGATTTCATATAGGCCGCTAGGTACTTGAAACATTTCTGAAGGGCTAGACCAGCAGAAGGCTCGGACAGTAAAGAGTCTGCCTGCCATGCGGGAGACCCAGGTTCGATCCCTGGGTCAGGAAGATCCCTTGGAGAAGGGAATGAAACCCACTCCAGTATTCTCGCCTGGGAAATCCCATGGAGAGAGGAGCCTGGCGGGCTACAGACCATGGGGTCAGGAAGAGTCAGGCACGACTGAGCGATTTTCACTTTCAGACTAGCAGAAAGTAGTGAAAACACCAGAGACTGGCCTGACCTGCGAAGCCACCAGCTCTGCCCCGATCAAAACAAGCAAGAATGAGGAGGCTGCCAGGGGAACGAGGGCGTTTAGGAGCTCTGCGAAAGTCCTGGCCGTTTGCACAGGTAGAGGGCACACCGCCTGCCACCCTCCCTTCTGCCAACAACTGCAAGCATTTACGGAGGAGGGAGGAAAATCAGCGAGGTCGACAATTTATCCAAGGTCACACAGCAATGAAGTGGTAGAGAGAGGTTCCAGACTCCGGTCTGTCTCCTTCCTAAAACCCACACGCCAATCGCATGATTACACTGCTTCCTTCTTTCCCTAAGGATGTTTGTCTCTCATTTCACTTCAGCGTGGAGTGGGAGAAAGGAAGAAAGCTCCATGTGCTTGAGAGAGTTTGGGAGTGTCAGATCCAGTGGGCAATGTGGGGTGTGGAACAAAGAGGAGGGATGATCTGCAGAGAAGTTCTGTGGAAGCAAACATCAGGTATCCTAGAATGGAATAAACTCTAGTTTCTGTCAGTTCTAAGATGCCCCATTATTTATGTGCTACGAATAAAGAAAAATAAAATCACCGCCAATTACATCTGGCACTGTTTATAAGGCATCCTCTGATTTCAGAGACATTAACATGGGAAAAAACTTGCACGTTAGAACTGACACGAGATGTCATTGGTCAGCGTCAGTTCCTCTCCTGTAACAGCTGAAGTTTAATGCAGGGCGCCATGACCATTCAAGGTATTTCGGGCACAAAGGGATTTCATATAGGCCGCTAGGTACTTGAAACATTTCTGAAGGGCTAGACCAGCAGAAGGCTCGGACAGTAAAGAGTCTGCCTGCCATGCGGGAGACCCAGGTTCGATCCCTGGGTCAGGAAGATCCCTTGGAGAAGGGAATGAAACCCACTCCAGTATTCTCGCCTGGGAAATCCCATGGAGAGAGGAGCCTGGCGGGCTACAGACCATGGGGTCAGGAAGAGTCAGGCACGACTGAGCGATTTTCACTTTCAGACTAGCAGAAAGTAGTGAAAACACCAGAGACTGGCCTGACCTGCGAAGCCACCAGCTCTGCCCCGATCAAAACAAGCAAGAATGAGGAGGCTGCCAGGGGAACGAGGGCGTTTAGGAGCTCTGCGAAAGTCCTGGCCGTTTGCACAGGTAGAGGGCACACCGCCTGCCACCCTCCCTTCTGCCACCAACTGCAAGTTTGGGGAGGGTTCGCTAAACCACCGTCAGTTTCGATAATTTGTAGAAGAATTCAGAGAATTCACTGAAAGCTCTTATACTCATGGATACATTTTATCGTGGGGAAAGGATGCAGGTTAAGATTGCCGGGGCAAAAGCAGAGACCAAGAGGTTTCCGAGCTTGGAGCTCCCTTCCCCATGAAGCTGAGACAGAGCCACCTCCCCTGCAACAACGTGTGACGATCCGCATGGAGAATTACCAACCAGTCAGCTAAGCCTCAGTGTCCAGAGTCTTTAGTGGGGCTCCCTCACGAAGGTGGGATCCATTGTCCACACGCTGATCTCAGAGCTTCGTCACAAAGGTATGGGCCATTGTCTACATGCTGACCTCTGTCTCCAATCCCTCCAGAAGTGGACCAGTACCATAGGACTCAAAGAATCCACCATCCATCGCATTCCTGATCCTTCGAGCAGGGCCAGCCACCACACTAAATCATACTGTTGGGCAATCTGGGGACCCAAGACTCCCAAGCAAACACAGACACTCCTGACACTCCAAGGTCTGGGAGATCACCTTGCTGAGGACAAAGGCCAGAGCTCTTTTGGGACAGGGTTAAGTTCATCATGATGTACTCAGAACCGTACCCAATGCCCATAGGTCACGAAGCTCCTGCTGCCACCCACCCAACTGCCGTCGGACATTCATAGCAGTAGGTACACGGCGCTGGAACACTGCGGCAGAAAAATCCCAAGTCTCTATTGACATGTCCCTTTGCCTCCAAATCTTCCTTGGCAAATCTCGTTGGGGGAGCCTAATGTGCATCCAGCGTCCTAAGCACTAGGATGCCCGGGAAACGCAGGTGTTCGCTTTGCAGCCTCTGCAGCAGGAAATGACAGCAGAAGGCTGTAGAAATGGAAGTGAATGTCAGTATCGTTATCTGCCACTCCTCCCAACAAGTGGGCAGAAAGTAACCCATCAGCTGGCCACTCACATCATCTCCAGCTCAGGGAGTTTCATCAACACTCTGTGAAATATTTCAGTCCCTCTCAGAGGCTCACACATTAAAACTTGCTGTTCCATTCATCTCTCAAAACTTGGGGAAGACAAGTAACAGTGGCATCTTGGGAGGGTTCGCTAAACCACCGTCAGTTTCGATAATTTGTAGAAGAACTCAGAGAATTCACTGAAAGCTCTTATACTCATGGATACATTTTATCGTGGGGAAAGGATGCAGGTTAAGATTGCGGGCAAAAGCAGAGACCAAGAGGTTTCCGAGCTTGGAGCTCCCTTCCCCATGAAGCTGAGACAGAGCCACCTCCCCTGCAACAACGTGTGACGATCCGCATGGAGAATTACCAACCAGTCAGCTAAGCCTCAGTGTCCAGAGTCTTTAGTGGGGCTCCCTCACGAAGGTGGGATCCATTGTCCACACGCTGATCTCAGAGCTTCGTCACAAAGGTATGGGCCATTGTCTACATGCTGACCTCTGTCTCCAATCCCTCCAGAAGTGGACCAGTACCATAGGACTCAAAGAATCCACCATCCATCGCATTCCTGATCCTTCGAGCAGGGCCAGCCACCACACTAAATCATACTGTTGGGCAATCTGGGGACCCAAGACTCCCAAGCAAACACAGACACTCCTGACACTCCAAGGTCTGGGAGATCACCTTGCTGAGGACAAAGGCCAGAGCTCTTTTGGGACAGGGTTAAGTTCATCATGATGTACTCAGAACCGTACCCAATGCCCATAGGTCACGAAGCTCCTGCTGCCACCCACCCAACTGCCGTCGGACATTCATAGCAGTAGGTACACGGCGCTGGAACACTGCGGCAGAAAAATCCCAAGTCTCTATTGACATGTCCCTTTGCCTCCAAATCTTCCTTGGCAAATCTCGTTGGGGGAGCCTAATGTGCATCCAGCGTCCTAAGCACTAGGATGCCCGGGAAACGCAGGTGTTCGCTTTGCAGCCTCTGCAGCAGGAAATGACAGCAGAAGGCTGTAGAAATAGAAGTGAATGTCAGTATCGTTATCTGCCACTCCTCCCAACAAGTGGGCAGAAAGTAACCCATCAGCTGGCCACTCACATCATCTCCAGCTCAGGGAGTTTCATCAACACTCTGTGAAATATTTCAGTCCCTCTCAGAGGCTCACACATTAAAACTTGCTGTTCCATTCATCTCTCAAAACTTGGGGAAGACAAGTAACAGTGGCATCTTGAAGACCTGCTCAGGAGATGTAGACACATGAAATGATGAATGGCTGGTGCACTGCATGGAGAGCAGTTAATGTGTGGTCTTTGGATCAGTCTAATCTTTGGCTTCAATCCGAATGCAACACTCACTAGCTGTGTGACCTTGAGTCAGTTACTTGCCTTCTCTGAACTTTAATTTTCTTATCTCTGTAGTTGAGGGAGGAATAATATCAAACTGCAAGGGCTATTGTGAAGATTTCTTGAAATTTGTTCGTAAATGATTAACACAATTCCTGGAAAGGCTTAAAACTTAATAAGTGGAAGCTGTCACCACCATCATCATTGTCACCAGTGTCCTCATTATTGGGATGAAGGAGAGGAGAAGAAGGAAACATTTTCCTAGGACTTTAAAACCACAAGAATACTGAGGTGGGTAGCTGTTTCCTTCTCCAAGGGATCTTCCCAACCCAGGGATTGAACCCATGGCTCCTGCATTGGCAGGCAGGTTCCTTACCACTGAGCCATCAGGGAAGCCCATAATCATCAATTGTTGTATCATTAAATCCAAAAGAATGTATCTCTATTCTCGCGCGAGTCTCTAGATTAGTTAGCTGAGTAACTAGGGAGGTTTTGCGTTGATGACGAGGCCTGGGACAGAACCATTGTTCTTCTTCCTGAATTCTCACTGCATGGGCTGTAAGGGCCACCGTATCATCCCGTTACATTTTCTAGGAGTCAGCAGCTGGGACTGATACCAAGATGGATTTGGAGTCAGTCAGTTCTATCGACTGCCGCTAGCTGTACAACCTTGAGCAAGTCATTTCCTTTCTCTGGGATTTCGTGTCCTCATCTGGACACTGGGGATTCTAGGACTCACCTGTCAGTTCCATGAGATGGTTTCCCAGCACATAATAAATGCTCATAAAAATCATAGTCACTAGAATTTGCAATTATGTCTGGATTATAAATCCGCAAGGACACTGTAAATTGTATCATTATATCAACCACTGCATCATGGGGTTAGCACATACGTGCTCAAAAGTCCTTGCTAAAATGGAAACAGGGTCTCTGCGCCCCTGGGATGAGATCAGAAGGGGATGGAGGCCTAGAAGGCAGAGCCAGGGCACTCAGAAGACTTCTGAACATATTCTGTTCATCTTTCCTCTCCCCTTCCCCACCTCCTAAGAGGTAATGATTCCTTGGGTTGTTGTTAGGATGCCTACACTGAGCAAGGACACCCTAGCAGCTTTGTTCCACAAAGATCAAAGCCCTTCTCAGATATGACCTCGTCTGCCTCTCATTGGCCTTGGGAGGTTTCAGAACTGGTTGGTCCAGGATGATTATGCCCATTCTACAGATGACAACAACAAGGATGAGGACTCATAAACTGACTCACTGGTAGATTCAGCGTCTGCCAAAGCCTGCCAGGGGGGTGTTATTGACTTTAGTGACATTCGTGCTTGTATGAACTTCCAATTGAAGCCTCGGATGAAGGAGAGGAGAAGAAGGAAACATTTTCCTAGGACTTTAAAACCACAAGAATACTGAGGTGGGTAGCTGTTTCCTTCTCCAAGGGATCTTCCCAACCCAGGGATTGAACCCATGGCTCCTGCATTGGCAGGCAGGTTCCTTACCACTGAGCCATCAGGGAAGCCCATAATCATCAATTGTTGTATCATTAAATCCAAAAGAATGTATCTCTATTCTCGCGCGAGTCTCTAGATTAGTTAGCTGAGTAACTAGGGAGGTTTTGCGTTGATGACGAGGCCTGGGACAGAACCATTGTTCTTCTTCCTGAATTCTCACTGCATGGGCTGTAAGGGCCACCGTATCATCCCGTTACATTTTCTAGGAGTCAGCAGCTGGGACTGATACCAAGATGGATTTGGAGTCAGTCAGTTCTATCGACTGCCGCTAGCTGTACAACCTTGAGCAAGTCATTTCCTTTCTCTGGGATTTCGTGTCCTCATCTGGACACTGGGGATTCTAGGACTCACCTGTCAGTTCCATGAGATGGTTTCCCAGCACATAATAAATGCTCATAAAAATCATAGTCACTAGAATTTGCAATTATGTCTGGATTATAAATCCGCAAGGACACTGTAAATTGTATCATTATATCAACCACTGCATCATGGGGTTAGCACATACGTGCTCAAAAGTCCTTGCTAAAATGGAAACAGGGTCTCTGCGCCCCTGGGATGAGATCAGAAGGGGATGGAGGCCTAGAAGGCAGAGCCAGGGCACTCAGAAGACTTCTGAACATATTCTGTTCATCTTTCCTCTCCCCTTCCCCACCTCCTAAGAGGTAATGATTCCTTGGGTTGTTGTTAGGATGCCTACACTGAGCAAGGACACCCTAGCAGCTTTGTTCCACAAAGATCAAAGCCCTTCTCAGATATGACCTCGTCTGCCTCTCATTGGCCTTGGGAGGTTTCAGAACTGGTTGGTCCAGGATGATTATGCCCATTCTACAGATGACAACAACAAGGATGAGGACTCATAAACTGACTCACTGGTAGATTCAGCGTCTGCCAAAGCCTGCCAGGGGGGTGTTATTGACTTTAGTGACATTCGTGCTTGTATGAACTTCACAGACTGAGCTTCTCTTATGACCTTGCCAAGACCAACATCCTCTCCCTTTCCCAAAGTGCCCTGTATTATTGTTCCTTTTCTGTGCCTTTGTACTCATGTTACCAGAGTTGGAGAGTACCTGGCAACAAAGGAGAGCCCTCCAGAGACTGACTAGGCTGAAAATCAATACCTGTTCCTTACCTAGATTTTCAGCTGGTCTGCCCTTGATAGGCAGCAGGAAAAAAATGATTTATTGGGCTGAACCCACTCATGAGTCAGCCTGCTCTGTCCATCATGGTCCGTTGTCCAGGAATCTCTTTACCTGACTAAACCAGCATCTTGCGCCCATCTTTATCGCAGCACAGAGATGATTTCCTGCGGAGAATTCTTCTGCACTGAGGCTGTGCATAAAGGGGCAGCAAAGTCAACATCTGGAATAGATTCAGGGAGCCTGGAATCACTTAAAGGTTTTGAATTTTTTCCCTCTGTAAGAACTGATATACTGGATGTGAAAACGCACATTCCTAACACACAGTAAGGCCTCCTTAAACAATCATTAAACTGGAACCCCCAGAGTTCTCAGAGGTTAGCTCAACCCCTGGTCACACCTGATGTGAAGAGCCGACTCATTGGAAAAGACCTTGATGCTGGGAAAGACTGAGGGCAGGAAGAGAAGGGGACGACAGAGGGTGAGATGGTCGTAAGGCATCATCGATTCAATGGACATGAGTTTGAGCAAGCTCCAGGCGATGGTGAAGGGCGGGGAAGCTCGGTGTGCTGCAGTCTGTGGAGCTGCAAAAAGCTGGACACGGCTTAGCGACTGAACAACAAGAACAAACATTTGTTCGGATGGTGTGGAAAGTTTTGAATATATGGCAGGACTATGCTCACAAACCTTTCCTCTCAAGTTCAATTCTTCCCCACCCCCCAAGATCACAAGTTTTTATTTTGCTTTTTCGATCAAGTTCAATTCTTAAATCCTAAAGTCCAGCCCTGCCAAGTCTTCAGGGGTAATCTTCTGCAGAACCCTGATCTTTTTTTTTTTTTTTTCCAGGTTATTTTTAATGTCCTCCTGACATCCCTCTCCTTTTTGTTTTTTTTTAATTTAAAATTTTTTCACTTAAATTTTGGCATTCATCATAGCATTTCTATTTATCAACAAAAGACAATGTTATTTTTTTCCATTTCAATTTGTAACATTATTCTTTTAAAAATTTTATTTATTTATTTATTTTATTTTGCTTTGACGGAGTTTTGTTTACAGCTCTATATAATCCCGAATCCATCATAAGCATATCTTTGACCCCTCCCACCTGAGTCGCCCTCCTCCCCCCATCCCACCCCTCCAGGCTGTCGCCTAGCCCCCCTGTAAATTTCCTTAGTTTCACGGTGCATTCACAATGGTTATCTCTTTTACATATGATAATGTAGGTTTCCATGTTACTCTTTCCAGACTTCTCACTCATTCTTCCCTCTCCCCAGGGTCCATAGGTCTGTTCTCTATGTCTGTTTCTCCATCACTGTTTTACATGTGTATTTATCGGTACCATCTTACTAGATTGCCTCTATATGTTAGTGTACCGTATTTGTCCTTTTCTTTTTGACTGACTTCACTTTGTGTAATAGGTTCTAGATTCATCCACCTCATTAGGACTGATTCTTCTGCATTTCTTTTTACAGCTGAGAAATATTCCATTGTATATATGGACCATAGCTTCTTTATCCGTTCGTTCATCGATGGACACCTAGGTTGCTTCCATGTTCTAGCTATTGTATAGAGTGCTGCAATGAACACTGGGGTACAGGTGCCTCTTTCAATTTTGATTTCATCAGCAGAACCCTGATCTTGATAGCAAGCTATCAACTCGTAAAAATCATCCAGGGCTCCTGTGTCCCAGGGCTGTGTCCCCACCTACAGCTCCTCAGACACAGTGTCTGTGATGTGGACTGATGTCGTGCCGTGCTCTGCTCCCCTAGGACAGCTCGGCACGTGGGAGTGGTGTCAGAGATGGTGTTCGTTGCTTTGGCACGTGGTTGCATTTGGACATCATTGAACGGTAAGTCATCTGAGTGAGGGTGAGGAAGCCGTGAGCTCTGGAATACATACCTTCCGTCCTCACCCTGGAATACTCCAGGCCCTGTTGCTGACTAAGTGGGTTTCAAGGTCAGCTGACTGTCACCCCAGTGTGGAAGCAGGTGTATAGTGAGGGTGGGGGAGCACAGTGACAGGTAAGTCTGGCTCTGAGACCCCTTAGCGCGTGTGTGTCCGTGTGTGTGAGTGTGTAGGCTATCGTTCCCCCAGTGGATTCTGGCCACAGATTCTTGCTGGGGAATTCCACACCCTGGAGATGTGTGAAGCTTGAGAGCTCCTTGCTGACAAACACTCTTCAGGTGCTCACCTTGTGCATGTGTTTCTGTCAGCGTCTCAACAAGAAGCAGATGACATGTTTAAAACAGAGTCTATTTGAAGAGAGTTTATTTGCATGAGACTCTTGGCAAAAGCGTGAGGGTGGAACCGTGGGGATGGAGCAGTCGGCTGTGGTGTTACCAGCCGCAGATCTGCGGCACAGAGGCAGGGAGCCGTCATCGCAAGCTAGAGGAGAGGGTCAGGCAGCAGTGACCCTCAGCCGGGGGCCCCAGCCGACCGCAGAGGACCTTGCCAACCAGGAGCCTGGGGAATACAACATCACTCTTGCCTGCCACTCTTCTGCGGGGTTCTCTACTGGCCAGATCCACCAGAAGCCTGGGGCGCAGGAACCTAGAATTGGTTTTGAGGGGTCAGCGTCCCAGGGCCAAGGGCAGGTTGGAGGAACACCTGGAGCCCCTGAGGGTACCTGGAGGGGCAAATGGGGGTCCTCAGGCACAGTATTGGACTGTCCGATGGACAGAATGATTCCAGAGTTTGTGAGACCCGAAGTCCACACAATTTGGGGGGTCTACTTAAAAAAGTCATACAAAAATATCTTAACTTGGCAAATTAAAGAACCCCAACAAACCAAAACTGTTAATGGACGACTTTAGAAGAGACATGCCCTTAAGCCTCATAAGTTTCAGCGAGAATCTCCAGTGACTTTGGTGATTTTGACCAAGCACAGCATCCTAGCCCTCAATCAGCTGACAGTTCCATGTCTGAAGGAGACTTCAGTTCAGTTCAGTTCAGTTGCTCCAGTTGTGCCTGACTCCTTGCGACCCCATGGACTGCAGCACGCCAGGCTTCTCGGTCCTTTGCCATCTCCTGGAGCTTTCTCAAACTCATGTCCATTGACTCGGTGATGCCATTCAATCATCTCTTCCTGTGTGTTCCCCTTGTCCTTCTGTCTTCTGTTTTTTCCCAGCATCAAGGTCTGAGTAGAATTACAAAGCAAACTGTGGCCTGAGAGAATTATGGATGGAAGAGACAGATTAGGTAGGCATTGATACAGGCTTTGACAGAGAGGATTTAGACCCATGGCTGTGAGTGGACAGCATAATACTCTCTATTATTTATTGAGCAGCTCCTGTGCACAAAGCACTGTCTCCAGAATAGTCTAGATTATTCTAGAGTAGATATTCTAGAGTAGTCTCAATTCGAACAGAAACAGGAAACTGAGACTCATAGAGGTTAAGTCATTTAGTTCACAAAGTTACAAAGTGGGAGAGCTGGGATTTGATCGCGGGTTGTTTGTTTCCAGAGCCTGAGGGAGAGGGTCAGGCAGCAGTGACCTCAGCCGGGGGCCCCAGCCGACCGCAGAGGACCTTGCCAACCAGGAGCCTGGGGAATACAACATCACTCTTGCCTGCCACTCTTCTGCGGGGTTCTCTACTGGCCAGATCCACCAGAAGCCTGGGGCGCAGGAACCTAGAATTGGTTTTGAGGGGTCAGCGTCCCAGGGCCAAGGGCAGGTTGGAGGAACACCTGGAGCCCCTGAGGGTACCTGGAGGGGCAAATGGGGGTCCTCAGGCACAGTATTGGACTGTCCGATGGACAGAATGATTCCAGAGTTTGTGAGCCCCAAGTCCACACAATTTGGGGGGTCTACTTAAAAAAGTCATACAAAAATATCTTAACTTGGCAAATTAAAGAACCCCAACAAACCAAAACTGTTAATGGACGACTTTAGAAGAGACATGCCCTTAAGCCTCATAAGTTTCAGCGAGAATCTCCAGTGACTTTGGTGATTTTGACCAAGCACAGCATCCTAGCCCTCAATCAGCTGACAGTTCCATGTCTGAAGGAGACTTCAGTTCAGTTCAGTTCAGTTGCTCCAGTTGTGCCTGACTCCTTGCGACCCCATGGACTGCAGCACGCCAGGCTTCTCGGTCCTTTGCCATCTCCTGGAGCTTTCTCAAACTCATGTCCATTGACTCGGTGATGCCATTCAATCATCTCTTCCTGTGTGTTCCCCTTGTCCTTCTGTCTTCTGTTTTTTCCCAGCATCAAGGTCTGAGTAGAATTACAAAGCAAACTGTGGCCTGAGAGAATTATGGATGGAAGAGACAGATTAGGTAGGCATTGATACAGGCTTTGACAGAGAGGATTTAGACCCATGGCTGTGAGTGGACAGCATAATACTCTCTATTATTTATTGAGCAGCTCCTGTGCACAAAGCACTGTCTCCAGAATAGTCTAGATTATTCTAGAGTAGATATTCTAGAGTAGTCTCAATTCGAACAGAAACAGGAAACTGAGACTCATAGAGGTTAAGTCATTTAGTTCACAAAGTTACAAAGTGGGAGAGCTGGGATTTGATCGCGGGTTGTTTGTTTCCAGAGCCGGGTCCCAGCATAGCGAACCAGGCTGGCCCTTGACGGGCATTCAGGGTGTGACTCTGAAGGTGGGAAACGGAAGCTCCACTTGGCCAAATAGGAATACAGGACTTCTTTTACATCTTTTCAACACATTATTTAATACATCAAGCTACCGCGAACACTGGCAGTGTTTATTTCGGGTTCTAGGGCGTTGACGCGTAAGCACCTGACCTGAACGACGGACTCAGAGGCTGTAAACCACACTTCCCGGATGCCCAGGGGGCAGAGCGACCGCGAACTCGCTTTGCCAGCGAAAGACTCCATTGCCCAACATGCAGTGCGAGGGGCGGACCGCGTTCCCGGCATGCCTCGGGAGCCGGCGAGCGCCAGCGCGGGCTCCGCCCACCCCGCGCGTTCCCGCTCGCCCCGCCCCTCCGTCTGTCCTGAGCCAATGGGAAGGCCCCATACTGCCGGGTGTGACGGGGCCGGCGCCGTCGCGGAGTTGCGAGTCGGCGAAAGCGGCGGGAAGTTCGTACTGGACGCAAGGGGACGTGTCTGCGGCTTGGGGTAAGGCGGCCGCGCGCCGGGCGGCCCGAGAGCGCCGGCGCCGAGCGGGGGCTGCGCTAGCATAGGGCGGCGGGCGGCCGTGACCTCGGGCGGCGTCGGGGGCTGCGGACGGCGCGGCGCGGGCGTCCTCTCCGGCCGAGGCTTCCTCGGGCCCCGCTGCGGCCCCGGGGTTGTCTGCACGGCCTGGCCGGTCCCCTGGGCTCGGTTTCCGGCTCTGGACGGCACGTAGGCTGGCTGGGCTTGCACTGCGTCCCGGTGGCTCAGGCGGCTGCTGCCCCAGGCAGCGGAAGGGGGCTGAGCTTGGGAAATTTAGACCCATGGCTGTGAGTGGACAGCATAATACTCTCTATTATTTATTGAGCAGCTCCTGTGCACAAAGCACTGTCTCCAGAATAGTCTAGATTATTCTAGAGTAGATATTCTAGAGTAGTCTCAATTCGAACAGAAACAGGAAACTGAGACTCATAGAGGTTAAGTCATTTAGTTCACAAAGTTACAAAGTGGGAGAGCTGGGATTTGATCGCGGGTTGTTTGTTTCCAGAGCCGGGTCCCAGCATAGCGAACCAGGCTGGCCCTTGACGGGCATTCAGGGTGTGACTCTGAAGGTGGGAAACGGAAGCTCCACTTGGCCAAATAGGAATACAGGACTTCTTTTACATCTTTTCAACACATTATTTAATACATCAAGCTACCGCGAACACTGGCAGTGTTTATTTCGGGTTCTAGGGCGTTGACGCGTAAGCACCTGACCTGAACGACGGACTCAGAGGCTGTAAACCACACTTCCCGGATGCCCAGGGGGCAGAGCGACCGCGAACTCGCTTTGCCAGCGAAAGACTCCATTGCCCAACATGCAGTGCGAGGGGCGGACCGCGTTCCCGGCATGCCTCGGGAGCCGGCGAGCGCCAGCGCGGGCTCCGCCCACCCCGCGCGTTCCCGCTCGCCCCGCCCCTCCGTCTGTCCTGAGCCAATGGGAAGGCCCCATACTGCCGGGTGTGACGGGGCCGGCGCCGTCGCGGAGTTGCGAGTCGGCGAAAGCGGCGGGAAGTTCGTACTGGACGCAAGGGGACGTGTCTGCGGCTTGGGGTAAGGCGGCCGCGCGCCGGGCGGCCCGAGAGCGCCGGCGCCGAGCGGGGGCTGCGCTAGCATAGGGCGGCGGGCGGCCGTGACCTCGGGCGGCGTCGGGGGCTGCGGACGGCGCGGCGCGGGCGTCCTCTCCGGCCGAGGCTTCCTCGGGCCCCGCTGCGGCCCCGGGGTTGTCTGCACGGCCTGGCCGGTCCCCTGGGCTCGGTTTCCGGCTCTGGACGGCACGTAGGCTGGCTGGGCTTGCACTGCGTCCCGGTGGCTCGGGCCGGCTCGGGAGGCGGCCCCTGTAGGCCAGCCTGGACCGCCGCGGCCCTGCCTCCCTCCCGGAGCTCATCCTCTGCAGGGGAACAGAAGAGAAGCGCCAGGACCCTTTGCAGATGCTGGGAAGCTCCCAAATATTGAGGACAGGCGACTGTGGGCCAGAGTGGCGGCCGTGAGGGAGGGCTTCTCAGGAGGAGACCTGAGGTGGGGAAGGAGCCTGCGCCCCAGAGGGTAGGTTCCAGGCCTTTCCAACCTGTCGGTGTCCGGCTGAGGCCGGGTGAGCGCTTCCGCTTGACCGCGAGGTTCCAGGCTGCGGAGCTCCGTGGAGGGTTTTACGAGGGATTTTCACATCCTTCTAATGTATTTTGTTGGCTTTTTTTTTTTTTTTTTTTTGCGTAGCGACCCCTAGGGTGGCACCCTTGACTGCTGCAGGTGTATTCTAGGGCAGCCAATAACGTATCTCTTTGTCGAAATAATTTTTAGCTCTGGTCTCAAAACTCCTAGGTGATATATTTACATTAGGCATACTACGGCATCTGGGGTTGAGAGAGAGAGAGAGAGGAAGGGGAAGCAGACACTAGGTTCCTGTTGAGGCCACCCATTTTTCTAACTTTTATCAAGTGTCTCCCCGCCCCCCCCCCCCCCACCCTTTTTGTTACTTTGTATTGACTCTTCATTTCTCTCACTCATCTCCTTTTCTTGGAACAATCTGGAAATACCAGTTTTGCTATTGGGAGGGTGGTGCGTTTCAGAAACCCCCTCCCCCCTTTTTAATGTGCGCGGAGTGCGGCGGCGAAAGCGGCGGGAAGTTCGTACTGGACGCAAGGGACGTGTCTGCGGCTTGGGTAAGGCGGCCGCGCGCCGGGCGGCCCGAGAGCGCCGGCGCCGAGCGGGGGCTGCGCTAGCATAGGGCGGCGGGCGGCCGTGACCTCGGGCGGCGTCGGGGGCTGCGGACGGCGCGGCGCGGGCGTCCTCTCCGGCCGAGGCTTCCTCGGGCCCCGCTGCGGCCCCGGGGTTGTCTGCACGGCCTGGCCGGTCCCCTGGGCTCGGTTTCCGGCTCTGGACGGCACGTAGGCTGGCTGGGCTTGCACTGCGTCCCGGTGGCTCGGGCCGGCTCGGGAGGCGGCCCCTGTAGGCCAGCCTGGACCGCCGCGGCCCTGCCTCCCTCCCGGAGCTCATCCTCTGCAGGGGAACAGAAGAGAAGCGCCAGGACCCTTTGCAGATGCTGGGAAGCTCCCAAATATTGAGGACAGGCGACTGTGGGCCAGAGTGGCGGCCGTGAGGGAGGGCTTCTCAGGAGGAGACCTGAGGTGGGGAAGGAGCCTGCGCCCCAGAGGGTAGGTTCCAGGCCTTTCCAACCTGTCGGTGTCCGGCTGAGGCCGGGTGAGCGCTTCCGCTTGACCGCGAGGTTCCAGGCTGCGGAGCTCCGTGGAGGGTTTTACGAGGGATTTTCACATCCTTCTAATGTATTTTGTTGGTTTTTTTTTTTTTTTTTTTTTTTGCGTAGCGACCCCTAGGGTGGCACCCTTGACTGCTGCAGGTGTATTCTAGGGCAGCCAATAACGTATCTCTTTGTCGAAATAATTTTTAGCTCTGGTCTCAAAACTCCTAGGTGATATATTTACATTAGGCATACTACGGCATCTGGGGTTGAGAGAGAGAGAGAGAGGAAGGGGAAGCAGACACTAGGTTCCTGTTGAGGCCACCCATTTTTCTAACTTTTATCAAGTGTCTCCCGACCCCCCACCCTTTTTGTTACTTTGTATTGACTCTTCATTTCTCTCACTCATCTCCTTTTCTTGGAACAATCTGGAAATACCAGTTTTGCTATTGGGAGGGTGGTGCGTTTCAGAAACTGTCCAAGAGCCTCATTAATGAACATTTTTTCACTTCTTTATTTTTTAACTGCAGTTGCCCATCTGTGGAGTCTGAAATGTGCAAGAGTGAAAATTGAATGTAGGGGCAGCATTTGTTTTTAAGAGTTCAGAATAAAGGCACTTTACTTTTTCGTGACATGCCTAGAGTGATGTTTTGGGGCAAGAATTTAATCTAGAATTTTCAAGAAGTTTCAGAGGGCAGCAGGAGTTCTTTATGTTGAGTTGCTCACTCGTGTCTGATTCTTTGTGACCCCATGGATTGCAGCCTGCCAGGCTCCTCCATCCATGGGATTCAAGAAGACTCCAGTCTTCTTGCCTGGAGTGGGTTGCCATTTCCTACCCCAAGGTAGGGACTTCCCAGGTGAAGCCAGTGATGAAGAACCTGGCTGCCTGATGTAGGAGATGTAAGAGACTCAGCTTTAATCGCTGGGTCAGGAAGTTCCCCCGGAGGAGGGCATGGCCACCCACTCCAGTCTTCTTGCCTGGAGAGTCTGACGGACAGAGGAGCCCTGCAGGCTGCAGGGTCGCACAGAGTGGGACAGGACTGAAGCGACTTAGCACACTCTACAAGACAAGGTGATGTTCGTGACCTGTCTGCAGAAAGGAATGAAGTCTTCAGTTTAACACTAGCTTCTCTGCGGTGCTGCCTCCGGTGCTGTTCTCTGCTTGTCGACACTGCTGGCCAAGTCTGGGGTCCTGCAGCAACACAGCTTGAATCTAGTGACAGGAAACTTGTTTGGAGCATTTAGTACACTAGTATCTAGTGCAGAAGGGCTTCCCAGCTGGCTCAGTGGTGAAGAGTCTTCCTGCCAAACGGGCATGGATTTGATCCCTAGGTCAGGAAGGTCCCTGGAGAAGGAAATGGCAACCCACTCCAGTGTTCCTGCCTGGAAAGATCCCATGGACAGAGGAGCCTGGCAGGCTGCAGTCGTGTGGTCATGAAGAGTCAGACACGACTTAGCGACTAAAAAAAGAGCAAAGGTTTAGAGTGTGGTGGCTTCTTGTAGTCGGCAACGTCATGCTTTTTTTTGGAACAATCTGGAAATACCAGTTTTGCTATTGGGAGGGTGGTGCGTTTCAGAAACTGTCCAAGAGCCTCATTAATGAACATTTTTTCACTTCTTTATTTTTTAACTGCAGTTGCCCATCTGTGGAGTCTGAAATGTGCAAGAGTGAAAATTGAATGTAGGGGCAGCATTTGTTTTTAAGAGTTCAGAATAAAGGCACTTTACTTTTTCGTGACATGCCTAGAGTGATGTTTTGGGGCAAGAATTTAATCTAGAATTTTCAAGAAGTTTCAGAGGGCAGCAGGAGTTCTTTATGTTGAGTTGCTCACTCGTGTCTGATTCTTTGTGACCCCATGGATTGCAGCCTGCCAGGCTCCTCCATCCATGGGATTCAAGAAGACTCCAGTCTTCTTGCCTGGAGTGGGTTGCCATTTCCTACCCCAAGGTAGGGACTTCCCAGGTGAAGCCAGTGATGAAGAACCTGGCTGCCTGATGTAGGAGATGTAAGAGACTCAGCTTTAATCGCTGGGTCAGGAAGTTCCCCCGGAGGAGGGCATGGCCACCCACTCCAGTCTTCTTGCCTGGAGAGTCTGACGGACAGAGGAGCCCTGCAGGCTGCAGGGTCGCACAGAGTGGGACAGGACTGAAGCGACTTAGCACACTCTACAAGACAAGGTGATGTTCGTGACCTGTCTGCAGAAAGGAATGAAGTCTTCAGTTTAACACTAGCTTCTCTGCGGTGCTGCCTCCGGTGCTGTTCTCTGCTTGTCGACACTGCTGGCCAAGTCTGGGGTCCTGCAGCAACACAGCTTGAATCTAGTGACAGGAAACTTGTTTGGAGCATTTAGTACACTAGTATCTAGTGCAGAAGGGCTTCCCAGCTGGCTCAGTGGTGAAGAGTCTTCCTGCCAAACGGGGCATGGATTTGATCCCTAGGTCAGGAAGGTCCCCTGGAGAAGGAAATGGCAACCCACTCCAGTGTTCCTGCCTGGAAAGATCCCATGGACAGAGGAGCCTGGCAGGCTGCAGTCGTGTGGTCATGAAGAGTCAGACACGACTTAGCGACTAAACAAGAACAACAGTCTAGTGCAAATACCAGGTTTAGAGTGTGGTGGCTTCTTGTAGTAAGCACGGCAAAGACTGAGAGATATTTGTTAAACAGATGAGAAAATGGAGGAATGTGTCAAGCATAGAACCTGGCATGTAGTGAGTTACTAAGTGCCCAGGAAATGGTTTTGTGGAAAGCTTATGCTTAGTTTTCTTCCAGGATGCAAGTTGTGTATTTTAAAAATAACAGTAGTGCATTCAAAATGTTGACAGACCCTAAAATTAAATTTCTTAAATAGGCCAGGCTTTTTTTTTTTTTTTTTTGAGAGCTAATGTGAAATAGTACTAAATATGGGAGTGAGTGTCCCAGATGTCTTGGGAAGAAACACACGATTTTTATTTTGACAACTATATATGTGTGCGTGTGTGTGTGTATGTATATATATATATGTTTTTTTCTTAAAGTCATTTTTAATAAGATATAATGTGCTATGAATAGAATTTTAGTTTTAAAAGAATAAAACTTTGAAAGTGTTTTTGATCTGATAAATAAAACTTATTCGAAATGAGGCAGAGCCTAAAAATTGACCTTATATCAAAATGAAGAAGAACGATTCGTGAATTTATGCAAGTATGCAGATGGTGGTATCTCTGTAGTCAGGTGTTGAACCGAATGGAAATGAAATGCTGCCTCTTTGTGCATGTGGCTGAGGCTTTCGTGGAAATTGGTCTTCATGGGTTTTAAGGATGGGTTCCTGAAGAGGCCTGGAGAACCTTTTTCAGACCGGTAGGACATTTTGCATGTTTTCTGAGGTTATTTTTCAGAGTGAGCAGAGACGGTCTTGTTTATTTACCCGATGTCCTGCGCTTGCTTGTACGTCAGGAGCCGTGCTGGGTGCAGAGCGTTCTTGCGACGGTAGTCTTCTTGAAGCCGGTTTTCTTTTGAGTTAATAGAGGTCATTCTTTTGGACTTTGGTTATTTAGTACCTTACACATAAGAAATCCAGTGTATATAGTGCCTTTGAAAAACTATGCCTAGTGATAAAATGTAGAAAATAGGGAATTTTTAATAAGGGTGTAGCATTAATATGTAAAGGTGAGGGAATCCTGACAAAGCGTTTAGCTGGCTGGTGTAACAAAGATGCGTTCATACTCCACAGTACATGTGGCCCTTTTGACCCAAATTCCTGTGAGTGTGTTCTTACTTGCCCTTATAAAGATGTAAAGAGGGCCATGCCCTTTAATACCTTGCACCTTAGCTTTTGAATGATGTGTAAGTACTTAACATCCGGCGGTGGTTGTTTGGAAGTGGTTTCACGCACTTGGCCAGTTATTCCTACCCGTCTCTCCCAATGGCACCTTCAATCTTTGCCCTCAAACTCAAGCACGTTCTGCTCTTCTTTTCTGGGTGACGTGTGCACAGCCCTTGAAGAAAGAAAAGCTCTCCAGAGAGTCTGGAGGGGTGTGAAATCTGCCCTTCCTACCATAATTAGAGTTTGATTTTTAATGGTCACTGATAAATAACTAATGGTAAGAAGTTACTTCTAGTGACATTCCTTAGAAAATTTATCAAGAACTGTGTTAGTCAGAGTGTCTTTGTCAGCTTGGTTTGAAATGTGTTGTTTATTTAGTCATCACATAGGTACATGGCTTTTGATGATTTTTTGCATTAACTCCTGTCTCTCCACGAGTCTCTGGCCCTTAGGAGAGGAACCATCTCGAATTAGGAAATGAGATGCAGTCCACAGTGGCCAGTATTTAGGATGAATATTAAACACACACACAGACTGAAAGGTTGATCAGTAAGCCATATATATTAAGTGGGAAGATACCCTAGATAGAAGTCATGTAATTAAGTTGCAGTTATTAATTTGACATTTGGGAATGTTCTGGACATGTTTATCCTCGTGGAGCTCAATACCCAGTCTTAAGGAGAACCGGAAAGCCAGAGGGCAAAGGGCAGCACCGTCCCACTCCTCCCCGCTTCATCGTTCCTTTCTGTGCATTCAGTTTTCTTCGCAGACTGCCAGTCTTGCTGCTGTTCACATTTGCTGAGTTAATAGAGGTCATTCTTTTGGACTTTGGTTATTTAGTACCTTACACATAAGAAATCCAGTGTATATAGTGCCTTTGAAAAACTATGCCTAGTGATAAAATGTAGAAAATAGGGAATTTTTAATAAGGGTGTAGCATTAATATGTAAAGGTGAGGGAATCCTGACAAAGCGTTTAGCTGGCTGGTGTAACAAAGATGCGTTCATACTCCACAGTACATGTGGCCCTTTTGACCCAAATTCCTGTGAGTGTGTTCTTACTTGCCCTTATAAAGATGTAAAGAGGGCCATGCCCTTTAATACCTTGCACCTTAGCTTTTGAATGATGTGTAAGTACTTAACATCCGGCGGTGGTTGTTTGGAAGTGGTTTCACGACTTGGCCAGTTATTCCTACCCGTCTCTCCCAATGGCACCTTCAATCTTTGCCCTCAAACTCAAGCACGTTCTGCTCTTCTTTTCTGGGTGACGTGTGCACAGCCCTTGAAGAAAGAAAAGCTCTCCAGAGAGTCTGGAGGGGTGTGAAATCTGCCCTTCCTACCATAATTAGAGTTTGATTTTTAATGGTCACTGATAAATAACTAATGGTAAGAAGTTACTTCTAGTGACATTCCTTAGAAAATTTATCAAGAACTGTGTTAGTCAGAGTGTCTTTGTCAGCTTGGTTTGAAATGTGTTGTTTATTTAGTCATCACATAGGTACATGGCTTTTGATGATTTTTTGCATTAACTCCTGTCTCTCCACGAGTCTCTGGCCCTTAGGAGAGGAACCATCTCGAATTAGGAAATGAGATGCAGTCCACAGTGGCCAGTATTTAGGATGAATATTAAACACACACACAGACTGAAAGGTTGATCAGTAAGCCATATATATTAAGTGGGAAGATACCCTAGATAGAAGTCATGTAATTAAGTTGCAGTTATTAATTTGACATTTGGGAATGTTCTGGACATGTTTATCCTCGTGGAGCTCAATACCCAGTCTTAAGGAGAACCGGAAAGCCAGAGGGCAAAGGGCAGCACCGTCCCACTCCTCCCCGCTTCATCGTTCCTTTCTGTGCATTCAGTTTTCTCTTCGCAGACTGCCAGTCTTGCTGCTGTTCACATTTGCTGTTCACAGTCCGCTCTGGTTCTGGCTCCTTGTTTCAAGAATCCCAGAGATATTCCATTATCTCTAATTGTCAGTTATATCCAGAATTTTTCAAAAGTCATGAAGTTAGAAATCTTATAGCTAAGATACCTGCAGCTTTATTTCAGATTAATTGCTTTCCTCAAATTGTCTTACCAAGTGTTAATAACAGCTGAACAAATGCCATTGTTTGACAAGACTATGTATAACTGCATTGTGATCACATTGTGTGTTAGAAAGGGCTATTATAAGCCTTTAAGTCTTCATAGACTGTCAGGAACATAGAGAAACAAACTTCTGCTGCTTCTGATTGTTGCTTTTGTTCCGCTTCTTATTGCAGTTTACTATTTAAGATGGTAACAGCTATTAGTGTACAGGTTATATCTAATTATGCATTCTTCATTAGAGGTAATAAGAAAAATGTCTTTTTTGAGAATCTGAAAAAAAGTACTAAAAATTCATTTTTTAAAAAAACTAAGGTCAGGTTATAACATTTAAGAGGCTTAATCTTACTGGTTTTACAGGCTCTTAGAAAATACAGACTTTCATATTTATTACCTCACTTGTTGCAGCCCATGCAAAATGGTACAGTCACTCTGGAAATGAGTTTGACAGTCTCTTTGAAAGTAAAATATACACCAAGCATATGACCCAGCAGTTGCACTCCTGGGCATTTATCCTCAGAAAATTAAAACTTGTGTCTACACAGAGACCTGTATGTGAGTGTTCCTAGTGGCTTTGTTTATAAAAGGCATAAGCCAGAAACAGCCTCACGCAGTCCTTCAGTGGGTAAGTGGTCACGTAAAATGTGGTTTGGCCATAGAATGGAACACTACTTGTAACAAAAACGAACAAACTCATGACACAAGCAACACTTTGGATGAAGCTTAAGGGCAAAGTACTGAGTGAAAAAATCAGTCTCAGAAGACTGTGTGAGGGGCTTCCCTGGTGGTCCAGTGGGTAAGGACACCGCCTTGCAGTGCAAGGGGCGCCGGTTCGATCCCTGGCCTGGGAAGATCCCATGTGCCGCGGAGCGGCTGGACCGATGTGCCCAACTACCGAGCCGGAGCTCTGGAGCGCATGCGCCTAGAGCCGGTGCCCTGCGACAACAGAGGCCACCACGATGGGAGGCCCACACAGGCCAAAGAACAAAGATGGCTGAAAATAGAGAAATGAAAGACCAATAGAAGTGGCCCACCTGCTCCCCCCCCTCCCCACCCCATCCCCCCAAAATAAATAAATAAATAAATCTTTTTTTTTTTTTAAAAAAAAGGCTGTGTGATGTAGTATTCCGTTATATAACAATCTCGAAATGGTAAAGTTATAGAAATAGAGGAGAGCTTGGTTTTGCCACCGTGAGGCTGAGGGTGTGGTGGTACTTTAGGGGTAGCATGAGGGATGAAACAGTTCTGTGTCTTGGTTACTGTGATGGTTGATAAGAATCTTTACACACAATGAAATGTGACAGGGGGCACACACACACACACACACAGTGTAAAAACTGAAGTTTAAATAAGTCCTTCTGTTACTAACAGTTTATCAGTGTTAGTTTCCTAGTTTTGTGCTCCATGGTATGGCTCTGCCACATGATATTTACACATTGAAGGACGTGGTTGTCTGGATTTTGGCTGCAGTGAGCACTCACGCACGGGTTTTAGTATGAATGTAAGTTTTAATTTTCTAGGGTGACTACTCTAGTGCAGCTGTTGGGCTGTAGGGGTAAGTAGATGTATTCTCTCAGTCTGCGGCTTGTCTTTTCATTCTCTTACAGTGTCTTCTGTGGCACAAAAGTTTTTCGTTTTAATGATGTCCAGATGTCCACATATGGATCGTTTTGGTGTCATACGTGTCTCAGAACACTTTACCGAACCCTAGGTCAGGTAGATGTTCCAAGTTTTCTTCTGTTTTGCAGTTGTGTGTCTTATACATTTAGATCAGTGAATCCATTTTGGGTTGATTTTTGCATGAACTATGATGTTTAGATGTTGGTTCTTTTCTTTTCCTTTTGTTTGTGGTTGTCTGCCATCCTGATAGATTTTGTTCCAAAACCGTTTGTTGAAGAGACTACACTTTCTCCCTTGAGTCCTTTTTTAAAAACCTTTATCAAAAATCAGCTGTCTGTAAGCTGCATAAACAGTGAAGATAGGAGGAGATGAACAAGCAATAAAGTATGAAAATTAATATGGATTTATGAAGGCCTATGAAGCTATAAAGACCCATGGCTTGAGCTTTGAAAAAAGTTTGTATAGATTTGAGAGGAAGTGGGAAAACATTTTAGGAAATAGCGTGAGCAAATTTAGGTCTTAGAGAACAGAAGAACTGGCTGTTACGGGAAGTCATAGGAGTGAAGGGGCGGGGGTATATCAGGGATAATAATTAGTTCCTGCCTCTAGGAAGGTGCTGGTTAGTTTCTGAGCAGTTTCCTTGACTCCTGGAAGGTACCTAGGTTCTAGAGCAGAAAGGAGGACATGGTAGAAATAGTCTTCAAGAGAAGTTTTTTCGGGGTGTGTAGAGCTGTGATAGGCTGTGGGAAGATCGGGATGCAGTCATGACCTGACGGTGCTGTTACTTTTTAACAGTAAGTCCGTTTCTATTTCTTAGATGAATATTGGTAGACTTCTGACTTTTGCTGCTGTCCTTAATGATGGATACCAAGAACTCTGCTGGACTTTCTAACTCCTTCACATTAATACTTCCTTTACAAAGTTGTGCATGTTGACTCTTTGTTGCCTTTGGATGACATTTCTTACCAGGCCTATAAAGGGTTCAGGAGATGAGCAGCTGAAATGAAGAAAACGTAGAGTTGATAAATTGGTCCAATGAGGAAAAGTTAATGGAATGACTTTTATTTATCTTGGCTAAGAGGAGGCTCAGGGGTTGTTTAATCAGTGTGTCCTGATACCTGTGTTGTGAAGTACTACACGGAGAATGACGATGACCAGCTGTTCTTCAACATCATTGAGGACAAACGAGGACAGACAGCTCCAACTGCAGGATTAGTGTTTTAGGCCGAGGGAAGAATTTCAGTCTACAAGAACGTTAGATACTTCTGTCAGTGTTGCAAAGGGTCTTTAGACATGGAATAGGAACCTGGGTGTAGTCTAGGAACATTTTTCTTATACTTGGGAGTGTGACAGGTGATAGGCCCTAAGTCCTAGTTCAGTACTTTGTGACCCAAAATTTTTTTCAGGTCTACATTTCTTTCTGCTCACCTTTGGGAAGCTCATTTGGTTTCTGCCTTCTTTTGTGCATTTAAAACCTTTATCAAAAATCAGCTGTCTGTAAGCTGCATAAACAGTGAAGATAGGAGGAGATGAACAAGCAATAAAGTATGAAAATTAATATGGATTTATGAAGGCCTATGAAGCTATAAAGACCCATGGCTTGAGCTTTGAAAAAAGTTTGTATAGATTTGAGAGGAAGTGGGAAAACATTTTAGGAAATAGCGTGAGCAAATTTAGGTCTTAGAGAACAGAAGAACTGGCTGTTACGGGAAGTCATAGGAGTGAAGGGGCGGGGGTATATCAGGGATAATAATTAGTTCCTGCCTCTAGGAAGGTGCTGGTTAGTTTCTGAGCAGTTTCCTTGACTCCTGGAAGGTACCTAGGTTCTAGAGCAGAAAGGAGGACATGGTAGAAATAGTCTTCAAGAGAAGTTTTTTCGGGGTGTGTAGAGCTGTGATAGGCTGTGGGAAGATCGGGATGCAGTCATGACCTGACGGTGCTGTTATTTTTTAACAGTAAGTCCGTTTCTATTTCTTAGATGAATATTGGTAGACTTCTGACTTTTGCTGCTGTCCTTAATGATGGATACCAAGAACTCTGCTGGACTTTCTAACTCCTTCACATTAATACTTCCTTTACAAAGTTGTGCATGTTGACTCTTTGTTGCCTTTGGATGACATTTCTTACCAGGCCTATAAAGGGTTCAGGAGATGAGCAGCTGAAATGAAGAAAACGTAGAGTTGATAAATTGGTCCAATGAGGAAAAGTTAATGGAATGACTTTTATTTATCTTGGCTAAGAGGAGGCTCAGGGGTTGTTTAATCAGTGTGTCCTGATACCTGTGTTGTGAAGTACTACACGGAGAATGACGATGACCAGCTGTTCTTCAACATCATTGAGGACGAAACGAGGACAGACAGCTCCAACTGCAGGATTAGTGTTTTAGGCCGAGGGAAGAATTTCAGTCTACAAGAACGTTAGATACTTCTGTCAGTGTTGCAAAGGGTCTTTAGACATGGAATAGGAACCTGGGTGTAGTCTAGGAACATTTTTCTTATACTTGGGAGTGTGACAGGTGATAGGCCCTAAGTCCTAGTTCAGTACTTTGTGACCCAAAATACTCAGTTTCTGTTTTATTAACAGCCCTTGTTCTTGATTTCTTTCCCTGAACATATCATATTTCTTTTTCTGCTCACCTTTGGGAAGCTCATTTGGTTTCTGCCTTCTTTTGTGCATTTAAATGATTATCTTGGATGTAGATTAGAATTCTGCCATTTAAAAAATAGCCACTCAATAAATAGAGCTTTTTAAATGTCAAACGACTTAATATCCATGCATTTCTACTTCCTAGTTTAGAACATGGGAAGGCGTATCATCTCATTTTTATAAAATATCAGTGATGACTTATTGATCAAAGGATTTCACTGCATAGGAGATTACTGTGATGTATAGTAATGACAGATCAGCCGTGTGAAAAGCTTTCGTGCAATTACTTATTTGCCTTCAGAGCACTTTTCCTGTTTGATTTAATTTTCTTAGTCTGGTTCTTTCTACAAGTAGGTCTTTTCCACACTGAAATGTTTAGATTGACCAAGACTATTCACTCATGACTGCAACCCTTCAGTATTAAAACGGAGAATTTTTTTTCTCTCTTCAGAAGAGCAAGCTCTTACAGTGCTATGCAAGCTGCCCATTTAAAACTATCATTGCTTGGCACCTATGCCCTAGTGACAGTTTGACCAACATGTGAGCAGGCACACTGCCATCCTGACAGATGGGCGTGCGTAGAGGCAGCCAAGAAACCATGTATCTGCATCTAGTGTGTTTGTTAAGGGCAGGATTCCCAGTCGGGGATGTTCAAACGTCTGTCCATCCTGAGCGTTCACGCCTATGGATAAAGGGATGTCATCATTAATCTCGGCTCCTGACTGAGATTCCATGGGCATGTAAGAGCTTCTTGGCGCCTCCAGAAGTAGGCAACTGAGGACAATCAGGATAATTGTTCTCTCCTTCATCACAGGACCACTTCAAATAATCCTTCCCTTTTTCTCTCAGCCAAGTAGGTTTGCAGTGAGTACAAACCTGTTCAGACATTGTCCTGATACTTCTAGAATGTGCGCTTCTGCATTTGTTTTCTAAGTCATGGGTGTTTACGGTTTGGACAGTGATGTACATAATTGGAGTCAGGTAGAGCTGCGCTCAAAGACTGACGGCCGTGTGGTATCAGGGCAAGCTGATTTTACCATCACATCGAGGTGAAAATCGTAGCTGTTCCATAGGGCACTTTGTGAGAATGACCTGTGAAACACACAACAGTGGATCACTTTGGTGTAATGTCTGGTCTGCCATACGTGTTCAGTACATGGTCACCGACACCATTGCCGTCACTGTGACATACCTGAGGGCATTTTTTCTGGAGAGTTATCTGAAACAAAATCTTTTTCCCCACTCATTTCCTAGTAATACCATTCTTGAAAGTCATGTATTGGGTATTACCACATTGTTTAGTCTATAATAGAATGCCTCCAATGACAGGAAGCTCACTAACTCTAGAAAAGGGTTATTCAGTCGTGGGACTGGTGACATTTTAGATGGGTCATTCTTTGTTGTGAGGAGTTGTTCTCTGAGTTGTTGGGTGTTCAACATCCCTGGCCAGGGGGCACAGAACTGCCCCTGTTTGAGAACCACTGCTCTGTCCTGTTTTTTAAAAAAGTAGTGACTGTTAGTAAGTTCTTTCTTAGATTGAGTGCAAGTCTACTGTCTTATTTTTCCTACCCAGTTCTGTCTTTTGGAGACACACATGACCCGCTGAATTCCTATTCCATACTATGGTCTTTCAAATACTTGAAGATGGTCTTCAAGTCTTCTTAGTCTTTTCTTTTCTGAGTTGAAACATCTCCATCTAGTTCATTGACTATTCCTTATGAGGCATGTATCTGCATCTTGTGTGTTTGTTAAGGGCAGGATTCCCAGTCGGGGATGTTCAAACGTCTGTCCATCCTGAGCGTTCACGCCTATGGATAAAGGGATGTCATCATTAATCTCGGCTCCTGACTGAGATTCCATGGGCATGTAAGAGCTTCTTGGCGCCTCCAGAAGTAGGCAACTGAGGACAATCAGGATAATTGTTCTCTCCTTCATCACAGGACCACTTCAAATAATCCTTCCCTTTTTCTCTCAGCCAAGTAGGTTTGCAGTGAGTACAAACCTGTTCAGACATTGTCCTGATACTTCTAGAATGTGCGCTTCTGCATTTGTTTTCTAAGTCATGGGTGTTTACGGTTTGGACAGTGATGTACATAATTGGAGTCAGGTAGAGCTGCGCTCAAAGACTGACGGCCGTGTGGTATCAGGGCAAGCTGATTTTACCATCACATCGAGGTGAAAATCGTAGCTGTTCCATAGGGCACTTTGTGAGAATGACCTGTGAAACACACAACAGTGGATCACTTTGGTGTAATGTCTGGTCTGCCATACGTGTTCAGTACATGGTCACCGACACCATTGCCGTCACTGTGACATACCTGAGGGCATTTTTTCTGGAGAGTTATCTGAAACAAAATCTTTTTCCCCACTCATTTCCTAGTAATACCATTCTTGAAAGTCATGTATTGGGTATTACCACATTGTTTAGTCTATAATAGAATGCCTCCAATGACAGGAAGCTCACTAACTCTAGAAAAGGGTTATTCAGTCGTGGGACTGGTGACATTTTAGATGGGTCATTCTTTGTTGTGAGGAGTTGTTCTCTGAGTTGTTGGGTGTTCAACATCCCTGGCCAGGGGGCACAGAACTGCCCCTGTTTGAGAACCACTGCTCTGTCCTGTTTTTAATAAAGTAGTGACTGTTAGTAAGTTCTTTCTTAGATTGAGTGCAAGTCTACTGTCTTATTTTTCCTACCCAGTTCTGTCTTTTGGAGACACACATGACCCGCTGAATTCCTATTCCATACTATGGTCTTTCAAATACTTGAAGATGGTCTTCAAGTCTTCTTAGTCTTTTCTTTTCTGAGTTGAAACATCTCCATCTAGTTCATTGACTATTCCTTATGAGGCATGATTCCATGTCATCTCACCACATTAGTGACTTTGCTTTGATTTTTTTTTTTTTTGTCTTTTTAAAACATTAGTGCTTAATATTGAATGCAGCGCTCCATGCAGGGCTTGATGAGTTAAAAAAAAAAAAGTCTAGTTGCATCTCTTTTTAGATAGAACCTTTTCGGTTAAGATAGGAAAGATAACCTTTCTTCATCTACATACGGCATTTTTATTTTCAGCTGTATCCTTTTAGTGACCACATCATATGTTGAACCTAGAGTTGAATAAACCCCCTAGATTTAGTTAAGCCATATCTTTATCCCATTTTTGTGCATTAGTCTTGGGGTTTAAGCATGATAACGTCTGTTTATCCTATTAATTTTTTTTTTTTTTCTTAATTTAGCTAACTGCAGTCCCAATTCTTGGTCAACTCTGAAGTTCTTAGCTGTCAGCTGAGATTGAAAATACAGGAGAAAGGGGTGTGTGTGTGTGTGTGTGTGTGTGTGTGCATGCGTGTGTGTATGTACACGTGTCTGAAGGGGGAATTGGAGTGGAAGCCTGAAAGTCCTGATGTTAACAGGCAGCTGGACGCAAAGGAGGCAGCAGAGGAGACCAGGAAGTGGTGGGCGAAAAAGGGTGGGCCGAAGATGAGTTTATCTTGGAAGCTGGAGAGACGATGTGTTAAACACTGGGGTGGATACTTGAATACAAAATGAATAGGACATGGTCTCTGCTTTCTGCTCCTGTTTTTATGTCCCCCAGGGTTTAACTGTTCAGTTTCTGGTATTGTCTAGTCAGTTATGCCTGAACACTTAGAATCATGCTTTATTTTGCCTTCCTTCCCTTGCACCTGTTAGATTACCAAGTTCTGGTGACATCGCCTGGTTTTTTAAAAAGCCATGGTTCAGGATGCTATTTGCATTATTGAATGACTTTCACATATTCACATAATATTCATTTCGCTTGTCCTTTCCTTCAGTTTCCTACTCGAACTTCTGAGCGTCACAGATAACAGTGTCGAGTCTCAGGAGTCAGCAGAGGTCGTTCGTGATCAGACGAGCGCTGGCCTTGGTGCCTTCTCTCTCCTCCGTTGCGTGTGCGCTCTGGCTGCCTCCCCTGGTAGTCTCGGTGGTCTGTGCTGGGACGATTTCTGTCCTTCATTCAGAAGATAGTTTCTTAACACAGGGTGTCATAACTCCGTCTTTGTCATTCTTGACATCACATTTTCCCTGTCATTTACTTCTTCTTTTTTTTTTTTTGAATAAACTTTATTGGGACTTCCCTCACGGTCCAGGGGTTAAGACTTTGCAGTCCCAGTGCGGGGGTACGGGTTCAGCCCCTGGTTGGGGGACTAAGAGCCCACATGCTGGCTGGCACAGCAAAATAAATCAATCGAAAAGCATTGTTGAGATACAGTTCCGTTATCACAGAGCTCACTTATTTAAAGGGCAGTGTCCGATGTTCGTGTAGCCACAGGGCTGGAACCATCGCTGCACTCTACTTTTAGACTGTGTTCATCAGCCCTCAGGGAACTCCCCCGCCAGCTAGCGTCACTCTCATACTCCCCAGAGCCCTGCGTGCGTGCTCAGTCGCTGAGTCGTGTCCGACTCTGTGCAGTCCCACGGACTACAGCCCGCCAGGCTCCTCTGACCATGGGATTCTCCAGGCAGGATACTGGAGTGGCTAGCCATTCCCTTCTCCAGGGGATCGTCCTGACCCAGGGATGGCACCTGTGTCTCCTTGGCCTCGTACGTTGGCAGGCAGATTCTTTACCAGTGAGCCACCTGGGAAGCATCCCCTGGAGCCCTGAGAAACTACCCATCTGCTTTTGTCTCTACAGATTTACCTGTGCTCATAAATTGACGTCATACAATATGTGATGATTTGTGACTTGCTTCTTTCGCCTAGCATGTTTTGAAGTTCATCTGTGGTGATATGCGTCTTTTCTTTTCACTGCTGAGTAAGATACCAGTGTGGTTGTATGTCACAGTCATCCATTCATCCATCGAGGGACACGTGAGTTGTTTCCACTTTTGGACTGTTACGAGTAATGCTGCTATGAACATTTAATGCACGAGTTTCTGTGTGGACATATGTTTTCATTTCTTTTGAGTATATATGTACACATGGAACTGCTGGGCACGTGGTAATTCTGTTTATCTTCTTTTAGGCCTTGGTGCCTTCTCTCTCCTCCGTTGCGTGCGCTCTGGCTGCCTCCCCTGGTAGTCTCGGTGGTCTGTGCTGGGACGATTTCTGTCCTTCATTCAGAAGATAGTTTCTTAACACAGGGTGTCATAACTCCGTCTTTGTCATTCTTGACATCACATTTTCCCTGTCATTTACTTCTTCTTTTTTTTTTTTTGAATAAACTTTATTGGGACTTCCCTCACGGTCCAGGGGTTAAGACTTTGCAGTCCCAGTGCGGGGGTACGGGTTCAGCCCCTGGTTGGGGGACTAAGAGCCCACATGCTGGCTGGCACAGCAAAATAAATCAATCGAAAAGCATTGTTGAGATACAGTTCCGTTATCACAGAGCTCACTTATTTAAAGGGCAGTGTCCGATGTTCGTGTAGCCACAGGGCTGGAACCATCGCTGCACTCTACTTTTAGACTGTGTTCATCAGCCCTCAGGGAACTCCCCCGCCAGCTAGCGTCACTCTCATACTCCCCAGAGCCCTGCGTGCGTGCTCAGTCGCTGAGTCGTGTCCGACTCTGTGCAGTCCCACGGACTACAGCCCGCCAGGCTCCTCTGACCATGGGATTCTCCAGGCAGGATACTGGAGTGGCTAGCCATTCCCTTCTCCAGGGGATCTTCCTGACCCAGGGATGGCACCTGTGTCTCCTTGGCCTCGTACGTTGGCAGGCAGATTCTTTACCAGTGAGCCACCTGGGAAGCATCCCCTGGAGCCCTGAGAAACTACCCATCTGCTTTTGTCTCTACAGATTTACCTGTGCTCATAAATTGACGTCATACAATATGTGATGATTTGTGACTTGCTTCTTTCGCCTAGCATGTTTTGAAGTTCATCTGTGGTGATATGCGTCTTTTCTTTTCACTGCTGAGTAAGATACCAGTGTGGTTGTATGTCACAGTCATCCATTCATCCATCGAGGGACACGTGAGTTGTTTCCACTTTTGGACTGTTACGAGTAATGCTGCTATGAACATTTAATGCACGAGTTTCTGTGTGGACATATGTTTTCATTTCTTTTGAGTATATATGTACCCATGGAACTGCTGGGTCACGTGGTAATTCTGTTTATCTTCTTTTTAGGAATTGCCAAACTGTTTTTCAAAGTGACTGCATCATTTGACATTCTCACTGGCAGTTGTATGAGGGTTCAGATCTCCAAATCTTCACGACTTCTGTGATTCTCTGTCTCTTTGTTTACACCCATGAAAGCATGTGTGAAGTGATATCTCAGCAATTTGGGTTTTTATTCCTCTTAATGACTTAATGAGGTCGAACATCTTTTTGTGTGCTTATTGGCCAGTTGTGATCTGTTTAGGAGAAATGCCTGTTCACATCTTTTGTCTTTAAATTGGGTTGCCTTTTTATTATTGAGTTCATTAACCTTGATTTATTTTCAACTAGAAACATTTTTTCACCTCAGTTTTTCTTCCTTTGTGTTTCTTGCCTTTTGTTCAGGGACCTTTTTTTTTTTTTTTTTTCTGTAGTGAGCAGGAGGGTCGAGAAGGTTCTCTAGGCCTCTTGCATTCTCTTGGCCACGGCTTTCATTGGCAAAATACGTAACTGGGAAATACCTTAGACAGGAAAATATACATCTGCTGGCTATTGCAATAGACCCTTGTGTAGTTTATCCTGCTTTTAAAATGAACCATGCTTCTTCTCTTACAAGCCAATAGGTAAAGCACTGCTTAAACTTTAGTTCAGGTCATTTTAGGTGAGGAACAAAGCCTGGAGGAGTTGGGCCTTGTCTCATTTCACAGCAGGTGGACCTGGACCACGGCTTCATTCAGCCTGGTTTTAAGAAATAGCTGTTGGTTTCTCACCAAATGATGTTAGGCTAAAGGGATACTGGGATGGGTAAGATAGGGTCTCTGACTTCAGATTCTCATGAAATATGTCAAAAAAAGACTGACATGTGTACAGCTCATAGTGATATAGTGTCTCAGGTGCTGTGGGAGGTGTGCAGGAGAATATGGCGATGATACTACAGTGCCTGTATTTTTAGAAAGTCCCTGTTAGAAGTATTTACAAACGAAATAATATTATGTCTGAGGTATGTTGTAGAGTCCTCTATGGACACGTTTTCCTTTTGACTGTTACGAGTAATGCTGCTATGAACATTTAATGCACGAGTTTCTGTGTGGACATATGTTTTCATTTCTTTTGAGTATATATGTACCCATGGAACTGCTGGGTCACGTGGTAATTCTGTTTATCTTCTTTTTAGGAATTGCCAAACTGTTTTTCAAAGTGACTGCATCATTTGACATTCTCACTGGCAGTTGTATGAGGGTTCAGATCTCCAAATCTTCACGACTTCTGTGATTCTCTGTCTCTTTGTTTACACCCATGAAAGCATGTGTGAAGTGATATCTCAGCAATTTGGGTTTTTATTCCTCTTAATGACTTAATGAGGTCGAACATCTTTTTGTGTGCTTATTGGCCAGTTGTGATCTGTTTAGGAGAAATGCCTGTTCACATCTTTTGTCTTTAAATTGGGTTGCCTTTTTATTATTGAGTTCATTAACCTTGATTTATTTTCAACTAGAAACATTTTTTCACCTCAGTTTTTCTTCCTTTGTGTTTCTTGCCTTTTGTTCAGGGACCTTTTTTCTTTATTTTTTTCTGTAGTGAGCAGGAGGGTCGAGAAGGTTCTCTAGGCCTCTTGCATTCTCTTGGCCACGGCTTTCATTGGCAAAATACGTAACTGGGAAATACCTTAGACAGGAAAATATACATCTGCTGGCTATTGCAATAGACCCTTGTGTAGTTTATCCTGCTTTTAAAATGAACCATGCTTCTTCTCTTACAAGCCAATAGGTAAAGCACTGCTTAAACTTTAGTTCAGGTCATTTTAGGTGAGGAACAAAGCCTGGAGGAGTTGGGCCTTGTCTCATTTCACAGCAGGTGGACCTGGACCACGGCTTCATTCAGCCTGGTTTTAAGAAATAGCTGTTGGTTTCTCACCAAATGATGTTAGGCTAAAGGGATACTGGGATGGGTAAGATAGGGTCTCTGACTTCAGATTCTCATGAAATATGTCAAAAAAAGACTGACATGTGTACAGCTCATAGTGATATAGTGTCTCAGGTGCTGTGGGAGGTGTGCAGGAGAATATGGCGATGATACTACAGTGCCTGTATTTTTAGAAAGTCCCTGTTAGAAGTATTTACAAACGAAATAATATTATGTCTGAGGTATGTTGTAGAGTCCTCTATGGAGGGACTGTGGATTGGGTATATAAACTGGTGATGTGTGACTAATTGTTGAAACTGGGTGATGCGTACATGGGAGTTCAGTGTATCACTCCTCTATTTTGTATGCACTTGAAAATTCCCCCAGGGCTTCCCTGCTGGTCCAGTGGGTAAAGAGTCCACCTTGCAAGTGCAGGGGGCACTGGTTTGATCCCTGGCCCGGGAAGATCCTAAGTGCCGCGGGGCGGCGGGACTGGTGTGTCCAGTTATGAGCCAGCGCTCTGGAGTGCATGTGCCCAGAGCCAGTGCTCTGCAACGAGAGGGGCCGCTGCAAGGGGAGGCCCACACAGGCCAAAGAATAAAGCTGGATGAAAGCCAGGGGTATACATATGGCTAATCTGGGATTATACATATCTGTAAACAACAAAACTCTGTAAAGGTAAAAAGTAAAATTAAAAAAAAATAATAAAAAACCAATAAAAGAGGTCAAAGTTAAAAAAAAAACTTAAAAAAGGAAATTTCCCCAGTATATTAAGGTCGTTTGTGTTTCTTTTTCCATGAATTTGCTTCTGTGTGTCACTTTTCCATTTTTATGTTGGGTTTTTGTCTTTCTTATAACCTAAAGGATTCTTTAATATGTACTGAGAAAATTAGCCTTTTGTCAGTGTCCTGTAGATAATTTTCATTTGTCTTTTGTATTTGTTTTTGGTATTTTTTAATCTGTGGAGAATTTTATTTTGTCAAATTTATCAGTTTTCTTTATTCTTTGTGAGTTCTATTTTGTGTGTTGTTTAGAAAACCTTTCTCTGAGATTCAGAAAAGTTCTTTTATGTTGAAGAATTTTTTAATGGCTGTAGTCCTCTTCTGATTAATTTTGACTATTTGGTCATCTTAATTTCCTTTAGAGTATTTAAGAAATAGTCTTCCTTGGAGCCCTGCTGCAAGAATATACAACGAAGGATGATGTTCAGTCTCTACCTGTGGAGATTTAATAGTGAACACCTTGAGAATTAACTGTGAACAAAGTGTGGTAGTTAATATGCCCCTCCCTCCCACAGGAGAACCATGGGAAATCTGTCATTGAACAAGATTGTCAAAGTGTGCTAAATATTAATAAAGAAAATTAGCAATATTAATTCAAAATTTCTAATTTTAGAAAAATTTCAGTGTTTGCTTTACATAAAGAAGCATTCCTTTTAGCGTTTATTTTTTTTTGGTGTGGATAATGGGTCAAGAAGCCAGGTGCTACTTCCCTTTGAAGTTGGCATCTTCAGGCTTGCCCCTCTCTTTGAGTTGATGCATTTGTTTGGACAGAGCAAGAAGCTTTCCAAAAATTACAGCAGTGTCTTCTTCATGGTTGTTTCATGAAGACCTGTTAGGATCTTGTAACCACTGCATCAGCAGAAGAAGTGCCCAGCAGAAACCTCATGAAATTGTTCCTTTTTGGGGGGAAGTGGTGGCAGTGAGGTATTGTGGGCTTGTGTTTGAAATTGTACCATACTTTATGTTCTCAGTTAAAACAGTTAATCCTGTAGTTAGTGTTCCTCTTTTAGAACTTCTGGAAATCATTTAGAGGAAATAAAAGTTGAAGTACATCTGAGACTATATTTTAAACATTTTATATCCTATACCACAGCTTTTTACAATCTAATGTTGATCACTATTTTTTTAAATAAGGATTTTTTTAAACATTTTTATTTTATTTATTTATTTATCTTCATCCATCTTTATACTTTGACCTGTATGGGCCTCCCATTGCAGTGGCCTCTCTAGTTGCAGAGCACTGGCTCTGGGCGCATGCTCCGAGCGCTGGCTCGTAATTGGACCCATCGGTCCAGCTGCTCTGTGGCACGTGGGATCCTCATGGGCCAGGGATCGAACCAGTGCCCCCTGCACTGCAAGGCGGACTCTTTATCCACTGGACCACCAGGGAAGCCCTAATCACTGTTTTAATATAAGTTTAAAAATCTGACTAGGAGGAAGTTTTCCTCTGAAAGATAATACCTTATTTTCCCAAGATAGAACTTTTGAGTCTTCACCTAATTTTTCCAGCATTGGCGTGAAAACATGACGAGTGTGACAATTGCTTTAAAGATTGTGTCACAATGTGAGTTAAGCTTAATATTTTTTAGGAATAAACCTATGAATTGATGGGATTATCATCTCTGGAAGTTTGCTTCTAAATTCTCATGGTTTATTGTGTTATATTTGGTTCAGACGGTAAAGAATCTGCCTGCAGTTCTGGAGATCCTGGTTCAGTCCCTGGGTCCAGAAGATCCCCTGGAGGAGGGCATAGCAGCCCACTGCAGTCTTCTTGCCTGGAGAATCCCATGGACAGAGGGGCCAGGTGCTACTTCCCTTTGAGGGCATCTAGCCTCTCTTTGAGTTGATGCATTTGTTTGGACAGAGCAAGAAGCTTTCCAAAAATTGCAGCAGTGTCTTCTTCATGGTTGTTTCATGAAGACCTGTTAGGATCTTGTAACCACTGCATCAGCAGAAGAAGTGCCCAGCAGAAACCTCATGAAATTGTTCCTTTTTGGGGGGAAGTGGTGGCAGTGAGGTATTGTGGGCTTGTGTTTGAAATTGTACCATACTTTATGTTCTCAGTTAAAACAGTTAATCCTGTAGTTAGTGTTCCTCTTTTAGAACTTCTGGAAATCATTTAGAGGAAATAAAAGTTGAAGTACATCTGAGACTATATTTTAAACATTTTATATCCTATACCACAGCTTTTTACAATCTAATGTTGATCACTATTTTTTTAAATAAGGATTTTTTTAAACATTTTTATTTTATTTATTTATTTATCTTCATCCATCTTTATACTTTGACCTGTATGGGCCTCCCATTGCAGTGGCCTCTCTAGTTGCAGAGCACTGGCTCTGGGCGCATGCTCCGAGCGCTGGCTCGTAATTGGACCCATCGGTCCAGCTGCTCTGTGGCACGTGGGATCCTCATGGGCCAGGGATCGAACCAGTGCCCCCTGCACTGCAAGGCGGACTCTTTATCCACTGGACCACCAGGGAAGCCCTAATCACTGTTTTAATATAAGTTTAAAAAATCTGACTAGGAGGAAGTTTTCCCCTCTGAAAGATAATACTTTATTTTCCCAAGATAGAACTTTTGAGTCTTCACCTAATTTTTCCAGCATTGGCGTGAAAACATGACGAGTGTGACAATTGCTTTAAAGATTGTGTCACAATGTGAGTTAAGCTTAATGTTTTTTAGGAATAAACCTATGAATTGATGGGATTATCATCTCTGGAAGTTTGCTTCTAAATTCTCATGGTTTATTGTGTTATATTTGGTTCAGACGGTAAAGAATCTGCCTGCAGTTCTGGAGATCCTGGTTCAGTCCCTGGGTCCAGAAGATCCCCTGGAGGAGGGCATAGCAGCCCACTGCAGTCTTCTTGCCTGGAGAATCCCATGGACAGAGGGGCCTGGTGGGCTACAGAGAGCACGGAGTCATGAAAGAGTCGGCCGTGACTGAGTGACTAACACTAACTTGTTAGTGTTGCTGAGGGTTCCAAACAGCCGTGCGCAATTTTCGTAGTTGTATTGGTATGCCTGGCTCTCTGAGTGACTAGGCATCCTAACATGAGCTCAGAGGAAACCTTCTTGCATCTCGGTTGTTTATGTCAAGTGGTATTGATAGTAGCTCTTCGTTTATTCTTGTGTTTATCTGCACAGTTCTGTCTCAACTGGAGGATCCGTGGGGATAAAATGAAATCAGTCTATGAAAAAGACCCTGTATATTGTTGGGAAGGGTATATAAGCTCAAGATTCTATATTTCACTTTTCATATGATTTCTTAGTTCTCATCAAGTGCATTAATCAACTTCTGATTAGCTGGCTCAATTTTAAGAGAATTGTCTTTAGATTCAAATTGTTCTTGATGTAATTTAGTAAAAGGGGTGATGAAGTTCTTTATTGACTGCTTATCTTCTAGTTGATTTGTTCGAGTTATTGAAGATTGACAGGAAGCCATTTACACCAAATATGTAATCACTTCTTAATTACAGACAACTTTGAAATATGAATGGATGTTTTTGGCCTGGGACATGATGGGATGGGAAAAAGGTGATTTGGGTGGGTTGGGGGTGGGGCTCCTTCTGAATCAATCATTCACAATTTTATATTTTTTACCCAACTTCTAAAATGAAAGGGGCTTTTATTAAAATCTCTAATGCAGTAGAGTTGTGTGTAATAGGGCCCTTGATTGAAAATGAGTGACGTAATGAAGAAAGGCAGACGTGCCCCAGCACAGTTGGCCTCTGTATCGGTTGGTTCTGGCTCCACAGGTTCAGTCAACTGGGAATTCAACAAGTTGTGGATCAAAGATACTTGAAAAAAAAATTTAGGAAAGTCCAAAAGGCAAAACTTATATTTGCCGCGTGCACATCTATTTACGTGGTATTTGCATTGTGTTAGGTATTATAAGTAGTCTAGATCTGATTTAAAGTGCCTGGGCGGATGTGCACAGAACATGTGCAGATGCTGTGGCATCTTATGTAAGGGACTTGAGCGGATTTCAGTACCCAAGGGCGTCTAGGAACCAAGCCCTGAGGGTCCTGAGGGACGGTGTGTCTAGACCAGTGGTCCAGCTTGTGCTTCACAGGCACCTGTGCAGGATTCACACTGAAGGTGCTGGGCCTCTGTGGAGTGGGCCGTTAGTGGTTCAGCGTTCTGCGGATGATCATGTGCTGGGCAGCCTAGATTGAGGCCTGTTGCCTCCCACAATGCGTACTTATGAAATCAAGTTTATACTTTTGTTTTGAACTTCCTGCCACTCCGTAAAAAAGAGGAAACAGGAGTATCATAGCTTTTAATGTCTTAAAAACTTGTATTACTGAGAGAGGCACTTTTCTCCACCATGAAACTAACAGAATTTGATTTTGTAGATGTCTATGACGGCTCACTTTCTTTAAATAATTTTTATCAAAGGATTCAGAAACACTTTACCTGGAGGGCTTCTTATTGATCCTTGTTTGAGGCTGATGATATACTATTAAATCATAACTGTACAATGGTGTTTCTGCATGAAGCTAAGTGCAGCTTCTTGAATCAAAGGTTGCATTTTATTTGTGCTTGCGCTTCTAGCCCCTACTGCACTTTCCAGCACATATACTGGTGGTATTTTGTAGAGGCCTTTGGAATAAATGAGTTCAAATGTTTCACTTTCTAGTGAACTAAACTGCCATAAAGCTAGAGCTTAGAGAATCTAGAGGAAGAGATGATTAGCATGTTTCCTAGACCATCTGTCCCTAATATTGTTTCTACTTGGCACTGTAGACTTGTTTTTTTGGGAGTGGATAGCTTGTGTAAAGTTATAGAAACATTGTGGGGCAAAAACCCTCCTGTTATTCTGTACCCTTCTCTTTAGTGGCTTAAAATCAGTTCAGTTTTTAAAACTTGTCATTCTTACCAGTCAGTAAGGATGAGTGAAGGCATTGGGTTTCCGGTAGTAACACTGGTAGCTCTTGCTGCCTTGCCCCCTTCCACATCGGATGCCTCTTACCAGAGGGGTCCTTGGAAAGCCTCAGTCAGAGCACACCGCCCCTCTGCTCCAAACCTCGCCACAACCTCCCACCTTCCTGAGGGTCAAGGTCAGCCTCTACAGTGGCCTGCCTGCTGGATGTGGTGGCCGCACCTGGCCTCCCGCGTCTCTGCTGTCAGCCACTGCTCTCTCTGCCGGCTCCACCGGCCCCCTCGCTGTGCTGGGACCAGCAGGGCAGGCCTGGCCCTCGGCCTCTGAGTTTGCTGAGCCCTGAGCGCGCGGGGCTCTTCCCCTGGGTCACCGTGGCGGCTCCCCTCACTTTATCGCTTGTTGTTGTTGAGTGACTCAGTTGTCCCCGACTCTTTGTGACCCCATGGGCTCTGGCCCGCCAGGCTGCTCTGTCCACGAGTGCATTGCCATTTCCTTCGCTAGGGGATCTTTCTGACGCAGGGACCAAACCCGTGTCTCCCGTACTGCAGGCAGATTCTTTACTAACCGAGGCCCCTGGGGATCACCGGTCTCAGTTTAAATGCCACTGTCTTGTGAGGCTTTACCAGATCACTTTGCAGTTTCAGCACCAGCTCCCCAACCATATCCCTTATCCCTGCTTTATTATTTTTTCCCTTAGCACTTGTCACCATTGAACATAGCACAGGTTTTAATTTTGGGGGAAAAAAAATCTCTCTCTCCTAAACAATGTATACGCTCAATAAGGGCAGGGTTTTTGTCTCACTTGCTCATTGCTTTATTCCCATCTTCTAGAACAGTTCCTGGCACAGAGTGTGTGCTCAGTAAATATTTGTCGAGCAAATGAATTAATTAAGCAGACGCTATGTATTTTAATAATACAGGATTCTGTGGGATTCAGTATTATCTTTAACTTTAAGGGACATAGCATAGTAAACGTTTTATGTTTCCTATTATACAGTTACGAGTATTTACTACAGAGGCACTACGGAGTGACTTATATTCAAGGAAGAGTAAGGCCTAGTCCTGTCCTGCACTTTTGAGAAATGGAATTGATCCATTATAAAACCGTTCCTACCTTGAGGTGACTTCAGTGACAAAGGCAGTTAAGATTTTAGATTAATATGAAGTTCAGCCCGTAGATGAAATAAATTTTGAGGATGGAATAATGCACATTAGCCAGAGGTATTAAAAAAAATTAAAAATTTTGGTGAAAAATTGGTCAGTGGGAGAATTCTTGACTAGGGTATTCAGAGAATGATTTTCGTCTTGATTCAGTTGAAGGCCTGTGAATTGAAAGGCAAGTGTGATACCTCTTCCTAATACCATGTTCAACCCTTTTGCCTGAGTCAGTCTTCCCAGTGGCCCCCGGGGTCCCTTTGACCTGGCGCTCCTGTGCCCCCTGCCGGACTTCTCCTTCTTCCTGGCTTACGCCGTTCAGCTGCCTGGCATCCTTGTTCTTCCTGATCGCGTGGCACAGTGCTAACTTAGGGTCTTTGCCCTGCTCGTCCCTCTGCCTAGGATGTCTGGATACGCACGTGGCCAACTTTCCCGCCTCCCTCTGTCGTTGCTTGGATCTCGCCTTCTCAGCAGGCTGTCTGTGACCTCTCTGTCAACAGCACACCCTGCCGGGCCACCGTGCTCTCCCTGTCCTTATCCCGCCCCGCCCCCCACCTGCTCTTCTTTTTTAAAGCATAGCATGTACATTCTCTAAAATAGTAGATCATTTCCCCATTATGATGGGTTTTATTATCTCTTTCTTTTAGAATATTAGTGTCACAAGGGATGCCTTTGTTCCTTTTTTGTTTTGTGCCTTGAATAGTGAACAGCTAGAACAGTGCTTGGCGTGTGGCTGGTTATCAGCCCACGTGTGCTTGGGAATGAGTGGACAAGTCATTCCTCCCTTCTGAAGTGCCCACGGTGCGCGGCTGACCTTTGTTTGCTGCGGTGACAGCGGATGGCCTGGGTGATCCGCGTCTGTGGGAGCAGCCTGTGAAGCCGTGGCCACTCGTGTCGGTGCCTCTGAGCTGGGTCAGGACGTCCTGCCTTTTTAAGTCCATGTGGTACTGCATCATCTGGATGCCACATTCTGTGTATCCAGCCATCCCTGGACAGACACTGCGGTTGCTGCCACGTTTTCATGGATGTGAGTAGTGCTGCTTTGAACATGGGTGTGCAGATACCGCGCAAAGGCTATAGACTCTTGAGATCTGTTAGCTCATGGAAGTCACATCCATCAGGTTCATTTTCTGTAGAGGCCTCCGGCTTCATTTCAAAGCTCTTAGGTTTATTTCCACAAGTCATAACTTTACTTAACAGCTTGTTTGTCTTCTATGTAATTTATTCTTATGAAGTTTGTATTGTGGTGTAAGCTGTGGAAATGGAGATAGTCTGCTTTTTTAGAGTGGTGCAGTCCTGGAAAACTCGACATCAAAAAGTGGAACAGACTCCTTGAGAGAATGAGGTGTTGCTCCCGCACTCCTGTGTCTCCACATCACCCAGCCGTGAGTGGCCCGAAGCGGTGGCCTGAGACCCAGGGGGAGGCTTTGTTGTCAAAGGAGAGAGAATGTCTTAGGAAAGAACGAGCCAGTGCCGTGCGCTGCTGGGCAGCAAGCAGCGGACGGGCTGCCTGGAGGAGTCGCTGGCTGGGCGCCCTGAGCGAGAGTGGTCGCTGGTTGTGGACTCGAGGGCTGGAGGGAGTGAGGCTCGGGGCCGTGGGTGAGGGTGTGCTAGTGAGCACACGTGAACTGAGGATGGCTGATACTGACCATAGCGGAGGCAGTGAAGAATATTTTTTTAATGGTCAGGCCACGAGCATATTTAAGAACTTATTGGAAGGATCTAGTTGAGGGAGACGCTGAATATTTGAGAGAAGGGTTCATTAATAGTTTAAGTCAGGATGTAGGAGGGGATGGGATACAGGTGAAGAAGAGGGAGGAGGAGAGGATGGATGCAAAGTCAGCCTTGATGTCGTGCGGGTGGTTTGCAGCTTTGAGTCTTGGAAAGACAGAGGAATTCTCACCTGAAGTTTCTGGCTTTTGCATCAACTAGGAGATGAGGTCATCTGCTGAGAATTAAGAGTTACGAAGGGGAATTACAGTTTTTGAGGAGAATAAGTAGGGTTTGACATGGATTTCAGTTGCTGGGCTTTTGAAAGGAATGGCAGGATCCACTGCATCTGGATGTATATTAAGCGTAAAGTTTAATGTCAGGTACTTGAGGGAAAGTACCCTCTTTCTGCTGTGTAACTCTACATTACACACATTGAATTCTTACCAAGTGCAGTGTATTGCAGGACAGCTCTCGTGCCTAGGGAGCTCGTAAACTTACAGAGAGAGCGTGTATCAAATGCAGCAAGAAGTAAGAACAGCGCTGGAGCTTCAGATGTCACGTCTGACCTCAGCAGAACTAGATCTTTGTGTGGAAAAGAGTTCAGCAAGCGAGGCTGGGGAGGGGGGCGAGAAAGCTTTCCACGGCAGAGGAGTGGAGCTAACAGTATGTGGGTGCCTTGTTAGTGGCGTGGTGCAGAGTTCAGCTGGTTCATAATGACCCTTGATCAGTGTCTCTGTGCGGTTTAAAAACTGCGCAGAGTTTAAAAACAGTTTAAAGTCGGAGGACTTGTGACTTTAAAGAAAATTCCATAAAGATTTATGACCCCCTCAAAGGAGCTCAGGTGCATGAGCTACTTTAGGGAAAATGTATGGTTAGTCATCCAATATGTAACATGCTTTATACAGCATTGTAACTTCCCAGTTTGGGTATAATGAATTCATAGAGCTCACTTAGACACAGTAAGTAACATATGGGTCTCAGGCTTTTCTAGCGAGAGTGGTCGCTGGTTGTGGACTCGAGGGCTGGAGGGAGTGAGGCTCGGGGCCGTGGGTGAGGTGTGCTAGTGAGCACACGTGAACTGAGGATGGCTGATACTGACCATAGCGGAGGCAGTGAAGAATATTTTTTTAATGGTCAGGCCACGAGCATATTTAAGAACTTATTGGAAGGATCTAGTTGAGGGAGACGCTGAATATTTGAGAGAAGGGTTCATTAATAGTTTAAGTCAGGATGTAGGAGGGGATGGGATACAGGTGAAGAAGAGGGAGGAGGAGAGGATGGATGCAAAGTCAGCCTTGATGTCGTGCGGGTGGTTTGCAGCTTTGAGTCTTGGAAAGACAGAGGAATTCTCACCTGAAGTTTCTGGCTTTTGCATCAACTAGGAGATGAGGTCATCTGCTGAGAATTAAGAGTTACGAAGGGGAATTACAGTTTTTGAGGAGAATAAGTAGGGTTTGACATGGATTTCAGTTGCTGGGCTTTTGAAAGGAATGGCAGGATCCACTGCATCTGGATGTATATTAAGCGTAAAGTTTAATGTCAGGTACTTGAGGGAAAGTACCCTCTTTCTGCTGTGTAACTCTACATTACACACATTGAATTCTTACCAAGTGCAGTGTATTGCAGGACAGCTCTCGTGCCTAGGGAGCTCGTAAACTTACAGAGAGAGCGTGTATCAAATGCAGCAAGAAGTAAGAACAGCGCTGGAGCTTCAGATGTCACGTCTGACCTCAGCAGAACTAGATCTTTGTGTGGAAAAGAGTTCAGCAAGCGAGGCTGGGGAGGGGGGCGAGAAAGCTTTCCACGGCAGAGGAGTGGAGCTAACAGTATGTGGGTGCCTTGTTAGTGGCGTGGTGCAGAGTTCAGCTGGTTCATAATGACCCTTGATCAGTGTCTCTGTGCGGTTTAAAAACTGCGCAGAGTTTAAAAACAGTTTAAAGTCGGAGGACTTGTGACTTTAAAGAAAATTCCATAAAGATTTATGACCCCCTCAAAGGAGCTCAGGTGCATGAGCTACTTTAGGGAAAATGTATGGTTAGTCATCCAATATGTAACATGCTTTATACAGCATTGTAACTTCCCAGTTTGGGTATAATGAATTCATAGAGCTCACTTAGACACAGTAAGTAACATTATTGGGTTCATTCAGGCTTTTTTTCTCTCTTCATCAGAGGATTAAAAAAAACTCCAAATTTGAATCCAGGACTTGGAAAATGCCAGTTGTCTAAATAAACTACCATATTGTGATAAATATAGCTATTGAAATTTTAAGAATCTTTTCACAAAACTTTCTTTTAATATTCATAGCAGAACTTTTTTTGGAATGTTATCTGAAAAACAGAGGACCATTTTATTATCAGAGCTGACTATTAATTAGGGTATTGTTCTAGATATAAAAGTTGATCTGCCACTGAAATTCTATTTGAATATGTATAGTTCCAAGCTTGCTTTGTGTATTTAATAACTTTAGTACCATAATTACTCTGTTTACAATTAAATTTTGGTGAATATGCTAATATGGAATATACCAGCGAGTGATTTCAGCAAAGGGCAGTGTTGATTTGCATTCTCATGTGCTTTTCCCTTGCATCTGAATTTCATTTAATATCAGTGAGAGAAGTGGTCAGGTTATGTAATGGTTAGTGACAGTAAACTTTCTTTTCTTTGAAATCTCTCTCTTGGATTGGCCATCAGCACATGGATTTGCTTTGCTCCAGCTGGGCAGAAATTATGCAGAAAGACTTAATTTGGTGGAGATTTGTTCCCTCTGGTTTATTCTTTCAATAGAAACCTTAATGTAGATATTGGTTTTATTGTTAGGAGAAACCTCCAACGTACTAAAGCAATTGTTTAATTGTAATGTGTATTTTAAGTTCTTTCCTGAGGCAGATGCTTATGGTCGTGTTATTTATTACAGTTTTTGACCAGAGACTTTTGGTTTTAAATAGTTCTTCTTTCTTCTTTTCAGAAATCCTCTTAAAAGGACAAGGAAATTGAGACACACAGACTTCGTAGTCTCTGAAACTCGGAGACTTCTATTACTCTGAACCAGAGAGTAAGAGGAGCGACGAGTGTGGTGAAGGTCAGATAGGAGCGAGGGGGGATGCCGAGAGGGGTTCTCTCAGACCCAACTCAGGGAAGGCTGGCGGGGTGGTGTCCAAAGGAGTGGCCGCCCAGAGGGCACGGCCAATAATAGCCTTTGTTGGGAAGAACAGGAATGGGTGGTGGCAGAAGAGGGCCCCGGGACACTTGATGGTGTGATGAAAATGTTCCCCATCTTGATCAGTGTGGTTGGTACCCAAGTGTGTATGTGATGCATGCAAAGATTTGTCAGCCTGTGTATGTATTTATGCAGGTTATCAGTTTATTGCCTCTCACCTCCCAAAAAACAAAAACCAAAACCTTTGTTTGCTATGTTGATGAAGCTTAAACTAGACCCTGTGAGCGTTTCTTTTCCTCAGCAGCACGTGTGAGAGTAGGTCCGTCACTCGAGGGTGAGGGAGGGCACTGCCAGGCAGAGTGGGAGGGGCGTCTCCTGCTGCTGCAGTGTGCTTGCTTGCTTTTCCCTCTTTTAAGGTGTGGATGCCAGCATTGCCTCTTCTCTGTGGCTTTGTTTAGCATCCCAGTAGGCAGCTATCTTGTTTCCACCAGGACCCAGCGTGTGGATTCTCGTCTGTAGTAGGCACCCTAGACAGCTCTGCCACCCCCTGGGCTGTGCCCCAGCCCGTCCAGTGAAGAGTTCCCTCTTGTGTTCTCTGCCTGGACCTTTTAGGTAGTACCTGCTCCCTGCCCTTGCTGTGTCTTAGAGTTCTCTTGTGCCCCTTTTAATTGTCAACCGCGTTTTTGAAATTGATCATTTATATTAAGCTTATGTATATTTACTCCTGATTGGACCCTAACACTTAAGGTTTGTGTAATCTACTGTTAATTTTTACATAAATTTAAAAATAGAATGAAATAAGTAATGTTTATTGCTTGATTAATTTTAATGCTGTGAACCTACAGGTTAGATATCACCCAGACTGGGGCACGGGGCCTGGCCAGAGCCCCAGCAGCCTTCCAGCTCATTGCTCCTGCGATTTGACCTCTGTCATCACTGATTAGTGAAGTAGAATCATAGAGTGTGTCATCTTGTGTCTGGCTTCCTTGTGTGAACGTACCATTTGGGTTGTTAGTCAGTCACTGAGTTGTGTCTGCCTCTGTGACCTCACGGGCTGTCACATGCCAGGGTCCTTTGTCCTCTACTGTCTCCCACATTTGCTCAAACTCAGCGTCCATTGAGTCATTGATGCCATCCAACCATCTCATCCTCTGCTGCCCCATTCTCTTTTTGCTTTCAGATTTTTCCAGCATCAGGGTCTTTTACAGTGAGTTGGCTCTTTGCATCAGGTGGCCAAAGTCTTAGAGCTTCAGCATCAGTCCTTCCAGTGAATATTCAGGGTCGGTTTCCTTTAGGATTGTTTGGTTTGATTTCCTTGCTGTACAAGGGACTCTGAAGAGTCTTCTCCAGTACTACAGTTGGAAAGCATCAATTCTTTAGAGCTCAGCCTTCTTTATGGTCTAACTCTCATATCCATACATGACTACTGAAAATGCCATAGCTTTGACTAGATGGACTTTTGTTGGCAAAGTGGAGTCTCTGGAGATTCATCTGTTTTATTCTGTCTGTTTTCCTATTGATGGACAATTCCAATGTTTGGCTGTTTTGAGTAAAGCTTCTGTCACCCTTCTTTACCATGTCTTTTGGTGAATGTATTTTCCTTTCTCTTAGGCATGTGGTTGAATCATTCGCTCGTGTATGAGAACTCCCATTTGCTCCACATCCTTACTAGTACTTGGTATTGTCAGGCTTTCACTGTTGAGATCTTCAAAACTTTTAAGAACAGATATTTTAAATGATGTTTAAACTCTTTGCATCATGGTAAGAGAAGAAAAGCTTCTAAAGTCTTTATATGAATTGAGCATAATATTGGTATCAAAACAAGTAAATATGGTAGAAAAAAGAAAATTACAGACCAGTCTTATGAGTATCAATTTTATTCCTAAATAAACTATTAGCAAATAAAATCCCACGACACACTGAGAATGATCAGGTCCCCCCCCCCACTTTTTTCTTTTTTTTTTTTAAAGATTTATTTATTTATTTATTTTGGGCAGGGGTCGGGTTGGGGAAGGAGGGGAGCGGGCAGGCCACTTCTATTGGTCTTCTGTTTCTCTGTTTTCATCCGTCTTTGTCCTTTGGCTCCTGCGGGCCTCCCATCGCGGTGGCCTCTGTTGTCGCAGAGCGCCAGCTCTGGACGCATGCGCTCCAGAGCTCTGGCTCGGTGATTGGACACATCAGCAGTCCAGCCGCTCCGCAGCATGTGGGATCTTCCCAGGCCAGGGATCGAACCGGCGCCCCTTGCACTGCAAGGCGGTGTCCTTATCCACTGGACCACCAGGGGAAGCCCCCCCTCCCCTTTTTTTAAAGAAATGGTTGTCATTTAAATTGGCCTGCACAAGTATATGGTAGTTCAGCTGCATTTAAGTTGTCTGTTTCTCTCCCCTTTTATAAAAGATAGGTTATTCCATATGTAAAATAGAAAACCAGTGGGAATTTGCTGTATGATTCAGGAAACTCCTGGGGCTCTGTGACAACCTAGAGGGGTGGGGTGGGGTGGGAGGTGGGAGGGAGCTTCTAGAAGGAGGAGATATATGTACTCCTGTGCTGATTTGTGTTGATATATGGCGGAGACCAATACAGTATTGTAGAGCAATTATCCTTCAATTAAAGATACTTTTTAAAAATAGAAGATAGGTTATTGACCGAGTACTTCTTTATTACCACTGTCCTTGCCACCCCCTGGCACCAGCAGAAGCCAGCCTCTGAGCAGTGGCATGGCTGTTGGTTGCCTGTGGCCCACCCGAGGTTGCAGGGCTGCCAGAAAGGAGCCCTCCATCTCTTTTAACACAAGGAGCCGCTGGAGGAAAGGCGTTAGGAGCATTCTGAAGAACATTCTGTGTGGTGGTGGCCCCTTTCTATCAGAGCAGCAGAGTATGTTTCAGTGACTTCCTCATACGCATGTGGAGCAGCTAGAGGTGTGAGAGAGGTTCTAATGCAAGCATAAGGTTTGTTTCAAATACTAGCCAGTAACCAACCTTCCATTCCATTCTGTCCCAAAGAAACTGGTCAGCCAGAACCTACATTATACAAGTTTATATGAACTGTTTTTGTAGTTGGTTTACTTGGGTTGGTTTGGTATATTTAGATTCCTTAAACATTTGTAGATCTCCCTAATGTGTGTGGATGACTGGCTAAAAGGGAAAAAAGCTGGATTCTCACCTCATATCTTAAACACAGCATAAATGTGGACAGACAAAAAAATTAGCAAGGAGCTTTATGAAACTATAAAATAACTAAAGGAAAACATGGGAGATGTTTGAAAAAAAGAAATTTAACTAGGAGAGATCTTTCTAAGGATAACATAAAACCCCAAAGCTGAAAATAAACAATGTCAAAAGACAGATATGTTGGGAAGACTATTTTCAATGCCAAGAGTGAATTTCTTTAGTACGTATAGAATATATAAGAAGTGCCTATGGATGAAAAAGCAAAAGGCCACCAGTAGTTCAGAGGAGGTGAAGTACAGATTTTACTTCAGAGTCTTTCTTTTTCTTCTTATTTTGTTGTGTGTGTGTGTGTGATGGGATCAGCTCATGGAGTAGGAAAGGGTTTTCAATTGGATCTCTTGGTGATTGTTAATTACAGGAACGTAATTTTTTAAAGTGTAAAAACCATAAAATATCCCACAATACAGAAAGCCTTATTAAGCACACACAGACTTAATGAATCAGAAGGAACTTCTACTGTAACTACAGCCTGTATCAAGAGAAGTGTGCCCGCCACCTGCCCCCTCTGACTGCCGGCTTCCTTATGCCCCCCCCGAGTCGGCTCCAGAGTTTATGGTAATCATTTTCTCTTCTTTATAGTTTCATCACTCAAATGCATATCCCTCAACACTGTGGCTTAGATTTACCAGATTTTGTTAGATAATGTTTTTAAGTCTTTTAGAATGTTTTCATCTCTTCTTCTTCCCCCTTTATCTGTTGAAGAAATGGGATCGAATGCACCATAGGGTTTCCTTCCGACAGCTAGGATTTTGCTGATTGCATGCCGGTGAGTTCATCATATTCTTCTGTGCCTGTCATGCCCTGTGAATTGATAGGCTGCATTAGATTCAGGGTCTCTTTATTTTTATATTTTTTGGTGGGATTGCTTCATGGGTAGTGGTGTGTTTTTTTATCAGAAGGCGTAAACTGGGGTTAAATAGCAAACCCCCTTTTGTTACATTATACAAGTTAAAGTTTTGGTTTACTTGGGTTGGTTTGGTATATTTAGATTCCTTAAACATTTGTAGATCTCCCTAATGTGTGTGGATGACTGGCTAAAAGGGAAAAAAGCTGGATTCTCACCTCATATCTTAAACACAGCATAAATGTGGACAGACAAAAAAATTAGCAAGGAGCTTTATGAAACTATAAAATAACTAAAGGAAAACATGGGAGATGTTTGAAAAAAAGAAATTTAACTAGGAGAGATCTTTCTAAGGATAACATAAAACCCCAAAGCTGAAAATAAACAATGTCAAAAGACAGATATGTTGGGAAGACTATTTTCAATGCCAAGAGTGAATTTCTTTAGTACGTATAGAATATATAAGAAGTGCCTATGGATGAAAAAGCAAAAGGCCACCAGTAGTTCAGAGGAGGTGAAGTACAGATTTTACTTCAGAGTCTTTCTTTTTCTTCTTATTTTGTTGTGTGTGTGTGTGTGATGGGATCAGCTCATGGAGTAGGAAAGGGTTTTCAATTGGATCTCTTGGTGATTGTTAATTATAGGAACGTAATTTTTTAAAGTGTAAAAACCATAAAATATCCCACAATACAGAAAGCCTTATTAAGCACACACAGACTTAATGAATCAGAAGGAACTTCTACTGTAACTACAGCCTGTATCAAGAGAAGTGTGCCCGCCACCTGCCCCCTCTGACTGCCGGCTTCCTTATGCCCCCCCCGAGCCGGCTCCAGAGTTTATGGGAAGCATTTTCTTCTTTATAGTTTCATCACTCAAATGCATATCCCTCAACACTGTGGCTTAGATTTACCAGATTTTGTTAGATAATGTTTTTAAGTCTTTTAGAATGTTTTCATCTCTTCTTCTTCCCCCTTTATCTGTTGAAGAAATGGGATCGAATGCACCATAGGGTTTCCTTCCGACAGCTAGGATTTTGCTGATTGCATGCCGGTGAGTTCATCATATTCTTCTGTGCCTGTCATGCCCTGTGAATTGATAGGCTGCATTAGATTCAGGGTCTCTTTATTTTTATATTTTTTGGTGGGATTGCTTCATGGGTAGTGGTGTGTTTTTTTATCAGAAGGCGTAAACTGGGGATACCTCTCTCCTTTTTGATAATATCTATCCAGTGCTGAATTTCTGGATCTGTTAATTTATTAGGAGGTGGAAGTGATGTTAAGCTAAAACCATTCTTATTCACTATTATTAGCTGAATTTTTTTTCATAAGGGAAAATTTCTCTTCATTTTCTGTTTGGTTACCCAGTGGTACAGTTCATATAAGAAAGGAGGATAGATGCTTGATTCTTTCCTTTTATTCACTGGTTTTCAAAATTGAGTGGTTTCCTGCCATCCTCTGGAGGTGACCACTTAAGTTTTCTTACTGATATGAACTCTTCGATTTACCCATTTTGTGTGTTTTAATCCATTATAGTTATTATCTTTATTGACTCAAATTGGCTCATCTTTGGTCAGTGGGAACATCTTCCGGGTTGATTCCTTAGATGTATTTGACATAACTCTAGTAGTTTCTGATAGCTCCCTTGACATCTAGAAATGACATCTTTCAAGTTTATCTTGTACATTTCCAACTCTGGACCTGGAATCAGTAATTTCTTCAAGGCACCTTGTTGTAACAGGAAATGGTATTTCAAGAATATAGTTTGTATACTAGGAATGCTCTTTGCTACTGGGTTGTTTATTTTTCTAAGCTTTTTTTGGTGTGTATTCAGTGCTTTTTTTTAGCACTGAATAGTGCTATGGAGTACAAAGGGGTGTGTGTGTGTGTGTGTGTGTGTGTGTGTGTGGTGTGTTTATATTCTTTCTGTAAAAGACAAAATACTTTCTGAATTAAAAATGATACTTACAGGGCTTCCCTTGTGGTTCAGTAGATAAGAACCCGTCTGCCAATGCAGGAGACACAGGTTCGATCCCTGATCCGGGAGGATACCACATACTGCAGAGCAGATAGACCCACAAATCAACAAAGACCCAGCACAGCCAAAAATAAATAAATAAAAATTGAAAAAAAAAAAGATACTTCCAGATAATAATTCTACCTCTCCTTTCATCTGCATCCCCGTCCATATTTGAATCCTGTTTTTTAAGGACACAGTGATGATAGAAGTAAAACATCACATAATTATTCATTTGCATTATTCCAAGTCTGTGCCTACAATAGTCTTGGTTAACAAAACCAAGGATCACCACAGTATGATGGAAAGCTGGATTTTTTCCCATTTTTTGCAGTTGTGCTATTGCCCTTTCATATTCTGTTCTCTGCTTTATACCTCTTGTTGAGACTCAGTTCTGCAAGTAATACAACCCTATTTTCATAGTTTTTTTTTGTTTCTTTTTGCCCCCCTATAAATCTTGGTGGAAAAGTGATTTAAGCTAAAACCATTCTTATTCACTATTATTAGCTGAAGTTTTTTTCATAAGGGAAAATTTCTCTTCATTTTCTGTTTGGTTACCCAGTGGTACAGTTCATATAAGAAAGGAGGATAGATGCTTGATTCTTTCCTTTTATTCACTGGTTTTCAAAATTGAGTGGTTTCCTGCCATCCTCTGGAGGTGACCACTTAAGTTTTCTTACTGATATGAACTCTTCGATTTACCCATTTTGTGTGTTTTAATCCATTATAGTTATTATCTTTATTGACTCAAATTGGCTCATCTTTGGTCAGTGGGAACATCTTCCGGGTTGATTCCTTAGATGTATTTGACATAACTCTAGTAGTTTCTGATAGCTCCCTTGACATCTAGAAATGACATCTTTCAAGTTTATCTTGTACATTTCCAACTCTGGACCTGGAATCAGTAATTTCTTCAAGGCACCTTGTTGTAACAGGAAATGGTATTTCAAGAATATAGTTTGTATACTAGGAATGCTCTTTGCTACTGGGTTGTTTATTTTTCTAAGCTTTTTTTGGTGTGTATTCAGTGCTTTTTTTTAGCACTGAATAGTGCTATGGAGTACAAAGGGGTGTGTGTGTGTGTGTGTGTGTGTGTGGTGTGTTTATATTCTTTCTGTAAAAGACAAAATACTTTCTGAATTAAAAATGATACTTACAGGGCTTCCCTTGTGGTTCAGTAGATAAGAACCCGTCTGCCAATGCAGGAGACACAGGTTCGATCCCTGATCCGGGAGGATACCACATACTGCAGAGCAGATAGACCCACAAATCAACAAAGACCCAGCACAGCCAAAAATAAATAAATAAAAATTGAAAAAAAAAAAGATACTTCCAGATAATAATTCTACCTCTCCTTTCATCTGCATCCCCGTCCATATTTGAATCCTGTTTTTTAAGGACACAGTGATGATAGAAGTAAAACATCACATAATTATTCATTTGCATTATTCCAAGTCTGTGCCTACAATAGTCTTGGTTAACAAAACCAAGGATCACCACAGTATGATGGAAAGCTGGATTTTTTCCCATTTTTTGCAGTTGTGCTATGCCTACATTGTCCGACTATACACCTATTACATATTCTGTTCTCTGCTTTATACCTCTTGTTGAGACTCAGTTCTGCAAGTAATTATCTATTAACTGCTCACTGTCAGTTCTTACAGTAACGTTTCTTTAGTCATTTTGGATTTCTGAGACTTGTTTCCTAGTAGATTCTTACTCCTTTTCCCTATTTCCATGTTGATAACACTTTGAAGTCTTTAGACTTGAACTGAGTGTAGACTCTTTGGCTCATGTTTTCATTGCTTGAGCCTTAAATATGTTACTTTCTGTTTTTTTTTTTTTTTTTCCCCCTGGCATAAAGTATTGCTATCAAAGTGATGACAATATGATTTTACTTTTCTTACAAAATATATACGTGTGTGTGTGTGTGTGTGTGTATTTGGCCTGCAAGCATAAAGAATGTTTTATTTTACTATTTCAGTAATTTTACTAGATTAGGTTATGTCTTAGAGCTGGTCATCCTTGGTTGACTAGTATGTAGGTGTGATCTTTCATTTGGTAGTTTCACCTTTTTTAAAATTCAGAAAAGTCTCCTCTAATTAAATCATTTAAACTGTCTTGAATACAGTAAGGGAATTATCAAAGGAGATTGCTCTCTTGCTTTGATGAAGTTGGATGGAACTTAGAAGACACCTGTTTAGTATTTGAAAGTACTGTGTGTTTTAGTTATACTCAATCTGCAGTTGTAAAAATCATCTTTTTTTGGTGTTTTGAGTGTGGGCTGTCCTGGTTACACTGAAGTTCCATTCAGGAAACTTTTAACGATTAGACAAGAGAATTCATTGATATGAAGAGGTAACAGGCACATTCATTTATTTTGAAGATCTTTTTGTTAACTTAGGATTTAGATAATGAAGATGTATCAGTACTTTGTTGGAAAAAGTTAAATTTAAAAATCCCGTCCATATTTGAATCCTGTTTTTTAAGGACACAGTGATGATAGAAGTAAAACATCACATAATTATTCATTTGCATTATTCCAAGTCTGTGCCTACAATAGTCTTGGTTAACAAAACCAAGGATCACCACAGTATGATGGAAAGCTGGATTTTTTCCCATTTTTTGCAGTTGTGCTATGCCTACATTGTCCGACTATACACCTATTACATATTCTGTTCTCTGCTTTATACCTCTTGTTGAGACTCAGTTCTGCAAGTAATTATCTATTAACTGCTCACTGTCAATTCTTACAGTAGCGTTTCTTTAGTCATTTTGGATTTCTGAGACTTGTTTCCTAGTAGATTCTTACTCCTTTTCCCTATTTCCATGTTGATAACACTTTGAAGTCTTTAGACTTGAACTGAGTGTAGACTCTTTGGCTCATGTTTTCATTGCTTGAGCCTTAAATATGTTACTTTCTGTTTTTTTTTTTTTTTTTCCCCCTGGCATAAAGTATTGCTATCAAAGTGATGACAATATGATTTTACTTTTCTTACAAAATATATACGTGTGTGTGTGTGTGTGTGTGTATTTGGCCTGCAAGCATAAAGAATGTTTTATTTTACTATTTCAGTAATTTTACTAGATTAGGTTATGTCTTAGAGCTGGTCATCCTTGGTTGACTAGTATGTAGGTGTGATCTTTCATTTGGTAGTTTCACCTTTTTTAAAATTCAGAAAAGTCTCCTCTAATTAAATCATTTAAACTGTCTTGAATACAGTAAGGGAATTATCAAAGGAGATTGCTCTCTTGCTTTGATGAAGTTGGATGGAACTTAGAAGACACCTGTTTAGTATTTGAAAGTACTGTGTGTTTTAGTTATACTCAATCTGCAGTTGTAAAAATCATCTTTTTTTGGTGTTTTGAGTGTGGGCTGTCCTGGTTACACTGAAGTTCCATTCAGGAAACTTTTAACGATTAGACAAGAGAATTCATTGATATGAAGAGGTAACAGGCACATTCATTTATTTTGAAGATCTTTTTGTTAACTTAGGATTTAGATAATGAAGATGTATCAGTACTTTGTTGGAAAAAGTTAAATTTAAAAATCCCAGTAAATTAATAGAGAATTTGCACAAATGGGTTTGTGTATGTGGAGTGACAGTGGGTAGATACTTGCTTAAAATTTTCTAGTCTCATAGTGTGTGCTTATTTTGGAGTATCTAGACTCAAAACCGAGCTGCTTGTGTTAATCGTTGAAGCTTAACAGGCGTCTTTGATCTGAATAGCCATTTCAAATGTGCAGGCTCCCTCACAGCTCCTGTCAACCTCTTTTCTATACTGTGTCTCTAATCTAGTTTTAGGGAACTATAAAATCCTAAAAACTATTTGTTTTTAATCTTTCTCAGTTAGTAGATCAAAATAGGTTAATCTAAGAGCTTGAAATCACATACCGCCCACATATACTGTTGCATTAAATAGCATTTTTAGTCATAGATGATTTTATACTGCTGGAACTTTAAATATTTTCTTCCAGGTAATTGCATGGATCAAGTTATTTATTGTTTCCTCTTCTAAGTTAAGAGATAAACAGAACTAAGTACTTAGGAGTCTTTTATTTAAACTTTGGTGTAAGTAGGAATTTGAATAGCATATTTGCATAGAAAGCTTTCCTCAGTGAAAACATGTTCAACATTCTAGGAGTCTAAGTTTGCATGTTACTTTGTTTTGTATTATAGTGAAAATGCCTCGTGTAAAAGCAGCTCAAGCTGGAAGACAGGCCCCTGCAAAGAGACATCTTGCGGCACATTTTGCACCCGGGGAGGTCATCACTGACTTGGCCAAAAAGGAGTGGAAGCTGGGCTCTGCCATCGGCCAGGGTGGCTTTGGCTGTATCTACCTCGGTGAGTGTGCGACTGCTTCTCGTTCTCAGTCCAGAGATGCACAAGTTTGTTATCAAAATAGGTCCTTAATTGCAGACTTTTATAGGATGTTCCTGATAATCTACATCACCGTAATATTAACTAGGCAAAAATGTCTCTCTGACATGGGAGTAGCTAATTGATTTAATCACAGTAGAAATAGAGGGCAAAATACCTGTAATGTTGTCATTAGTGAGCATATGGCTTTAGATTTCTTACATATTATGTATAGTATTAATCTCCTTAGAGACCCAAAGAAAGCCATGTCTTTCTTTCCCACCTCACAGGATACATTCCCTTTGTTTTACTTTAAATATTTTTCACATCTTTAATAGGTGTGGATCTTTTTTCTTTCTATACAACCTTAATAGTCATCATGGAGGAATTTAGAAAATGACCTAGAAATTGCATATTAAGTCTGAAATGTGCTATTTAATGATCACATTAATTAAATTTGGGGGAAACCCACTGTGGAACTCTGACATACTGTAAGTTAACTAATTAGTTGATTTGAAAAATATTTCACCTGATTGCTTCTAAAGCTGTCTGTTTCTCCCAGAATATTAGTATTGATACAGTGTGTTTCATGATTGCTTTTGATATTTCTCTGTGATTTTTCCATGATATATTCTTACTCTTCTCATCTTTATTTAATTATTAAATTTATGCATGAGGTTTATAAAAATTTTATTTATAGCAGTAATTGCATGGATCAAGTTATTTATTGTTTCCTCTTCTAAGTTAAGAGATAAACAGAACTAAGTACTTAGGAGTCTTTTATTTAAACTTTGGTGTAAGTAGGAATTTGAATAGCATATTTGCATAGAAAGCTTTCCTCAGTGAAAACATGTTCAACATTCTAGGAGTCTAAGTTTGCATGTTACTTTGTTTTGTATTATAGTGAAAATGCCTCGTGTAAAAGCAGCTCAAGCTGGAAGACAGGCCCCTGCAAAGAGACATCTTGCGGCACATTTTGCACCCGGGGAGGTCATCACTGACTTGGCCAAAAAGGAGTGGAAGCTGGGCTCTGCCATCGGCCAGGGTGGCTTTGGCTGTATCTACCTCGGTGAGTGTGCGACTGCTTCTCGTTCTCAGTCCAGAGATGCACAAGTTTGTTATCAAAATAGGTCCTTAATTGCAGACTTTTATAGGATGTTCCTGATAATCTACATCACCGTAATATTAACTAGGCAAAAATGTCTCTCTGACATGGGAGTAGCTAATTGATTTAATCACAGTAGAAATAGAGGGCAAAATACCTGTAATGTTGTCATTAGTGAGCATATGGCTTTAGATTTCTTACATATTATGTATAGTATTAATCTCCTTAGAGACCCAAAGAAAGCCATGTCTTTCTTTCCCACCTCACAGGATACATTCCCTTTGTTTTACTTTAAATATTTTTCACATCTTTAATAGGTGTGGATCTTTTTTCTTTCTATACAACCTTAATAGTCATCATGGAGGAATTTAGAAAATGACCTAGAAATTGCATATTAAGTCTGAAATGTGCTATTTAATGATCACATTAATTAAATTTGGGGGAAACCCACTGTGGAACTCTGACATACTGTAAGTTAACTAATTAGTTGATTTGAAAAATATTTCACCTGATTGCTTCTAAAGCTGTCTGTTTCTCCCAGAATATTAGTATTGATACAGTGTGTTTCATGATTGCTTTTGATATTTCTCTGTGATTTTTCCATGATATATTCTTACTCTTCTCATCTTTATTTAATTATTAAATTTATGCATGAGGTTTATAAAAATTTTATTTATAGCAGTGAACCTTTTTTTCTTGCAAGCAACATCTTCCTCACAATACTAATATTAATACTGTATTAGTATCCTGTGAAAACTTGCTAGAAGTACCCATTCCTGGCTCCCACCCCAGACCCACAAATCAGCAGCTACAGGCAGAAGGTCCACCCATGTCACTGAAAAAGCCGTGCAGGGTGTTCGATACCTGGGAAAGTTTGAGAGCCATAGATGTACAGGAGCGCTGCCGCTCTTCCTCAGGAGGGTCCAGCTCAGCCAGGACCGGTGAGTGTGGCTGGCTAGCTGCAGTCTCCAGAGATGTGTTTATGAAGCGTGGTTTACACCCATCAGTTGACTGTGTTCTGTGCAGTGTCTCTGGAATGGTGGCGCCTGCTTTAGGGGAAGTAAGACAGTTTTATTCAGAACCAGCTTTCCTTCCCTCTACCTTTCTTCATTTGAATAGTGCGTTATGATGGGGATACTATCCTCGTTTTAGTACTTTGTGCATTAAATGCTTATGTTAAAAAATTGACTTTGCTTTATTATTCACTTAGTGATGTGTTCATTACAATGGGACTGTTCCTTCAGGAGTGCAGGCTTCCTCATTGACGCCTTTAGCTGTTATTATTAGGACTTGGTGCTCCTCCGGTAGTCTGAGGTATTTTCACTGCAGCCTTTTCCCAGTATGGCTGTTTTCCAGCTGATGGGTGGTTTCTCCATTGCCTTTGCCTTTCCCACCTCACAGGATACATTCCCTTTGTTTTACTTTAAATATTTTTCACATCTTTAATAGGTGTGGATCTTTTTTCTTTCTATACAACCTTAATAGTCATCATGGAGGAATTTAGAAAATGACCTAGAAATTGCATATTAAGTCTGAAATGTGCTATTTAATGATCACATTAATTAAATTTGGGGGAAACCCACTGTGGAACTCTGACATACTGTAAGTTAACTAATTAGTTGATTTGAAAAATATTTCACCTGATTGCTTCTAAAGCTGTCTGTTTCTCCCAGAATATTAGTATTGATACAGTGTGTTTCATGATTGCTTTTGATATTTCTCTGTGATTTTTCCATGATATATTCTTACTCTTCTCATCTTTATTTAATTATTAAATTTATGCATGAGGTTTATAAAAATTTTATTTATAGCAGTGAACCTTTTTTTCTTGCAAGCAACATCTTCCTCACAATACTAATATTAATACTGTATTAGTATCCTGTGAAAACTTGCTAGAAGTACCCATTCCTGGCTCCCACCCCAGACCCACAAATCAGCAGCTACAGGCAGAAGGTCCACCCATGTCACTGAAAAAGCCGTGCAGGGTGTTCGATACCTGGGAAAGTTTGAGAGCCATAGATGTACAGGAGAGCGCTGCCGCTCTTCCTCAGGAGGGTCCAGCTCAGCCAGGACCGGTGAGTGTGGCTGGCTAGCTGCAGTCTCCAGAGATGTGTTTATGAAGCGTGGTTTACACCCATCAGTTGACTGTGTTCTGTGCAGTGTCTCTGGAATGGTGGCGCCTGCTTTAGGGGAAGTAAGACAGTTTTATTCAGAACCAGCTTTCCTTCCCTCTACCTTTCTTCATTTGAATAGTGCGTTATGATGGGGATACTATCCTCGTTTTAGTACTTTGTGCATTAAATGCTTATGTTAAAAAATTGACTTTGCTTTATTATTCACTTAGTGATGTGTTCATTACAATGGGACTGTTCCTTCAGGAGTGCAGGCTTCCTCATTGACGCCTTTAGCTGTTATTATTAGGACTTGGTGCTCCTCCGGTAGTCTGAGGTATTTTCACTGCAGCCTTTTCCCAGTATGGCTGTTTTCCAGCTGATGGGTGGTTTCTCCATTGCCTTTGCCTGTCCCACTTCATTCAGCTTCTAATGTGAGAATGCCTTCAGGCTCAGTTCTAGGATTTCCTCTTTTCTCTTGCCTACTCATTCCCTAGGGGATCTTCCAGTTTCCTGACTTTAAATGAGCGGCATTTCTGTGTTGATGACTCTCAGGTTTCTTTCTATAACCTGGACCACTCTTCTGAACTCAAGACCTGTATGCCAGCTGCCTGTTGAACATCTGCACTTGGATGTTCCATAAGCACCTCAAACTCCAGACAGTCGAGAAAACTTCTCCTGCAGCTTCCTCTTTCCAGTGCTCAGGCCAGAAACCTGACTCATCCAAACCTCTTCCCCCCATCCCTTACCCTCTCTATCTAGTTCATCAGAAATCTTGTTGGTTCTTCTTTAAAAATGTGTCCACAGTCTGAGCACTTAACCACCGCCTTGTGTGTGACTGCTCTGGTTGAAGCTGCCTCCATTTCTCACCGGGATTACTATAATAGCTTACCTCCTGCTCCGCCCTTGCTGTCCACCCTACATTCTCCACAAAGCCCCCGGGGGACTCTTTAGAGAATCACAGCCTGAACTTGCCATTCCTCTTCTCAGACCCTGGCAGTGGCTCACCATCTCATTCATGGCAACAGCTTTAGATCACCTGTCAAGCTCATTCATTGTATTCGTTTTCTGCTGCTTTTCTGATCTGTCCCGTTACTTGCCATCTCACTTCTTCTCTGGCCATGTTAGGGCCTCTGTGCTGGGCTGCCTGGAATGTGCACCCACGTTATTTCCTGGGCTCCGTCCCTCACTGTCTTCCGACCACTGCTTCAGTGACACCTCACTGCTTTTCTTTCCTGCTTAATTTTTCCTCTCTTACACTTCCTGCCATCAAACATACTTTACATTTCATTTGTTGTCTGTGTCCTGCTATTGAAATGTTAGCATCATAAGAGTAGAAATTGTTTGCTCCTGTTCATTGCTAGATCAGTTTCCTAGAAACTGGCATGTTAATAGGTATCTGGTAAAAATACGTACTCATAGGTATCTGGTAAAAATACGTACTCAATGAGTATGGCCAACCTAATTTCCCTAACTCAGCATTTCAGGGCAACTGTGCTTCATACTTGCATGAAATAAAATGATAGTCACATTAAAATTATTTTGGATGGCAGTTCAAAGGTCTAGTGCCAATATCCTGAACTGTTGATGTAGAGGAGTTATTTTTCCCCCAAACAAGTGCTTTTTTAGAACTTTAGCTCCCTCTCTTCTTTCCTTCCTAATGCTCCTTCTTAAAAGGATTCCCTAGTTTGTTAAACTTAAGAAATTGTATCACTTATCATCCTTGTGGGAATTCACAGCATGCATTAGCATATCAAAGGCCATGAGTACTTCTGAATTAAAGAAATCTTTAACTCAGTTTTCCATACTTAATTGATGATCGTGTTGACGATAACAGCAATCGTAAGATCCTTTCCAATTTCAGACATGTTAAATCATGAAAAAAAGTCTTAAAATTGATGAAGTATGCAGTAATGATATCCTGAGACATGTATTTGGAAACTGAAATTTATTCTATCAAGAGTTAGGGGTATACAGATCTAATATTAATAAAGGGTTAGTAATAGGCTAAAATAATGCTACTTGTTCTGATATTACATGTCACTTTTTCCAACAGCTGATAGAAATTCTTCAAAATTGGTGGGCAGTGACGCACCCTGTGTTGTAAAAGTGGTAAGGAAATATTTATAGCTGATTTTTTTTTCTGTTGATTTATTTGTATGTATTTTGTAAAACATTCTTTTTGATAACTAAAGTTAATTAAACCAAAAGGTACTACATTTTTAATAATGTTTCATAAATATTAAGTGAGACAAAAAGTAGCTTTATAGTTTTAAATAATTTGAATCCAAAAATTCTCTCCCCTTTTTTTTGAGTTTGAGTGGCACTGATATTTGTGGGAAAAAAAATGAATGAAAGGCTGGAGGTTTGCAGATGTGGAATAAAAATAGCTCGTTTGTTTTATTTCAGCTGTATTTACAATAGATGAGATGATTTTTGTATTTATATCCTACAAGATTATACTACTTTAATGAACTTCATTGTATTTTTGTCTTGCATTTGGTTCTGAACTTACACTTGGTCAGTTTTTCCTTTTTATTTCCAGTTATCTTTCCTTCTCCTTTCATTTTAGTGAATAGAGTTACTTACTTGTAGGCACTTTGAAACTTCTCTTTCCTACACCGATGCTGAGATTAGTTTGTGATAAGTGAAGGTAGATAGAATCTTGTCTTAACACAGGCATACTCTGAATAGCCAGGTCAATTTATATATTGGCACTAAAAAACTGTAACTACTATTTTTGTTAGTAAGCAACGTGGTGTGCATCTTTTTGCTTACCAACATTTGTAATTCCCCTCTCTTAAAATTCTTTAATATGTGTGAAGAACATGTTTCTGTTAAACAGAAGGAACAGGTTCTGTTATTTGGGCAGTTATCACAAAACCCCCTAACCCTGCTTTTTTCCCCTAAAGGCTGCAGATTTCTGGAATTAGAATTACCCCAAGGTTTGATTTGGTTTGCTTTTGTTCTCAAAAAAAAAAAAAATATATATATATATATATAGATACATATATTAGATCACTTATGAGTTAATAACTCCTTTGGATCTGACTTATTCTTGTAATTGTTTTCACCAAGTTTTTATTCAGACAGTTTTTACAAGGAAATAGATATTAAGTAAATAATTTGAATGCTTTTGACAAGTGCATGTACCTATATAATTCTGCCTCTATTAAAATACAGAGCATTTCCATCACCCCCTAAAGGTTCCTGGTGTCTTTCTGGTCACCTTGGAGGAAACCACTTGTCTGAGTTTCTTTCCCCTCTGTGGATTGTTTCTACAATGTTAAATAAATGATACTTAGACGCAGTACATTCTGTTTTGTCTCTGACTACTTTTGCTCCAGATAGTGTTTTAAAGGCTCATATATATCGTTGGCATCTCAGTTGCTTGGTCATTGGTGTGGCAGTATTATATGGTAGCCGTATTAGAATTTGTTTTCCATTTCTGTGGATAGACATTTGGGTTTTTTCCAGTTTTTGACTTATGAATAGAGCTTCTGTAAATACTCTGGTACACTTTGTTTTTCTTGGGTCGGTACCTAGAATTACTGGTTTATAGGGAAGATGTATATTTAAATTTGTAAGAAAGTGCTAGCCAGATTTCCAGAGTGGTTTTTGCCGTTGTACGCAGCCAGCAGTGCAGGGGAGGGCTCAGCCTGCGCCGTCTCCCCTCCGCGCTTGGCCGTGGCGGCCTGCGGGTGCGCCGTGGCCGGGAGAGCAGAGTGGGCTGGTGGCTCCTGGTGTTAGCTTACGCTTACTTGCAGACTGGTTGTGGGCACTCTTTCATCATGTTTACTGACTGTTCATATGTTTTGCTTGTGGAGCCTCCTCACTCTTTCATGGTCTCCTGGTGTCCTGCCTCCCTTGTTTTATGGGGGAAAAAACCCTCAATTTGCCTTTTTTTTTCTTTTAAACTTTTATTTTGCTTTTTACTTTTACAGAGTTTTGCTGTTTACAGATATGTATGTTCCCAGATAGTCATATGTACATCCCCCCGCCCTCAATTTGCTTTTTATAATTCCGTATAAGAGAGTTGTTCTGGATACATGTCCTTTCTTAGGCGTATGTGGTGGAAGTGTTTTCTCCCCGTTTGTAGTCTGCCTGTGTACTTTCTGAATACCTCTTCTGCATCTGTTGAGATGAATTATAGGACTTCCTTCTTCTTTTACTTTGTTAATGTGGCAATTACATTGATTGATATTTGAACAGTGAACTGACTTTGTATTCTTAGTATCCACTCCAGTTGGTTAAGGTGTGTTAGCACCTTTTGTATAATGCTGGAATTGATGTGCTAATATTTCGTGAAGGATTTTTTCATCTTTGCTCATGAAGAATATCAGTTGTTATTTTTTTTTTTCCTGATATTCCTGTAATGAGAACATTTCTCATCTGGTCTTTTGGTGGTGGTGTCAGGGTGGTGGGCACGCTGTTGTTCATCTCGCTTTCTGGCCCGACAGCGTCCCATGTGCCCTGTCCTGGGCTCCTTTGCTTGTCGCCTGTCCTTTAGAAGGCACAGTCTCGCGCTGCCTGTTTTGTTTAAGGTCTGAGAATAGTAATTTCCTGTATTTTGTCCAGTGTTCATACTTGTTTACAGTGAGAGGGCTAACTGGATCCCAGCAATTCTGTCACGCTCGTGGATGGAAGCAGTGTGGGTGACTTTGAAGTGGGTGTCAGTGGTTTGTTTCCCCTGCCATTTCGTTTTCTTTATGCCTTTTCAGTGTAGATTTTTCTCTTTCTCATGTGGAATAGCGTTCCTTTGAAATACTTAGTTTGCTGCTGTATCAGAGGAACAAAAGTTTGCGCTATAAAATTGGGTCATTTGCATGGAATTTGCATGGAATATTATCTGCATTTATCTTTGATATGACAAATTAAAATATTTAAATCTATGGGTAAGATTAATTTCTTCTTAGAGTCTTTAAATAGTTTCCATTGTGGAAAGAAATCTAGTCCCCTTGTGACTTCTCGTGATCATGAGGCTCAGGACACACGGTCACGTCTGACCACTTGGCAGCTGCTTCACCTGCACAGCTATTTCTACGTCTTGGAAGGAAGGTACCCTAGCTGTGTCTTATAGGTGGGGCTGCTGTGTAACCGTGTCTTTTGTTTCTTCTGTGTAACCTTGGCTTATTTAAGCTGTGCTTTATTTTAGACTTACAATCTTCTTCATTATGAGTGACTCTAAGAATTTTAGTTGTTATGTAGTGTCCTTTTCACTTACAGAATTATGAGAGAAAATGGGTAGAGACAAGGTTTTTCCTAACTGCTTAAGGTAGATTGCATGTCTAAGTTAAACGCCATTTGTATCCGCCCTAGTTCAGTACTCTGTGTCTCCTGTCTCCTAATTTAGTTCTGTTCCCATTAGCCTGTGTTACGTCGTCTCTGTAATTAGGACAGTGATAAATATTCAGCTGGTTTCTCCTTTGCATTTAATATTTCAGTAACATTTTCAAAGTCCTGTTTGTCTGTGATCCTGGAGGAATGCCATAAGCAAAACAGTGTTGACTTTTCCTTTCCTCTCTAAGGGGCGGTGTGGTGACTGCTGCGGGTCGTTTCTTCCCTGGCACCTGTCTTTCCTGAGCTCCTTCAAGCCTCTGTGCCCTGCTCTGTGTATTTCCATTTGTTTTACAATTTCATTTGCTAATATCCTTCTCATGACACTACTTGTTTTAGTTTCTTGTGTGTTAATTTTATCTCCCTAACCAGATTTTAAGGATCTTGTGTTAAATTTTTCTTTTTTAATGCTACCCTTAAATGCCTGTTTTATTCTCCTCAAAACTTTTTGGGCATAATTGCTTACCACCTTGTAACTTTCTGATGCGTCTGCTTGTGTCTCTTGCCTGGGCCTTTTAGCACCAGCCTGCCTGTGATCTGCCTCTGCTTGTAATTGGCAGAGCCGTCGCTCGGTCGACTACCGTTCCGCAGCTCTGTTATTCTCATAGAGCTTTGTAGAAGTGAAAACGGTTCATCAGATACAAACATTGTAGAATGATTATCACATTCTTTCCACTATTAAGATTAGAACTGTTTATGAACATTTGCTATTTAAACATGAGAGGCGATTAAATACCATGTTTTCAAATAACAAGTACTACGCTTTGAGGAAATTTCATAAATTAATTACCCAAAAAATGCAAGATATAAAACTATAATATATAGGTAATTTTATAAAATAGCTACATATATGGAGAAGATATATCAAAATATTTCCAGATTTTCTAAAATGAGTTTGCTGTGTAACCGTGTCTTTTGTTTCTTCTGTGTAACCTTGGCTTATTTAAGCTGTGCTTTATTTTAGACTTACAATCTTCTTCATTATGAGTGACTCTAAGAATTTTAGTTGTTATGTAGTGTCCTTTTCACTTACAGAATTATGAGAGAAAATGGGTAGAGACAAGGTTTTTCCTAACTGCTTAAGGTAGATTGCATGTCTAAGTTAAACGCCATTTGTATCCGCCCTAGTTCAGTACTCTGTGTCTCCTGTCTCCTAATTTAGTTCTGTTCCCATTAGCCTGTGTTACGTCGTCTCTGTAATTAGGACAGTGATAAATATTCAGCTGGTTTCTCCTTTGCATTTAATATTTCAGTAACATTTTCAAAGTCCTGTTTGTCTGTGATCCTGGAGGAATGCCATAAGCAAAACAGTGTTGACTTTTCCTTTCCTCTCTAAGGGGCGGTGTGGTGACTGCTGCGGGTCGTTTCTTCCCTGGCACCTGTCTTTCCTGAGCTCCTTCAAGCCTCTGTGCCCTGCTCTGTGTATTTCCATTTGTTTTACAATTTCATTTGCTAATATCCTTCTCATGACACTACTTGTTTTAGTTTCTTGTGTGTTAATTTTATCTCCCTAACCAGATTTTAAGGATCTTGTGTTAAATTTTTCTTTTTTAATGCTACCCTTAAATGCCTGTTTTATTCTCCTCAAAACTTTTTGGGCATAATTGCTTACCACCTTGTAACTTTCTGATGCGTCTGCTTGTGTCTCTTGCCTGGGCCTTTTAGCACCAGCCTGCCTGTGATCTGCCTCTGCTTGTAATTGGCAGAGCCGTCGCTCGGTCGACTACCGTTCCGCAGCTCTGTTATTCTCATAGAGCTTTGTAGAAGTGAAAACGGTTCATCAGATACAAACATTGTAGAATGATTATCACATTCTTTCCACTATTAAGATTAGAACTGTTTATGAACATTTGCTATTTAAACATGAGAGGCGATTAAATACCATGTTTTCAAATAACAAGTACTACGCTTTGAGGAAATTTCATAAATTAATTACCCAAAAAATGCAAGATATAAAACTATAATATATAGGTAATTTTATAAAATAGCTACATATATGGAGAAGATATATCAAAATATTTCCAGATTTTCTAAAATGAGTTTGTATTTTATCTTTAGAGAAAGAAAAACTCAGCAAATGTTATTTAAGACATAAGGAAAGGCAAATTGATTATTAATATGAAATTAGACTTAATGTAATAGCATATCAAATCAAGCAGTGATTCTCAGCTCCGGTTCCGCAGGATGATTAGACTCTGGGTTCAGGGCTTGGTGACTGGGGTTTATGGTAAAGTCTCCTCCGGGAAGTCTGTCGTCCAGGCTGGGCGGCTCTGGCAGAGTCCGGCGCACAGAGCGCCTTTGCTATCCTCAGTGGAGGCCTGAGTGTATGCTCTAGTTCACCACTGCTGGGATCCTTGGGGCACCAGGCACCCTGTGCTTCCGGCAGGATTTCCCTCTTAGTGTGGAAGACTTGTTGAGAGCATTTGGCTACTGCATTGGCAGTATGAACGGCTTTGTGCAAGAGCTCCAAATAGTCATCCGTGCATTTCTTACCTTTGTTCTTGAAATGAGGTTAAGACCAACATATCTCAGGTAGATGCTTAGGTGCTTACTAGTCTATTCTCTGCCCTCCCCGGGGACTGTGTCTGGTGGAGGTTAGGGCCTTAATCCTCACTGACGTACGGGAGCGGCCTTGGAGTCTTGGGCCTGGGTCACCAGTGATGGTGAACGTGTGTTCTTTGTCTCTGGATGAGACACTCTCTGTGTTTCAGGAAAACCAATGTGCAGAGAGAAAGGGTAAATTGATCTTTAAAAAACTTGATCTTTAAAAAATTGATCTTAAAAAAAATTGATCTTTAAAAAATAATGCAAAGAGAAAGACTTCTTTTTGTGTATTTTTTAAAACATTTATTTATTTACTTGGCGGCATGGGGTCTTAGCGGCAGCGCTCAGGTTCTTTTGTGGTCAGTGAGCCTCTCTCTGGCTGTGGTACCTGGGCTTATTAGTTGCCCTGTGGCACGTGGGATCTTAGTTCCCAGACCAGGGATTGAACCCATGTCCCTGCATTGAAAGATGCATTCTTAACCACTGGGCCACCAAGGAAGTCTCTCCTTTTTGTTTTCTTGTCGACAGCTTGGATGGTGGATTAGTTCTCTCAGTCCCCCTTTGTGGTCACGTCAGTGAGCTTACAGCAGAACTGGAGGTGGAGGTCAGGCTTTAGGATCTCATAGACTAGCAGTTCTTTATATTATAGTCTGTTTTCAGTGTGTACTGAGAGAAATCTGTATTCTGAAGTTCTCTGGAAAGAAGTTGCGTGCTGATGTTTAATTTCCCTCACTGATGTTATGAGAGATGACCTGAATTTTCAATTCATATATCATAATTTTTTGGTAGGAAGGAGAAACTTCATACAGCTTCATTTTTAAATGGCAGCCAGTTGCTTTTAGATGGTGCCATTGAAATATATCACATTTTAATTTTTTTTCTGTTGTCATCTTCGTTTTGACACTTAGAAGTCTTAAAGGAACGTTTAGTGATATTCTAGTTAAAATGTCAGCCCCAATTTCTTTTCTAAATCTTGGCTATTATAGAGTTGGCAAAGTATTTTAGATTTGAAATATGTTAATAAAATTTTAGTTATGAGTTAAGGTATTTTCTTCAACAGAATTAGCTAGCTTTGGCTAGAGAATGCAAGTAGGTCATTTCTTACCTTTGTTCTTGAAATGAGGTTAAGACCAACATATCTCAGGTAGATGCTTAGGTGCTTACTAGTCTATTCTCTGCCCTCCCCGGGGACTGTGTCTGGTGGAGGTTAGGGCCTTAATCCTCACTGACGTACGGGAGCGGCCTTGGAGTCTTGGGCCTGGGTCACCAGTGATGGTGAACGTGTGTTCTTTGTCTCTGGATGAGACACTCTCTGTGTTTCAGGAAAACCAATGTGCAGAGAGAAAGGGTAAATTGATCTTTAAAAAACTTGATCTTTAAAAAATTGATCTTAAAAAAAATTGATCTTTAAAAAATAATGCAAAGAGAAAGACTTCTTTTTGTGTATTTTTTAAAACATTTATTTATTTACTTGGCGGCATGGGGTCTTAGCGGCAGCGCTCAGGTTCTTTTGTGGTCAGTGAGCCTCTCTCTGGCTGTGGTACCTGGGCTTATTAGTTGCCCTGTGGCACGTGGGATCTTAGTTCCCAGACCAGGGATTGAACCCATGTCCCTGCATTGAAAGATGCATTCTTAACCACTGGGCCACCAAGGAAGTCTCTCCTTTTTGTTTTCTTGTCGACAGCTTGGATGGTGGATTAGTTCTCTCAGTCCCCCTTTGTGGTCACGTCAGTGAGCTTACAGCAGAACTGGAGGTGGAGGTCAGGCTTTAGGATCTCATAGACTAGCAGTTCTTTATATTATAGTCTGTTTTCAGTGTGTACTGAGAGAAATCTGTATTCTGAAGTTCTCTGGAAAGAAGTTGCGTGCTGATGTTTAATTTCCCTCACTGATGTTATGAGAGATGACCTGAATTTTCAATTCATATATCATAATTTTTTGGTAGGAAGGAGAAACTTCATACAGCTTCATTTTTAAATGGCAGCCAGTTGCTTTTAGATGGTGCCATTGAAATATATCACATTTTAATTTTTTTTCTGTTGTCATCTTCGTTTTGACACTTAGAAGTCTTAAAGGAACGTTTAGTGATATTCTAGTTAAAATGTCAGCCCCAATTTCTTTTCTAAATCTTGGCTATTATAGAGTTGGCAAAGTATTTTAGATTTGAAATATGTTAATAAAATTTTAGTTATGAGTTAAGGTATTTTCTTCAACAGAATTAGCTAGCTTTGGCTAGAGTGCAATGCCAAGGAAGTAGGTCCTTTATTTTGTTATAATGGAATCTTATTGAATTAGAAAAAAGTATGGAATGAGCTCAAAGAGCCTTCACTGTAATTGGACTTTCAATATAATAGCTTGATTTATATAGGTTGATTCTTATTATTGTAAGTTTAATAAATTACTGCCTGAAGGAAGGCTTGAAAATGAAAGTTGATATGACATAGGTTGAAACTGAATAAATCAGAATTTTATACTGATGGTAAGAAGCCAGGATGTGTGTTAGGAAAACTCCTTTCAAACCTGAGTTATGAGTTGCTCTAAAAGTTAGCCATTGGAGACTAACTTTCCAAAATTCCTCTCCTGAATTTCCATTTCTTACACTGGGCCCGGTACTCCTGCAGAAGGCCTCTTTTCAGCCGTGTGCTGTAAGCATTCAGAGGTGTCTTGTCTAGCTCCCATTGTGCAAGGAAAGGAACCACAGGTTATGGCAAAACTGGAGGTCGTGAGCCCACAAGTTAGAGATTTGACACACCTTAGTGTGTTGGTTAGTTTCTACTTCTGAAGGAATGATAGCTTGCCTAACCCTTGCGTGTCATTCTCTTTCAAAGCCTGCCTATAACAGAGAAGGCCAGCTTCTTTTTTGGTTCTGATCCCAGTGTTAATACATGTGTTTTTTTGTTGTCCAGTGTTTATTCTTAAGTGGTTACTGCCTGACTCTGCATATTGCTTAATCTTCCTGTAAGCACTTCTGAATAACAAGAACTCTGAGATATTAGAACTGTTTATTTAGAGTAGTTGTTTTTCAGTCGAAGGAGTAAAATTACGTTATTTGATAGTGAGAATATCTTGAATAATAAAAAGGAACTATTATTTTCCAAAAGGTGGTGCCATTTTTAAAAAAATATATCACATTTTAATTTTTTCTGTTGTCATCTTCGTTTTGACACTTAGAAGTCTTAAAGGAACGTTTAGTGATATTCTAGTTAAAATGTCAGCCCCAATTTCTTTTCTAAATCTTGGCTATTATAGAGTTGGCAAAGTATTTTAGATTTGAAATATGTTAATAAAATTTTAGTTATGAGTTAAGGTATTTTCTTCAACAGAATTAGCTAGCTTTGGCTAGAGTGCAATGCCAAGGAAGTAGGTCCTTTATTTTGTTATAATTGAATCTTATTGAATTAGAAAAAAGTATGGAATGAGCTCAAAGAGCCTTCACTGTAATTGGACTTTCAATATAATAGCTTGATTTATATAGGTTGATTCTTATTATTGTAAGTTTAATAAATTACTGCCTGAAGGAAGGCTTGAAAATGAAAGTTGATATGACATAGGTTGAAACTGAATAAATCAGAATTTTATACTGATGGTAAGAAGCCAGGATGTGTGTTAGGAAAACTCCTTTCAAACCTGAGTTATGAGTTGCTCTAAAAGTTAGCCATTGGAGACTAACTTTCCAAAATTCCTCTCCTGAATTTCCATTTCTTACACTGGGCCCGGTACTCCTGCAGAAGGCCTCTTTTCAGCCGTGTGCTGTAAGCATTCAGAGGTGTCTTGTCTAGCTCCCATTGTGCAAGGAAAGGAACCACAGGTTATGGCAAAACTGGAGGTCGTGAGCCCACAAGTTAGAGATTTGACACACCTTAGTGTGTTGGTTAGTTTCTACTTCTGAAGGAATGATAGCTTGCCTAACCCTTGCGTGTCATTCTCTTTCAAAGCCTGCCTATAACAGAGAAGGCCAGCTTCTTTTTTGGTTCTGATCCCAGTGTTAATACATGTGTTTTTTTGTTGTCCAGTGTTTATTCTTAAGTGGTTACTGCCTGACTCTGCATATTGCTTAATCTTCCTGTAAGCACTTCTGAATAACAAGAACTCTGAGATATTAGAACTGTTTATTTAGAGTAGTTGTTTTTCAGTCCGAAGGAGTAAAATTACGTTATTTGATAGTGAGAATATCTTGAATAATAAAAAAGGGAACATATTTTAAGTATTTGCCAAAAGGTGTGTCTGGTAGCAGAAGCCTCTGTATTTTCACAGACTTCTCTCAGGTGAGACGGTGGACCTCATGTGCCACTTTTCCTAATGCTATGCTGGCCCTGAAGCTCCAGTTACACATTCTGTGCAAAACAATGTTCTTCTCGTACTTCCCCTAGGAAAACTAGCCCAAAAATCAGTTTGGAAATAGTAGCTTTCTTAGCTGAAGTTTCTGATACTTTTCGAAATTTTTTAAACAAGGTAATATCAACATAAACTATGAAACGTTAAATAAATACTGATCCGTTTTGGATGAAATTTACTATTTAAAAAGTCCACAAAAATTATAAGATGCTTCCTACCATTCCAAATTTATTTAACAAGACAAGACTCCCAACAGACTGATGTATGTTTGTTAGATACTTTTTTTGTGAACGTAAGTCTCTTTGCATATAATTTTAACTGCTCACGTCCCTTAAAATATGACACGAGTGTAGTTCAGTAACGCCAGTGGAAAACAGTTCTTGTTGAGCCTCATTTTGCTCTGAACTTTAAATTGCCGTGTGGGGCATAAATTGTAGGGCTCCCTTGTTTGAGAATCCTGGGCGTCTGTGTCAAGGAAGGGCACCATCACATGGACAGTGCTTGCCTGCCCTGCACTTCCAGGACGCTCTTGTTGGTGTTGAGGCTGGTTCCTGCCAGGTCTGGTAAGCTGGATGTAACTGTAGTGAGAAACAGGAAAGCAATGGGACTTTGCCATGAATTGGTTAAATCAGGTGTTGAAAATTTATTAAATCTCAGAAATAATCTTGTAGCCCCTTGGTGAAATGATGAATGTGGTTTCTAATCTTTGCTTAAAGAGAAAGCTGAGATTAAGCGTAATGATTTTTCTTAAACTTCTGCAAAGACTAAGCTGTGTGTTGTATTTTGTATAGTTTATTGCATGTAGAAATGAAACCTGAGAGAAATACGAGATTTAAGAACTCTTCTGAGACTGTCTAAAACATTTCCAAGAGTTTTACTTACTTAAACGTAGTTTATAAACTGAAATACCAAAATCATATTGTTTGAAAGAGGGCTTCCCTGGTGGCTCAGATGGTAAAGAATCCACCTGCAATGCAGGAGACCTGGGTCCAATCCCTGGGTTGGAAAGATGCCCTGGAGAAGGGCATGGCTACTCACCCTAGTATTCTTGCCTGGAGAATTTCGTGGACAGAGGAGCCTGGTGGGCTACAGTCCATAGAGATTGCAAAGAATTTGAAGAGAAAAATTGATTTGTTAGTGTTTTTTGAAAGCTCATTGAAAGTTGCTCAGTAATTTTAATGACTGCTTGTACTAATGAACTCTTTTGTTTTAAGGAACCCAGTGATAATGGACCTCTTTTTACTGAATTAAAGTTCTACCAGCGAGCTGCCAAACCAGAACAAAGTAAGAAATACAGTACGCATATGTCTGCGCTTGTAAAATGACCACTGGTTTTGTTTTGTTTTAAGCCTAGACTAGAGCATTGGATCTTATGTTTTGTTATTTTTTACTATTTAGATGAGATTTGTGTGAAAGAGCTTTGATCTCTTAATGGTTTGATAAGATTTCACTTATTATTGATAATGTAGAGTTAATAAATAATATGTGATTCAGGACATACTGTTAAAAATTGAGAGCTAGCTCTAATCCATGAGTATGCCTCAGGGTCTCCAGATCTTCTGAGCGTTTCATGGGTTCTGGAGACCGTGACTTGCGGGGTGCCGTCGGATGAGCTGGCACAGACTGTCCAGGGCGGGGGAGGGAGAGGATGGGACCTCTTCCAGCTGCCTCGGTCCTGCCTGTCCTCTAGTCCCGTCCCTTGCGTCCCCTCAGGGAGAGTCTCCTCGTGGGCTCGTATCAGGTTTGAGGGTCTCTCAGGAGAGGCCTCTGTGTCTCCTTGAGCTGGATTTCTTGGCTGAGGGCCTTTAGAGTGAGGCCAACAGGAAGACTCTGAAAGCAGACATGTAGTGGGAGATATCACTTGTAGTTGCAGTCTGTGTTTTGACTTATTAAAAAAATGTCTTCTGCAGATTTTTTCACTTTAAAGATGTTTAGGGCAGGATAACACCGTTTTGTAGGTAATAAAATGTTTCAGTTGTAAAGCACTTTTCATTTATTGGTTATTATGTATGTTCACTTCCTTTTTTGTGAATAAAGGTGGAATCTTATTGGGTGTATACCTTATGCATTCTGAATGACTTTTTTTTTTTTAAAAGAAAAGTTGCTTAAGTATGACAGAATTGAAGTCACAAGCGTGTGTTTTAACTTGTAGTTCAGAAATGGATTCGTACCCATAAGCTGAAGTACCTGGGTGTCCCTAAGTACTGGGGATCTGGTCTACATGACAAAAATGGAAAAAGGTAAAAATGCACGTGCTTTTTCTCCTCCCACTTTGAGCATTTATTGTTCAGTTTGTTTAGTCAAGAATTCTGTACTGAGCACCTACCTTTACAGTTTGACCTTCACTTGGGTTGCGGAGTGTCTTCACCCAAGATGAACAAAGTGTTCTCTCTCATCTGGGAAATTTGTGCCAGGTGGTAGCAGCTGCCTGGAACCCAGCTGATGAGTAGGGACACGAAGCCAAAGTGCCCCCATTATTTTTTTTTACCTTAAGAATGAATAAGCAAACAAAGAGAAAGGTCCATGTTGTTTATGTAAAAGGGAGACCTCAGGCTTCAATGTGGCATTTCCTGTTAGAGGTGTCAGTATAGTCTGCCCGCCTTTGTGGGGTTTCAGTCTAGCTGATGAGAAAAAGCAAAGTTGTATGAAACAACTGTAGACCACTTTAAGTGCCAAATTGAGTGACTCTGACTCTTGTGTGTCGTAGGAATTCAGAGTGGAGAGGAAGGACATTGTAGGCAGAGTTGAGCTGGAGAAAGCCTCCAATGCTTTTGATGCATAATCACCCCTTTAAAAATGTTTGAATGAATGGAGTGTCATTCAGCAGTGCTGGTAGCTGAGATCTGGAGAGCGGATTAGGTCGGAACTGGGATGTGCTGGTTAGAATGCTTTCAGCTGCAGTAAAGGTAGAACTGGCTCAGGACTCTTAAGTCATCACCAAGTCCCTTTCTTTTGCCCTTTGCCATCTTCATTTTGACTTTGTCCTCTGCTGATTCTCCTTTGTGTGGTGTCAGCTGACTGCCCGATTCTGAGCTTTCTCTGCAGACAGCCCCCCACAGCGGCTAATGGGGTTGCTTCTTGTGAGTTTCACTTTTCCTGGCAGGGAAACCTTTCCCAGGGTCTCGTGGCAGATGTCCCCCCACGTTTTCTTTGTTGGAGTTTTATCGGTGCTTATTCTTAAACCAGCCACTGGTGAGGGCGGAGTGGTCACAGGGAGGCGAGAAGGGAGGAGAGGCCAAAGGCGGGGTCTGCCGGCAAGCGGCGATCAGAGGAGCTGCGGGGCGCTGGCTTCACCAGCAAGGCACGGGATTTTGAGCCAGACAGCAAAAATGGAAAAAGGTAAAATGCACGTGCTTTTTCTCCTCCCACTTTGAGCATTTATTGTTCAGTTTGTTTAGTCAAGAATTCTGTACTGAGCACCTACCTTTACAGTTTGACCTTCACTTGGGTTGCGGAGTGTCTTCACCCAAGATGAACAAAGTGTTCTCTCTCATCTGGGAAATTTGTGCCAGGTGGTAGCAGCTGCCTGGAACCCAGCTGATGAGTAGGGACACGAAGCCAAAGTGCCCCCATTATTTTTTTTACCTTAAGAATGAATAAGCAAACAAAGAGAAAGGTCCATGTTGTTTATGTAAAAGGGAGACCTCAGGCTTCAATGTGGCATTTCCTGTTAGAGGTGTCAGTATAGTCTGCCCGCCTTTGTGGGGTTTCAGTCTAGCTGATGAGAAAAAGCAAAGTTGTATGAAACAACTGTAGACCACTTTAAGTGCCAAATTGAGTGACTCTGACTCTTGTGTGTCGTAGGAATTCAGAGTGGAGAGGAAGGACATTGTAGGCAGAGTTGAGCTGGAGAAAGCCTCCAATGCTTTTGATGCATAATCACCCCTTTAAAAATGTTTGAATGAATGGAGTGTCATTCAGCAGTGCTGGTAGCTGAGATCTGGAGAGCGGATTAGGTCGGAACTGGGATGTGCTGGTTAGAATGCTTTCAGCTGCAGTAAAGGTAGAACTGGCTCAGGACTCTTAAGTCATCACCAAGTCCCTTTCTTTTGCCCTTTGCCATCTTCATTTTGACTTTGTCCTCTGCTGATTCTCCTTTGTGTGGTGTCAGCTGACTGCCCGATTCTGAGCTTTCTCTGCAGACAGCCCCCCACAGCGGCTAATGGGGTTGCTTCTTGTGAGTTTCACTTTTCCTGGCAGGGAAACCTTTCCCAGGGTCTCGTGGCAGATGTCCCCCCACGTTTTCTTTGTTGGAGTTTTATCGGTGCTTATTCTTAAACCAGCCACTGGTGAGGGCGGAGTGGTCACAGGGGAGAGGCGAGAAGGGGAGGGAGAGGCCAAACCCGAGCGGGGGTCTGCCGGCAAGACGGCGATCAGAGGAGCTGCCGGGGGCCGCTGGCTTCACCAAGAAGCTCTTATCCCGGCCCCCAGGCACCTCCCGGGAGAGTGGGTGTTCCTGGTAAGGGCCAGACAGCACTTTGTCATGTATAGTTTTGCTGAGACAAGTTTCTGTAGTTTTTAAGAGAATTTTTGGAGAAATAGTGTAGAGTTAGGACTCTAGAGGCAGACACTTGGTTTCACATCTGTGTCTTGCCCCTTACCCTGTGTGACTAGGTACGTTACTCCTTTCTGCCTCAGTTTCCATATCTGTGAAGCAGAGATTTATTATTTATTACCCACATAATAAAAGGTATATAAAATGTAAAGCTGTTAGAATATGTGTTAGTGTTCGCTTTACCCTCAAAGGGGTCTTTTATCCCCTAATTTTTAAGAACTGCTGGTTTAGAAAGTCACTGCAGACCAGGAAGAGCCTCTCAAGCAGGAGTGACGTGGGCACGGGGCAGAGCAGGCTTCTGGCCTGTGGGCGGCCTCTTGGCCCTCTTTCTTTAAGAGAGAAAGGCGGATTTCACACACATGAGGAAGAGAAGGAAAGAGCTTGGAGGGAGAGGCTGAGCAGGGCCTGAAGACAGGCAGGAAAGGACTGTTTAGAGCCTGTGTGCGGCAGATGGCTGGAAGCTCCCGCAGGCGCCTAAAACAAGGGACAGACATGGCTGAGGTACCGCTGAGCCCCAGCTCGTGGTGACCTTACCACTCAGCCCGTGTCCTCTGTGACATAGAGCGGCTGAAAGTATCTCCTAAGTGGGAACGTTAATCCTTTGTTAGGTAATGATTGACTTTTTAGGTTGAAGCTCTTAAAAAATAGTCATTATAGTTCTTAGAAAAGTAAAAACCCCAGAAAATAGTAAGATTGTTCTTCCCTCTCTCCTCCCCTGCCGGAAATCCTCACTTCCTCCTGTAACTCATCTGAAATGATGTGAATATAGTGCTTAGAACAGTGTTAGGCTCATAAAAATGTTATTTGCTATCATTATTAAATCATTTATGCTGATTTATAGATCCCCATTATTTTGCGTTGTTTTATTCAAGTCCCCAGGAAAGTATACATCAGAGGTTTTACTTGAGAGGAGTTACTTGGAAGCAGCTTTTCTGTTAGTGCTCAGGGATGGAAGCAACGTGCAGAAGAGCGTGCTGAAGAGGGCTGTGAGTGCTCAGAATCCTGCTGCACTGGATGTGGGTGCTTTAGGCGTGGTAAGGAGATGGACGGACTGTTGTTCTTAATCTGTGAATAAGAACAGAGCTCCACTTCCAGTGGTGTGTTAATAGATCCCCCCTAGAATTAAACCACGTGTCCTTCATCTCCCTTTCAGAGTGTTGGCAGAGGCTGTATTTTTGTTACCTATATCTTATTTGGTAATAATTACAGTCACATTACTTAGTTGTAAAAGCAAACGCATACACGTGTCCTTGATTTCTACCCTCACCCTCTCCAAACCTGTTGTAGAGAGGAAGTCAGCGAGGAAAAATCAATGTTCTGTCTTTATTATGTTTGAGGTCATGGTACTGAAGATCTTATAAGAATGACATTTTTGCCACTGACTTAATTACATGACTTTGGACAAACCACCTTACCTCTGTAGACATACTTACTAAAAGATCTTTAGGTAGATCTGATTCTCTTCTAGTTTAAGAATAGGAAGAATCTTGATTTTTTAGATTTAATTTTATTTTTTACAGAGTTTTGTTGTTTACTGCAATACATCCACCTGAATCCTGGCATACGGCCGTTTGCCTTCAGCTCTTCCTTTCCTGTAGAGCTTGTCATAACTGGATTTTAGCCGCCAGCTCGTGGTGACCTTACCACTCAGCCCGTGTCCTCTGTGACATAGAGCGGCTGAAAGTATCTCCTAAGTGGGAACGTTAATCCTTTGTTAGGTAATGATTGACTTTTTAGGTTGAAGCTCTTAAAAAATAGTCATTATAGTTCTTAGAAAAGTAAAAACCCCAGAAAATAGTAAGATTGTTCTTCCCTCTCTCCTCCCCTGCCGGAAATCCTCACTTCCTCCTGTAACTCATCTGAAATGATGTGAATATAGTGCTTAGAACAGTGTTAGGCTCATAAAAATGTTATTTGCTATCATTATTAAATCATTTATGCTGATTTATAGATCCCCATTATTTTGCGTTGTTTTATTCAAGTCCCCAGGAAAGTATACATCAGAGGTTTTACTTGAGAGGAGTTACTTGGAAGCAGCTTTTCTGTTAGTGCTCAGGGATGGAAGCAACGTGCAGAAGAGCGTGCTGAAGAGGGCTGTGAGTGCTCAGAATCCTGCTGCACTGGATGTGGGTGCTTTAGGCGTGGTAAGGAGATGGACGGACTGTTGTTCTTAATCTGTGAATAAGAACAGAGCTCCACTTCCAGTGGTGTGTTAATAGATCCCCCCTAGAATTAAACCACGTGTCCTTCATCTCCCTTTCAGAGTGTTGGCAGAGGCTGTATTTTTGTTACCTATATCTTATTTGGTAATAATTACAGTCACATTACTTAGTTGTAAAAGCAAACGCATACACGTGTCCTTGATTTCTACCCTCACCCTCTCCAAACCTGTTGTAGAGAGGAAGTCAGCGAGGCAAAATCACTGTTCTGTCTTTATTATGTTTGAGGTCATGGTACTGAAGATCTTATAAGAATGACATTTTTGCCACTGACTTAATTACATGACTTTGGACAAACCACCTTACCTCTGTAGACATACTTACTAAAAGATCTTTAGGTAGATCTGATTCTCTTCTAGTTTAAGAATAGGAAGAATCTTGATTTTTTAGATTTAATTTTATTTTTTACAGAGTTTTGTTGTTTACTGCAATACATCCACCTGAATCCTGGCATACGGCCGTTTGCCTTCAGCTCTTCCTTTCCCTGTAGAGCTTGTCATAACTGGATTTTTATCTTAGAAACCTAAAATATATAAATGAGACTTTTGTGTTCTACTTATGTTTATTTTGATATGTTCTGTGTGGTGGTCAAAAACACGGATCCGCGACTTCCTAGAGGACGGATTCCTAGTGATCGGTTTTCTTCTGCTGTAAAATGAGGCTCATGGGAATGCCTGCCTCATACGAGTGATGGCAGGTTTAAATGCACTAGTATCAGTATTTCTGAAGTGCTTAGAATAGTGCTGTTCTCATTCCAAGACCTCAGCAAATGGCAGCTGTTGTTGTTATGGTGATTATTAATCTTACTCCCATTAGAAGAGAGCTTGATGCATTTTGAGTGTTTGATACATCTTGTTTTTTATTGATTTATTGAATGATTTAACTGGGCGACTCAGAATTTGGAAAACACTATAAAGATAAAAGTGGTCCACAGTGCAAAAGATGAGTCGTGTCACTGCGACTAGGTGATGTTTTTCATTGCACACTGAAGTGTAATGTGTGGTTATTGAATCGTAGAATCTGGGTGCTGGGAAAGGCCTTAGAAAGCACGAGGCCCTACTGTCTCATTTGATACCTGCGAAAAGAAGACTGTGACTTGGTCAAGGTGACAGAGTTGGTTTTGTGGCAAAACTGAAGATCTTCATGTTCTTCTAGGACATTAACTGTTGCCCAAATCTTAGCTGTTGAGTACTTAGTATGCAGTTCTTTTACACCCAAATAGCAGTTTTATTGCGTTTAGGTATTGCTACAGCATCTCTTGACAGTCTTGATTTTAACAGAGTGTTAATACTGCTAAAGTGTGTCTTAAAAATAGAGGACAGTCACAGACAGAAAGCTAATGTCCAGAAACATAGATTAACTTCAACCATTACAAAAAGCAGTGACACCAGTCTTACTCGGATTATTCTATCTTTACCATAAAGCGTCTGTTGTCTTCTCTGGAGGTGTTTTTCCTTACACTGAATGTTGTTTCGTGTAACTTTCTGAGACCAGGAGGCCCTTAAGATAAAAGGCCAAACTGGAAAGCTCTCACACCTCTTGAGGTTTTTCTCTGGAAGAACTTGCTTCACGTGTCGTTCTTTCCTTATCTTTCTACTTGTTTACTCACATCGCCTTGAAAAACATTACTTTGAAAGCAGACTTACTGCAGTGAAGTTTTACTCTTTGCAGAGTAGGTTTTCCCGAGTTACCTTTCTTTCATCGACTTTTCTTGTTTGTCTTTAGTTACAGGTTTATGATAATGGATCGCTTTGGATGTGACCTTCAGAAAATATATGAAGCGAATGCGAAAAGGTTTTCTCGGAAAACTGTCTTGCAGCTGAGCTTGAGAATTGTATGTGAGCTCCTGTCTCCTTTTTAATCCGGTGAAGGCTGGCTGTGTGGACGCTCGGTCCTCTGCTGGTTGGTGGCAGGTACTGCATTAATTGATTGTCTGTGATGCTTTCCTAGCTGGATATCCTGGAATATATTCACGAGCATGAGTATGTGCATGGAGATATCAAGGCCTCCAATCTTTCTTTTTCAAAGTCTGGGTGTGAACACTTAGAAAGGCACGAGGCCCTACGGTGATGTTTTTCATTGCACACTGAAGTGTAATGTGTGGTTATTGAATCGTAGAATCTGGGTGCTGGGAAAGGCCTTAGAAAGCACGAGGCCCTACTGTCTCATTTGATACCTGCGGAAAGAAGACTGTGACTTGGTCAAGGTGACAGAGTTGGTTTTGTGGCAAAACTGAAGATCTTCATGTTCTTCTAGGACATTAACTGTTGCCCAAATCTTAGCTGTTGAGTACTTAGTATGCAGTTCTTTTACACCCAAATAGCAGTTTTATTGCGTTTAGGTATTGCTACAGCATCTCTTGACAGTCTTGATTTTAACAGAGTGTTAATACTGCTAAAGTGTGTCTTAAAAATAGAGGACAGTCACAGACAGAAAGCTAATGTCCAGAAACATAGATTAACTTCAACCATTACAAAAAGCAGTGACACCAGTCTTACTCGGATTATTCTATCTTTACCATAAAGCGTCTGTTGTCTTCTCTGGAGGTGTTTTTCCTTACACTGAATGTTGTTTCGTGTAACTTTCTGAGACCAGGAGGCCCTTAAGATAAAAGGCCAAACTGGAAAGCTCTCACACCTCTTGAGGTTTTTCTCTGGAAGAACTTGCTTCACGTGTCGTTCTTTCCTTATCTTTCTACTTGTTTACTCACATCGCCTTGAAAAACATTACTTTGAAAGCAGACTTACTGCAGTGAAGTTTTACTCTTTGCAGAGTAGGTTTTCCCGAGTTACCTTTCTTTCATCGACTTTTCTTGTTTGTCTTTAGTTACAGGTTTATGATAATGGATCGCTTTGGATGTGACCTTCAGAAAATATATGAAGCGAATGCGAAAAGGTTTTCTCGGAAAACTGTCTTGCAGCTGAGCTTGAGAATTGTATGTGAGCTCCTGTCTCCTTTTTAATCCGGTGAAGGCTGGCTGTGTGGACGCTCGGTCCTCTGCTGGTTGGTGGCAGGTACTGCATTAATTGATTGTCTGTGATGCTTTCCTAGCTGGATATCCTGGAATATATTCACGAGCATGAGTATGTGCATGGAGATATCAAGGCCTCCAATCTTCTTCTCAGCCACGAGAATCCTGACCAGGTAGCTTGATAACTCTAATTTCTTCTGTTTAAAACCTGTTGTTTGAAAACAAATACGGTTGCTATGAACTTTTGAACCATGCAGAAGTTTTACTTTTTGAAGTAGATACGGTAATAAAAATATTTCTTCTTGACACTTTTATCTAGTTAACATTCTACATTTTTGATGCGATTTGTTGGCACTTGATCAAGTTGGCTGTTTTGCCCTAAATAATATTCAGAAGAAGTACTTGTGATACAAAATGAATTTCAAATAGCTATTTGGGGGTGGAAGCTTAAAATTATATAGTGCACCAATGAATTATGTTTGCCTGTCTGCTTCGTCATTTTTTTTTATTTCCTTTGTTCAAGAAATCCGTCAAATGTAAGTGTTCTGTTACTTGGAAAATTTGGTCTTTAACATGTTGATTATTGAAATCATTTGGTTTACAGAAATATCTTAGCTGTCTGAATTTGTGTAGGGTTTGGAATTCAGATGTGCATTTTTAAGCTTATTTTGTTCACTTTGTAATTTTTACTTTTTAAGGAAAGGAGAAAAGCTAATGTTATACCTTTATTAGGGTCAATTCAGTTGGAGTAGAGGGATTTATAATTTTTTTGAAGCTGATCCCATGATTTTGGTAAAAGTCAGGTTTAGTTGCCGCTCATGGTTGGGCCACTGTATTTATATCCGTCTCACGAGTGTTCTTACTTCTTCCTTGAGCTTGTATAAGAAAGGAATATTTACGCATTTTAAGTGTGTATGTTGATCTACTGTACTTTTTTCTTCTTTGTCTCGGGCCTGACTTTGACTTCCTCTTGCTTCGTTTCCCCGTTCTCCTCTGGCTCCCCTTTCTCTTCCTGTCATCTTGTGTGTTTGCCTCCTCTTCCCCATCTCTGTTATGGTGGCTGTAAGAACCTAGATAGGTACCACAGAGGGAAGTTGCTGGTCTAGAGTGGGCTCACAAAGAAATCCTAAAGGCAGCCACAGAATTTCCAGGCGGCTTGTGTTAATTGCATTTAGTAAAAATAAGCAAGCAAGCAAGCAAAGAAAACATAGCTAAGAGCCTGAATGGTGAGGCTTCCATTAATTGAGGTAGACTGGACCTATATAGTAATATAAATATAATTTATTTCCTTTTGCAGTTGATTGAAACATGCTGCCTTTTGTTTACATGAAAATCTTTTTGCAGTGTGGTTGTCCTTTGGGCATATGCCTTGGGTGGATAGTTTTTTACTGTTAGATGCATGTGCTTGGTCCAGCCCCACATTTTTACATCAGTTCTTTCCTATGACCAGATGCATACATCTTTGAGACAGTTACCTGGAATTAGAGATGTAATATGCGGTTCTGGAGCAGAGGAAAGCCAAGTTTATTAGCTTTGTATGCTAATCAGATACACACATGCATACCCATAGATAGGTGTGTATATTATATTAGAATTTAGTTTTAATTATGAAGACTTGACTTTATAATATTTAAGTGTACCTAAGCGCCTCATATAAAAGTTTTTCAGGTCATTATTATAATCTAGGAAATATTTTTCTGAAGTGACTTGATACTTGGTATTTCATAAGTGAAGAGAGGAAGCGCTAATGTAATGTATTATTAACTCAGTTAGCACGGGCCAATTGTGGTGCAGCAAGTATTGCTGGTTTACTCTGTGCCAAGTTTTGTTTTCAGTACTGTAAGGACATGTGTATGATTTATGATCCTTGCTCAAACTGAGGAGACAGGATTATTACACACAAAACACATACTTGTGTGACAAACTCAGGTGGTATTATCTGCCTTAGAGCTCACGGTTATTTAATGTTTTTCTTTAAATAAAAAGCCTCTCAGAATTAAGTGCTTGCTGTTGCTTGAGTGCTGGGTCTGTCTCACGTGGGGTGTTGTCATTTGGCCCTGTGGGTGATGGCCCTCTGGTGACCGTGTTCTGGCTTTAATTTGTCTGGGTGCTTGGACATTTATAGGTGTACTTGGTAGACTATGGCCTTGCTTACCGGTACTGCCCAGAAGGAAATCATAAGGAATACAAAGAAGACCCCAAGAGATGTCACGATGGCACGATTGAATTCACCAGCATCGACGCGCACAACGGTGTGGGTAGGTCGGGGCGCCTGAGCACGCGCGGCGCTGCCGGGGCTCCGCGGGCGCTTCTGCCCGGCGCTTCTGCCCGGCTCTTCCTCCCGCGGCGGCCCCGGGGAGGCAGGCGGGCGGGAGGAGGGAGCGCGCGGGCACCTGCGTGGGAGGAGCGGGGCCTCTGTTCTCCTGCCTTCCTCCCTCTTCAGAGGCCACTGGGCTTTGGGGCAGAGACTGTTCGCGTCGCCGCAGTCTGGTTCCTTTTGCATGTGTTTCACTGAATTGGAACAGGGGGCTTTCTCCCCATAAAGGTCTGTGGGTTTCTCAGGCGGCTGCAGCTCCCACCAGCAGGCTTTTTGTGTCACCGGGTCCGCTGACCTGTTTCTCCTGCAGTCCTTTTTTTTTCTGTATCCAGTGCTGTGGAGGAGCCCAAACCGCCACTTCTCAGAGCCTGTTAATAACCCACAGCATTTTTAATATCTTCACATTTTCCAAGGGGGCACCACTGTTCTGTAATATATTTCCTAGACTAATGATCTCAGTTTGAAAGTGTAGAGTTTGATACTTGGTATTTCATAAGTGAAGAGAGGAAGCGCTAATGTAATGTATTATTAACTCAGTTAGCACGGGCCAATTGTGGTGCAGCAAGTATTGCTGGTTTACTCTGTGCCAAGTTTTGTTTTCAGTACTGTAAGGACATGTGTATGATTTATGATCCTTGCTCAAACTGAGGAGACAGGATTATTACACACAAAACACATACTTGTGTGACAAACTCAGGTGGTATTATCTGCCTTAGAGCTCACGGTTATTTAATGTTTTTCTTTAAATAAAAAGCCTCTCAGAATTAAGTGCTTGCTGTTGCTTGAGTGCTGGGTCTGTCTCACGTGGGGTGTTGTCATTTGGCCCTGTGGGTGATGGCCCTCTGGTGACCGTGTTCTGGCTTTAATTTGTCTGGGTGCTTGGACATTTATAGGTGTACTTGGTAGACTATGGCCTTGCTTACCGGTACTGCCCAGAAGGAAATCATAAGGAATACAAAGAAGACCCCAAGAGATGTCACGATGGCACGATTGAATTCACCAGCATCGACGCGCACAACGGTGTGGGTAGGTCGGGGCGCCTGAGCACGCGCGGCGCTGCCGGGGCTCCGCGGGCGCTTCTGCCCGGCGCTTCTGCCCGGCTCTTCCTCCCGCGGCGGCCCCGGGGAGGCAGGCGGGCGGGAGGAGGGAGCGCGCGGGCACCTGCGTGGGAGGAGCGGGGCCTCTGTTCTCCTGCCTTCCTCCCTCTTCAGAGGCCACTGGGCTTCGGGGCAGAGACTGTTCGCGTCGCCGCAGTCTGGTTCCTTTTGCATGTGTTTCACTGAATTGGAACAGGGGGCTTTCTCCCCATAAAGGTCTGTGGGTTTCTCAGGCGGCTGCAGCTCCCACCAGCAGGCTTTTTGTGTCACCGGGTCCGCTGACCTGTTTCTCCTGCAGTCCTTTTTTTTTCTGTATCCAGTGCTGTGGAGGAGCCCAAACCGCCACTTCTCAGAGCCTGTTAATAGCCCACAGCATTTTTAATATCTTCACATTTTCCAAGGGGGCACCACTGTTCTGTAATATATTTCCTAGACTAATGATCTCAGTTTGAAAGTGTAGAGTTTGCCGGTTTGGGTTTTAAAGTAAATTATTACATGGAGACAAATTACTTCTTTTATACTGCCCAGTGTTTGGTGCTTTTTCCACAATGGAGTCGAGATTGGATGATGAACAGCAAGGCTGTGGAGTGGACTCTTGCTTCCTGCCTTAGATACACCTGACAGTTCTACCTTAACGGCGCTCACTGAGCCAGTCCACTTCTTGTGTTTCACAGCCCCGTCCCGACGCGGTGACCTGGAAATCCTTGGCTACTGCATGATCCAGTGGCTTAGTGGCCGTCTTCCTTGGGAGGATAATTTGAAGGATCCTAACTACGTTAGAGATTCCAAAATTAGGTAAAAGAAAACGTACAGTCAGTTATTTGGGGCAAAATGATGAGGCAGATGTTTGGTCAGAAGTTCTTCCTGGAGACTATAGCTTCAACGAACGGTGATGCCAAGATAAGAAAGCACTTGTTTCACAGTAAGAGTCCTGGGTTTCTTGTTGACTTTATTTTATTTTACTTTTTTATTTATTTCTTTATTTTAAAGTTTTTGTTGACTTTATTTTAGAAGAACGGTCCTGAGTGTATTTAGGATGTAGCACAGTGCTGTTTAGTGTGGTGTTTGCGGTTATTAAATATTAATAACTTTCTGTGGCATCAAGCATCAAACAATGACTCATTCTTTAATTTTTAACAGGTACAGAGAAGATATTGCAGGTTTGATGGACAAATGTTTTCCTGGGCAAAACAAGCCGGGTAAGAAAAGACTTCAGTGTTCACAGGGGTTTTGTTTTCTGAGTGAAAAAGTGCCGTGAGATCCGTGTACTAGTAACCCTTGATGTAAGAGCTCGGATGGGGTTAAGTGTAATCACAGCACAGGGGCCTGCTCTCGGGAAAAGGACTTCCCTTTCCACAGGTGGGCCTTACTCAGTTATTATTCAGTACTTTCAGAAAAGGAACCCAATTTCATTAAGTAATTCAGCTATTTTTTTACTTGAGGCTTTATTTCGTGCCTCAGACTCTTCTAGGCACTAGGGACATACCAGTGAACAGAATAAACAGCAGCTCCTGTCGTGATGAAGCTCTAGTTGGGAAAGGTAGACAGTGAACATACGGGCGACTTTCGCAGTTGATGGCGTGGTTAGTACTGTGACAAAAAGAAGGAAGCGGGGAGGGCCGAGGCGGGGCGTGCAGGGCGGGCGGGCAGGGCTTGTGAAGAGGCCGGGGCGGCCTTCCTGCAGGGCGCCATCTGAGCCCGCGCGGAAGGAGGCCAGCGTGGGCTGGGAAGAGCGAGTGCAGGCGGGAGGAGCGGGAGTGCCGGTGATGCCGGTGAGGCCGGTGATGCCGGCTTCTAGGCCACCTGGGGCTTTGGCTTTAGCTTTGAGCGTTCAAGGTTTGCAGGAGAAGAGGGACGTGAAGTTTTTGTCTTCAAGTGAGCTCTCTCCAGCGCCTGTTTTGAAGATCAGCCGCTAAAGAGGCAAGGCCGTGTATAAACGGGAGCCGGGTAGGAGCCTCCTGTGCGGGAGGAATCTGACGGTCCAAGCCAGCAGGGTCGCTGTGGGGGCAGTGAGCAGTGGTCGGTTTGGGCGCATTTGGAAGTCTTTTCAAGCCTTCGCTCATCTGTCTCCTCTTGAGGGAGGTGTACCCTGACCTTACGTAGTTCAGGCTTGCAACCTACAGCCACGTCTAGAAATGAAATGTCGGCTTTTCAGAAACACCCCCTGGTGCCTTCTCCCAGTCACCGGCCTCTCCCTCTGGCCTACTGAGCCACTAGCCCAGCTTCCAGCACCAAGGATTTCTTTTTGAGCTAAATAGAAGCGGAATCATAGAGTGAACAAAATAGATAATTTCTGTTGGCGTTCTTTTACTTTGACTCAGTATTGCATTCGTGAAATTCATTCCCATTGTTGTATGTTTTGAATGTTTTTATTTTTTAACTTGAGGCATAATTGACAAAATCGTATAATGTGATGATTTGCTACATAGGCATACCTTATTTTATAGTGATTCACTTTTCTGCACTTTGCAGATGCGTTTTGTTGTTGTTGCTTTTTACTTGAGGCTTTATTTCGTGCCTCAGACTCTTCTAGGCACTAGGGACATACCAGTGAACAGAATAAACAGCAGCTCCTGTCGTGATGAAGCTCTAGTTGGGAAAGGTAGACAGTGAACATACGGGCGACTTTCGCAGTTGATGGCGTGGTTAGTACTGTGACAAAAAGAAGGAAGCGGGGAGGGCCGAGGCGGGGCGTGCAGGGCGGGCGTGCAGGGCTTGTGAAGAGGCCGGGGCGGCCTTCCTGCAGGGCGCCATCTGAGCCCGCGCGGAAGGAGGCCAGCGTGGGCTGGGAAGAGCGAGTGCAGGCGGAGGAGGCGGGAGTGCCGGTGATGCCGGTGAGGCCGGTGATGCCGGCTTCTAGGCCACCTGGGGCTTTGGCTTTAGCTTTGAGCGTTCAAGGTTTGCAGGAGAAGAGGGACGTGAAGTTTTTGTCTTCAAGTGAGCTCTCTCCAGCGCCTGTTTTGAAGATCAGCCGCTAAAGAGGCAAGGCCGTGTATAAACGGGAGCCGGGTAGGAGCCTCCTGTGCGGGAGGAATCTGACGGTCCAAGCCAGCAGGGTCGCTGTGGGGGCAGTGAGCAGTGGTCGGTTTGGGCGCATTTGGAAGTCTTTTCAAGCCTTCGCTCATCTGTCTCCTCTTGAGGGAGGTGTACCCTGACCTTACGTAGTTCAGGCTTGCAACCTACAGCCACGTCTAGAAATGAAATGTCGGCTTTTCAGAAACACCCCCTGGTGCCTTCTCCCAGTCACCGGCCTCTCCCTCTGGCCTACTGAGCCACTAGCCCAGCTTCCAGCACCAAGGATTTCTTTTTGAGCTAAATAGAAGCGGAATCATAGAGTGAACAAAATAGATAATTTCTGTTGGCGTTCTTTTACTTTGACTCAGTATTGCATTCGTGAAATTCATTCCCATTGTTGTATGTTTTGAATGTTTTTATTTTTTAACTTGAGGCATAATTGACAAAATCGTATAATGTGATGATTTGCTACATAGGCATACCTTATTTTATAGTGATTCACTTTTCTGCACTTTGCAGATGCGTTTTGTTGTTGTTGCTTTTTTACTAATTGGAGGCTTGTGGCAGCCCTACACAGAGAAATCTGTTGGTGTCATTTTTTCCAGCAGCTTTCCTCAGCGGCATTCCTGTCTGTGTCTCATTTTGGTAACTCTGACAGTATTTCAGACTTTTTCATTATTACTACACTTTTTATGGTGATTTGTGATGAGCAGTCTTTGATATTATTATTGCAAAAAAATTATGACTCACTGAACTCTCAGGTGATGACGGTGGGCACTGTTTAGCAATAACGTGTTTTTAAATGAAGATATGTATGTTTTTCAGACATGTTGTTTCACACTGAATAGACGAACAGTATAGTGTAGACACAGCTTTGATAGGCACTGGGAAATCAGAGACGTTACTGTGGCTTGCTTTATTGTGATACTTGCTTCATTGCGGTGGTCTGGAGCTGAACCTGCGCTGTCTCCAAGACCTGCCTGTCCGTGTAGCCTGGGGAACAGTTGCCGTGACTGGCACAGTTGAGCAGCCCTGTCAGCTGGCATGGCTCGCAGAGTTACCTGCAGCCTTTCTTGAAAAGACCCGCCTTCCTCTGTGTTGCCACCTTTGTGTTCAGTCACGTGTGCACCTCTGAGTCTGTTTCTGGCCTTTTGTGGTTCTCTTTCTACGTTTGGGCCACACTGTCTTAATTATTGTAGCTTTATCTGCTGAAGTCCTCTAGCACTTTTTCTTCTTTTAAGTTGACTTTGCTGTTTCACAACTTTGTGTACGTGTATATTTTAAAATCACCTGTCAGTTCCACACACATCTTCTTGCTCTGCAGTTTGCTAAAGTTTTGAGTGGGCTTGCATGGAGTCTGTGGACTAATTGGGGCTCATTGGCATCTTTATACAATTGATACTTTATATCTCCCGTTTAATCTGGTCTCAGTTCTTCTCACTTGTGTCTTAGAGTTTTTATTTGGAAAAGATCTTGCCCATCTTGCACTCTGTTTGTTACTAGGTATTTGATGCTTTTTGATGCTAATATAAGTGATATGTTTTTATTGAAGTTTATTTTTCTAATTGCTAGTGTATAGAAGTAAAATAGATTTTAAAATATTTGCCATATATCCTGTGGTCTTGTTAAATTTTCACTTTGGTCAGAAGTTTTTTAGTAGATTTCTTAGGATTTTCTGCGTACACTGTCATGTTTGTGAGTAAACAGTTTTACGTCTCCCATTCTACTCTCGATGGCTTCTGTCTCTTTTCTTGCCTTACTGTACCAGCTGAAAGCCACAGGACTTCCAGCAGAATAGAAGTGGTGCAGATGGACTTCCTTGCTGTTTTCTTCTCTCAAAGGGAAGGCTTCGTATTCTAGCACACATGGTTATGTTTGCTGTAGGTGTTCTCTAGACCCCCGTTAGCAGATTAAGAAAGGTGAAGTGGGGCACTTTTTCCTCATGTACCCAGGTATTGAGAATCATGCTTGCCATGTGGTGGGTGCTTAATATTTGAATGAATGAGTATGTGTGGGTAGCCCTGACATGATGTCTCGATTTATTGGAGGTGGAAAGAGGATTCCTGAGGAGCTGGGCGGGTGTGACTTTCTGTAACCAAGATGGGGGAAACTGCAGTGGGAGCAGGTTTTAGGGGTTGGGCAGGATTTCGGATTTGCACATGTGGGATGTGAAGTGACAGATCCAGAGCCTGTATATGGGTCAGTGGAAGTCAGTGGACAGACACGTCTGGAGCTCGGGGGAAGGCTGGGCCGGAGATACGCGTGTATGTGTCATTAGCCCCGAGATGGACTTTGAGACGGGTGTTGAGAGGTGCTGACCTTGACTGGTACGTTTCTTTCTGTGAGGTTGGTTCTGCCTCAGTGTACAGCCTTTCATCATTCGCAGCTCAATTTTCCTCTTTTATGGGACAACCAGGCCTTGCTTCTTTTTTAACCTGTTTTTACCATGTTTTATTTTTCATTTATCCAAAGAAAGAAGCTGTTTTTTAAAGAACTAATGGCTTCTGTGGCAAAAAAAAAAGAATACTGTCTATGATATTTATTGTACGAAGCATATTTTACTTCATAATATTTATTCTAGGTCCTTTTAAAAATAACTTTAAAATTAAAGTAATTATTTTTTGTGTATATTTAAACTTTAAGCTTGTCTTCTTTCTTACTCTTACAATTAAAAGATGCTTTTTTATATTATATCTCAAAATACGGTTTTTATTTGACTTATCTGACAGTTCCTGAATCCAGAATCAGATTTTCAGTGAAGACGTGATAGGAAAAAACAATGAACAAGCTTTACATTCGCTCTCTAATGTTACTATAGCTGTGTATCATCTTTTTAGGAAGAGATAAGGATGTTGTATTTGTGATAAAAATACAAACTAATTGTCTTTTTCTTTTAGGTGAAATTGCTAAGTACATGGAAACAGTGAAATTACTGGACTACGTTGAAAAGCCTCTTTATCAAAAGTTACGAGAGATTCTTTTGCAAGGCCTGAAGGCTATAGGAAGCAAGGATGACGGCAGGCTGGAGCTCCGAGCTGTGGAGAATGGCGGCTTGAGAGCAAAGCCGGCGGCAAAGGTGAGTTCTGTCATTGATTCTCTTCTGGGTTTTCTGTGGCTGTGTTGCAACATTACTGATCTTCGGGAAGTAAACCAACAGCTCAGTAAAGACAATAATAGTGAATTGCTTTGTATTTAAGTATTTGTCATTGTTATGTAAAAGCAAACTCTTCCTGACATGGCAAGTACATGGAAACTTGTAGAAAAATGGATATTCCTGTATTTCTTACGTTGAGTAGCAAGTTAGGAGATGCCCTAAAAGATTCTACCTTGGGGTCCTCTTGTCTAACAGAAGGGTTGGGTGAGCGCCCACGTCACCCTTTAGTGACGCTCCTGTGTTTCACTTTTTCCTTGTTCATCGGTGTGGTCCGAGTATTTGCCATTTGAAAATTGGTTTCGAAAAGTTGCTGTTTGAAAATTACATTTGAAAGTTTCCTTATTTGTTGGTGTGGTGTATTTCCCATTTGAACATTGTTTTGCTCTTTACAGAAATGTCACTTCATAAAGCTGTGTATCTGTCTTTAAGAGGATTACATTTTTGGAAGGAAACGTTAAACAATAAATTTGGTAGAAGTGTTGTACAAGTATGCAGGCAGCTCCTGCTGTCACTTTAAAATTTAGATTTTATAGGTGTACATTATCTTAGTAGTTATTTTTAATAATTATTGATCAGCTTAATTTCCTTTCTAATCTGAAATTGTGCTGGTTCCTTTTATAGGAAAGAGGAAAACTACTTTTGGAAGAAAAATGTGTTTTTAGATTATTGACTGTTTCAATTGTCATTAACAATTAATCTACTGTAAATTCCAGTAGATTCTTTTAGAAGTCTCATATTCTAAATTATGAGGTAAAGAGTTAAAAACAGATTTTTTCCCTTTAAAATAAGCAGCATATTACAGAGGAGATAGGAACTTTGAAATTGGATCATGAATTTGATTTTTTTGGCTAACAGTAGATCTCTTTATAAATTCATCACAGAATTTGAAATCATATACATGTGCATCTATATATACATCTTTTTGCTTTCATAAGTTTTGTCTTAATTGCACCTTCTCCATTTTAGTGGTCAACAACCATGAGGAAAGCCATATCCGATTTTATGTGAAGGGGATAAATGGAAGGCTGAGGGGAATTCTTCAGTAAGGTGCTAAACTTACACTTTGCATACAAGTATAAACATCTTCTTGCTCAGGACAGATTTTCATGCATTCATATTTATGGCTGGCCTCTGTAGTGTTTTGCTCTAAAATTCTGCTGATTGAAAAGTAAAGATCTCTATTGCACTGAGAACTTGTCCAGTGCCATCCCCCTTCCCTTCGCAAATCACTGTTGTTTGTAACTACATGCTGGAGACAATTTGGTTTCTGCAGGTTGGCTGACTTTACAGCTGAATAGGTCAGTCTGCTGCAGAGCTAACATCTGTGACCTTATAATTCTCTTGTGTCCTTGGATAGTTCAGAAAGCTGAAAATTTCTTGTTAGATCATCCCTTACATGTATAAGGCTTCGTTTAGGGGGAAAAATGAATAAAAAGCTGAACTGTTAGGTTTTCTTCATAGGTTTACTGCCTTGTTTTCTTTTTCTCCCACCGAACTGACAAAGGACTGTTTTTGTTTTTTAAAAGAAATTAATAGAAGTTAAGATTAGGTAAGATCATGAAGCAGCTTGTTAACCATATAACAGTAGATGAGTTGTTAATTTTATTAGCCTTTTGTTTTTTTATTTGTAAAGTAAAGGAGCTGTTTTTTGCTTTTAAAGCAAAAATGCTTTTCTTCAAATAGATTTTGAATGTACCACATCTAAAGGCTTCCAACAAGAGAAAGCTTTCTTTCAGAAACTAGTGTATTCCGTCTCTTTTTTAGGAAGGGGAATTTAGTTGAGATTTCTTGTTTTTTTTCTTTTTGGCCTCTTTAATTGGTCCTTCATTTATTTACTTTCATCTGTCTTAATTCTGACCTGTATGGGCCTCCCACTGCAGCGGCCCCCCTCTCTGCAGAGTACTGGGCGCATGCACTCCAGAGCGCTGGCTTGTAATTGGACACACTGTTCCAGCCACTTTGTGGTATGTGGGAACTTCCGGGGCCAGGGACCAAACCGGTGCACCCTGCACTGCAAGGCAGACTCTTTACCCACTGGACCACCAGGGAAACCTGCTTATTTTTTTCTTTACTCTGGTTACTAGAAAGTTCAGAGCTGAGTATAATTCTTCATCTTAGAAGCTGGACTAATCCTTATAATTGCATATTTGCTCTTTGTTTCCTCTGTCATAATTAAAAAAAAAACTGAAATAAAAGTTTATGTTCTTTGTATTTAGGTCACTCATATCTCTGAAAGGGGTGAGAAAATCAATTCAATATGTATTTTTCTTTGTATTCCTAAGAGATGAGTTAAAAAGAAAGACTTAAGAATTGATCAGCATGGAATGAAGCAAGAGCTCTATCTAGTTTTTTATAGCCATACTTGATTATGGTACAGTAAATTTGGAAACTATAGTGAAATATGAATGTATCCACTTGGAACTGTTTTTGGCCTCAATGACCTAAGAGTATTAGTGAAGCACAGAATTTGGGGTTGACATAAAGCTGAAGGAGAAAGATACTAAGTATCAGTGTGTCCTTAAAAACTCCAGCAGCCAGAGATTTTCAGTGTTGATTAGAGAATTAAATACTTAGAATCTGTCCGTATAGTTCCAACAGTTACTAGATTAATTTTGTTGTTGTTCAGTCCTATCCAGCTCTTTGCCACCCCATCGACTGCAGCACTCCAGGCTCCCCTGTCCTTCACCCTTTCCTGGAGCTTGCTCAAGCTCACGTCCATTGAGTCAGTGATGCCATCCAACCATCTGTCGCCTTCTCCTCCTGCCTTCAATCTTGCCCAGCAATCTTTTCCAATGAGTCGTAAAGGAGCTGTTTTTTGCTTTTAAAGCAAAAATGCTTTTCTTCAAATAGATTTTGAATGTACCACATCTAAAGGCTTCCAACAAGAGAAAGCTTTCTTTCAGAAACTAGTGTATTCCGTCTCTTTTTTAGGAAGGGGAATTTAGTTGAGATTTCTTGTTTTTTTTCTTTTTGGCCTCTTTAATTGGTCCTTCATTTATTTACTTTCATCTGTCTTAATTCTGACCTGTATGGGCCTCCCACTGCAGCGGCCCCCCTCTCTGCAGAGTACTGGGCGCATGCACTCCAGAGCGCTGGCTTGTAATTGGACACACTGTTCCAGCCACTTTGTGGTATGTGGGAACTTCCGGGGCCAGGGACCAAACCGGTGCACCCTGCACTGCAAGGCAGACTCTTTACCCACTGGACCACCAGGGAAACCTGCTTATTTTTTTCTTTACTCTGGTTACTAGAAAGTTCAGAGCTGAGTATAATTCTTCATCTTAGAAGCTGGACTAATCCTTATAATTGCATATTTGCTCTTTGTTTCCTCTGTCATAATTAAAAAAAAAACTGAAATAAAAGTTTATGTTCTTTGTATTTAGGTCACTCATATCTCTGAAAGGGGTGAGAAAATCAATTCAATATGTATTTTTCTTTGTATTCCTAAGAGATGAGTTAAAAAGAAAGACTTAAGAATTGATCAGCATGGAATGAAGCAAGAGCTCTATCTAGTTTTTTATAGCCATACTTGATTATGGTACAGTAAATTTGGAAACTATAGTGAAATATGAATGTATCCACTTGGAACTGTTTTTGGCCTCAATGACCTAAGAGTATTAGTGAAGCACAGAATTTGGGGTTGACATAAAGCTGAAGGAGAAAGATACTAAGTATCAGTGTGTCCTTAAAAACTCCAGCAGCCAGAGATTTTCAGTGTTGATTAGAGAATTAAATACTTAGAATCTGTCCGTATAGTTCCAACAGTTACTAGATTAATTTTGTTGTTGTTCAGTCCTATCCAGCTCTTTGCCACCCCATCGACTGCAGCACTCCAGGCTCCCCTGTCCTTCACCCTTTCCTGGAGCTTGCTCAAGCTCACGTCCATTGAGTCAGTGATGCCATCCAACCATCTGTCGCCCCTTCTCCTCCTGCCTTCAATCTTGCCCAGCATCAGGGTCTTTTCCAATGAGTCGACTTTTGGCATCAGGTGGCCAAAGGATTGGCGCTTCAGCATCCATTCTTCCAATGAGTAGTCAGGGTTGATGTCCTTTAGGATTGACTGGTTTGAGCGCCTTGCTGTCAGAGACCCTCTCAAGAGTCTTCTCCAGCACCACAATTCAAAGCCATTTCAGCACTCAGCCTTTTTTATTGTCCAGCTTTCACATCCATACATGACTCCTGGAAAAACCTTAGCTTTGACAACTTGGACCTCTGTAGGCAAAGTAATATCTTGGCTTTTTGGATTCATCATGTATTCTTAAATCAACATTCAGTAATTATGTGTAAGGTCTTAATTTATGTACCTGATCTAGGCTAGGTCCCTGGGGCTACAAGGATCAGTAACATGTAGTTCTGTCTCCCTGTTCCAACTGGGTTAAGAACAGCTCAATTTACTGGAAAGAACTCAGCAAGTTAAAAGACATTAATACCTTCATTAGCTATTTTCTTATAAGACTTTGATAAAGTTGCTTGCCCAAGACAACGAAAAGAGCTGTTCATCAGAATCTCTTGGGTCTCATCCCTGGAGATCTGATGACGAGGTCTAGAACATGTCCCTGCAACTCATATTTTTTCTATTTTCAGGCAATGTGTATTGTTGTTCCCTGTAAGTGATGTCCATGTACCCTTTTTTCTCCCAGTGTTTTGTTTTTCTAAGTTATGTTATTGCTAGTTAGCCTTTCTGTAGTTCCTCTGAAAAATCATTAACCATTCATTGTTAAATAAATAATAAATCAATTCCTGCTGGCACTCAGCCTAGAGCATGGTACAAAGACCTGAACAAGAGCAAAGAAAGGCCTTCCAGTGCACATCGGTGGCCTGCAGCGGCTCTGGGGGCAGTCTTTTGTCTCTTTGAGGTGATCACGCCTCATGCAGTGTTAAATTTACACCGTGTAGCCTGTAGTTGAAGTCAGATTGTCCCAAATATACCGTCTAACTTTAGTGAAGATCTATCTAGCTGTTTTTGTATGATAACAGAAATGTATATAAATTTAGATTGTTGCAGTTGATACGTTTCTCTTTTTTTATGATAGTTTACTCTTAATTCTGAGTCCAAGTGGATTTGGTGTTTGCTAAGAATTCCTTTCCCTATAAAGCCCATCATTCATTTCTTCATTTTGAATCTTATTTGACTGGATTCTGTCAAGTATCTTTTGTACCTATTTTTGCAGGGGGCGGGGGGGCACTTCTATTGGTCTTTTATTTATCTATTTTTCATCCATCTTTGTTCTTTGGCCCGTGTGGGCCTCCCATCGCGGTGGCCTCTGTTGTCGCAGAGCACCGGCTCTGGGCGTGTGCACTCCAGAGCTCCGGCTCGATAATTGGACACATCGGTCCAGCCGCTCCACAGCACGTGGGATGTTCCCAGGCCAGGGATCGAAGCGGTGCCCCTTGCACTGCGAGGCGGTGTCCTTACCCACTGGACCACCAGGGAAGCCCTCATGAAGACTTTTTGTCAAGAAATTTTGTCTTTTTCACTTAGGTTTATAATTTAACATAATTTGATTTTGTGAATGGTGTAAATTGGTGTTTATTTACCCTCTGTGGGTATCTAGCTGATCTGAACCATTTGCTGAGAAGATCATGTCCCCGTCGCATGTAGCTGGTTTTGAGGTGGCCAATGTGTTGGAATCTGTTTTCAGACCCTCTGCTCTGTGCCCGTGGCCTGCTCCTCTCTGTTTGTGCCAGTGCCACACTGCCTGAACTACTGCTTCATGGTAATACTTGATGGTTAAGTTCTCCAACTTTATTCTTCTTTGAGATTGTCTTTGTTATTGCTAGTTAGCCTTTCTGTAGTTCCTCTGAAAAATCATTAACCATTCATTGTTAAATAAATAATAAATCAATTCCTGCTGGCACTCAGCCTAGAGCATGGTACAAAGACCTGAACAAGAGCAAAGAAAGGCCTTCCAGTGCACATCGGTGGCCTGCAGCGGCTCTGGGGGCAGTCTTTTGTCTCTTTGAGGTGATCACGCCTCATGCAGTGTTAAATTTACACCGTGTAGCCTGTAGTTGAAGTCAGATTGTCCCAAATATACCGTCTAACTTTAGTGAAGATCTATCTAGCTGTTTTTGTATGATAACAGAAATGTATATAAATTTAGATTGTTGCAGTTGATACGTTTCTCTTTTTTTATGATAGTTTACTCTTAATTCTGAGTCCAAGTGGATTTGGTGTTTGCTAAGAATTCCTTTCCCTATAAAGCCCATCATTCATTTCTTCATTTTGAATCTTATTTGACTGGATTCTGTCAAGTATCTTTTGTACCTATTTTTGCAGGGGGCGGGGGGGCACTTCTATTGGTCTTTTATTTATCTATTTTTCATCCATCTTTGTTCTTTGGCCCGTGTGGGCCTCCCATCGCGGTGGCCTCTGTTGTCGCAGAGCACCGGCTCTGGGCGTGTGCACTCCAGAGCTCCGGCTCGATAATTGGACACATCGGTCCAGCCGCTCCACAGCACGTGGGATGTTCCCAGGCCAGGGATCGAAGCGGTGCCCCTTGCACTGCGAGGCGGTGTCCTTACCCACTGGACCACCAGGGAAGCCCTCATGAAGACTTTTTGTCAAGAAATTTTGTCTTTTTCACTTAGGTTTATAATTTAACATAATTTGATTTTGTGAATGGTGTAAATTGGTGTTTATTTACCCTCTGTGGGTATCTAGCTGATCTGAACCATTTGCTGAGAAGATCATGTCCCCGTCGCATGTAGCTGGTTTTGGGGTGGCCAATGTGTTGGAATCTGTTTTCAGACCCTCTGCTCTGTGCCCGTGGCCTGCTCCTCTCTGTTTGTGCCAGTGCCACACTGCCTGAACTACTGCTTCATGGTAATACTTGATGGTTAAGTTCTCCAACTTTATTCTTCTTTGAGATTGTCTTTGTTATTTTTGGCCCTTTGACTGTCCAGAAAAATTTATTAATTTCCACAAAAATGCATCTGGGATTTTGATTGCGATTGCAGTGACTTTTGACATCTTCACAATACTCCTTTCTGTTCCATGAGTATGGTATGCCTCTCTATTTAGGTATTTCTCTTGTCTCAGTGATGTTTGTAGGTGCATCTGACTGTGTAGAGAACATAGGCGTCTTCCACCTCTAACTGCGTACTTAATTCTTGGTGTAGTTCTTTTGTATCATCTGTAATCATCCCCGACCTTTTCTTCATGTCATTTAGTTGTCAGCTCTGACTTTTTTTTCCCTTTGGCCACAGCGGCACGGGGCGTGGAGTCCGGGGGGCTGCACGGGGCGCGGGCATGAGCAGGTGGGTGGGTGGGAGGCGGGAGGGGCGGGGAGGGGCGCTTCACGGCTCCTGGTGCCGCCACTGCCCGCCACTGCCTCAGCTCCCCGCGCTCACTTTCCCAGGCTGGGGAACTCCAGCTGTATCTCTTTTTTTGAAGTTTCTAATGTACTTATAATGATTTTTTTTCCTGATTATTAGTTAAGCGGTTTCCTTGTTATTTCTGTTTTTTTTTTTTTTAAGTTATCTTTTCTCATTTCTTTTATCTTTATACTCTTTTCTTAAACTTCCCATTTATTCTCTACGTTTTCCTTTGGAGGGAAGGACTGTGTTTTCTTTCTGAGTGGAGTCTCCAGTGATGGACTACACGCTGTGGTCTGGGAGGGCACTGGCCCGCTAGTGCCTCAGGTGGTCTAATGCAAATACAAGGCAGGGGTGGCATCCTTGGCTGCATATTGCAGTCATCTGGGGGGCTTCCCTGGTGGTCCATTGGATAAAGAGTCCTCCTTGCAGTGCAAGGGGCACTGGTTCGATCCCAGGCCGGGAAAGATCTCATATGCCCTGGAGCGGCTGGACTGGTGTGTCCAGTTATGAGCCAGTGCTCTGGAGCGCATGTGCCCGGAGCCAGTGCTCTGCGACCAGAGACCCCACTGCGATGGGAGGCCCACACGGGCCAAAGAGCAAAGATGGATGAGAAATAAATAAATTAAGGACCAATAGGAGAGGGCAGAATTTAAAAAAATCACCTGGGAGCTTTTAAAAATTCCACTGCCTGGGATGCACCCCCCCCCCGCCCCAGACCAGTTAAACTGAAAGCTTTGGAGGTGGACCTGAGCCTCAGGACTCTTAGGGGATTACATTTTGCAGGGACAGTTGAGAACAACTGCCAGCCAAAATTTGAACATCTTGGATTTCTAGCTCCCATGTGGAAAACAGCCTTTTTGCAGAGAAACAAAGCAGATATTGGGCATTTAAGTCTAAAAGACTTTAAATAATAGCACTTATCAGTCACGTGGCCAGTTTGTATATGTAGACAGTTAGTCATACATGCCATGTTTTGATTTTTACTGTAAGAAGTATAGAAGGAAATTTGGCATCACATCAGTGCTTTGAATGAGGTTGAAGCTGACTTTCTAAGCTGCTGATTGATGCTAAAGAACCGCAGGCAGTCGGTGTAAAGAAGAGGCCTTGGGAGCGCCGGAGGATTCTGCGGCCGCTGTTTGCTGCCCATGTGTTTAGAGATTAGAAATTTTGTGGATATAGGTTTACTGAGGGGCAGTTAAGGCAGTCTGTCTTTAACGGGAACACAAATGTAGCCTGGTATATTATGTAAGAAACTTGTTCATGAGTGGCTTGAGAGCATTTAGTTTCTCACCAGGACATAGAGAGGGTTGGGTTTTCATTGAAATATGTATCTTTATTAATATTGGCCTCTTTAGTTTGCAGTGTTACAGCTTCAGAATCTTGTGCTTTTAATTCTTTGTTCCAGGGGACTTGATGGTGCTCAGTGCTGGTTGCAGGCACCTTGGGTCTCTGTTGAACATTTGTGTAGTACTCTGTAGTCTGTCAGTACTTCTGTGTTACTTTGCATATGCTCTACAGCACCAATGAGAGAGAGCTCCTTACAAATGAGGAAAGTGAAATTCTTAGATACCTTGTCCGGGGCCGCACAGCCATTCATTATTATTATCATGTATTTATATAGTTTTTTCTTCCTCAGAGGAGCTCAGGGCACTTAAAAATCTCCTAGTGATTTTAGGTATAAAATATTAAAGACAATTAAAGCATCGCTAGCTACTCATTTGCCTCTCCCTGTAAGTTGCCCTTGAAATGCCCTAACTTTGCTAGAGGTTTTGATGTTGACAGTACAGGTCATGGAAGCCTCAGAGGTCGTATTAGTTCCAGCACAGAAGAGAACACCATGCCACTTCCGTCCTGAGACCCGTGCTTATGGAGTCTCTGGAAGCAGCTCAGTGGACAAGTCTGGTCCTGTTTGTGGTGCTTGTGGTGCGAGTGGTGACTGAGGCTCGGAAAGCCACTGCTGCCTGCGCTTCGGAAGGTGGGCTGACTCTTCCCCGAAGTGCTCCTGGGAGGCCTTTCCAGGCTGCGATTGCCCCTCTCATTGCATGAGAGTAAGTTCTCAGGCGTGTAGTATTCCTGAAGGCCCCGTGGTCAGATTCCGTGTGTTACCTGCTCAGTGGCTGTGCTTTTTCTAGGAGGGCGGGTGACCGACTGGCCCTAACACAGCTCGGTGCTCGGTCTCCAGAAGCAGCACACAGGCACTCCAGACAAGCACGTGGATGTAGCTGCCTACTCCGTGAAAGCAGTTCTTGCTGGAAATGTGTTGCCCGAGGAGCCGGCAGTCACTTGGGCCTGCCACCAAGATGCAGTGCTTTCTCTTGTTTCTGTATTCTGACCAAGTTTACAGATGCAGGTATTATCTGCTTACCCATGAGTTAGTTGGCAGGAATCTTCATTCTGTTTTCAGGTAATTACAGCAAGTGCTTCATTCTTCTTGGTGTAAGAACTGGTAGCTTGAACTAGTGAAGGACGTAGATGCTCCACATCCTGTCAGTCAGGGGAAAAAGAATCCGAGGTCGGCCTGTGGGGTTGCGTACGTCACGTTTACAGATGGATTCATGCTTCACGTATGTGGGATTGTACTGGACTTGTGTACAGAACTCTAAAATGACTTCTTATAGGGCTTACGTAAATACTGACAGTTTTAGAAATTTAACTTGGTGTTTCTGTAAAATTACTCTTCTGCTTTAATGATTTATGTTTAGTGCCTGTTCTCACCTTGAGAATGAAGCCTGAAACAGGGCCCAGCACATAGTCGGTGCTTAGAAAATAGATGACGGGGTTCCCGCCTCTTTTCCAGTAGAATCAGGGTTACCATGGAAGGAAACGGTGGAGCGTGTTATTCTTATCATAGTCTTTACCACAGAAACTCATTTAAAATAATCGCTTTAATGCATTGTAACACTTTTAGACCATTGTTCAAATTCATCTGCCCTCACGTAAGTCACTCACTGACTCATTTCCTAACCCACCTCCCATCTTTTCATCTCTCCTCTTTTCACTTACGTCTGACCTTTTCCTACTTTTTTCTGAAAGCATTTCTGTAAGAATGTCCATTTAAGCATGGTGCGGTTCTTGAGGGGTTAGTGCTAGAGCCGTCCTGGGAGGCCTTTCCAGGCTGCGATTGCCCCTCTCATTGCATGAGAGTAAGTTCTCGGGTGTAGTATTCCTGAAGGCCCCGTGGTCAGATTCCGTGTGTTACCTGCTCAGTGGCTGTGCTTTTTCTAGGAGGGCGGGTGACCGACTGGCCCTAACACAGCTCGGTGCTCGGTCTCCAGAAGCAGCACACAGGCACTCCAGACAAGCACGTGGATGTAGCTGCCTACTCCGTGAAAGCAGTTCTTGCTGGAAATGTGTTGCCCGAGGAGCCGGCAGTCACTTGGGCCTGCCACCAAGATGCAGTGCTTTCTCTTGTTTCTGTATTCTGACCAAGTTTACAGATGCAGGTATTATCTGCTTACCCATGAGTTAGTTGGCAGGAATCTTCATTCTGTTTTCAGGTAATTACAGCAAGTGCTTCATTCTTCTTGGTGTAAGAACTGGTAGCTTGAACTAGTGAAGGACGTAGATGCTCCACATCCTGTCAGTCAGGGAAACAGAATCCGAGGTCGGCCTGTGGGGTTGCGTACGTCACGTTTACAGATGGATTCATGCTTCACGTATGTGGGATTGTACTGGACTTGTGTACAGAACTCTAAAATGACTTCTTATAGGGCTTACGTAAATACTGACAGTTTTAGAAATTTAACTTGGTGTTTCTGTAAAATTACTCTTCTGCTTTAATGATTTATGTTTAGTGCCTGTTCTCACCTTGAGAATGAAGCCTGAAACAGGGCCCAGCACATAGTCGGTGCTTAGAAAATAGATGACGGGGTTCCCGCCTCTTTTCCAGTAGAATCAGGGTTACCATGGAAGGAAACGGTGGAGCGTGTTATTCTTATCATAGTCTTTACCACAGAAACTCATTTAAAATAATCGCTTTAATGCATTGTAACACTTTTAGACCATTGTTCAAATTCATCTGCCCCTCACGTAAGTCACTCACTGACTCATTTCCTAACCCACCTCCCATCTTTTCATCTCTCCTCTTTTCACTTACGTCTGACCTTTTCCTACTTTTTTCTGAAAGCATTTCTGTAAGAATGTCCATTTAAGCATGGTGCGGTTCTTGAGGGGTTAGTGCTAGAGCCGTCCTTAGCTCTTTGTTGTGACCGTAGGAGTGGACTTGTTGCCGGGCAGGTGCAGACCCCTCGACGCTTAGGCACATGCGAGACACCTAATGGTGCACGAGAAGACCCCAGCCCTTGCTCCCAGGGCATCTGTGGTGGGAGAGCAGGAGAGGAGGGCGTGAGCCGTGGCTGGCTGGGTCCACGCGGGTGTCAGTGCGGCTGGCTCTGCAGGACGGGTCCGTCCATTACAGTGACGGCGCCGCAGCTGGGAACCGCCACGGCTCAAGCAGACTCATGCGCTCTGGGCTTCTCACCTTCTTACCCAGCCAGCTCGAAACACTGAACATGTTCTCCTAGGTGTCTTCTGTCCCTAGCCTCAGTTTTTTCTGCCTAGATAGTGAAATTTAACAAAGATCCATTTGTTTTATGAAATTGTGGTGTAGCACATGCCTTTCTTTCCCTTCATAGAGGACACATTCTGTCTTTTTCCTTTTAGGTACCACTGAGTAACACATATTCTGTTTTGGGCTATTATTAAGGAATATAATAGTAATTCATACAATGGATATATTTTCCTGATGGTTTCAGCGACCTTAGTGAGATACAAGTTCAGTAAGATTAACTGTGTGCTGGAATCTTGTGTTTGTGTAGAGTTCTTTGTTTGACACAAAGAGCCGCGGCCATGTGCAGTACCAAGCATTTGAACATTTTAGGCTGTATATTCTAAGTGTCTGTAATAAACATTTTTTGAAAAACATGATTTCCTTTGAGGAAAGGAGGGAACAGAGTAGAGCGAATGGTGTATTTTAAAAATTATTTGTTTACATTTGGCGGCATTGTCTCTGTTGTGGTGTGTGGACTTTCTCTAGTTGCGTCGAGCAGGGGGAGCTCTCCAGCTGTGGTGTGCAGGTTTCTCGGTGCTGTGGTTTCTCTTGTTGCAGAGCATGGGCTCTAGGGCATATGGTCTTCAGTAGGTGCAGTATGCACACGCAGTGGTTGTGGCTCATAGGCCCTAGAGCATGGGCTCAGTAGTTACGGAACATGGTCTTAGTTGCTCCACAGCATGCGGAATCTTCTCCAACCAGGGATGAAACCCATGTCCCCTTCATTGGGGCGGGTGGATTCTTACCCACTGTACCCGCAGGGAAGTCCTATGTAATAAACATTTATAACTTTTTGATAAGGGGGGACCTAACAGTCCATGAGTACTCATCTCTTTTGTTCTAACGATGAATCTGATTGGCTTCTCTTAGATGCTACTGAAAGCCTTTAAGGTGATCTCTGGATGTTTGAGTTGGAGTGCAAAGAATTGGTCCTTGGTTTTTGTCTATGAAGATTTTTCTTCCTTTTTCCCTCAAAAGAAGCTTTAAGTCTATAACTGGTCTTCTGTCAGTTACACTGTTAGTAAATCGTCAGTCCACTGCATCTAACTGATTTGTCTTCCTTTTCTTAAATTAGAGGTGAGAAACTGCTTATTAAGTAAGTTTTAGCCTAGCATACCTGGGCACTTCAGAAATACAATATGTAATATATACATTAATGCCCTTTGAAATAAACCTAGTTTTGAAAGATATTTTAGCCATGCTGAAGTAAAAGGAGACTCTATCCTGAGTTTATGCATTACTCTTGTATGCCATGTAATATTTTGGTTTCATTAATAAATGTAAAGAAAGGCACCTGTGGAACTTGATACAGACTATGACAAAAATCAGAGCTCAGGATGCTTTGTGAAATTGTTTTCTGTTCACAGAGAACCAAAATATGCACTGTCTGAAACCCAAGATGTTGTCAGGTAACAAAGTGAAGCATTTGGTGATGTCAGGAGAGAGAAGCTGACTGTTTGAAGTTCACTCGTTGCCTGGTCAGATGAACAGCGCACTTGAGTATTCTTTAACTTGAAGGTGGTGCTGGTTCATCGGGCTCAAGTCTGTGGACCGCTGGTCCTTCCCATCCAGACTCTATGCCTTGTCAGAAGAGCCGGGCAAGAGGCCCCACCTGGAGCGTGGACTCGTGGGATTCGTTGCTTTCCCACTGCATTCTGCTCAGACATAGGTGTTTCTTTTGTTGGTTGAATACTGTCTGATTTTCATTCCTTTGTAATTCACCTGTGTAGGGATTAAGAAAGCTCCTTTTTTATTAAATAAGCTTGAAGACAAGATGAATGCACTGGGTTCTTGGGTAGGAAGTATTGGATGCCTCCCTTTATAATGAGCATTTAAAAATCTGCCCTCCTAAAACTAGAAAATGCATTCTCTCCTGCATGGAAAGCAACATAGGACTGAAATGTTCCTCCTTAATTTTGGTCCGAGCGAACAAAAGTGTCTGTGTTTATTCCTGCCTAATGCATCACAAATCTGCTGACATGCTAACCTTGGAGTCTTGGCTGGCGTTAATCAGGCCTGCGCACCGGCAGGAGAGAGGTACCTAATGCACTCCATCAGTGCAGTTTGCATATGGAAGTTCTCACAGGGGAGCTGCCCTGTGCCAGCTGAGGGTTACCTGCCCACTGCCGTTATTGTATGTAATTATCGAACCAATCTGTTCAGCCCAGCAGGGTTTAGATGGTAATCATGAAGCAACACTTTGGAAAAGAAAGATGTAAGGCATTCTCCCCTTCTCTCATCAGTTCCATGATGTTCTAGCCTCTCTTCCAGCTCTTTCTGAGGAGTAATACCTCCATGTACAAATCTGCTAGATGAATGCCTTTGAAAGTGAAGGCAGGATGTTATTTTCATACTTGCGAAGCATTTTCTTCAGGACCGTGGTGGGTTTGTCTGAGTTCTCATCTTTCCACAGCCACCTTCAGAATATTTTCAAATGGTGGGATTAATTGTCATACATAGATAACAGTTCTGACCATTTGGCGGTTGTAAGATAATGTCATTTGGATAGAGTTGTGCTTTCCCGTGTAGTTGTCTCTGGGAGCAGAACCTGTGGCTGCCATTAACAAAGTGAAGCATTTGGTGATGTCAGGAGAGAGAAGCTGACTTTTGGACCGCTGGTCAGTCCCCTTGAGTATTCTTTAACTTGAAGGTGGTGCTGGTTCATCGGGCTCAAGTCTGTGGACCGCTGGTCCTTCCCATCCAGACTCTATGCCTTGTCAGAAGAGCCGGGCAAGAGGCCCCACCTGGAGCGTGGACTCGTGGGATTCGTTGCTTTCCCACTGCATTCTGCTCAGACATAGGTGTTTCTTTTGTTGGTTGAATACTGTCTGATTTTCATTCCTTTGTAATTCACCTGTGTAGGAATTAAGAAAGCTCCTTTTTTATTAAATAAGCTTGAAGACAAGATGAATGCACTGGGTTCTTGGGTAGGAAGTATTGGATGCCTCCCTTTATAATGAGCATTTAAAAATCTGCCCTCCTAAAACTAGAAAATGCATTCTCTCCTGCATGGAAAGCAACATAGGACTGAAATGTTCCTCCTTAATTTTGGTCCGAGCGAACAAAAGTGTCTGTGTTTATTCCTGCCTAATGCATCACAAATCTGCTGACATGCTAACCTTGGAGTCTTGGCTGGCGTTAATCAGGCCTGCGCACCGGCAGGAGAGAGGTACCTAATGCACTCCATCAGTGCAGTTTGCATATGGAAGTTCTCACAGGGGAGCTGCCCTGTGCCAGCTGAGGGTTACCTGCCCACTGCCGTTATTGTATGTAATTATCGAACCAATCTGTTCAGCCCAGCAGGGTTTAGATGGTAATCATGAAGCAACACTTTGGAAAAGAAAGATGTAAGGCATTCTCCCCTTCTCTCATCAGTTCCATGATGTTCTAGCCTCTCTTCCAGCTCTTTCTGAGGAGTAATACCTCCATGTACAAATCTGCTAGATGAATGCCTTTGAAAGTGAAGGCAGGATGTTATTTTCATACTTGCGAAGCATTTTCTTCAGGACCGTGGTGGGTTTGTCTGAGTTCTCATCTTTCCACAGCCACCTTCAGAATATTTTCAAATGGTGGGATTAATTGTCATACATAGATAACAGTTCTGACCATTTGGCGGTTGTAAGATAATGTCATTTGGATAGAGTTGTGCTTTCCCGTGTAGTTGTCTCTGGGAGCAGAACCTGTGGCTGCCATTAAGAAGAGGAAAACCACGTTTTGTCAGCAGCTTTATAGTCTTTTGTAGCTCTACACAGTGTGGCCCGAAACCAGGCTGTTTTTCAGCAAAGTTTAACTTAAAACTAATTTTTAGGAAAATACAAATGAGGACATGCTGATGCATCTTGAAGCTGTGAAATTTGGTAGGTATCAGATGATTTCCTGAACGCTACAGACTTATTTTAAGAAAGCTAGAGAAGCTCTTAGTTCTGATGTGGATTTTAACACATTTAAATTTGAGATTACATGGGATAAAGTTGTATGAAAAATAGAGTTTTCAGCTTCCTGCTAATGTCCTCTATAGGTGTACCTACATAAAGAGATGTTAAGAATTTTAGGGACGGGATATATATATATATATAATTGGAGAAGGAAATGATAGCCCATTCCAGTATCCCTGCCTGGAAAATCCCACGGACAGAGGAGCCTGGTGGGCTACGATCCATGAGATCACAAAGACTCAGGCATGACCTAGTGACTAAAGAACAGAAAATAAATATAATTATGACTGATTGCTGTTGATGTGTGACAGAGACCACCACAACATTGTAATTTTCCTTAGTTAAAACAAGTAGCTGAACCACTTTGCCCTATACCTGAAACTAGCACAGTATTGTAACAACTATATTTCAATTAAAATTTAAAAGAAAACGAATGTTAAAACTTTATACAGGACTGAACTAGTTAGCAAATGTAGTTGTGATAGAGAGAAATGAATTACTGAACATTCGGGAAGAGTGGATGGTGGTAGAACGCAGGTGTTAGCTCCTAGGCAGCCCTTGACTAGGACGGTGCCGAATCTCAGGACCTCTCTTCCAGCTCTTTCTGAGGAGTAATACCTCCATGTACAAATCTGCTAGATGAATGCCTTTGAAAGTGAAGGCAGGATGTTATTTTCATACTTGCGAAGCATTTTCTTCAGGACCGTGGTGGGTTTGTCTGAGTTCTCATCTTTCCACAGCCACCTTCAGAATATTTTCAAATGGTGGGATTAATTGTCATACATAGATAACAGTTCTGACCATTTGGCGGTTGTAAGTTAATGTCTTTTGGTTAGAGTTGTGTTTTCCCCGTGTAGTTGTCTCTGGGAGCAGAACCTGTGGCTGCCATTAAGAAGAGGAAAACCACGTTTTGTCAGCAGCTTTATAGTCTTTTGTAGCTCTACACAGTGTGGCCCGAAACCAGGCTGTTTTTCAGCAAAGTTTAACTTAAAACTAATTTTTAGGAAAATACAAATGAGGACATGCTGATGCATCTTGAAGCTGTGAAATTTGGTAGGTATCAGATGATTTCCTGAACGCTACAGACTTATTTTAAGAAAGCTAGAGAAGCTCTTAGTTCTGATGTGGATTTTAACACATTTAAATTTGAGATTACATGGGATAAAGTTGTATGAAAAATAGAGTTTTCAGCTTCCTGCTAATGTCCTCTATAGGTGTACCTACATAAAGAGATGTTAAGAATTTTAGGGACGGGATATATATATATATATAATTGGAGAAGGAAATGATAGCCCATTCCAGTATCCCTGCCTGGAAAATCCCACGGACAGAGGAGCCTGGTGGGCTACGATCCATGAGATCACAAAGACTCAGGCATGACCTAGTGACTAAAGAACAGAAAATAAATATAATTATGACTGATTGCTGTTGATGTGTGACAGAGACCACCACAACATTGTAATTTTCCTTAGTTAAAACAAGTAGCTGAACCACTTTGCCGTATACCTGAAACTAGCACAGTATTGTAACAACTATATTTCAATTAAAATTTAAAAAGAAAAACGAATGTTAAAACTTTATACAGGACTGAACTAGTTAGCAAATGTAGTTGTGATAGAGAGAGAAATGAATTACTGAACATTCGGGAAGAGTGGATGGTGGTAGAACGCAGGTGTTAGCTCCTAGGCAGCCCTTGACTAGGACGGTGCTCTTGGCACGGCCTGAGAGAGTGGTGGGAACCCTAGTTTGGTTTTGAGGTTTTAGGAACACTGCATACTTTGAAGACTCTTCGTTTACATCAAGGTTTATGGCTCTCTTAAACTTGTAACAAAACATTTATTGAAAGTTTACCATTGTTGGTTCACGAATAGAATTTCCTTGCGGGCTTATAGCATCTAACCACTGGTACAGTCTGTGGGCCAGGTGTATACCTTGCTGTTGCTCGAGTAAACTTGCTCCCCACCACCCCGCACGCAGGGTAACGGGCGAGAGGTCTCGTTGACCCGAGCACGCCATGGTGCCAGCTCGGTGAAACACTTTGCTCTCAGAGAGGGCTTCTGTGTGCTCAGTCTTGGGTTCAGACGTGACTTGCCGTGACGAACTGTGTGACGCGTCAAAAGGCGCATGTAGCGTGCATGGCCACCCAGGCTCCCTGCGTAGCCGACGGGTCCTCTTCACCCTTTCGTTTCATCCGCCACCCCTTCCTTAGGGCACCCCGCGAGGTTGTGTGGTGCTGCCCGTCATTGTGGCACACCCGCCCCTGTGGAGATGAACACATACACCGGTGTCTGGTCAGCTTGTGTGTTGACTTCATCATGTCACACTTCTTTTTCTTTTAATTTTTATACGTAAGAAGAGAAAGAAAGAAGTTGAGGAAAACAGGGACGCTAGTACCGAAGACACGGAATGCTCGGATAAACAGAAAGAAGGGGCCGCACAAACCCGTGAGTTGAATGTGCTATTAGTTCTTATATAATTAACTTATTATGACTGATTGCTGTTGATGTGTGACAGAGACCACCACAACATTGTAATTTTCCTTAGTTAAAACAAGTAGCTGAACCACTTTGCCGTATACCTGAAACTAGCACAGTATTGTAACAACTATATTTAAATTTAAAAATTTTAAAAAAGAAAAACGAATGTTAAAACTTTATACAGGACTGAACTAGTTAGCAAATGTAGTTGTGATAGAGAGAGAAATGAATTACTGAACATTCGGGAAGAGTGGATGGTGGTAGAACGCAGGTGTTAGCTCCTAGGCAGCCCTTGACTAGGACGGTGCTCTTGGCACGGCCTGAGAGAGTGGTGGGAACCCTAGTTTGGTTTTGAGGTTTTAGGAACACTGCATACTTTGAAGACTCTTCGTTTACATCAAGGTTTATGGCTCTCTTAAACTTGTAACAAAACATTTATTGAAAGTTTACCATTGTTGGTTCACGAATAGAATTTCCTTGCGGGCTTATAGCATCTAACCACTGGTACAGTCTGTGGGCCAGGTGTATACCTTGCTGTTGCTCGAGTAAACTTGCTCCCCACCACCCTGCACGCAGGGTAACGGGCGAGAGGTCTCGTTGACCCGAGCACGCCATGGTGCCAGCTCGGTGAAACACTTTGCTCTCAGAGAGGGCTTCTGTGTGCTCAGTCTTGGGTTCAGACGTGACTTGCCGTGACGAACTGTGTGACGCGTCAAAAGGCGCATGTAGCGTGCATGGCCACCCAGGCTCCCTGCGTAGCCGACGGGTCCTCTTCACCCTTTCGTTTCATCCGCCACCCCTTCCTTAGGGCACCCCGCGAGGTTGTGTGGTGCTGCCCGTCATTGTGGCACACCCGCCCCTGTGGAGATGAACACATACACCGGTGTCTGGTCAGCTTGTGTGTTGACTTCATCATGTCACACTTCTTTTTCTTTTAATTTTTATACGTAAGAAGAGAAAGAAAGAAGTTGAGGAAAACATGGACTCTAGTACCGAAGACACGGAATGCTCGGATAAACAGAAAGAAGGGGCCGCACAAACCCGTGAGTTGAATGTGCTATTAGTTCTTATATAATTAACACAAATTTCATTTCCTCCCACTGAATAAAGGGTCAGCTAGTTGGGTCATAACATTTTCATTTTATAATTTAAAAAGCCCAGGAGAAGGTCTTACACTGTACGCATCACCCTCTGCCTTGTCCACACACAGTGGTATCTGTATCTGCTCTCATCCTGTGGCTAGTAATCAGGACGCTGGGAGCAGGGCTTGCTCTCGTCTTGCAGATATGGAGCCTGAGACGTGGCGCATTTTCACGACGGAATGTTGTGGAAGGGTTGGAGCTGGAGACCAGAGCACGTCCCTCTCTGGCTCCTGGCTGCCCATCTCCCTGCGCTCTCCACAGAGCTCTGGGTGTGAGGGGAGGAGTCAGGATCAGATGGTTAGTTCAGGGCTTACCACAGAGTCTGCCAACTCTTCTGTCAGCCAGTTGGACTGCAAGACATTAAAGCCTCGAGTTTGTTTTTCCAAGCAAAAAACAAGGTATAAAGTCATTTCCGGGAAGGGCGGGTGTCATTTCTGCAGTGGCTTTTCTAGCCTGGCCTCCAGACATGAGTTTAGCAAAGGCAGCATCTGCAAAGGGCAAGAGGAGGTTGAAGTTTGGTCTGGTTGATGAATGGCCAGTTTGGTGTGAAGGCACACCCGCGGGCCTCAGAACCAGGGCTCCGGGTTCATGTGTGCTGCAGGTTCATGAGAGATGGTGTGCTTGCCTTCAGAGCTGGCGGTAGAACCATTGCCCGCTCCCCCATGCCCTCCATCGATGCTCTCCTCTCTGTCTGCCTTTTATTTATTAACTTGTTGGTCCTGTATATTAGTTTGTTGGTCTCATTTATAAAAGAAAAGACTCATTTTAGGTAAAAATGTCAGCAAGGTGTCGTTGCCCTGTAGATTCAGGCCAGGGCTGTATTTTACCTGCCCTGTGACAAGTGACACTGGTGCCTGTTTGTGGAAGACAGAAATGGACTTTCAGAGAGAATCATCCTCACCCTGAGTTTATGAACATTTTCCTCAGTATATATTGTGGATAGTTCTTCCTTAGGTTTATCTGAAATTACCCACCGGAACCCTTGGGATATCTGGAGAGAGAGTGTACAGCGTCCTCTGGGAGCCAGAGGGTTGAAACTGTCCCTCTCTCTTCTGCTGCCTCTTCCGTTCCCTCGCCCTCCGCTTCCCTGTCTTTTTCATTTTGTTATTCGGAAGTGAGGCGTCCCAGGGAGCAGGACACCAAAACCTGTCTCAGCCAGGGGCTAGGGCAGCGGCTCGGACATGGGCCCGGAGCCCAGTCCAGGAGCCTTTATAAAGATCAAGTGGTAAAGTAGGTGATGTTACTTGAGGAGAGGGCCTCCATGGTTAGGGTAAGGCTGATACCATTTAGACCAGAGCCAGCTCCCAGCGGGGCCTGGGGAAGCCCCCGGCCCCCCTCCACGCCTAGGGCGTTTGTTCCCTCAGCTTTGCCTCATGAGCATCCGAGATACTTGTTTTGATACTGATTTTCACTTTGACTGTAATTATGAAAAGTATGTTTTATACCTATAATTTAAATTTAAGGTCCTTATACTGATGTAAGTTTTTACTGTAAGAATATATATTAGTATCTTTGTTTTATTTATTGATGACAAAAGAATAGACTCCATCACTAATCTAAGGAGAATAATCCAGATTTTTTTTTGATATTAAAAAACGAAAACAGTAGTCAGAGTCTCTTTTATTCGTATAAACTCTGAATTGCTTTAATTGAGTGCTCTTGTTTTCCCGTTGTGGTTCCTTTTCCACTAAAATCAAAGGCTAGTTAAGGTATTTAACTATCCAGATATTCACAGATGAGGGAGGTGTCACCTGAGATGGTGGGAAACAGTATTGCTTCGAGCAAAGGGAAAAAAGAAACCTATCCGGGATTCATGAAAATGTATGGATTTGTATTTATCAATTTAAAGTAACTTGAAGGAGAAAAGGCCCATTATTATATTTGAAATTTTTTTCAAGAAATCTATAATACGATTCAGTGAATTCCGTGTTTCTAGAGCTTTAAGATTTTGTGTCAGAAGCATGTTTCAAGAATGGTTACCTCTAACAGCTGCTTTAGAAATGTCAGTTTCTTCATTAACAATTTTATTTTCAAACACAATTTATGGTTTACAATATGGTAAGAGATTTTTCTCACTGTGTGATCTTTCAGAATGCTGTGCCTAGCAAAATGGGAGCAACTTTCCTTTAATATCTATTTAGACCATTTTAAAATCGTGTATAATTTTCTTGATACACCTAAACTCATTTTGACTAGCTGGGGGTCTATTGTGTAAGAACACATTCTGAAAGCTTTCAAAATGTGTATTGTGTAGGTTTTCCTGAAGAAAGAAGAGGGGGTGACAAGAGGGGGTGACGGGGTGGTTTTCACAAATAACAGCGGCCTCTAATACTTTTATTTTTATGCAAGGCATAATTTTTACCAATTGGGAAAATTTGGTAATTTGCTGCAAGTAATTTTTTCCCCCACAAAATGATAAACCTTTAAAAACCACATGTATTCTGGCATTTCAGAACCATGGCAATACTTCAGAATTGCACTAAAAATTAGTTATTAGAGCCATGATATTTATGGCTAGTGTACTTTGTCCCTACTGTTCACACAATAGACGAGACCTTACAGCCCGCTCTTGGTGGTGGTGGTTTTGAAGTATAAGATATTTGGGACTGTTTTTGAGGATTCCTCGCAGAAAGCGTGACATGTTTACTCCTTGAAGAGCTATGGTCTAGTAAAGGAAGAGAGATTTTGATATTAAAAAGCGAAAACAGTAGTCAGAGTCTCTTTTATTCGTATAAACTCTGAATTGCTTTAATTGAGTGCTCTTGTTTTCCCGTTGTGGTTCCTTTTCCACTAAAATCAAAGGCTAGTTAAGGTATTTAACTATCCAGATATTCACAGATGAGGAGGTGTCACCTGAGATGGTGGGAAACAGTATTGCTTCGAGCAAAGGGAAAAAAGAAACCTATCCGGGATTCATGAAAATGTATGGATTTGTATTTATCAATTTAAAGTAACTTGAAGGAGAAAAGGCCCATTATTATATTTGAAATTTTTTTCAAGAAATCTATAATACGATTCAGTGAATTCCGTGTTTCTAGAGCTTTAAGATTTTGTGTCAGAAGCATGTTTCAAGAATGGTTACCTCTAACAGCTGCTTTAGAAATGTCAGTTTCTTCATTAACAATTTTATTTTCAAACACAATTTATGGTTTACAATATGGTAAGAGATTTTTCTCACTGTGTGATCTTTCAGAATGCTGTGCCTAGCAAAATGGGAGCAACTTTCCTTTAATATCTATTTAGACCATTTTAAAATCGTGTATAATTTTCTTGATACACCTAAACTCATTTTGACTAGCTGGGGGTCTATTGTGTAAGAACACATTCTGAAAGCTTTCAAAATGTGTATTGTGTAGGTTTTCCTGAAGAAAGAAGAGGGGGTGACAAGAGGGGGTGACGGGGTGGTTTTCACGAATAACAGCGGCCTCTAATACTTTTATTTTTATGCAAGGCATAATTTTTACCAATTGGGAAAATTTGGTAATTTGCTGCAAGTAATTTTTTCCCCCACAAAATGATAAACCTTTAAAAACCACATGTATTCTGGCATTTCAGAACCATGGCAATACTTCAGAATTGCACTAAAAATTAGTTATTAGAGCCATGATATTTATGGCTAGTGTACTTTGTCCCTACTGTTCACACAATAGACGGGACCTAGCAGCCCACTCTTGGTGGTGGTGTTTTTGAAGTATCTGAGATTTTGGACTGTTTTTGAGGATTCCTCGAAGAAAGCGTGACATGTTTACCCCTTGAAGAGCTATGGTCTAGTAAAGGAAGAGAGATTTTTAAGGCACCCTGAAAAGAAATTTCCCACTTGTTTTTTTTTTTCTTTTTTCCTCTGCATCATTGAAGAGTATCTCAACCTTGTATATTTTAGTTTTCAAATATTAACTTTTGCACATTAGTCTTATGATTGGGCCTTTTACCCTTATGAAAATGGGTATGTGTTTTAAAGGGATAGGAGGAGAAATAGGTTTCTTTCTCCAATGGTCAGAAGTGAATATTGGGGAAATTTTTTAACTGATACCTGCAGCTAATTGTCTAAGTTGCATAATCCTGATTATATAATAAATTCCAGGTGATGGTGACATTTTTAGTTGCAATGAAAAACTTTATATCTAGATTGAATGGGGGTAAGCGGCAATGGTATTCAAGTAGAATGTCCAGTTGGGACATTAATGAGAAAATAGGGATAATTGCTAACTTGAGTGTCCTTTGTAATGGGAGACTAGGTTCAGATTTTATTGAATGGAAGATGTGCTCCCTTTGACCTTGATTTTGTGGTATCCTGTTATGCCAGTTTCAGACAATCACAGTGGTCTCAGTTTTTTCTGCAAAGTTAACTTCAAAATTGTTGAAGTAAAAGCCTAAAAATTTGCCATAGGGTATTTTTAAAAGAAGGCCATATTGCAAATTAAAGAAAATTCAAAAGTTTAAGCCCACCGTAGTATATAGGCTGAGCAGTATGAGTGGCAGAGAAAAGAGGTATTTATATAAGCTTGTTGTTTGCCAAATAAAACTGATCTTCCAATTAAGTACCTAAATAAATAAACTTATAATCAGAAAACCTTTACAGACTGTGTACGATTAGACACGTGTGGTAGGTAGTTTTGAAGGCTGTGTTCTTTATTTCAGGAGAGAAGTGCTGATCGCCTTGTTCAGCGCGTTCATTGAGCACTCGGGCTCCTTGCTGCCCTCGCCCTGGCACCGCTGCTCTCTCCTGGCAGAGGGGGCCCAGGGCCAGCACAGGCGGTCGCCATCAGCCCTGTGTGGGTGCTTCTGCCGCTGTGTGCTCGACCTGGAGGTGGCCTGGGTGGTGGGGGACAGTGTCTCCCTGGCGAGGCGAAGCCCGTGTCCTGGTTAAAGAAGCACCGGCTTCTCCCAGCCCAGAAGGGCTCGGCCGAGTAGCCCGGGAGCTGTCGCGGTGCTGAGACCCGTGTCAGAGGCGATACTCTTCTAGAAGGCGACTAAGTTGGGATCCACTTAATTCCTAGTGGTCAAGACTTTTCGTTTTAGAACAGCTGGCTGCTCTCCTGCCTAAGCGATAGAGGGCACAGGCTTTAAAAAGCAACACATTTAGGAAAAATTCCTGGCTCTTCATAATATGTGTAACTCAGTGCTTCTCCCCCAAGAAACACCTATCTATTGCTGTAGTTTAGTATCAGGAGTTAGTGTTTTAAATTGTACAATAAAAATTTGGGGGAGAAATAGTTCATGACCTAAAGGGGATATATTTTATCAGTGGATGCATTCTAATATAACTTCAATTAAAAGGTAGACTTTGTTAGCGTATTATTTGACACACTAAAAAAACTGGCACTATTTCCTAAGATTTTTCAGGGTATTCATGGTTATACACTGGTGTATGAAGTTCATCTCCACAAATCACCAGATTTAAAATTTTAGTAACTGTATATGGAAATACTGACATTTCTGTATTTTGCTTTTGAAAATTAATGATTAATAGTGTAAATCTCTTTGTTTTTTTTTCTCTTCAAGGTTCAAAAACCAGAAAGAGAGTCCAGAAGTAAAATCAAGTCCTGGAAACTAGTTTTTATTTCCTTTCTTTCGTTTGGCTTTCTTCCTTTCATTTGATTGTTTTCCTCTTTTCCTGTATTAAGTGTTTTATTTTCATGTGAGTCTTGTGGAGTGGGAGTAACAATGAAGTATACCTATGTGTTTGAAAAGCAGACTTTTTTTATTATTATACAATTTATTAAAGCCTAATTTATAAAATTTCACAGTCTTAAGGTTACATCTTTTCAGCTGTCCCAGGCTGGCTATTTGCACGTTTTTTTTTTTGTCGTGTATTTTCTAGAGCATATAAAATGATTGACACAGAAGCCTTACTTTTAAGAAAATGCACAGCTTAAAACAAAGGTCTCTTTGTGCTTGATACAGATACACAACATTTGTTATGGCCGTAAGGTATGGTTTGTATTGATTTTGTTCAGTTTCATAAACATTTATTAAATATCTGCTGTATGAAATGAGAGGTACAAAAAGAAGGGAAAAGGATTATGAAAGAATAAATGCAGTAGTAAGTATATCAGTAAGAGATGAAATACATGTATTTCAAAGATTACATGAAAATTATATAAGTATGCGAATTGTATGGTAAGAAAACAGGCAATTATCACATGGTGGCGTGATCAAAGATTCCATAGACTGGCTTCCTCTCAGGAAACACTGTCAAATATATATATATGGCTTATTGTTCATTCACAGGAGATTATTTTTCTTCCAAGTTTTTCATATTTTTGTAGCATATAATATTTGTAAAGGAAACCAAGCCCTTTATAGAGTTTTAGTAGTTAGAAAAGTTAAAATTGGACTTTTTATAGTCGCTTTGGGAATAAAAGCTTGGAATTTAAGCATAAACAATTTCAAGATTTGCTTCATTAGAGAAATTAGGATTGGATTGGGTTTTCTAACGGTGGTATGCCTTACCACTTGTAATGTGTACAGGGTTTCTAGGTGGTCTTTTAGTTAAGTATTTAAGCATATATTTAATATGTGTTCAGAGTATAAATAGCACATTAAACTATTTCTCTTGCTTAGGACAAGCCTAAAGTAGGTATTAGAGATTTTTTTTTTAAGCAAGTTGATTTGAAGAAAATACTAAGTTAACTAGTAGAACAGGTGGATGTAGACATACCAGGAATTGTCGGGGCTGCACCAGCTCTCAGCCTTTCTGAACCAACTCTGTGACTTCCCTCTCTGCTCTTCAGTGTGGACTCTAGTTGTCATAGGAAGGGGTTACCACTGTGGGACTGGATCCTGAAGAATGCCAAGCAGCTCTGCGACTTTGCTTTGAAGGCTAACCTTTCAGATGCTTCCTGAAGCTCTTGGGCTCTGTGTCTTTGTAAAAGAGAGAACTAGACTTGGGGCAGAGCCTCCTCCTGGTTTCTGTGGAAGGCTGGGTTTTCGTACTCATCAATGTTCGGGCCCAAGTTTATTTGTAACACCTAAAATCAACTCTTGAGTTCTGTTTCAGACACATTGACGCTTAAAATAGGATAAAATGTGTGTGGTGTGTTTTTGTATAAATGCCGTAGCCTTTTTTATTTTTCAAAACACAAAAACATAGCAAAAACCTGTTGGCTAAATATTAAGAAAACAAATATTTCCTCACATACTGTTTTTACCGAGTGCTGGCACTTGCTTGAACGTTGCTCTGTTGGCAGGGCTGCCAAAGGAAGCCCGGTCGCTGCAGTAGCCAGTCTTGATTCCGCGGCTGCATCCCCTCCTTCTGCTCTTCCCGTCCCTCCCTCCCTCTGGTTTTTCTTACCCCATTTATTTTTTAAAACTCTGGTGAAACAGCCTCCTTGTCCCTCGGAATTAGGTTTTCTGTCCTTGACGTTTTCCCTTCTGCACTTGTTGTTCATCTCACGATGTCTTTCCAGGGCCTGCATCCAACAGGGTCTTCTTTCTTCATCCTCCCTGCTCCGTCCAGCGTCTGCAAGGATGCGGCCTGCCCCCTCCGCCGTCCTCTGAGGCCTCTGGGAGCTGAGGGGTTCTGCCCTGGGGAGGACCCACATCTGCGCTTGTCCTTCAGACCGTGGGAGCTAGAGGTGCTCTTTAAAGGGTATTTTTAAGCATATATTTAATATGTGTTCAGAGTATAAATAGCACATTAAACTATTTCTCTTGCTTAGGACAAGCCTAAAGTAGGTATTAGAGATTTTTTTTTTAAGCAAGTTGATTTGAAGAAAATACTAAGTTAACTAGTAGAACAGGTGGATGTAGACATACCAGGAATTGTCGGGGCTGCACCAGCTCTCAGCCTTTCTGAACCAACTCTGTGACTTCCCTCTCTGCTCTTCAGTGTGGACTCTAGTTGTCATAGGAAGGGGTTACCACTGTGGGACTGGATCCTGAAGAATGCCAAGCAGCTCTGCGACTTTGCTTTGAAGGCTAACCTTTCAGATGCTTCCTGAAGCTCTTGGGCTCTGTGTCTTTGTAAAAGAGAGAACTAGACTTGGGGCAGAGCCTCCTCCTGGTTTCTGTGGAAGGCTGGGTTTTCGTACTCATCAATGTTCGGGCCCAAGTTTATTTGTAACACCTAAAATCAACTCTTGAGTTCTGTTTCAGACACATTGACGCTTAAAATAGGATAAAATGTGTGTGGTGTGTTTTTGTATAAATGCCGTAGCCTTTTTTATTTTTCAAAACACAAAAACATAGCAAAAACCTGTTGGCTAAATATTAAGAAAACAAATATTTCCTCACATACTGTTTTTACCGAGTGCTGGCACTTGCTTGAACGTTGCTCTGTTGGCAGGGCTGCCAAAGGAAGCCCGGTCGCTGCAGTAGCCAGTCTTGATTCCGCGGCTGCATCCCCTCCTTCTGCTCTTCCCGTCCCTCCCTCCCTCTGGTTTTTCTTACCCCATTTATTTTTTAAAACTCTGGTGAAACAGCCTCCTTGTCCCTCGGAATTAGGTTTTCTGTCCTTGACGTTTTCCCTTCTGCACTTGTTGTTCATCTCACGATGTCTTTCCAGGGCCTGCATCCAGCAGGGTCTTCTTTCTTCATCCTCCCTGCTCCGTCCAGCGTCTGCAAGGATGCGGCCTGCCCCCTCCGCCGTCCTCTGAGGCCTCTGGGAGCTGAGGGGTTCTGCCCTGGGGAGGACCCACATCTGCGCTTGTCCTTCAGACCGTGGGAGCTAGAGGTGCTCTGTGTTAGCTGCTAAGTCGTATTAACCATGTCAGCCCTGCGGTGAAGTAGCTTCTCGGTGTTCTTCAATAATGATCTTCTAAGACAAACGCTAATAGGCCAGGGCCACACCCCTTCCCCCCAAGTTGTTTCTTTGAATTACTGGCACAGCATGCCCATCCAGAGCTAAGTTGCAATATATCATTGTGTGTATATGTATGTGTATGTGTGTGTGTGCTTGTTTATCCTTTAAAATTCTATTTTTAGTGCTCTGTTTTCTTCTGGTCATCAGAGTGTATTAGGAATACATGATCATTGTAGAAAATTTAGACTATACAGAGAAATGTCTAGCCATATTAGTACCACCTACAGGCAACCACTGTTAACATTTGACACAACTTTTCCAGCCTTTTCTATCCATTTTTGTCTTTATATATCATTTTATAAAAGCCTTATATTCTGCTTTATAAAGTGAACATTAAATACTTGCCATGTTATTGCAGATACTTTGTAAATAGAGTTTTTATGCTTCCGTATTATTTTTTCTTATGAACTTATGATACTTTCATGACCATTTCCCTCATACTGGATGTTTAAGTTGTTCCCAGTGTTAGAATATTATAAGTAATATTCTTTGCAGAATGCCGCCAGTTAACACTCGTCCAGTGATCGGTGCTCAGCTTTCGTTTCTGTCATCCTTGAGTGCTGCTCACTTTTATACTTTAAGGTAGTTTTTTTCATCGCTAGTGAACCTGAGAAGTTTTTTACTTGTAAACTAATCATTCTATTCACTTTTTGATGCGTGTGTTTGCACTGTTTGTATAACAGTGGTCTAACTTTTGTCATGTTTGTTGCTGACTTTTTATTTTTTATTTTTTTTGAGGATTTCATTTGTATGGTTTTCATCTACTGATCTTTTTCATTGTAGTTTCTGCCTCTCTTTTAAAATATTTTCCATCCTGACATCTGAAATATTTACCGGGGCTTTTTCTTGTTTTTCTTTGTTTTAATGCTTCTGAATGTTTAATCCATATGAAGCTGAATGTGGTTATATGTGTACGATGAGATAAGGATCACGATGGGTTTCTTTTTTCTGAATAGCTAACCAGGAGTTCCACTGCCGGTTAAGTTCTCCTCCCCACCTCCCTGCCTGGTTTGTGCTGCCAGCTCTGTTCCACACCAGGTTCTCAAACCAGAGCTGGTCTGACTGTCAGCTCAGTTTCATTGATCCGCTCGTCTGCTCTGACGCCAGTGCCATACTGATTTAATTAGTGCCATTTTACTTATTCTTACTTACTGCCCAGTCCACATGAACAGAAGTCAAAATGCTAGAGAAGAACTCATTTAGGGTCTCACCACTGCCACAGAAATCCAGCTCTTGCCCTTTGGCTGTGCTATTTTTCGGTCCTGTTTCGTGCTTCTTTAATTTTTCCTGTTTTAATAGTTGCACTGGTGATGTTTTGCACGTGCATGTCTTTAAAGTTCCACAGCTTATTCTCTATACCTGTCATTCATCAAGCTCTATTGGTAGAAAAAGTATAGGACACACTAAAGAGTTAACCTTAGAAAGGGGCTCTTTGGGTAAATACAGTGTCACTTACAGGACTAGCGTGATTCTGTAGAGTATGCTGTTGCCCAGATGGTTTAAGCGACTCTGTTTATCACTTGGGTGTTTTTTATTTATTTATATTTCATCCATCTTTATTCTTTGGCCTGTGTGGACCTCCCATTGCAGTGGCCTTTCTCGTTGCAGAGCACCAGCTCTGGGTGCTTGCTCTCCAGAGTGCTGGCTCATAATTGGACACACCTGTCCAGCTGCTCCGTGGCACGTGGGATCTTCCCAGGCCAGGGATTGAACCGGTGCCCCCTGCACTTCAAGGTAGGCTCATTACCCACTGGACCCCAGGGAAGCCCACTTGGGTGTTATTTTACAAATAAAATGCCTGCCACTTCCACTGTACTAAGGATGTGTTATTCATCTATTGATGAGCTTTCTTTTATTATAGCACTAGTGTTTTGCAGCTGATGAGTAGTGGTCCTGAAATTTTGTTGTCTTGGCTCATCACAAAGTTACCTGTAAAATTTCTCCATTGAGCAAAGTACAGATTTATTTTATGAACTGGAAAAGGCTCTTTGAGAAAACTCCTCTTTTTGTCTTGGTCAAGCCCTCCGTTTGTCAGGAGTCTGAGTTATCTGTGGAAAGAGGATCGTCTTTGTGCCTGGAGTGTGGAGGCAGGAAGGAGTTTCAAAGGCCTGAGTCCAGCCTGGGTGAGGGTGGGGAGGAGGTGGGGCGCAGTCGTCTGAAATCTGTTTGCATTTTTCTGTGTGTTGTTTTTCTGCTTCTGGTGTCTTTTTGAAGCAAGTGGTCATGGTTTAGAGAGGTGGTCACAGTTATGAAAACGAACACCTTATAGCACCTGGGCTGCAGTTTGTTTAATAGCTAAAGAATTGCTGCATTTTACATTGTTTTCTGACCTTGACACAAAAATCCTAGTACAGAAGTTCGTGGTGCACCTTCTCGGTGTTCTCAGATCTGAGAGATGTCTCCAGCGTTCCTCATAAGGTTCAACTGTGTACTTAAAAGTCAGAGTGAAGCAACTGAAGGGTCTGCTAGCCCTGAGCACTGGGAAGTTCTAGAACCGTGTGTCCCAGGGACGATAACCCCGGAAGTACCTGTGGCCCCGTTAGACTGCCTGCCAGGAGAGCCGTGGCAGCTCGGCCTTTCCTGGGTAGAGGCACGTGCCTTCAAGAGGAGACGTCCAGGCTCCAGGCATTTTAGCCTCCCCTCCCGGGGCTCAGATGGTAGAGCATCTGCCTGCCATGTGGAGGCCCAGGTTAGATTCCTGGAGAAGGGAATGGCTTGCCCACTCCAGTGTTCTTTCCTGGAGAGTTCCATGGACAGAGGAGCCTGGAGGGCTCCAGTCCGTGGGATCGCTGAGTTCGCTCCACTGATGGACTAACACTTGCACTTTCCACCCTCTGGGAAGAAAGAGCCCTTTGTTGTGTTTTTTCCCCATTTATTTCATTAACTCCTGTAGAGCATTTTGGTGCTGATGCATGAGTCAGTCTAGCTTGGAGGTGTGTTGATGTGGTCCCCACGTGACACTCCATCACCTCCTACCAGCCAGTTTTTGTTTTTTTTTTCTCCAGTTTCACTGAGAAGTAAATGACAAACATCACTGTGTAAGTTTCATTAGGTGAATAGCACCTCTCAAATTTCTCCTCCAAAAATTCTTGGCAGATGTTTAAAAACTTAAGACAAATACCTAACTTACCCTGTAATTTATCATTTAAGGAAGGATTCGTTTAGACATTTCTTAAGATATACATGCAGTCACGGTGCGCGCCCTTTTTTAAAGCTTCTGACTAGACTGTTGAAAAAGAAGTCTGTATTCCAGGTGCTGCGGGCCCCCAATAAGTCTTTTTTTATTTATTTTTTTATTTTTTTAAAGATTTATTTATTTATTTATTTATTTTGGGCAGGGGTCAGGTTGGGGAAGGCGGGGACGGGCGGGCCACTTCTATTGGTCTTTCGTTTCTCTATGTTCATCCGTCTTTTGTTCTTTGGCTCCTGTGGGCCTCCCGTCGCAGTGGCGTCTGTCATCGCAGAGCGCTGGCTCTGGGCGCATGCGCTCCAGAGCTCCGGCTTGGTAATGGGATACATCGGTCCAGCCGCTCCGCGGCACGTGGGATCTTCCCAGGCCAGGGATCGAACCAGCGCCCCTTGCACTGCAAGGCGGTGTCCTTATCCACTGGACCACCAGGGGAAGCCCCCCCAATAAGTCTTTGATAAGTCATGCAAAGTGTTGAGAAGGCATAGGTGGCTGAAATGACATGAAAATGGTTTCCAGGGTTGTCTGCGCGTGGTGGTCAGGGGAGCCACCGCCTGCAGAATCCCGATTCAGGGTCAAGGCTCCGGAACCCCGCTGCTCCCAATGAACTGTGTGATGCACACAGAAGACGTTGGGAAGAGAGGGTCGAGCTAAGTGAATTGTCTTGGTAATACCTGATTGGTCTTTTAGCTGCAAAACTGGGGGTGGAAGGGAATATGAAACTTTTAAAAATGGTGGTTGCGGTTGTTTTTTTCTAGTGTTATTGTTGATATCCCTATTTGAATGTAAAGTCCCTAACAAAAGAGGCAGACTGCCTTTAGACTGCTTTTCCCTTTTTAAGTTTGCTGATGCATGAGTCAGTCTAGCTTGGAGGTGTGTTGATGTGGTCCCCACGTGACACTCCATCACCTCCTACCAGCCAGTTTTTGTTTTTTTTTTCTCCAGTTTCACTGAGAAGTAAATGACAAACATCACTGTGTAAGTTTCATTAGGTGAATAGCACCTCTCAAATTTCTCCTCCAAAAATTCTTGGCAGATGTTTAAAAACTTAAGACAAATACCTAACTTACCCTGTAATTTATCATTTAAGGAAGGATTCGTTTAGACATTTCTTAAGATATACATGCAGTCACGGTGCGCCCTTTTTTAAAGCTTCTGACTAGACTGTTGAAAAAGAAGTCTGTATTCCAGGTGCTGCGGGCCCCCAATAAGTCTTTTTTTATTTATTTTTTTATTTTTTTAAAGATTTATTTATTTATTTATTTATTTTGGGCAGGGGTCAGGTTGGGGAAGGCGGGGACGGGCGGGCCACTTCTATTGGTCTTTCGTTTCTCTATGTTCATCCGTCTTTTGTTCTTTGGCTCCTGTGGGCCTCCCGTCGCAGTGGCGTCTGTCATGCATGAGCGCTGGCTCTGGGCGCATGCGCTCCAGAGCTCCGGCTTGGTAATGGGATACATCGGTCCAGCCGCTCCGCGGCACGTGGGATCTTCCCAGGCCAGGGATCGAACCAGCGCCCCTTGCACTGCAAGGCGGTGTCCTTATCCACTGGACCACCAGGGGAAGCCCCCCCAATAAGTCTTTGATAAGTCATGCAAAGTGTTGAGAAGGCATAGGTGGCTGAAATGACATGAAAATGGTTTCCAGGGTTGTCTGCGCGTGGTGGTCAGGGGAGCCACCGCCTGCAGAATCCCGATTCAGGGTCAAGGCTCCGGAACCCCGCTGCTCCCAATGAACTGTGTGATGCACACAGAAGACGTTGGGAAGAGAGGGTCGAGCTAAGTGAATTGTCTTGGTAATACCTGATTGGTCTTTTAGCTGCAAAACTGGGGGTGGAAGGGAATATGAAACTTTTAAAAATGGTGGTTGCGGTTGTTTTTTTCTAGTGTTATTGTTGATATCCCTATTTGAATGTAAAGTCCCTAACAAAAGAGGCAGACTGCCTTTAGACTGCATTTACTGCTCTTGACGACTCCAGTTGTGTGTAAATATTAGAAACCAGCAGGGTCCTGCATTCCAAGAATCACTTGAGCAGGGCCAGGAAGACAAGTGTCCTGGCTGGTATTGTAGTCAGCCTCCCCAGCTCTCCTGCTGTTTCTAATCTGTGTGCACAGCCGTGAAAAAACTGGACTGACATTTACAGCCTCAGCAGGGAGACACTTGACGAGGGAATGTTAAAGACTCCGGCACCTCCGATTCAAAGTGGCCACCACACAGGATAAATCTTCACAGGAGAGCTCGTCTGCACGTCCCCGATGCCATAATGAGGGTGTCTGTAATGAAGCAAAGAAGTGGAACAGTCAACCCTGCCCCCCTCGCCCCCCCAAGCTCAACTTTTTAGCAGTCAGATAGTTATTGTTGTCTCTTTCAGACCTAAATATCTAACGGGAGAATCTCATTCTGTATCCTGAAGGATCTTTTCCTTGTGAACTGCTTTCTGAAGGCTGTTTCCTTTCATCCTCACTCCTCGAAGGGTTTTTACCGGGAGGTTCCTCAGGAAATACCCTTCCCCATCAACTATGAATAAAAGTAAAATTCCCTGGAACCTTCCCTAATGGGCACGGAGAAGAGGGTCAGTTGCTTTCTGCCTCCAGTTCGACAGCCTCCCTCCTGGGCTGTGTCCCAGTGAGCTCTGGGCGTGTGTGCTGGAATACCAGCCATGCAATTAGGTTGGCTGCACAGTGTCTGGTTGACTTCAGTTAAGAGTTTCTTCCCCTATGGGAATAAGACCAGACAGACTGTCATTTGCTATTACTAATTCTGCTTAGCATTATCACTGGAGCTTTTTTTTTTTTTTTTGTAATTAGCTATCTTAGTTGGCTCTTAAATTTTAATAGCCAATTGAAGCTACGTTTTAGCCAAGTTCCATATCTAAATTGCATTCAGTCCATTAACAAAGTTGGTTAAAAGGCTATTAAAACAAAAGCCAATATATGGTGGTTTGCGCTTGCATCTCTGCAGCAGGAGCAATGCCAGCCTCCCCAGGATCGCTCTCGGAAGGAACTTTCTCTCCCCAAAGTTGCCCAAGAGCGGGACTCCACTTCTTCTGAGTAGCGAGAAATCAGCATCAACAAGATTTTCTAGGATGTTCACATATTAGAGCATGTCACTGCTGACCCCCCTTTTCCTTTCTGTGTGTTTTCTTGTGGGTTTGGTTTTATTTGGGTGGTGGTGTAGAAAGGAAGGGGCATTTACTATTCCAAGTTAAAATTGATGGGCTTTGAAAAGTGAGTAATTGAAGTGATGTTTTTCTCCATTTCAGCTGATCAAAATTATTAGCAAAACCATCTGAGGCACCTTCTGGTAGAATTGTAGTCTTGCTGGGTTTTAGTTTGTAAAACATTCTGCCAGACATTAAAAAAAAAAAATTGTAGACAAGCCAGCACATAGGCTCAGAGCCCTCGTGCCTAAGTGATGGTCCCCATTGTTGGTGTTTTTTAATTCAGACCATTTCTAACACTGACACCCCCTTGACCCTTTGTAGATTGGTTTGCCATGATTACTTTCTGCGTGGAGTGCCCCCTTCCTCTGCATTGGGACAGGGCATCTGTTTTCCATTTTCAAAGATCCTTAATTTCAAAAATTCTTATGATTTGTGAAACAGGCTGTCAAAAGAAATTAGACCAGTACAGGCACGTTCAGCTGACATTTCCTCTCTGGATCGTCAGGGCCCTGGGGATGAAGATGTGGGGCAAAGCCAGCAAGAAGAGGGCCTGTTACCCTGGCGTGGCCGAGTGTGTCCGAACTCGTCCCTGCCCTGAGCCTGCCCATCTGCCAGGGCCCTGTTGACCCCCATCAAAAATGTACAGTTTTTATACTTTCCCTGATGCTACTTTCCCTGGCTGATGCTCCTGTTAGCTTTCTCTCACTCGGAACAGTCAAGCCTTAGCTAGTCCAATTAAGCCAATTGAAGCTACGTTTAGCCAAGTTCCATATCTAAATTGCATTCAGTCCATTAACAAAGTTGGTTAAAGGCTATTAAAACAAAAGCCAATATATGGTGGTTTGCGCTTGCATCTCTGCAGCAGGAGCAATGCCAGCCTCCCCAGGATCGCTCTCGGAAGGAACTTTCTCTCCCCAAAGTTGCCCAAGAGCGGGACTCCACTTCTTCTGAGTAGCGAGAAATCAGCATCAACAAGATTTTCTAGGATGTTCACATATTAGAGCATGTCACTGCTGACCCCCCTTTTCCTTTCTGTGTGTTTTCTTGTGGGTTTGGTTTTATTTGGGTGGTGGTGTAGAAAGGAAGGGGCATTTACTATTCCAAGTTAAAATTGATGGGCTTTGAAAAGTGAGTAATTGAAGTGATGTTTTTCTCCATTTCAGCTGATCAAAATTATTAGCAAAACCATCTGAGGCACCTTCTGGTAGAATTGTAGTCTTGCTGGGTTTTAGTTTGTAAAACATTCTGCCAGACATTAAAAAAAAAAAATTGTAGACAAGCCAGCACATAGGCTCAGAGCCCTCGTGCCTAAGTGATGGTCCCCATTGTTGGTGTTTTTTAATTCAGACCATTTCTAACACTGACACCCCCTTGACCCTTTGTAGATTGGTTTGCCATGATTACTTTCTGCGTGGAGTGCCCCCTTCCTCTGCATTGGGACAGGGCATCTGTTTTCCATTTTCAAAGATCCTTAATTTCAAAAATTCTTATGATTTGTGAAACAGGCTGTCAAAAGAAATTAGACCAGTACAGGCACGTTCAGCTGACATTTCCTCTCTGGATCGTCAGGGCCCTGGGGATGAAGATGTGGGGCAAAGCCAGCAAGAAGAGGGCCTGTTACCCTGGCGTGGCCGAGTGTGTCCGAACTCGTCCCTGCCCTGAGCCTGCCCATCTGCCAGGGCCCTGTTGACCCCCATCAAAAATGTACAGTTTTTATACTTTCCCTGATGCTACTTTCCCTGGCTGATGCTCCTGTTAGCTTTCTCTCACTCTCGGAACAGTCAAGCCTTAGCTTTGCTTGTGATGTCCTGCCTACGGAAGGCCACCTGGCAGACAAATTCTAGTGAAATCTAAGCGTTTGTTATAATTACATTTCCATTGTAAGTATGTTTCGTAGTCCACATTCACACATGACCTTTCATCTGGACTTATTCTGTAGCCTTTGGCTCCATGGCAGGGTGCCATCAGTGCGTGCGACTGCCTTGACCTGGGTGAAGAGCGTCACCTGTCGGAGCAGAGGACCAGAAATGCTGGAGGGCCTCTCTGGTGGTTTTTCTCTGCCAGAAGCTGATGGAAGAAGACAGGGTCATTTTATCCAGTGTTAGATTACATGCAGTCAGATTTGTTGTTTAGTCACTCAGTCATGTCCGACGCTTTGCAATCCCGTGGACTTCCGCAAGCCAGGCTTCCCTGTCTTTCACTGTCTCCCGGAGTTTGCTCAAACTCATGTCCATTGAGCCAGTGATGCCATCCAACTATCTCATCCTCTGTTGCCCCCTTCCCCTCCTGCCCTCAGTCTTTCCCAGCGTCAGGGTCTTCTTCCAGTGAGCCGTCTCTTGGCATCAGGTGGCCAAGTGTTGGAGCTTCAGCTTCAGCATCAGTCCTCCCAGTGAATATTCAGGGTTGCTTTCCTTTAGGATGGACTGGTTTGATCTCCTTGCAGTCCAAGAGACTCCCAAGAGTCTTCTCCAGCACCACAGTTCAAAAAACATCAGTTTTTCAGCACTCAGTCAACCCTTCCTCTGCATTGGGACAGGGCATCTGTTTTCCATTTTCAAAGATCCTTAATTTCAAAAATTCTTATGATTTGTGAAACAGGCTGTCAAAAGAAATTAGACCAGTACAGGCACGTTCAGCTGACATTTCCTCTCTGGATCGTCAGGGCCCTGGGGATGAAGATGTGGGGCAAAGCCAGCAAGAAGAGGGCCTGTTACCCTGGCGTGGCCGAGTGTGTCCGAACTCGTCCCTGCCCTGAGCCTGCCCATCTGCCAGGGCCCTGTTGACCCCCATCAAAAATGTACAGTTTTTATACTTTCCCTGATGCTACTTTCCCTGGCTGATGCTCCTGTTAGCTTTCTCTCACTCTCGGAACAGTCAAGCCTTAGCTTTGCTTGTGATGTCCTGCCTACGGAAGGCCACCTGGCAGACAAATTCTAGTGAAATCTAAGCGTTTGTTATAATTACATTTCCATTGTAAGTATGTTTCGTAGTCCACATTCACACATGACCTTTCATCTGGACTTATTCTGTAGCCTTTGGCTCCATGGCAGGGGTGCCATCAGTGCGTGCGACTGCCTTGACCTGGGTGAAGAGCGTCACCTGTCGGAGCAGAGGACCAGAAATGCTGGAGGGCCTCTCTGGTGGTTTTTCTCTGCCAGAAGCTGATGGAAGAAGACAGGGTCATTTTATCCAGTGTTAGATTACATGCAGTCAGATTTGTTGTTTAGTCACTCAGTCATGTCCGACGCTTTGCAATCCCGTGGACTTCCGCAAGCCAGGCTTCCCTGTCTTTCACTGTCTCCCGGAGTTTGCTCAAACTCATGTCCATTGAGCCAGTGATGCCATCCAACTATCTCATCCTCTGTTGCCCCCTTCCCCTCCTGCCCTCAGTCTTTCCCAGCGTCAGGGTCTTCTTCCAGTGAGCCGTCTCTTGGCATCAGGTGGCCGAAGTGTTGGAGCTTCAGCTTCAGCATCAGTCCTCCCAGTGAATATTCAGGGTTGCTTTCCTTTAGGATGGACTGGTTTGATCTCCTTGCAGTCCAAGAGACTCCCAAGAGTCTTCTCCAGCACCACAGTTCAAAAAACATCAGTTTTTCAGCACTCAGCCTTCTTTATGCTCCAACTCTTACATCCATCAAATTAATACACTATTAAAAATGTATATGCAACATTGGCCTTTGATAAAAATAGAACTGGTTTCAAAAAGCGGGTCAGGAACTCTAAAGAGTTCAGGGCTTGGAGGTTTGTCCCATGAAGACTGAAGGCATGGCTTTTCAGGGGCCCCTTTAGCTGCAGCTGGATGGCCTTTGTGGGCTTTGAGTGGATGTTTGCAATATATGTTAGACCTCCATTACTCACACATTTTAAATTTATTTTTAAGAAATTTCATCTTTGGAATAGGTAATACATGTAATAGTATATGAATGCCGATGAGAGTCTCTCAAAGCATCTTTCTGTTGCTGAGGGCAAGCCCTGTGCTGCACACGGTTTCAGACCTCCCTCCCGCTCCCTCTCTGTCCCTCTCTAGCTCCGACTCTCAGTCTCCTGAACCCCTACTCTTTCCTCTCCTCATCTCCACCAGCTCTTCAGCATGGTACTTTCAGCATGGTACAACATGGTACTGTGTTCCGAACTCATTGTGGATGGTGACTGCAGCCATGAAATTAAAAGACCTTTGCTCCTTAGAAGGAAAGTTACGACGAACCTAGACTGTGTATTAAAAAGCAGAGACATCACTTTGGTGACAAAGGTCCATCTAGTCAAGGCTATGGTGTTTTCCCAGTAGTTGTGTATGGATGTGAGAGCTGAACCATGATGAAGGCTGAACAAAGAATGGATGCCTTCAAACTGTGGTGCTGGAGAAGAGAGTCCCTTGGACTGCAAAGAGATCAAACTGGTCCATCCTAAAGGAAATCAACCCTGAATATTCATTGGAAGGACTGATGTTGAAGTTGAAGCTCTTAATACTCTGGCCACCTGGTATGAAGAGACGACTCATTGGAAAAGACCTTGATGTTGGGAAAGATTGAGGACAAAAGGAGAGGGGGTGACAGGATGAGATGGTTGGATGACATCACTGACTCAACAGGCATGAGTTTGAGCAAACTCTGGGAGATGGTGAAGGACAGGGAAGCCTGGTGGCTGCAGTCCATGGGGTCTCAAAGAGTTGAACATGACTGAGCGACTGAACTGAACTCTGCCCATGTTAGGAAATTAAGTGCCACGCCTGAATTAAGCCAACTTAGAAAAGGGCAAAGGGTCTTAACTCGTGGCTCCTCGGTGTTTCCAGAACGTGGACACGATGGATGAAGTGGCAGAACTTGCTTACGGGGCAGTAATTAAGATCACTTTGAAGACGTGACAGATGGCAAAGCCATATTAAGTGGGCATGGAGTGTGGGGGGCTCAAGCCTCTGCTTCCTCCCCAGCAGTACCTCTAAAACCCATGCTGTCGCTAAGCCAGGAGGTTCTCGGGTCAGGTCCTGCACCGCCTCTTACAGGCAGCCCTCCCCAGCCACTGCAGGCGAGGAGTTAGCATTGGCCCAGGAGCAGGGGGCGACGCGACACACATCTTTCCTAAGCGGAATCCGAAAACTGACTGTAGCTATGTCAAGTTGACCCCGATAGCTCCGACTCTCAGTCTCCTGAACCCCTACTCTTTCCTCTCCTCATACCCATGGTACTTTCAGCATGGTACAACATGGTACTGTGTTCCGAACTCATTGTGGATGGTGACTGCAGCCATGAAATTAAAAGACCTTTGCTCCTTAGAAGGAAAGTTACGACGAACCTAGACTGTGTATTAAAAAGCAGAGACATCACTTTGGTGACAAAGGTCCATCTAGTCAAGGCTATGGTGTTTTCCCAGTAGTTGTGTATGGATGTGAGAGCTGAACCATGATGAAGGCTGAACAAAGAATGGATGCCTTCAAACTGTGGTGCTGGAGAAGAGAGTCCCTTGGACTGCAAAGAGATCAAACTGGTCCATCCTAAAGGAAATCAACCCTGAATATTCATTGGAAGGACTGATGTTGAAGTTGAAGCTCTTAATACTCTGGCCACCTGGTATGAAGAGACGACTCATTGGAAAAGACCTTGATGTTGGGAAAGATTGAGGACAAAAGGAGAGGGGGTGACAGGATGAGATGGTTGGATGACATCACTGACTCAACAGGCATGAGTTTGAGCAAACTCTGGGAGATGGTGAAGGACAGGGAAGCCTGGTGGCTGCAGTCCATGGGGTCTCAAAGAGTTGAACATGACTGAGCGACTGAACTGAACTCTGCCCATGTTAGGAAATTAAGTGCCACGCCTGAATTAAGCCAACTTAGAAAAGGGCAAAGGGTCTTAACTCGTGGCTCCTCGGTGTTTCCAGAACGTGGACACGATGGATGAAGTGGCAGAACTTGCTTACGGGGCAGTAATTAAGATCACTTTGAAGACGTGACAGATGGCAAAGCCATATTAAGTGGGCATGGAGTGTGGGGGGCTCAAGCCTCTGCTTCCTCCCCAGCAGTACCTCTAAAACCCATGCTGTCGCTAAGCCAGGAGGTTCTCGGGTCAGGTCCTGCACCGCCTCTTACAGGCAGCCCTCCCCAGCCACTGCAGGCGAGGAGTTAGCATTGGCCCAGGAGCAGGGGGCGACGCGACACACATCTTTCCTAAGCGGAATCCGAAAACTGACTGTAGCTATGTCAAGTTGACCCCGATAGATTTCTCTTTGATTTCTGAAAGTTCCCTGCCATTAGGGTTGCCAGACAAAATACAGGATACCTAGTTGTTTTTGAATGTCAGATGAACACGTAACTTCTGAGTATTAAACGTCTCCCCAGAATTGCCTGGGACATGCATTTCCTCAAAACACGATTCATTATGTATCTGAAGTTCACATGTAACTCAGTGTCCTGTATTTCTACTTGTTAAACCCCACCTGAATTGCGACTGCTGCTAATTTTCAGATAATGTGAGACAGAGCTTGGGAAAGCGCTCTGCCAAAGAGCCACGCGAAGGCAGTGCCTCCGACTGCCCGAACACATCATGTGGGAATCAGGGAGGTACACGACGGAATGCTAAAGACACATGGCTTTCATCTGCTTCCAAGAAAGGCATGATACTGCGTCTTGGGCTGCTAGAAATCCCCTTGATTAGCCTCCACAAGGAGAGAACCCTGGCAGCACACACACTCCAAGATATCAATTAACCCTCAGCTGTAGCAGGACGCAGAGAAATGGGGGTAAAACTTGTCCCCTCTGCAACAAGAGCGTGATGCCGAAACCCAGGACTGACCTTTCCAGCGCACTAGCCAGGGGCCTGACGGTGGGAAGCAGAATGGAGTGGAGCTGGAGAGCGGGTTTCATTGAACTCTGTGGCCAGTGAATACCTCTCCTAGAATTCTGTCTTCTGTTTGCTGCGACTTACCCTGGCTTCTGTATTCTAATAGTGGCTGTTTCCTAAAATACCAGTAGACTTTTAACACCGATTCACCATCATACCCTGAAGGGAAGAAGAAGGCAGACTCAAGAAGGAACTCTATTTATTGCACAGAAAAACTAATTGGAAACAAAGGGTTTGCCACTCACAGTTTATGACAGTGTCATGTGTCTTAAACAGTAGGTAGTTATTCAGGTGAACTTCTCCATCAACCTTCATGTCTTTGCACAGGACACACCCTCTGCCCTGAAGGCCCTTTTTCCTGTTTTTCATTGCTTCTTATTAATTCTTTAAAAGTCTGGCCTCATGTCCTCCGGGAAGCCTTCCCTGATTCCATCAGTGTCGTTCAGCTATCCCTCCTACTTGCTCCGTTTTACGTTTATAAACAACTCTTTATAATGACATATTGCTACGTGGTCTTTTTCCAAAAAGTGCACAAAAATAGGGGAACAATGCCCAATGTCTGCAACATAAGAGACATTTAATAAATGATTTTTTTTAGTGGGATAATTGATTTATGAAGTTATTTTAAAAACCAGAATGGTATTGCTTTAGAAGAGATTCTTAACCTCTGAATGGTAAAGAGCTCCTACTTGCTGAATTGGGCTCAGAGGGACTGGGTGCCCAGCAAAATAGAAGGAGGTGGAGGAATACCCCGTTCACCTGTCTTGGTTCAAAATCCGACTGAACTAGACACAAGTCAACAAAACATGATGCATTCATGTAGCTTGCTGTGTGGCCCCCAAACCTAATGGATGAAATCTACACCTTTTGAATCTTCATAATAAATACCCAAGAGCAAAGATTAAGAAGCAATGATTAGTCACATTATTTTTTTTTTAAAGATTTATTTATTTTGGTGGGGGTTGGGTGGGGAGGGAGGGGAGTGGGCGGGCCACTTCTATTGGTCTTTCATTTCTCTATTTTCATCTGTCTTAGTTCTTTGGCTCTTGTGGGCCTCCCATCTCGGTGGCCTCTGTTGTCGCAGCCGGCTCTGGGCGCATGCGCTCCAGAGCTCTGGCTCGGTAGTTGGGCACATCGGTCCAGCCGCTCCGCGGCACGTGGGATCTTCCCAGGCCAGGGATCGAACCGGCGCCCCTTGCACTGCAAGGCGGTGTCCTTACCCACTGGACCACCAGGGAAGCCCTAGTCACATTATTTAAGTAGGAAATGAATGCAAGATTCACAAGTACGTGACATTCCCCTGCTGTTGGTACAGAGGTTGCTTTATGTGTGCTCACGTGGTGGGCTGGGGGCGTGGGGAGGTGCCGTGTCTCCTCTGGCTGGAGGCAGTCCGAAGTCCTCGGCATTTCGAGACGCACCCCCTCCGCACAGCCCCCCGAGTCCGCAGCTCAGGCTGTTAGGTGCTCTTCCATATATTCACAGTAATTAGGCAATTTTTATGTACGAGGTGGTTTACAACACACATATCGACAGCGTTCTGACCTTTCTTCCATTTACCTGCCGTGTGTGGTATTTTGGGAAGTGAACTCCTGGTGAATGGCGGTGTCACCCTGCCTGTTGGCGCCGGGGAACGCGGGGCTGCCACCCGCCTTGGTTGCCCTCGGGAGCGGGGACCACAGGCCTCACGCGGGCACCTCAGTCTGGAATTCTCCGCCTAGAAATGCCAGCCCTGCTCTCCGCTGCCCTCCGTGGGGCCGGAGTAGTTCAGTAGTTCACAGCTTGCGCGCCCCCAGCCGAGGTGGGCATCCTGGCACGGTGCAGCCCAGCGGGGCAGGCACCCCTGTGCAGGACAATAGGTGGGGAATCTTGACACTCCCACACACCTAGAAATAGGCTCCGGGGTCATGTGTCTGGATTCAGGATTGTGTTCGCTTGAAAAAGATTTTGTCAACATTTGTCATGGAAAATGCTACCTTTCCCCTCCCCGCATTGTCTGCAGACAAGGTGGGCCTTTTCATTGCTCATCAGACTTTAGGAAACAAACATACTGTACTGTCTGTATCTCAGTATCAGTTCAGTTCAGTCACTCGGTCGTGACCCAAGTCTTGGCGACCCCATGGACTGCAGCACACCAGGCTTCCCTGTCCTTCACTCTCCTAGAGCTGGCTCAAACTCGTCCACTGACTCAGTCATGCCATCCCACCATCTTGTCCTCTGTCGTCCCCTGCTGCATCACTACAAATTGTCTGCTCATTCCCTCTCCTCACCCCTGCCCTCATGAAGGCTGTGAACATCCTACCTTTTTCCTGTTGGTGCATGCGGAAGGGCTGGTCCAGCTCTGGACCTCCGTTTCCTTCTTTACCACTTGTCCTTCTCAGCTCACCGGATCTTGTAACCTGAGACAAGAGACGTGGGCATTCTGTAATTGTGTTTGTGGTTGCTACGCATGTCCGTGGGTCATGCCATGATTCCTGCCCACTGATAATTGAGCGAACGTAGTTCCTGGCTTGTGTTTCTTGAGCACCTGCGTGTGGCGGACACAGTTTGGGGTGCCCCAGATCCGCAGAGCCGGCTCCCCTAATGATAACCACTTCTAGGCTGTTCGTGTAGCCCAGCCCTGCCAGAAGCACTCCTGTTTAAGTGCGGTATGTAACAAGTAGTGTTTGAAAGTCAATTGCCAAAAAGATCCCACCACAGAATGAAAAGGAACTAACTGTAGAAAATTAGAAAGCTACACAGAGCGGTCTTTAGCCTCAATTACCCACATTTCCCTGTCTCCCAGCAGCTGAACTCAGGGTGTCATTTGAGCAGAAGCTTGGGCCTGGCAGCTCCAGGCCCTCGGTTGCTCCTGATGTCCCCAATTATGCAATAACGGTAATCACGGATTGAGGGCTCAGTGGAGAATGTGTTTCACCGTGTCTAGAGCTCAGTAATCATGGGGGCGGAGTCCGCAGAGCAGGATTCGTTGATTTCAAATTATTGTTTGAGAAGACACTAAGTGAGGCTGGGCTTTTACAGCCTGAATCATACAGACGGGAGATGAGAATGCCCACCGCCTCCCACCCCCACCGAAGGATGCTGCAGGCAGAGGCGGACCTCCCCCTGAAAGAGGGTCTGCCCTGAGCCGCCACTCCATCCCCAAAACTTAGGGACCATTTGAGACAGAGCAGAAATCAGTATCTGGCGTTAGCTCACGTACCGCTCAAAGTATCTGGTTCTCGTGGTGCAGAACTGGGAGGTAAGATCAAGGCGAGGATGGACGACTTTCCCATTTCTCACACTCCCGAGGGCTCACAGTCTTCTCTCCGATCTGGCCATCAGCTAAGGCTTTCTCAGTTCCCTTTAGATGCCTCTGGCCTTCCTGAAAAAGTAAGGGCAGTGGTAGATTGCAAAAATAGCCACAAACTTTCCCCTCCTATCAAGTGGTGTGGCCTCTGTTCCTTGTTCCAACTATGTTGGAAATGCAAAATGAGACAAGAGACGTGGGCATTCTGTAATTGTGTTTGTGGTTGCTACGCATGTCCGTGGGTCATGCCATGATTCCTGCCCGCTGATAATTGAGCGAACGTAGTTCCTGGCTTGTGTTTCTTGAGCACCTGCGTGTGGCGGACACAGTTTGGGGTGCCCCAGATCCGCAGAGCCGGCTCCCCTAATGATAACCACTTCTAGGCTGTTCGTGTAGCCCAGCCCTGCCAGAAGCACTCCTGTTTAAGTGCGGTATGTAACAAGTAGTGTTTGAAAGTCAATTGCCAAAAGGATCCCACCACAGAATGAAAAGGAACTAACTGTAGAAAATTAGAAAGCTACACAGAGCGGTCTTTAGCCTCAATTACCCACATTTCCCTGTCTCCCAGCAGCTGAACTCAGGGTGTCATTTGAGCGGAAGCTTGGGCCTGGCAGCTCCAGGCCCTCGGTTGCTCCTGATGTCCCCAATTATGCAATAACGGTAATCACGGATTGAGGGCTCAGTGGAGAATGTGTTTCACCGTGTCTAGAGCTCAGTAATCATGGGGGCGGAGTCCGCAGAGCAGGATTCGTTGATTTCAAATTATTGTTTGAGAAGACACTGAGTGAGGCTGGGCTTTTACAGCCTGGATCATGCAGACGGGAGATGAGAACGCCCACCGCCTCCCATCCCCACCGAAGGATGCTGCAGGCAGAGGCAGACCTCCCCCTGTAAGAGGGTCTGCCCTGAGCCGCCACTCCATCCCCAAAACTTAGGGACCATTTGAGACAGAGCAGAAATTGGTATCTGGCGTTAGCTCACGTACCGCTCAAAGTATCTGGTTCTCGTGGTGCAGAACTGGGAGGTAAGATCAAGGTGAGGATGGACGACTTTCCCATTTCTCACACTCCCGAGGGCTCGCAGTCTTCTCTCCGATCTGGCCATCAGCTAAGGCTTTCTCAGTTCCCTTTAGATGCCTCTGGCCTTCCTGAAAAAGTAAGGGCAGTGGTAGATTGCAAAAATAGCCACAAACTTTCCCCTCCTATCAAGTGGTGTGGCCTCTGTTCCTTGTTCCAACTATGTTGGATAATTGCAAAATGAGACAAACGGGCTTGGAAACTACCTACACGTGGCGGCTTGCTTCCTTTTTCTGTTCCTGGGTATTCCACACCTGACTCCACATAACGAAGCCTGCGACGGCCTGCCGGAAGATGAGAGACACACACCAAGGTCCCCCTCTAAATGACGTGTGAGTGGTCTCTGGTGGCCAGCACACACCCGTGAGCCCAGCCGGGCCAGCAGAAGAGCCTCATCGTCAGTGTGCATCCAGACTGCCAAAGAGTGGAATTTTAAAGAAGTGACTGTCATTTTAAGTCACTACTCTCGGTAGTTTGTTACACAACTAACACAAGCGGATACACAACTAACACTTCCGTGGTTGTTCAGTCACTGAGACGTGTCTGGCTCCGTGGACGGCAGCACACAGGCTTCCTGTCCTTCACTGTCCTCCGAAGTGTGCTCAGACTCATGTCCATTGAATTGGTGATACCATCCCACCATCTCCTCCTCTGTCGCCCTTTTCTCCTGCCCTCAGTCTTTCCCAGCGTCAGGCTCTTTTCCAGTGAGCCACTTCTTCCCATCAGGTGGCTACAGAGCTGGAGCATCAGCTTCAGCATCAGTCCTTTCAATGAGTATTCAGGGTTGGTTTCATTTAAGACTCACTGATCTGATCTCCTTGCAGTTCAAGGAACTCTCAAGGGTGTTCTCCAACACCACAGTTCAAAGACATCAGTTCTTTGGCAAGTGCCAAAGCATTGGCACTTACTAAACATTCACAAAGCATTTACTGAGTGCCAGGCATTGTTCTGAACCGATGTGTGTTGATTCACTTCCTCCTCACAGAACACCATGAAGGGCGTGTTCTTTTCATCCACGTTTTGCACATGAGGAAGGTAGGATTCAGCCACCTGCACAAAACTACCAAAAAGCCTGGGGGCTTCCCTGATGGTCCAGTGGGTAAGGACACCGCCTTGCAGTGCAAGAGGCGCCGGTTCGATCCCTGGCCTGGGAAGATCCCACGTGCCGCAGAGTGGCTGGACTGATATGTCCAGTTACCGAGCCAGGGCTCTGGAGCGCATGTGCCCGGAGCTGGTGCTCTGCAACGAGAGAGGCCACTGCGATGTGAGGCCCACACAGGCCAAAGAACGAAGATGGATGAAAATAATTAATGAAAGATCAATAGAAGTGGCCTGCCCGCCCCACTCTCTCCCCAACCCACACCTCCCCCCGAAAAAAAATCTATTAAAAAAAAAAAAAGGCTGGCTTGAGGTACGATCAGGCTGGCAGCTTGACTTTTAACTGTTACCCACTCCTGCAGGTCTGAGCACATCCTAACCCTGCCCAGACCCCACCGCGGCCGCTCCAGGGCCTCGGGAAAGGAGCTACTAGAGCGTGGGACTCGGGCATGAGGTCAGTCATTCAACAGAGCTTTGACTATATGCTGACTAAAGCTGTGATGTGCAAACATTGTTTTACATCAGAGGCTGCAGCAGAGAAGAAAGCAGACCTAAATCCCTGCCTTCATAGAGGCTGCAGCCTCTGGGAGAGAAACAGAACACCTAAACAGGTAAAATAACCAATATGTGGGAAGGAGAGAAAGGTCAAGGGTCATGAAACTGCCTGGCTGGCATGTGACTTCTTGGTGTGAGCTGGGCTTGACCCCCTGCCTGCTGGGAAGCTGAAGCTCCCATACTCTGGCCACCTGGTGCAAAGAGACGACTCACTGAAAAAGAGCCTGATGCTGGGAAAGACTGAGGGCAGGAGGAGAAGGGGCGACAGAGGAGGAGATGGTTGGATGGCATCACCCACTCAAAGGACGTGAGTTTGAGTAAACTGTGGGAGATAGTGGAGGACAGGGAAGCCTGGGGTGCTGCAGTCCATGGGGTCACAAAGAGTCAGGCGGCACTTAGCAACTGAAAAACAAAAACATGCTGAGACTGGGATCAGGGTGCTAGGATGGGGTGGGGCTGCCTGTTATGTGCGGGGTTTGGGGCATCAGGGTAGACTTGTCAGAGTTTGGGACCAGGCCTCCCACTCCTGCCTGTTTCATGATTCAGACGCTCTGCCCTCTGACGTCAGCTGCAGTTACAGGGAGCTGTTTGAGGTCCCCTGTCTCCAGTTTGCTTCCCTGTGCCCCAGTGGTCATAGCACCCCGAACACCTGCAGGGCTTTGGGATGCAGCAGGAAGGTCACAGGTTTGGAAGCAGACAGACACGAGTGCGCCCTTCTGTGTCTCTGGCACTCAAATCTCTCATCAGGGCAACTCGGGCCCACCTTGCAGACAGAGCGCTGGCGAGCCCTGTGGATTGGGGGTCCTCTTTCCATCCATGCCCCGTGGCGAGCTGCTGTGCCCCTTCCTTCCCACCTGCTCAAAGATCACTTCTGGGAAGCTCCCTGACGTTCAACTGCTCATAATTTACTACTAACCCCATTGGATCCAAGCTGTCCCTTGGGTATCAGCCTCCTGCCCTGCCTGTGAGGCTGAGCGCGAAAGTGTAGGCAGCTGGAAGGAAGGACGTGTGAGTGTTAGATGCCCCGAACCTCGCTGGAGGTCCAGGCAGAGTGTGAATGCAGCAAGACACCCAGAGTCGTCTGTCTGCCAAGCCTGCCCTGTGGCTGGAGCCCTGCCGGCCACGCTCCTCCGCCGGCTTGTCGAGCCCTGTGAGTGAAGCCCTCTGAGCTCGCGGCTGCCCCGTGAGAGACCGCATTGCAGCTCCAGTGGCCGGAGCTCCCCGCCCCACCACCCCCGAGGGCCACAGCCCTTCCACTGCCTGCAGACACGGTCTTAGGCTCCGATCCCTCAGACTTTCTCTTGTCTCCCTCTCCTGGCCTGAGCTTTTAAGGAACACACAGTGCAATAGGCAAATTGTTGAGAGATGTACGTTTTAGAGTCTCATCCCCAGGTCAAATCGCAGCGTGGTCCTTTTGAGCTGTGTGTCCTTGGGCGAGAAAGCGTCCCTCTCTGAGCCTCAGTTTCAGCAGCTATCACATGTGGACAATAGGACCTGCCTGGGGAGATTGTTAGGAGGCTAAATGAGCGCCTGGCATACAATAGGTGCTCTTTCTCATTTGCCCTTCCTGGGCCTGGATCTCCATCCAGCTTGGGCAGAGTCTCACATTTACCAGCTGGGGTTGTCAGAGCTCTGGCGATTAAGTGAACTGCATGGGTGACCCCCTTTAATATTTTCACGACCCCTTTCTCATTTTTGTCAGTAAAGTTCTTACTGTTATTTCCTCACTGTCTCCCTACTTCTCTGTTTTTCTTAATCTTTCCCTCTGTTGCAGGGAGAAAACCGGTCATGACCCCTTGATGAAACTGTGTATTTGGCTTGCCTTCCATTGCTTTTGTTACGATGGTCATACTTAATGGCTTGCCTCAGGACCCTGCCCCTCTGCCTGAAAAGTAAAATGTCCTTGTTCAGAACCCGGTCCACCTCTGGATGATAGGAGGGGAGAAATTAACACACCCTCTGCCTGAGGCTTGCCATTACAGGAGATGTTTGCAAGATTGGTGGCCTTTTTGCCCCCATCTCTGATCTATGAGAGCCTTGTTGCTTTGCTTCCTCACCTCCCCCGCCTCTGATCTGGCCTGGCGTCCAGACCTCAGTAAGATGGTCATTTCCGAGGCGCTCGCCCGCCATCTTCAGCTGCTTTCCGAATAAAGCCGTTTCCCTTGCCTCAGCAGCCTGTCTCTCAGGTCCGCTGGCTTGTCGTGCAGCAAGCAGAGCGACCTTGGACTCGGTGCCGCCTCTGCGTGGACAACCGTGCCGGTGAGGCGGAATGAGGATTATTGTGCCGACTTCCACAAACATCCGTGAGCGTGTGCATCCCGACCAGCGCTTCCAGCCGCTGCCTAATCTCCACCCCACCCTTCCAAACCCGCAGACACCAAGTTTCCGAGGTTCTCAGGTGCATGTTTTTAGTTGTTTCAAGGTCTCTGATGTCAGTGGTCTGTCACGCTTGCCGTGGGCCGGTGTGATGGAGTCGCCGCTGCCAGTCCCACACAGACGCCATCGGGACCAGAGCCGCAGCCCGTGCAAGGTGACCGCAGCCTGCGGGAGGTCAGGAGAAGGCGGCCGAGCCCTCACGTGAGCAGCGCTTCGTGATCCGTTCACTCGAAGCAACGCAGTTGGGAGACAGGTTAGTACCGAGAAGTCTGAGTCCAGGTGCGCTCTGGACCCAAAGGGGCGCTAGGAGCACTTCATTCCATTAGTCTCATGGGGTTGTCAGAGCTCTGGCGATTAAGTGAACTGCATGGGTGACCCCCTTTAATATTTTCACGACCCCTTTCTCATTTTTGTCAGTAAAGTTCTTACTGTTATTTCCTCACTGTCTCCCTACTTCTCTGTTTTTCTTAATCTTTCCCTCTGTTGCAGGGAGAAAACCGGTCATGACCCCTTGATGAAACTGTGTATTTGGCTTGCCTTCCATTGCTTTTGTTACGATGGTCATACTTAATGGCTTGCCTCAGGACCCTGCCCCTCTGCCTGAAAAGTAAAATGTCCTTGTTCAGAACCCGGTCCACCTCTGGATGATAGGAGGGGAGAAATTAACACACCCTCTGCCTGAGGCTTGCCATTACAGGAGATGTTTGCAAGATTGGGGGCCTTTTTCCCCCCATCTCTGATCTATGAGAGCCTTGTTGCTTTGCTTCCTCACCTCCCCCGCCTCTGATCTGGCCTGGCGTCCAGACCTCAGTAAGATGGTCATTTCCGAGGCGCTCGCCCGCCATCTTCAGCTGCTTTCCGAATAAAGCCGTTTCCCTTGCCTCAGCAGCCTGTCTCTCAGGTCCGCTGGCTTGTCGTGCAGCAAGCAGAGCGACCTTGGACTCGGTGCCGCCTCTGCGTGGACAACCGTGCCGGTGAGGCGGAATGAGGATTATTGTGCCGACTTCCACAAACATCCGTGAGCGTGTGCATCCCGACCAGCGCTTCCAGCCGCTGCCTAATCTCCACCCCACCCTTCCAAACCCGCAGACACCAAGTTTCCGAGGTTCTCAGGTGCATGTTTTTAGTTGTTTCAAGGTCTCTGATGTCAGTGGTCTGTCACGCTTGCCGTGGGCCGGTGTGATGGAGTCGCCGCTGCCAGTCCCACACAGACGCCATCGGGACCAGAGCCGCAGCCCGTGCAAGGTGACCGCAGCCTGCGGGAGGTCAGGAGAAGGCGGCCGAGCCCTCACGTGAGCAGCGCTTCGTGATCCGTTCACTCGAAGCAACGCAGTTGGGAGACAGGTTAGTACCGAGAAGTCTGAGTCCAGGTGCGCTCTGGACCCAAAGGGGCGCTAGGAGCACTTCATTCCATTAGTCTCATGGACGTTTTCCTTTTTTACGTGTGCTTAAGAGTGAATAATAACATCTAAAAAGAGTTACATGTAAACCATTCTCAGCCCTTTTCATGAGTATAAAAATTCTAAGGGATGAGAAAGCATTTTGTCTTTAACTAGCAGATTTCCCCCCATTTTAGGATATACATGAAACATTGACTTTCTTTTCTTTTTCTGATGTATTTCACTCTGTGGGATGCTCTCTAGGTCCATCCACATCTCTGCAAATGGAACAATTTTGTTCCTTTTCATGGCTGAGTAATAGTCCATTTAAGTGGGGCATATATGTATACGTATGACTGATTCACTCTGTGGTACAGCAGAAAATACAACACTAAAGCAACTATATTCCAATAAAAATTTAAAAACTACCTTGGTGCTTCTCACAAAGCAGTGAGCCTCCATGTCAGTGAAACACTGTAATAACGTTTTAACACTGCAGTGAACTGACCTCAGGGTCCCTTCTGGGTCAGGGTGAGAATTCCTTGGGGCTGTAGACTGAGGAGCAGGGTTGTTTGAGTCTTAGGCATCTGATTTGAGTAAGTGGTGCCAGAGTCAACGTCACTGCCAGTACCTGGCCTAACTCGGATTCCCGGCGGTCCCCAGTCTGCTGTATGTACCGTGTGAATTTTAACTAGCTCCTCCCTGATGTTAATGCTTACATGCCTGAGCACCTCTTCGTCTACTTGTTGATCCTTTTATTTTCTTCTTCTGGATGTTGCTTTTTCTTTTGTCCATTTTTCTATTAGGTCTGCTCTCCTTTTTTTGCTGATTTGCAAGAGTTTCACGCTCATTCTAGATACTGATTAATCCAATGCTAGCCTAAAGACCAGAGACAAAGTGTTGGTCGCTCAGTTGTGTCTGACTTGTTGTGACCCCATGGACTGTAGCCCATCAGGCTCCTCTGTCCATGGGATTTCCCAGAAAAGAATACTGGAGTGGGCTGTCATTTCCTTCTCCAGGGGAACTTCCCAACCCGGGAATTGAACCCATGTCTCCTGCATGGCAGGCAGATTCTCTACCACCTGAGCCACCAGGGAAGCCCAATGCTAGCACAGGCCATTTCAAATGTGTTTTTTTCCCATCCTCCAGAGCTCCTTATAAATGGCAACATGTCTGCAAGGAGCTCGTTAATTATCGACTCTCATGTGATGCTGGGCTTCATCTTTCCAAAGGACCGCTTGGCCATGACCTGACCCTTGGATGTGCCTTCCTCCAAGTCTGTTCTCCAAGGAGCTGTGTTTTGAGAGAGCCCAGCAGACTGTGCTCAGCAGACTTGCTTGCGGCTGCAGAGGCCGGTGCTGTTGAGCTTTGCCTGCGTCTGATCCCAGATTCTCTCAATCAAGTCAGGTATGTCTATGGCCAGACCGCTCCTCATGCGTCTGAGCTCAGCAAATCAGCTCGTGCTCCCTGAGTGCCGAGTCGAAATTAGGCTCTGTGGGACGTCCCTGTTGGTCCAGTAGCTAAGATGTCGCTTTCTAATGCAGGGGACATGAGTTCAATCTTTAGGGAGCTAAGATCCCTCATGCTTCAGGGTCCCAAAACCCAAAACATAAACCAAAAGCAATATTGCAACAAATGCAATAAAGATTTAAAAATAACCCACATCAAAAAATCTTTAAAAGAAGAAGAAATTAAGTTCTGGGTTTTCATTGATGAATGAGGGAAGTTCAGGTGTGGCGCAGACTTGCAGGGATGCGGGTGGAGGGGTCAGGAAGTCTTCCTGGAGGAGGCGACCTTGGACAGACCTTGAAGTTAGGAGGCATTTCTTTCCTTTCTTCCTTCCCAAACTGTTAGGTCCCCAACCCCTGTTGGTGGGTTCTGCTCTTTCTAAAGACCAGCGAAGACTCCCAGGTAGAGCCCTGCCCTTGAGAGGTGGCCACACACAGTGACCAGAAGAGACTGCAACCCTCCGATGGGGGTGTGTCCAGGGACACCAAACTCTTCATTTTAGACCTGCGGGCTTGCGTGACCCACTGAGCCCCAGAGCTTGGGACAACCACGAAGGCTGACCCTGCCCTGTGCCCCCACGGAGCCCAGTTCTCATCAGGCAGGGGGAGGCCAGAGGCAGTGGGGTCTCTGGAGATCCTGAGGATGGGCTTGGGGTAAAGAGCCCCAGTTCAATTCCATTTTGCTTTTTCTGTCCATGACGTCAAAGACACTCTGGAGGGCAGCACGTGTGTTCTCCTCCAGTAATAGTGTGGTAGAGAAGAATTCATTCGTCTTAAAAGAAAAAGAGTCACAAAAGATCCACATTGATAGAAAACATAGTGCTGAAAATAAGAAAAAGTAATGAATAACATTCCCACATAATAGTGGCTAAAAGTGAAAGAGTCCTCGGCCGTGGTTACAAGTTGAGCTCAAATTGAAGGGGCTTTGTAATGCTGATAAAATGGCCGTCCTTTCCAGGAAAAAAACATATTGTACCGTATATTACAGTGGTCCAAAGAGGAGGAAATTCGATAGGAGGGAAGCAGCTTCAGGATGAGGTGTGGCGATCGGGAGCTGATGGCCAGCGGTGCTGGGCAGCGCTGCTGAATTGGAGAGGAGCCGGTACAGAAATGCAGGGATTGACCACAGGCGATGAAGTGTTTTCTCCGCATCTCTGTGCTCCTAACGGGCGGTGGGTGCCTCTCAGCCTGTGTGCGTCCATGATCAGTCGTGCCTGATTCTTTGCGACCCCAGGGTTATCGCCCATCTGGTTCCTCTGCCCGTGGGAGTTTTCCAGGCAAGAATGCTGGAGTGAGTTGCCATTTCCTCCCCCGGGGGGTCTTCCTGACCCAGGGATCGGACCTGTGTCTCCTGCGTCTCCTGTATTGGCAGGCAGGTTTGTTACCTGTGAGCCAGCGAGGAAGCCTGCAGTGCAGGAGACCTGGGTTTGATGCTGAAGATACAGAAGCCACGGGATGGGAGGAGTCTGCCTCCCCGAATCACCCTAGGAGAAGCGACATCTGCCCGTCTTTGGGCTTGACATGAATGAGAAGTAAACCTCTGTTGTACTTGAAACCATTAATCCCTTGTGAGTTTGCTTCTGCTTGCGCTAGGGTTCCTACACAAAGATAGTTTGCCTGGAGTTTGCCCCACTCCTGGTCTGACACTTTTTTTTTTATCCTTTGAGACTGAGTTAGCTTGAGCGAGAGTTTTAGTTTAAGGCATCCCTTAACATCCCAACTAATTAACTAGTTAGGATTTACTGATGAGACCTCTGGGCAGTGGTCTCATAGCCCTGGAAAGCTGGAGGGCCCCCCAGTCCCGCCCCTGCCCTGAACCCTAACTCGGCATTTGAGATCAAAATGCATCTCCCTCTGGTCCTTGTGAAGGGCGAGATGGTACCGGGGCAGGACAACAGCCTGGAACAGCTCCAGGCGGGGAGAGCATCTCTGGAATCAGAAGGAGCCTCCTCTTGAGCCCCAGCCAGCCCTGGAAACACGCACTCTCCCTTAGCTCAGACAGACATCGCCTGGTCAGCGTCCAGGTGGTCCATGTCCCTATTCAGGCTTCAGGGGGCGTTGGCTGGCTTCGTGCTGGTCCCAGCTTCTCTGTCCACCAGCCAAGGTCTTAAGGGTCCAGAGGCTCCCCAGGCTGGGGGTGGCCATCCCTGAGAGCCTGGACTGGCTCAGGAGGGTCCGGAGACCTGTGACGTAAGCGAGGCAGCGTCTGGGGCAGGTTGCACTGTCGGCAGGTGGCCGCCGCGGGATCCTCTGTGCTCCGGGAGGGCGTCCCCACTTCCCTGCAGAGGCGGAGTCTCAGCCCCTCCCCTTGGCTCTGGGGGGGCTTGTGTCTTGGGCTCCTGAGGCTGGGTAACAAATCACCCAAACTGGGTGACTTCAAGTAGCAGGAGTTTATTCTCCTGCTGATCCTTCAGGACCATCAAGGCTTCAAGGTGCTGGCAGGGCCATGGTCCCCCCGAGGCTCCGGGGGAGTCTGCTCCTTGCCTCTTCCTAGTTTCTGGTGGCGGCCGGCCATCGTGCTGCTCCTCAGGGCTGCAGCCCCGAGTCTCTGCCTGCGTCCTCACGCGCCCTCCCCTCGGGTCTGTTCTGGGTCTGCAGATCTGAATCCTCCTCTCCTCATCGAGGCACTCCGTCCATGGGGCCAGGACATTTTTTGAACCCCCCCCCCAGGGACTTACCCGATTTTTTTAGGGTTCCTGCACAAAGATAGTTTGCCTGGAGTTTGCCCCACTCCTGGTCTGACACTTTTTTATCCTTTGAGACTGAGTTAGCTTGAGCGAGAGTTTTAGTTTAAGGCATCCCTTAACATCCCAACTAATTAACTAGTTAGGATTTACTGATGAGACCTCTGGGCAGTGGTCTCATAGCCCTGGAAAGCTGGAGGGCCCCCCAGTCCCGCCCCTGCCCTGAACCCTAACTCGGCATTTGAGATCAAAATGCATCTCCCTCTGGTCCTTGTGAAGGGCGAGATGGTACCGGGGCAGGACAACAGCCTGGAACAGCTCCAGGCGGGGAGAGCATCTCTGGAATCAGAAGGAGCCTCCTCTTGAGCCCCAGCCAGCCCTGGAAACACGCACTCTCCCTTAGCTCAGACAGACATCGCCTGGTCAGCGTCCAGGTGGTCCATGTCCCTATTCAGGCTTCAGGGGGCGTTGGCTGGCTTCGTGCTGGTCCCAGCTTCTCTGTCCACCAGCCAAGGTCTTAAGGGTCCAGAGGCTCCCCAGGCTGGGGGTGGCCATCCCTGAGAGCCTGGACTGGCTCAGGAGGGTCCGGAGACCTGTGACGTAAGCGAGGCAGCGTCTGGGGCAGGTTGCACTGTCGGCAGGTGGCCGCCGCGGGATCCTCTGTGCTCCGGGAGGGCGTCCCCACTTCCCTGCAGAGGCGGAGTCTAAGCCCCTCCCCTTGGCTCTGGGGGGGCTTGTGTCTTGGGCTCCTGAGGCTGGGTAACAAATCACCCAAACTGGGTGACTTCAAGTAGCAGGAGTTTATTCTCCTGCTGATCCTTCAGGACCATCAAGGCTTCAAGGTGCTGGCAGGGCCATGGTCCCCCCGAGGCTCCGGGGGAGTCTGCTCCTTGCCTCTTCCTAGTTTCTGGTGGCGGCCGGCCATCGTGCTGCTCCTCAGGGCTGCAGCCCCGAGTCTCTGCCTGCGTCCTCACGCGCCCTCCCCTCGGGTCTGTTCTGGGTCTGCAGATCTGAATCCTCCTCTCCTCATCGAGGCACTCCGTCCTATCGGACCGAAGGCCCACCCAGCTCCAGGAGGATCTCAGTTTTTCAAATAAATTTTAATGTATTTATTTTTGACTGTGCTGGGTCTTCGTTGCCGAGCCCGGGCTTTCTCTGGTGGCCGTGTGCGGGCTTCCCATGGCCGTGGCTTCTCTCGCTGCTGAGCACGGGCTCTCGGGACGCGGGCTTCAGTCATTGTGGCCTGTGGACTTGGTTGTTCCACGGCGTATGGGATCTCCTCAGACCAGAGATCGAACCCGTGTCCCTGCACTGGGAGGCGGATTCCTCACCTCTGGACCACCAGGGAAGTTTAGGATCTCATTTTAATTAATCACATCTGCAAAGACTCTATGTCCAAATAAAGTGACGTGCTGAGGCTCTGGCCGTACATGATCTGGAGGGGAGCACTCTCCAGCCAGGCGCAGCATGTGATGGGTGACCCACAGAGGGGGCCGGGGCGATGCCCTGCTGCCCACAGTCCCCTGGGTCAGAGCCGAGAAAGCCTTCCCACCGCCTGGGGAAGCCCAAACTAGTCCTCCCGGAGGGACGCCCGGAGGAGCCCTGAGGCTGTGTGGACGGTCCTCACACACCCCGGCCCCCCGGCTCCGTCTCAGCCACCAGCCGACTGCTCCAGAGCGAGAAGCCCTTGGCCCAAACTGCCCGGCGGGAGCCGAGCTGCCTCCTCAAGTGCTGACTGCAGACACGGTGAGAGATGCTGCCGTGGGTAGACGGCTGCTCCCTCCTCCAAATGCATCTGTGGTCGCCCTAACTCCCAGGACCTACGGATGTGGCTGGATTTGGGGATCAGGTCTTCAAAAGGGGTAATTAAGGTTAAACGAGGTGATGAAGGTGAGGCCCTGATTCCAACGTTAACTGTTGTTCGTGTAAGAAGAGGAAGACACACCAACAGGTGTAGGTGCACAGAGGCAAGGCCACGAGGGGACACAGCGAGCAGGTGGCGGCCTGCAACTTAGGAGAGAGGCCTCAGGAGAAACCAGACTTGCCGACACCTTGATTTTGTACTTCTGGCCTCCAAAACTATGAGAAAAAAAAAAGCAAAACTCTGTTGTTTCAGCCACCGGTCTATAGTCTGTTACTCTAGCAGCCCGGCAAATGAATTCAGATAAGACCATGGCGATTGTTGTTTTAAGTCGTGAAGTTTGGGGGCTGTTTGTTATGCAGCAGGAGTGAATGATAGAGAATGCATCCAGCTGGGGAAGTGAAGTGGGAAAGCTCGGGGACCTGAGGGTCCACTCCTGGCTCTGCCATGGTCTCCCTGGGTGGCTCTGGCCTTCCCTTTGCTCGGGGCCTTGGTGTCCCCATCTGTAAAGTGGGCCAGCCAAATGGACTCTAAGGTCTCTCACGGAACTGACTTTCTGGGTGAGTTCTGGGAAGAGCTTCGTTCAGCAAAGGAAACGGTTTGGCTTAAGGCACACTTGCCGAGAGCCTGAGTAATCTACTAACAATAATACCTACTGTTTAAGAAGCTCCTTCTGCTAGACTCGGGGTGATTTACATACATTATCCCATTAAATTAAATCTTCAGTAATTCCCTGGGGAAGGGGCGATCTTTGTCATTAAGACATGGAACAGAGAAGTAAATTATCTGGTCCAGGTTCACACAGTCCGCAAGGAGGAAGCCAGGGTCCCACCACAGTCTGATCCAGCCCATGTTCTCTCCATGGGGCATCTCCAGTTGACACTTAGGGCAAAGGCACCTAAGTATCATCTGTCACGTCCTAATTCTGTCGACGAGGGCTTTGATCGACTCCACCCTCAGTTGAAAGTGACCGTCCCCTCCCAGCTCGCTCAGACAGAGGGCCAGAGGGAGCCGGCGGCCGGCCAGCCATCTGCGAGGGGTCGGGGCATGAATGCCCGTGTTGTTTCTTAGGTAAGAACAGACAGGCTTTGAATGTCAAGGCCAAGCGAGGGGAGATGAGATCTGCCCTTTGAGGTCCTCTGCGGGCCAGACCCAGGACAGATGGCACACAGTCGCTGCTTGATATAGAATTAGGCCAAATCGAAGTTCAGGTTGAGAGGCTGTGGTTCAAGTTTCCGCGCAGCTGTCGAGAAAATGAGCTCGCCTGACGCACGGCCTCCCCCAGCGACTCAGATTCCCTTTTCTGAAAACGGCTTTTGTGTCTGACAGCTCTTTGATCCCGCGGTGCAGTCCAGTGTCTGGTCTCAGGATGTTCTGGGCCCCCAGACGGCCTGCCCGCTCTGTCAGGGTGCTGGGATCAGATGAGGGAGACAGGTCAGGGCTGCGACCGACGGAGCTCAGGCCCGAGCGCGCCCCATTTCCACAGCTTGGTGCCCGTGTGATCTCAGCCTGTCTCAGCCCGGGCTCCTCCCCGGGCGCGGGGTCAGACCCCAGACCCGGGAGCGGCTGTGAGGGTGGACACAGTCCCATGACTGCCCCAGGCAGTAAGTGCTCATTTAGTGCTATTTTCTTCTCCCTCCGGCTTCCTGGAGGGAGAGATGTATTCATTACTCCACTTGCGTGTTTGCTAGGCATTTATTGAGTGCCTACTGTGCGCCCAGCCCTCTCTGGGGTACAGTGGCTAAAGGGACACATTGGTGAAGAACGGGTGGTGGAGGGAAGTGAGGGGGGTATCAAATGAAGATATTTTCAGGAGTGACGTTGCTGTGCCTGGGAGTTCCCTTGTCTCTCAGCTACTAAAGAATCTGCCTGCAATGCAGGAGATGCCAGTTGGATCCCTGGGTCAGGAAGATCCCCTGGAGAAGGGATAGGCTCCTCACTCCAACATACTTGGGTTTCCCTGGTGGCTCAGATGGTAAAGAACCCACCTGAAATGTGAGAGACCTGAGTTCGATCTCTGAGTTGGGAAAATCCCCTGGAGAAGAGAAAGGCTGCCCACTCCAGGGTCGCTTGCCTGGAGAATTCCGTGGCTTGTCCACACGTGGCAAAGAGTCAGACACGACTGAGCGGCTTCACTTTGTTGTGCTTGGGGACGTGGGGACCTCTTCCTCCGAGGTCTCGATTTCTTTGCCTATTGTGTTTGGTGCTCCCTCCCAATCCTTCCTAGGATAGCTTTCCAATTAGATTTTTTTTTATTTGGCTGTACTAGGTCTTAGTTGCGTCACCCTGGACCTTAGCTGTGGCATGTGGGGTCTGGTTCGCTGACCAGGGATGGACCCTGGGCTCCTGCCCTGGGACCGCGGAGTCTTGGCCACTGGGCTGCCTGTGAAGTCGCTCATTTCAGATCTTAACAAGAGACCTTACTGCGTTCCCTTCACCTCCATCAGGAAGGCGCCTTTTCTCTTTCGTGCACCTGTTCCAAATTTCAATTACACAAAATGTCTTACCCACACAGTTCAGCCAGATTCCTTAGGAGGAGGGGGAAAGGGGCGCTGTAAGTATTCATAATGTGTTTGCATTATGGAATAATTACACATAATTGCTCTGCCTTGTAAATAAGTGTAAAACATTTACCAGTCTCTACAGTGGGATACACCGCGGGGCTGCCATCTCCCATGGAAGTCGCCCCTGGTGGAAGCAGGCACGGGCGACGGGCACTCTTCCCAGCCCTCCAGGCACATTTGGTATTTCCATCAGCAAGGAAGGCAAGCGGTCATTTCTAAGCCTGTAGAAATTATGCCAGTGTATTGGCTTCAAAGTGAAAGCACTCAGTCATGTCTGAGTCTTTGTGACCCCATGGACTGTAGCCCGCCAGGCTCCTCTGTCCATGGGATTCTCCAGGCAAGAAGACTGGAGTGGGCAGCCATTTCCCTTCTCCCGTGGATCTTCTTGACCCAGGGACTGCACCCAGGTCTCCTGCAGGGAGATGCCTTTCCGCTGAGCCACCAGCAAGCCCAGTGCCTTCCTAATGGAGTGTGTGCGTGATATGGACCCTGCACAGCTCTTGGAACCCATGGGGGCACAAATTGGCATCTCCCAGTTATTTGCCAGGCTGACTGTCTCTGCTCATGTCTGTGGTACCGGTGTTTCTTCCTCTGGGAGAAGTCTGTTCAGGGTCTTTCCTTTCAATTTTTCCCCAACCCCACTTTTTTTGCCTTTTTGTTTTCTTTTCTGATTTGTAGACCTTTTCTATATATGTTCTGACTTGCTGCCTAGGCTGTTTATGTGAGTGGCAGATGTCCGTGGTTTGTCTCTCTACTTTTGGATGACTGGGAATGTTCCGTTCGAGGGCAGTCTGAGTTCATTCGTCTCACGCTTGTTCGGCTGGCCAGGCTGTCCCTGGGCTAAAGGCCCTGCCCAGCGCCTCTCCCTGCCCCTGCCGCTGCGTCAGAGGGCGAGCCCTGCCTCCACCCACCCGTTCCTCTCTGGCCTCTTGGGCGCCTCTCTCCTGGCTCACTCTGCCCCAGGCACTCTGGTTTTTCTTCCTTGTCATCCAGTTTCTGGAATGCTCCAGCGTATTTTCTCGTTTGGCCTATGTGCACACTTCCCTCCCTCTGCCTGCTGCCCTCGGGTCATCTCGTGGGAAGATCCCTGCCCTCACAGCTGCCCTAACCGGCTCCTCACCTCCACTGCCTCTGCCAAGCGACCCCAGTGTTCAGGGTGCACGGCCGGTCAGCGCTCTCTGCATCAGTCTTGTGTGTTTGCTTCTTTTCCTTGTTGGGTCTCCTCTGCCCGCCCCTGGGACGAGGCAGCCTTCTGTCCCTTTCCCAGTGCCCAGAGCGGTGCCCGGCGTGCTGTCAGGATTTGCCTCTCCCACCGCTGCTGGGACCCGCACAGTCTCTCAGGCCAGGTAGACCCACCCCTCCCTGGTCACAGCACCAGAACAGGGCTCACTTGTTGCCCACGGGCGGATGGCCGCCCGGGGCGGCTGTGCTTTTCATGTCTGAGGCCTGGCAGGGGACCTCTCCTCCAGGGGACGCTCCTGGCAGGAAAGGGAAATTTGAGCTTGTGGCGGGGAGGGGTGGGGGCCCTGACAGGGGGAGAGGGGCTGGCGGGGGATGCATTTGCATCCGAACTAGACTTAAGGGGGAAGTGAGTGGGGGGAGCAGTTGCCCAATGGGAGCTCTGGGATTTGTCTTCAGCATATTTTCTCTGATTTCCCCAAACACTTGAAATTAATTAGGTGGACCAGAGCCTTCAAGAGCCTCTCTCTCAGTGGGAATCTCATCCCTGCCAGGGCTGGGTTTGGCAAGCCTACTGCAAGAGTCCCGGAGTTTCACCCGCCACCCTGGTCTGTCATGCACTTCTGCCTGCTCCTCATCACACGTCTGCCGAGTTGGGGAGAACCTCCTAGCTGAGTCTTCGTGCTGTTGTGCATCTGCCCGACACAGCCCTGGGATGGCTCCGTGGCTCCTGTCCTACTAGGACCAGAGGGCAAGACCACACCCCCGGTGGGAGTGGCTAAATCCACTGGCAGTGACCCAGCAGAGAGGCCCATCTCGGGGACGACGTGAGGGCTGGAGAGGTGGGCTTCCCACTGAGGAGCTTCCTTTCTAGGCTCCCTGGATTGGGAGATGCAGTGGCGCAGGGTGCTCCCGCGGTGTGGGCTGAGCGCACCTGGGCATGGAGCTGGGAGCAGCGTCAGGCAAGATCTGCGGTCCCCAGAGACCTCGTATCTAGAAGCAGATGCCGAGTTCTCTGTTACTGATAGATGACGGTGGATAGCTTAGGGTGAACGGCGTCAGATTCCGGATCTCTAAAGGAGAAGATTTGCATTTTGGGATCAAGAGACTTGGCTTTGGTCACTGAGAGCTTTGTGCAGTAAAAGGTTTATTAAATAAAAAAGGGATAGAGAAAGCTTCTAGCTACAGGAACTGAAAGAGGGATAGAAGAGTACCCCCAGAAACTAGTTTAGACAAGGCATTTTGTATGTTCCAGTTGGTTGTTAACAATAGATCAAAAGAAAATTTTAAGTCTGTAAAGGGCTAACTAGACCCGTTCCCCCAGCATTAAAGACGGGATGAGACATTCCAATGCAAAATAGATTGCACCCATATGACAGTACTGTTCGTTTCAAGTAGATCTTTATCATGGCACATGTTTTAGTCTAGAAAGTGTTTGTTCCTCCTCCTCCTTGGAAACAGCTGGCCTTCTTAGCGAGTCTGCCTATTAGCCCCTTTCATTACGCCCAAGGCTTCCCTCTTGCCTTGAAATATCCAAAAGCCTGGAATCAACTGTGCCCCGCCGTGAGACCAGAGGGCAGGACAGGTGAGCAGTGACCATTGTGGGAAAGTCAGCTCAGAGGGAAGTGACCCGCTGAAGGGCTGTGGGCAGCCACAACTGTTACATGGAGGCTTCACAAGAGACCCACAGAGGTCCGAGAGGGCAGCCTGGACCTTCCAGTAGTGCTGGCTGTGCTCATGGCGGTGGGGGGAGGGGTGTGTGTGTGTCCAAGTTCTGGCAGGGGTGGGGGAAGCTGGCAGTCAAATTTCCAATAAAGGCTTTTACAAAATGATTTGGGAATCTTGAGAATAAGTCATGCATTTACATGGCTCAGTGCTCAAAAGGTGGGAAGGAGGAGCCGGGGAAATTGTCCTACCTGCCTGAGTTTCAGCCATTCATCCTCTTCCTAAGGACCACCTGTGTTACCAGCTTCCTGTGTCTGAAGCTTTTATCCGTACACAGTTGGCTGTGTGTATATATCCCCTCTGCCTAGTGGCTGGAGGAGGGCATGGCACTCCACTCCAGGATTCTTGTCTGGAGGCTCCCATGGACAGAGGAGCCTGGCTAGCTCTACCCCATGGGGTCGCAAGAGTTGGACATGACTGAGCAATTAAACCACCTCTCTACCTAACGGCACAGTTCCATACATTCCATTCTGCTTGTTAATTTCTTTACCTCATAATATATTTTGATGATTTCCTACCGCTGCATAAGTTTTTTTCCTCTCTCTTTTTATTTTTTCTTCTGATTCAGATATATTCTTTGCAGGACTTCCCTGGTGGAAGACCTAAGACTGTGCTCCCAGTGCAAGGAGCCCAGGGTTTGATCCCTGGTCAGGGAACTAAATTCCACATGCAGCAACAAAGATCAAAGATCCTGAGTTCTACAGCCAAGACCTGGCGCAGCTAAATAAGACCAAAGTATTTTTAAAAATATATTTTCTTTTTATATGGGCAGGGTGGTTTGAGAGAAGAGCGCTGAAACATAGGTAGCCAGTGGGAGTTTGATGCAGGACAGGGGAACCCAAGACGAGTGCTCTGTGCCAACCTGGAGGGACGGAGTGGGGAGGGAGAAGGGGAGGAGGGCTCAGGAGGGAGGGGACACCTGTGTGCCCACGGTCCGCTCATGTTCATGTATGACAAAGCCACCACAATATGCAAGTTATCCCCCAATGAAAAATAGATAAATTATCTATCTATCTATCTATCTATGTCTATGTATTTCCTCCCAAAGGACACTTAGGCTGTCGCAAATCTTTTTGGCGGTGATACAGTGGGCACTCCATGGACGAGTGACCTATTCTGTTGTCACTGGGTAGGATGTGGCTGAGGGGGTAAAGGCTCTGATATTCCAGTTCTCTTCCCACATGTTCCTGCCCACCTGTGGTTAGGCATGGTCACCTGACTCGTTCTATCCTAGGGGCTGTGAACAGAAGCCCTATTTACATGGCTCAGTGCTCAAAAGGTGGGAAGGAGGAGCCGGGGAAATTGTCCTACCTGCCTGAGTTTCAGCCATTCATCCTCTTCCTAAGGACCACCTGTGTTACCAGCTTCCTGTGTCTGAAGCTTTTATCCGTACACAGTTGGCTGTGTGTATATATCCCCTCTGCCTAGTGGCTGGAGGAGGGCATGGCACTCCACTCCAGGATTCTTGTCTGGAGGCTCCCATGGACAGAGGAGCCTGGCTAGCTCTACCCCATGGGGTCGCAAGAGTTGGACATGACTGAGCAATTAAACCACCTCTCTACCTAACGGCACAGTTCCATACATTCCATTCTGCTTGTTAATTTCTTTACCTCATAATATATTTTGATGATTTCCTACCGCTGCATAAGTTTTTTTCCTCTCTCTTTTTATTTTTTCTTCTGATTCAGATATATTCTTTGCAGGACTTCCCTGGTGGAAGACCTAAGACTGTGCTCCCAGTGCAAGGAGCCCAGGGTTTGATCCCTGGTCAGGGAACTAAATTCCACATGCAGCAACAAAGATCAAAGATCCTGAGTTCTACAGCCAAGACCTGGCGCAGCTAAATAAGACCAAAGTATTTTTAAAAATATATTTTCTTTTTATATGGGCAGGGTGGTTTGAGAGAAGAGCGCTGAAACATAGGTAGCCAGTGGGAGTTTGATGCAGGACAGGGGAACCCAAGACGAGTGCTCTGTGCCAACCTGGAGGGACGGAGTGGGGAGGGAGAAGGGGAGGAGGGCTCAGGAGGGAGGGGACACCTGTGTGCCCACGGTCCGCTCATGTTCATGTATGACAAAGCCACCACAATATGCAAGTTATCCCCCAATGAAAAATAGATAAATTATCTATCTATCTATCTATCTATGTCTATGTATTTCCTCCCAAAGGACACTTAGGCTGTCGCAAATCTTTTTGGCGGTGATACAGTGGGCACTCCATGGACGAGTGACCTATTCTGTTGTCACTGGGTAGGATGTGGCTGAGGGGGTAAAGGCTCTGATATTCCAGTTCTCTTCCCACATGTTCCTGCCCACCTGTGGTTAGGCATGGTCACCTGACTCGTTCTATCCTAGGGGCTGTGAACAGAAGCCCTGAGAGCGACTTCTCGGCAGGGAAAGCCCACACAGATTCTCTAGCCTCTCTCTCTCTCTCTCTGCCGCGGTGACTGATGGGGCAGAACATTTCAGAGGGTGAAGCTCGGGAATGGTGGCACCTCTGTCAGCCTGGGTCCCTGGAGCACTGTGTCTCCAACAGGCCCCCGAGCGACATGGTGGTATTTTGCCTAAGCAAACTTGGCAGCATCCAATCATGAGGCATTTAGATTGTTTACTTTGACTTTTGTGATTCACAGTGAGAATCATTGCATAGATATTGGGTGTTGAATTTCATAAGTGACTTTCTAAAATTGGAGTACGATTGGAGTCGGACCATAAAGAAGGCTGAGCTGAATGCCGAAGAATTGATGCCTTTGAATTGTGGTGCTGGAGAAGATTCTTGAGAGGCCCTTGATGGAAAGGAGACCAAGCCAGTCAACCCTAAAGGAAATCAATGCTGAATATTCACTGAAAGGACTGATGCTGAAGCTGATGAGAAGAGCTGACCCACTGGTGAAGACTCTGATGCTGGAAAAGATTGAAGGCAAAAGAAGAAGAGGGTGACAGAGGGTGAAATGGCTAGATAGCATCACCAACTCAGCAGATGTGACTCTGAGCAAATTCTAGGAGACAGTGAAGGACAGGGAAGCCCGGGCTGCTGCCGTCCACGGGGTCACAGAGTCGGGTATGACTAAGCAACTGAACGACAACACGGCTGCTTTGCAATATTGTGTTCTTTTATGCTGTACAACGAAGTGAATCAGCTATAAGTGTACATATGTCTCCTCCTTCCTGGCCCTCCCTCCAACCTCCCCACTCCCATGGTAGTCCTACTCAGTTCCTCCCACTCCCCTTTCCCCTACCCTGTGTCCGCACGTCTGTTCTCTACATCTGCATCTCTATCCTGCCCTGCAGATAGGTCAATCTGTCCTGTTTTTCTAGATTCCACATGTATGTGTTTTTCTCTTTCTGACTTACTAGACTCTGCATGACAGATTCTAGGTCCATTTGTGTCTCTACAAATGACCTTGGTTCATTCCTTTCTATGGGTGAGTAGTATTCCATTGTATATATGTACCACAACTTCTTTATCCATTCCTCTGTCAATGGACATTTAGGTTGCTTCCATATCTTGGCCATTGTAAACAGGGCTGCAAAGAACACTGGCATGCCTGTGTCCTTGTGAATTATTGTAAGTGACTTTTAAATGAATGGTTGATCAAACACTTTCCTAGAGAGGCTCCATGAAACTTGAGGAGCTGTAAATACAGATGAGAATTCTTCAGAGAACCTCTCTGCATCTTTCCCTGGAGTCCAGATGATATATGATCCCCAAATGGCCTCCTTCTGCTGGACCCTCATGAAGAGCATCTGGGTTCTCTGAAGCTCTCCATGCCTCTCCTTGCTCTTTATCCCAATGGAGCTCCAAGGAATCCTTGCTGAGAAGATTAGTATGCTGGAGTCAAAATTCACAGGAGACTGTTTATTAACATGAAAACCCAGATAAAAATGTAACTGCTCAACATGAGGGGATAGATTCAGTTATTCATGACATAAATCAAAACAGCCATTACTGGGCTTCCCTCGTGGTCCAGTGAGTAAGGACACCACCTTGCAGTGCAAGGGGCGCCGGTTCCATCCCTGGCCTGGGAGGATCCCACGTGCCGCGGAGCGGCTGGACCGATGTGTCCAATGACCGAGCTGGAGCTCTGGAGCGCATGTGCCCAGAGCCGGTGCTCTGCGACAACAGAGGCCACTGCGATGGGAGGCCCACACGGGCCAAAGAACAAAGATGAATGAAAAATAGATAAATGAAAGACCAATAGAAATGGCCCGCCAGCCCCCTCCCTCCCCAATCCGCACCCCCCTCCAAAATAAAACAGCCATTACCAACGAGACTACAGAAAAAAAAATATGAAGGAAAATATCTACCATGTTTTTGTTAAGAAAGAGAAAAAAGATTACAGATCCCACCCCTTTCCCCTACCCTGTGTCCGCACGTCTGTTCTCTACATCTGCATCTCTATCCTGCCCTGCAGATAGGTCAATCTGTCCTGTTTTTCTAGATTCCACATGTATGTGTTTTCTCTTTCTGACTTACTAGACTCTGCATGACAGATTCTAGGTCCATTTGTGTCTCTACAAATGACCTTGGTTCATTCCTTTCTATGGGTGAGTAGTATTCCATTGTATATATGTACCACAACTTCTTTATCCATTCCTCTGTCAATGGACATTTAGGTTGCTTCCATATCTTGGCCATTGTAAACAGGGCTGCAAAGAACACTGGCATGCCTGTGTCCTTGTGAATTATTGTAAGTGACTTTTAAATGAATGGTTGATCAAACACTTTCCTAGAGAGGCTCCATGAAACTTGAGGAGCTGTAAATACAGATGAGAATTCTTCAGAGAACCTCTCTGCATCTTTCCCTGGAGTCCAGATGATATATGATCCCCAAATGGCCTCCTTCTGCTGGACCCTCATGAAGAGCATCTGGGTTCTCTGAAGCTCTCCATGCCTCTCCTTGCTCTTTATCCCAATGGAGCTCCAAGGAATCCTTGCTGAGAAGATTAGTATGCTGGAGTCAAAATTCACAGGAGACTGTTTATTAACATGAAAACCCAGATAAAAATGTAACTGCTCAACATGAGGGGATAGATTCAGTTATTCATGACATAAATCAAAACAGCCATTACTGGGCTTCCCTCGTGGTCCAGTGAGTAAGGACACCACCTTGCAGTGCAAGGGGCGCCGGTTCCATCCCTGGCCTGGGAGGATCCCACGTGCCGCGGAGCGGCTGGACCGATGTGTCCAATGACCGAGCTGGAGCTCTGGAGCGCATGTGCCCAGAGCCGGTGCTCTGCGACAACAGAGGCCACTGCGATGGGAGGCCCACACGGGCCAAAGAACAAAGATGAATGAAAAATAGATAAATGAAAGACCAATAGAAATGGCCCGCCAGCCCCCTCCCTCCCCAATCCGCACCCCCCTCCAAAATAAAACAGCCATTACCAACGAGACTACAGAAAAAAAAATATGAAGGAAAATATCTACCATGTTTTTGTTAAGAAAGAGAAAAAAGATTACAGAGTATGATCCCATTTAAAAATGGGGATCTGTATGTAGAGAATGTGTACAACAGAAATGTGCAAGTGTTGCTCCTTGGGTCCTTTCCAATTTTCTGGAAATACAGTCTTTGATTGCAGTGATCTCTCTACTCAGGCAGCTTCAATTCCCACCAATGGGCTGAGGGCTCCCAAATCTGCCTTTTTTTTTTTTTGCTAAGATTCAACATTGACCAAATGGTCAGTTTATTCCTTCCTTCTACAGCTTGTTCTTTGTTTGTGCTGCTGCCTTGGCCACTGGCTCCACTGTGCTACCAGAAACCTTGGAGAAATCTAAACCTTCTATCTCCATGTCGTACGTCCAACCAGTTTCTGTTGATTACTTCTCTCTAATATCCCTTATGTCTGTCTACTTATCCTAATCTTTTCCAGCACTTTCTCTAGGGTTTACTATTTCCTACTTGGAGCATAGGCTGCGCGCTCCTCACCCTGCCTCCACCCTCATCCACCCTCACTGACTGCCCACAGTGAAGCCAGCGGTATCTCTCCCCAGGGGTCTGGCCACGTCACTCCCAACTTGAAAGCCTCCAGTCATTCACCACCTTGGAGAGTCCATGCTCTTACATGACATTTGATTCCTTCAAGGAGTTGCCCCCGTCATAGCTGTGAATTCATCACTTCCTGTCTTACCTCTGTGCCCACCTACCCATCCATCTGCCTAACCATCCATTCACTGTCCATCTATCCACCCACTTAGAAATCTACCCATCCTTCCTATCTTCCACCCATCCATCCACCCACCCAGCCATTCCTCTGTCTACCCAATAAAACGCAAGAGATACTCTTTATGCATCCCCATGACTCGGGTATAAAAACATCACTGTGCATTAGGACAAACAATTCCAGAGATGTCATATGGGAAATTAAAGACAACAAAAAGAAACAAAACAACAGGGAAATCTATCTTCCTTTCTTAATGCTTCCTATTTTTGCAGCCTCTTGATCTAATTTTCATAATGATACCTCTTACCTGCTTGCTTGCTCTCTCTCTCTCTCTCTCTCCCTCTCACAGTTTGCATTTTGCTTGGGGTCAGAAGACAGTCATTTGCACTGGAGACCAAGAAGAAATCTGCTTTTTTGGTGCTGTTGTGAAACATCTGTGGGATGACCCCTGCTTGGGAAATTGGACCGTCCTTCCACGTGCTCCTAGAACCATCTGTACCAACACACAGAGGTAGAATCATTTCATCCTGGAGTGTGGATTTCCTTGATCTTGGTGGAGTTAAAGGAAGAAATGAAGAAACCAATCATGCATGTGGAAGAAGAGGTCACAAAGAAAGGTCTTATTTTATTTTAAACCCTCAGGAAAAAAAAAAAAAAGAACAAACATTTGGATTTCCTTTTTTTAAAAAAAAGCCCAAACAAACAGAAAGCGCTTTGTCTGTGTGTTGTTCATTTAGGAGCTTATTTATTATTTATTTATTGTAATGATGGAGACCCCCATCCAGGGAGGCGCGGAGCCCTAATGAGAAGGCAGCATCAGGAGCGCTCCCAGCGTTCTGCCCTCAGCCCCGCGCGTCCCGAGGCATCCTGGCATGCATATGCCTCATTACGGACACATGCCCTGTCATGTGCTATTCCTCACTTAGTGACAATTTGTCACTGTCACCCTTGACATGTCACTCCTCGGCAGACGGATTTGACTTCGATGCCAAGTCTGACACCCGGATGAGAGGCAGTCGTAATCTGAATTGAAGTCACGGGTCGAGGGTGGCTGATTTCACTCTGACATAATTCTAATACCACGTAAAAAGAGAGAAGTGCTGTAGTTAAAGGGGACTTCTTTTTTTTTTTTTTATAAAGCTCCCCCCGCCCTTCTCTCTTGCTCTGTGTCGGAGTATTCAATTATTCTTTAGGATCATGCTTTTATTTTTGAAGAATTAAGTCTTGCGTTTTAATAACATGCATTTTCAATTAAGTGCACTAAGATCCACGGATATAACTATTACTTAAACTATAAGTAATGGTTGCATGTAAAAATTAGGAAACATTGTGCTTTAGATAAATGACATTCAAATTAGTTCTTATTATAAATGGGATAGAAAATGGATTTTTTTTTCAGCTCTGGCTGGCCAAAGAGCCAACATTTGTAACTACTTCATTTGTTTAAATATATTTCAAGCCAGATTGAAATCCATACGGCCTGACATTAATTGAATGCTGCCACATGAACGTACTCAAGTTCCCTAAATCACTGAGGAGTGAGATTTTTACTGGCTTGAATTAGAAATATTCCATCCTTCTTACATGAAAATAGTATTGTTTATGTAGTGATTCTTTAAGCCATCATTAAATGGTATCAATCTTAATAAAATGCATTTAAACAGACCATATGTGGGATATGGCTAGGGTTTTTAAGGACCTGTGTTTTTTTTCCCCTGAAGAGATGATTACATTCTTTTCCTGGTGGGAAGAGATTCTTTTGTACAATATTTTCCAGTAAACGCGGCTTTCCTTTTGCTAAGAGATGAGAACAAGATGGGAGGTTAGTGCACAAATTTCCTCTTCTTTCCACCTTGCTTGCCTTTCTGGGAGATGAGAGGAGACAAAGGAAGGACCATTTCAGTACTGGTCCTGAGAGACAGGATGTTAACCGGCAAGCATGTCGATTTCCTGCGAGGGAATCACTCAGTCACTCCGGGTTTAGGAAGCTAGAACCCGATGTGCTAATGTACAGTTTACAGGGGAAACGTGTGGATCGGATTTCTTTCTTTTTGGGGGGGGGGACAGGTTGGGGAGGGACGGGGTGGGCGGGCCACTTCTATTGGCCTTTCATTTATCTATTTTTCATCCATCTTTGTTCTCTGGCCCGTGTGGGCCTCCCATCGCAGTGGCCTCTATTGTCGCAGAGCACTGGCTCTGGAGCTCCAGCTCGGTGATTGGACACATGGGTCCAGCCGCTCCGTGGCACGTGGGATCTTCCCAGGCCAGGGATCGAACCGGCGCCCCTTGCACTGCAAGGCGGTGTCTTTACCCACTGGACCACCAGGGAAGCCCGGATCGGATTCCTTGAATGATGACCACGGCGTTCTCTCTCCAGGGCAGAGACCCAGGGTTATCATTGGCGGGTTGCTTGGTGCTCATGGAACCAAGAAAGGATTTACAGAAATTGGAAGTCCAGTGGCCTCAGGCCACCCAGTCCAGCGTGAGCTCCTGTGTAAAATGCACTTGTTCAACCATTCTAACTGTGTGTGTTTTTTTAAACCTGATTCTTTTTTTTTTTTTTTTTAAGATTTATTTATTTATTTTGGGCAGGCGTCGGGTTGGGGAGAGGGGGGAGCAGGCGGGCCACCTCCACTGGTCTTTCATTTCTCTATTTTCATCCGTCTTTGTTCTTTGGCTCCTGTGGGCCTCCCATCGCGGTGGCGTCTGTCGTTGCAGAGCGCCGGCTCTGGGCGCATGCGCTCCAGAGCTCCAGCTCGGTAATTGGACACATCGGTCCAGCCGCTCCAGGGCACGTGGGATCTTCCCAGGCCAGGGATCGAACCAGCGTCCCTTGCACTGCAAGGCGGTGTCCTTACCCACTGGACCACCAGGGGAAGCCCCTAACTGTGTTTTTACTGAGTGTCTGTGCTGGGTGCGGAGCTGCAGATGCTGTTGTGAAGGAGCTGAGAATGGAGAGCAGTTGATGGCCATGATAAATGGAGCCGAGGAGGGAGACTGATGCCAGGGAAACATAAGGCCTGATGGGAGCCTGGTCCCAGCTGAGGGGAAGGATGGCCTTTCTGGGAGGCTGCCTGGAGGAAGAGGCAGAAGGCACACAGGTGGGGAGGATACACACAGGTGTCTGAACATAGCTGCCAGTCGAGAGGAAGCTGGAACAGTAGGAGGCTAGGCTGGATGCTCAGAGTCCTTGGGGTAGTGAAGGAGTTGAAGGAAGTCCGAGGGACCAGGCATCTGGCTGATGCTCCTCCACATCCAGGGGCCTGATGGGCTCCAGGATGACCTCACCAGGTAGCTGACCACTGGCAGCCCTCTGGCCGGGCCTTGGTCTCGGCTTGTCTGTGTATCAAGGGATGTGAGCCTTGTTTTCCAAAACCGCAGGCTCTGCGCTCCCCTGTCTATGACCGTCTCCACAGTATGTGGGTGTTGAGTTGCTGTAAAGAGATCTTTAGAGGAGGCTGGGGACACCTGCACAGCAAGGCCATTCAGGAGCCGAGGAGCCTCTCTCTGGCCTGACGGCCGCCATGCTCCCGGATGGAGGTCGGTGCTCTCAGCTCACCCTTCTCATTCATTCATGCTTTGGTATTCAGTTTATTCATTCAACATATAGCCTGTGCCATGGCAGCGCCAGGGACTGGACAAAGCGGTGGACACTTGGTCACTAAACTCACCTGGATTTAGAACCTGGGGGATGGGCAATGATGTCCTACTGAGCAAACAGGTGCTGTGGGTCCTCAGTCCTGGAGGAATTGACATGGAACTAAGACCTGAAGATGGCCAGGGGTCTCCTGAAGGGGCGGGATGGGAGCTGGGCAGGTAAGGAGGGAGTATCTGCCAGGTTCTGAGGAGGACAGAAATACCAACCATCTTGGAGTCAAAACATGGGGCTCACATATGCGCCCAGAGCCAGTCTGTGCAACGAAAGAGGCCACTGTGATGGGAGGCCCACATGGGCCAAAGAACAAAGATAAATAAATGAAAGATCAATAGTGCCCCCCTACAAAAAATTCAAAAAATAATTAAAGCATGGGGCTGCAATCCCAGCTCCAACAGGTAACTTCACAGATCCCGGGGAGTCCGCTGATGCCGGGCCTTGGTTTCCTTATCTGTAGAATGGTGATGACAATGATAAGAACTAATGGGACTGGTCCCAGCTGAGGGGAATGGCTTTCGGAGGTGGAGGAGAGGCAGAAGGCACACAGGTGGGGAGGATACACACAGGTGTCTGAACATAGCTGCCAGTCGAGAGGAAGCTGGAACAGTAGGAGGCTAGGCTGGATGCTCAGAGTCCTTGGGGTAGTGAAGGAGTTGAAGGAAGTCCGAGGGACCAGGCATCTGGCTGATGCTCCTCCACATCCAGGGGCCTGATGGGCTCCAGGATGACCTCACCAGGTAGCTGACCACTGGCAGCCCTCTGGCCGGGCCTTGGTCTCGGCTTGTCTGTGTATCAAGGGATGTGAGCCTTGTTTTCCAAAACCGCAGGCTCTGCGCTCCCCTGTCTATGACCGTCTCCACAGTATGTGGGTGTTGAGTTGCTGTAAAGAGATCTTTAGAGGAGGCTGGGGACACCTGCACAGCAAGGCCATTCAGGAGCCGAGGAGCCTCTCTCTGGCCTGACGGCCGCCATGCTCCCGGATGGAGGTCGGTGCTCTCAGCTCACCCTTCTCATTCATTCATGCTTTGGTATTCAGTTTATTCATTCAACATATAGCCTGTGCCATGGCAGCGCCAGGGACTGGACAAAGCGGTGGACACTTGGTCACTAAACTCACCTGGATTTAGAACCTAGAGGGGATGGGCAATGATGTCCTACTGAGCAAACAGGTGCTGTGGGTCCTTAGTCCTGGAGGAATTGACATGGAACTAAGACCTGAAGATGGCCAGGGGTCTCCTGAAGGGGCGGGATGGGAGCTGGGCAGGTAAGGAGGGAGTATCTGCCAGGTTCTGAGGAGGACAGAAATACCAACCATCTTGGAGTCAAAACATGGGGCTCACATATGCGCCCAGAGCCAGTCTGTGCAACGAAAGAGGCCACTGTGATGGGAGGCCCACATGGGCCAAAGAACAAAGATAAATAAATGAAAGATCAATAGTGCCCCCCTACAAAAAATTCAAAAAATAATTAAAGCATGGGGCTGCAATCCCAGCTCCAACAGGTAACTTCACAGATCCCGGGGAGTCCGCTGATGCCGGGGCCTTGGTTTCCTTATCTGTAGAATGGTGATGACAATGATAAGAACTAAGTGGCACTGGACAGGGCTCAGTGACAGTTAGGGGCTCTGAGTGCCACATAAAGTCTTCTCTGTGTTCAAAAGATGGCAGACAGTCCAGTGGCGGAGCCATAGGGATTGATGGTCAGCATCTGCCACTGGAGTAACCCTCTGGATCTGTGTATGTAAGCTGCGCACCATCATTCCATTTCACAGATGGGAAAACTGAGGCCCAGGAGGGGAGGCAGCTTGCCGGGGGACACACTGAGCTGGGAAGGAGAGCGGCCAGGGTCTTACCCACACATGTCTGCCCTTGCGTAGTGGTGCTCTCTGGGGACCATTCTGCTTTTCTGGGGGGATGGGGGTGGGGTTGTCTGGAAATGTACAGGGACATTTTGAGTGTCACGATGCACATGAGGTCCCCTCATAACAGATAACAAAGTGGCCCTAAGTGTCAATAGTGCCGAGGCTGAGAAAGCCTGCTGTCTTTGGAGAGAGACGTGAAAACAAGAGGAGTCACATCTCTGCCATGCATAGATTTTCTCGATGCTGGGTGGGCTGGGGGGAAGCTGTGGGCCTGAAGGAAATTTTCCTGAAGGGGCTACATCTGCAGTGAGACCTGGAGGCGGGAGAGGAGGAAACAGAAGGACATCCAGGGAGGGCGCAGCTGAGCGGAAGCCCCAGGACGGCAGGACCAAGGCGTGTGAGATCCACAGCGGTTCTTCTTTGCTGTGTTCCTCTTTGACATGGAACTAAGACCTGAAAGCCAGGGTCTCCTGAAGGGCGGGATGGGAGCTGGGCAGGTAAGGAGGGAGTATCTGCCAGGTTCTGAGGAGGACAGAAATACCAACCATCTTGGAGTCAAAACATGGGGCTCACATATGCGCCCAGAGCCAGTCTGTGCAACGAAAGAGGCCACTGTGATGGGAGGCCCACATGGGCCAAAGAACAAAGATAAATAAATGAAAGATCAATAGTGCCCCCCTACAAAAAATTCAAAAAATAATTAAAGCATGGGGCTGCAATCCCAGCTCCAACAGGTAACTTCACAGATCCCGGGGAGTCCGCTGATGCCGGGGCCTTGGTTTCCTTATCTGTAGAATGGTGATGACAATGATAAGAACTAAGTGGCACTGGACAGGGCTCAGTGACAGTTAGGGGCTCTGAGTGCCACATAAAGTCTTCTCTGTGTTCAAAAGATGGCAGACAGTCCAGTGGCGGAGCCATAGGGATTGATGGTCAGCATCTGCCACTGGAGTAACCCTCTGGATCTGTGTATGTAAGCTGCGCACCATCATTCCATTTCACAGATGGGAAAACTGAGGCCCAGGAGGGGAGGCAGCTTGCCGGGGGACACACTGAGCTGGGAAGGAGAGCGGCCAGGGTCTTACCCACACATGTCTGCCCTTGCGTAGTGGTGCTCTCTGGGGACCATTCTGCTTTTCTGGGGGGATGGGGGTGGGGTTGTCTGGAAATGTACAGGGACATTTTGAGTGTCACGATGCACATGAGGTCCCCTCATAACAGATAACAAAGTGGCCCTAAGTGTCAATAGTGCCGAGGCTGAGAAAGCCTGCTGTCTTTGGAGAGAGACGTGAAAACAAGAGGAGTCACATCTCTGCCATGCATAGATTTTCTCGATGCTGGGTGGGCTGGGGGGAAGCTGTGGGCCTGAAGGAAATTTTCCTGAAGGGGCTACATCTGCAGTGAGACCTGGAGGCGGGAGAGGAGGAAACAGAAGGACATCCAGGGAGGGCGCAGCTGAGCGGAAGCCCCAGGACGGCAGGACCAAGGCGTGTGAGATCCACAGCGGTTCTTCTTTGCTGTGTTCCTCTTTGCAGAGTTGGAGGAGGCCTGTGGCGGGAGGCGAGGCCGCAGGCACAGACGGAGGGAGCTCATGTGTTACGCCCTGTGGAGCCTGGATTTTAGCTGGAGCTCAACAGCGGCGCCGTCCAGGGAAGGGCTGCGATCAGATGTGCGTTTTCATCAGACTGAGTGGTTCTGTGACTTTTTTTTTTTTAAAAAAAAAAACAGACATTTTATTTTGGATGCATGTGCACCTGAGGTCTTCGTTGCAGCACGTGGGCCCTTCATTGCGATGTGTGGGCTTCTCTCTGGTTGTGGGGCACAGGCTTAGTTACCCCCGGCCTGTGGGATCTTCGCTCCTTGTCGGCTCAGCGGTGAGGAGTCTGCTTGCCAATGCAGGATTCGCTTGTTTGATTTCTGGGTCGAGAAGACTCCCTGGAGGAGGAAATGGCAGCCCACTCTAGTATTCTTGCCTGAACAAATCCCACGGACAGAGGAGCCTGGCAGGCGACCCTCCATAGCGTTACACAGAGTTGGACGCGACGGAGCACACATGATACACACACCAGGGGTCGAACCTGTGCCCCCTGCACTGGAAGGCGGATTCTCAACCCCTGGACCACAGGGAGGTCCCATGGTTGTACTCAAAGTCAAATAGGAGGCTCTGGAGAGGAGCTCCTTCTCCCCACCCAGCTGCGAGGAGCTCAGTTATTTTCCTCTCCCTTGGGTCTCCCTAAGGACTGACCTTTTCTGGGTGGCTCCAGGCCTATCCTGGACGCATCCTCCAGGTGGCCTGGGAGCTGTCTGAAGACTCCAGTTCTGGGAGCCTCACTCTCCGGGGTCACTCTCAGGGCCTGAAGGATCAGAACGGATGGGCGGGGTCTTGAGGATGGAAGTTGATTCCTGGCCACCGAGGGCCATGGTGTCCACTGCTCAGATGGTGGCCATGCCGGCCTTTCCAGGGAGGGAGAGCCATTACCTCAGACCAATTTAGCCCTCCTTCCAAGAGCTGGCCTGAGAGTCGCTTTGCCACTCTGATTTTTTTTTTTTTTAAAACCCTAGGGTTAATTGGAGACTGCTGTATATTTAATAAGGAGCTTCTGAGACAAAGCTGTGTGGGTTCTCTGTCGTTCAATAGTCCATTAGGCAGGGCCTTTAGAGTCGAAATGGTCATATGAATCTCTGGAGAGAGAACTCATTAATGGGACAGTACGTTCCAATTAGTGGCTTGGCCCAAAAGGACCACGGTGCAAAAAACACAGTCCTCAGCCCCTCTCCCAAAGGGGCACCATTATCCAGCTGCCTGTCTCCCGCTGGGCAGACATGGTCACAAACAACACACATACTTGCTCCGAAAATCCACCTTTGTCGCCCGCGTCGTCAACAGGAATGGGGGAGAAACCCCCTCTAACCATTGAGAGAAAATAAGAAAGGCCATTCACTTTCACGGGTCTATTTCTTCTCTCAATAAGGAAAGAGCCCGTGGGCGTGGCTCAGCATAGGGTGTCTTTTTGTCTGGCGTGGGAAGCTGGGGGCATCCCGGGTTTGGAATGAGGCACGTCAGCTACTCGACAGCGGCTCCTGCTCTTCATTCTGCCCCAACACCCCCGGAAGCCCCCGCTGGCACCTGGGGCAGGCTCGGGACTCCTCCTGCCAGCGGGGATGGTGTGCAGTTGGCTCGCCTGGCTGAGGAAGCGGGTATTTCTCCCTAGGGTGGTCGAACCCGAGTCTTGACTTTGCGAAGACATGATTTTATCTTTATCTGTAGCTCAGACACGTCAGTGGAGCATTCTGAGCCTCCACATGCCCTCTTCAGGAGCGGGGAGGCTTATAGTGCCTGGCGGGTCCCCCAGGTCGCTCCGGGGTAAAGAGCCCACCTGCCAATGCAGGAGCCTCGGGAGATGCGGGTTCGATCCCTGGGTCGGGATGATGCCCTGGAGGAGGGCATGGCAACCCACTCCAGTATTCTTGCCTGGAAAATTCCATGGACAAAGGAGCCTGGTGAGCTGCAGTCCATGGGGTCGCAAAGAGTCAGACAGGACTGAGCGACTGAGCACACACACATAGCCACCAGTATTTTGTAGGTACTTAATGCACACACACACGAGAGCATGCAAGGCCAAGGCAATGGGCACGCTGACACTGTTAATACGCTTTCCATCCCTTCTTTGTCCCAAGAGCCCATACTGTGGGAAGTGGGAATTGTAATCACCCTTTTAAAGGTAAAGGAAGTGAGGTCCAATCAAGGGCACGGGTTTAATGGAGCCTGGACCCTCCCATCATAGGGCCGTGATGCTGGCTTTTGCCAGGTCCTGAAGCTCATGTCCTCACGTTGCTTCTGATGATCCAGGCGGGCTTGGGAGCGAATCCTGCCATGCGGCATTGTAGGAAGCTTGCATTGTAGGAAGCTTGTATGCTGGGAAGTTGTTGGGAAGAGAGCATGGCCCTGAGAGATGTGAACCTCCAGCAAAGCCAGCCGAGTGAGGCAGGGCTGAGCACAGAGGGCCAAGCGGACTGCGTGTGGACCCGGGGCCCATGCGGAGCGTCTCGGTTCCTCTGTGAGCACAGTGGGGGCAGTGGGACTCTCTGGGCTGTGCAAGCACTGCACAAGCTCCTGTTTAGTAATGGGAGCTCCGGAAGCGGGAAGTGGGGGCGTTCTTCTCTCTTCATTCATTTGGCAAGAATGGCCCCATGGACCGACACGGGGAGATGCTCATGGTTCTCCCTCCCCCGCCGCCTCGGCCCGGATTGCCCCGGGTATACCCATTTGGCATCTCCATCTTGGGCTGGGGGCTCTGTGAGGGCAGGGCTTCCTGTGTTTAGTGCTCTCCCAGGTCCCTGGGCAGACAGCAGTCTTTGCCATGGTCACCACTCCATGACGACGCGACCAGCAGCTGCATGAATGAAGGGACTGCCCTTTCTGCATGCTCTCGACCATCGTGTCTGTCCAGAGAACCATGGCTGCTCCCTCAAGGCCTGTGTCTGCTGCTGTTCCAAGACCTTCCTCCCACCCCCACCCCTGCCCCGCAGCGGGGCCCCTGGCTGTGGCTCATTACCGAGCTGGAGGCTCTGGGTTCCAGTCCTGACTTGGTTGGGTGACATCTTCGGCAAGCCTCTTTCTCCCTGTGTTTCAAATAAAAAGGCTGAACTTTGTGCTCTCTAAGGGCTCCTCCGAGGCCTGGCCATCTGTTCTGTCGGAGAACACTTGAGTTTAGGTTGACACTGGGCAATGTGTTAAAATTCCTTTTCTCGTGCTCAGGGGGCAGAGGTCACTCGGCTGCAAATGTGACAAATTCTGAAAGAAGATCCTGGGGGCTGTGTAGCCCCTGGAGGAAATGCCTGGTTCTGCCGGTGCTTCGGATGCCGCAAGAGAGCCGTTCCCCGCCGTATTTTACTTTCACTGTCTCTCTGTCACACGGCCATGATAATGGACACTGAATATTACCATGGCATTCTGAAATTATGTTTAGTGATGCAGCAGAAAAAGAAAATTAATTTCATTCATTGACAAGCTTGTCAATTTACTCATATTGACTTTTTGATGCCTGCACCGCAGATGGCAAAGTTCATATACTATGAAATACATCATTATTAATAATGTCTTGAGCCATTGTACGTCTTCAGGAGCTGAGAGATAGGGCGCTGTTTTTTTGAATCAGATAAGTAGACAAGAAAATAAGATTGTGCGTGTTTGTATCTATATTTTATATTAAAGACACCCAAGGCATCTGGAATAAGTGATCTTTACTCCCTCCCCTGTCCAATCAGCTGTCAAGTCCTGCCAATTCCACTCCATATTTCTTAATTCCACTCCTTTCTCTTCATTGCTGCTGCCTTCCTCCTGATTTAAGCTACCATTTCTTTATGCCTGGACCACAACAGCACTCCAGGAAGACTTAGGCCTCTAGTGTCTCCCTCCACTAAGCCCATCCTCCCCCTACATTCATGGCGTTGATGGTACCACCCTGCCTTCCAAAGCCCGCATGTCTTTAGGTACAGTCCAGGGACCAAGGGTCGCAGTGATCTGTCTTTAGCCTCTCACCGTCCTTCCCCATCCTATCCCTTTACGGACTTGTAGATCTCTCCAGAGATCTGGCTTTGCATCTAAATCCTGTGCGGTGATCTGGTCAGAGAGTCCGGAGTCCCTTCCTCATAGATCCTGATTCTGAGGCCGGGTTTGTTTTTGGGGAATTTTTGTGTTTCAAATAAAAGGCTGAACTTTGTGCTCTCTAAGGGCTCCTCCGAGGCCTGGCCATCTGTTCTGTCGGAGAACACTTGAGTTTAGGTTGACACTGGGCAATGTGTTAAAATTCCTTTTCTCGTGCTCAGGGGGCAGAGGTCACTCGGCTGCAAATGTGACAAATTCTGAAAGAAGATCCTGGGGGCTGTGTAGCCCCTGGAGGAAATGCCTGGTTCTGCCGGTGCTTCGGATGCCGCAAGAGAGCCGTTCCCCGCCGTATTTTACTTTCACTGTCTCTCTGTCACACGGCCATGATAATGGACACTGAATATTACCATGGCATTCTGAAATTATGTTTAGTGATGCAGCAGAAAAAGAAAATTAATTTCATTCATTGACAAGCTTGTCAATTTACTCATATTGACTTTTGATGCCTGCACCGAGATGGCAAAGTTCATATACTATGAAATACATCATTATTAATAATGTCTTGAGCCATTGTACGTCTTCAGGAGCTGAGAGATAGGGCGCTGTTTTTTTGAATCAGATAAGTAGACAAGAAAATAAGATTGTGCGTGTTTGTATCTATATTTTATATTAAAGACACCCAAGGCATCTGGAATAAGTGATCTTTACTCCCTCCCCTGTCCAATCAGCTGTCAAGTCCTGCCAATTCCACTCCATATTTCTTAATTCCACTCCTTTCTCTTCATTGCTGCTGCCTTCCTCCTGATTTAAGCTACCATTTCTTTATGCCTGGACCACAACAGCACTCCAGGAAGACTTAGGCCTCTAGTGTCTCCCTCCACTAAGCCCATCCTCCCCCTACATTCATGGCGTTGATGGTACCACCCTGCCTTCCAAAGCCCGCATGTCTTTAGGTACAGTCCAGGGACCAAGGGTCGCAGTGATCTGTCTTTAGCCTCTCACCGTCCTTCCCCATCCTATCCCTTTACGGACTTGTAGATCTCTCCAGAGATCTGGCTTTGCATCTAAATCCTGTGCGGTGATCTGGTCAGAGAGTCCGGAGTCCCTTCCTCATAGATCCTGATTCTGGAGGGGCCCGGGGAACTGCACGTTAGGTGTGGTCTGACGTGGCAGAGCCAGAGTCCTGCCGATCTACTCAGACCCAGCCAACTCTTGTTCCTCCTCCCTTTGCTTGGCCCTTCCTGTGCCATGACCCTCGCGCTCTTCTCCCCATTTCCAAGCTGGAAAAGCTCTCCACCCTCTGTGAGGGGCTCTCCAGCCTCCCCAGCTGAAAAGAACCTCTTCCTTTTCCCAACCCCCAAAGCCCTTTCAGACGTCTGCATCAGAGCAGGCTTGTCGTTGCTGTCCTCCCACGCTGTTGACTGGACCACACACAGGTCACATCTTTGGTGGTTTCTTCTAGTGTTCACGCCTCTGACTAAATAGATTGGACATTTTGTGTTGTTTCTGTTGTTGACCTCAGTTTGCATCCTTCTAGCACTTTTAGAGTATTTTCCAAATAATGTTAATTGCTCTTGTTCGTTTTGCTCAGATGACGTGCCTATGGCGTGTTGGCCGTAGTCCTTTGTCCTGGAGTCAGAACATTGAAGAGCTACTGTCTACTGGTGGGACAGACGGGTCTCCAGAGACTTGTGATAAAATATGGGCATTTGATGGGTGACTGTATGGGATTCCCATGTCCACCATGACAGCCTCAGTATCCAGCCCAGTGCCTGGCACGAGGCAGGTGCTGCAACTGAAGTAGTATTTACTGGAAGGTATTCAGTTCAATTTGCACACTGGAAGGTGTACGAATTAAAGACAGGCAGGTGTGTAAGGGGGTGATGAGCTGCTAGAGAGGCAAAGGGAGGGAGCGAGCTGCAAGTGCAGGGTCAGGAAGCTTTCACTAACTTCTCAGCCACCGTGTGGTTCAGGCAGTGTCACGAGCCTACATCCTCAAGGCGGCTTCTGGAGTGACAGAGTGGGTGACCAGAAAAGTGGCCCCGACAGGCTGGCACTGGGGCCTCTGATTTCCTGACCTTGAGGGACGCAGCTGAGCTCCTCTGGGCACGCTTTCCCTGAGCTCCGTCCTGGCAGACTTCTGGGAGCTCCTGCAGCATCCGATGGGCTTTTCTGGATGTTCCTTCTGACTGGGTGACCCCTGAAGGGAGCTTTGCTCAGAGCAAGAGCTCAAGGTTCCCCCCAAACCTTGGCTTCACACAGAGCTCCATGGTTTCCCGCTAGCTTATCCCACAAGGAACTTGTGACCCAGGCATAAGAGCGTTGCCTCATACTCTCGCTTCCCCAGGCTGGTCTTGGGTTTTCAGCAGTGACCTTCAGCTCTTCCATGGAATTAGTCTTAAGCATGGCTCTTGCTCAAGACTTTTCCTGCGGTCCTCTCAACCTTCCTGTGGGAGGGGTGACTCCCCAGAGGCAGAGAGGAGACAGAGCCCCCCGAGGAAAACCCCTTGGGCTTCTGTCCTATAATGGGGGGAATTGCACACAGCGTCAGCCTGGGACTTCAGGCCCAGGGGAGCCCCAGGATTTTTGCCTTCAATTAAACATCTGCCCTCTTCTTCCCTCAGTCCCAGGATCAGAATCCTGTGGGCTCCACCCCCGCCCCCACCCCCGCAGTGGATGTCACAATACCCTTTAATCTGTGGTGCTTCTTTGCCCTTTTTAAGTCCTATGGATCAGAACATTGAAGAGCTACTGTCTACTGGTGGGACAGACGGGTCTCCAGAGACTTGTGATAAAATATGGGCATTTGATGGGTGACTGTATGGGATTCCCATGTCCACCATGACAGCCTCAGTATCCAGCCCAGTGCCTGGCACGAGGCAGGTGCTGCAACTGAAGTAGTATTTACTGGAAGGTATTCAGTTCAATTTGCACACTGGAAGGTGTACGAATTAAAGACAGGCAGGTGTGTAAGGGGGTGATGAGCTGCTAGAGAGGCAAAGGGAGGGAGCGAGCTGCAAGTGCAGGGTCAGGAAGCTTTCACTAACTTCTCAGCCACCGTGTGGTTCAGGCAGTGTCACGAGCCTACATCCTCAAGGCGGCTTCTGGAGTGACAGAGTGGGTGACCAGAAAAGTGGCCCCGACAGGCTGGCACTGGGGCCTCTGATTTCCTGACCTTGAGGGACGCAGCTGAGCTCCTCTGGGCACGCTTTCCCTGAGCTCCGTCCTGGCAGACTTCTGGGAGCTCCTGCAGCATCCGATGGGCTTTTCTGGATGTTCCTTCTGACTGGGTGACCCCTGAAGGGAGCTTTGCTCAGAGCAAGAGCTCAAGGTTCCCCCCAAACCTTGGCTTCACACAGAGCTCCATGGTTTCCCGCTAGCTTATCCCACAAGGAACTTGTGACCCAGGCATAAGAGCGTTGCCTCATACTCTCGCTTCCCCAGGCTGGTCTTGGGTTTTCAGCAGTGACCTTCAGCTCTTCCATGGAATTAGTCTTAAGCATGGCTCTTGCTCAAGACTTTTCCTGCGGTCCTCTCAACCTTCCTGTGGGAGGGGTGACTCCCCAGAGGCAGAGAGGAGACAGAGCCCCCCGAGGAAAACCCCTTGGGCTTCTGTCCTATAATGGGGGGAATTGCACACAGCGTCAGCCTGGGACTTCAGGCCCAGGGGAGCCCCAGGATTTTTGCCTTCAATTAAACATCTGCCCTCTTCTTCCCTCAGTCCCAGGATCAGAATCCTGTGGGCTCCACCCCCGCCCCCACCCCCGCAGTGGATGTCACAATACCCTTTAATCTGTGGTGCTTCTGCCAATTTGGATCAAAATGGCACCTGGATAAAGTTTTCAAGTGCCGTCTTGTAAATCTGAATGGATTCCAGTGAAATTTGGCACCTGGTTTGCTAATACTGAGGCAAAATGTCCTAAGAGGAGAAAGTGACTGAACATCCTTTATCCATGAATAAGGAAGACAGTTTATAGAAGCCGAAGTGGGCACCAAGGACAAAGTTGCCTTTGTGGGCACGCGCTGGGGCCCAGAAGGAAAGCCATGTCTCTGTCCACGGTTCTGATAAACCACCGGCCATGACTCCGCTCATAGTGCTGGTGCCTGTTATTTTGTTTGTTTAAATAATTTTACTGACTTATGTTTTGGCCATGCTGGGTCTGCATTGCTGCTGGGCTTTTCTCTAGTTGTGTGCACCTGGACTCAGTAGTTGTGGTGCAAGGGCTTAGTTGTTCTGCGAAAAGAGGAGTGTTCCCGGACCAGGGACTGAACTCGTGTTTCCTCCATTGGCAGGTGCATTCTTTACCACGAAGCCACCGCGGAAGCACCAGCACTTTTGACTCTTGGCCTCACTTCCCCAGGAACTTCTGGCCTGGTGGGAGGCAGTGCATGAAGGCGTTAGGACAGGGAGGTGGCTTGGAAGAGGCTGTTGGAGTGGCCCAGTCAGAGAAACCTGAGGCAGAGGAAACTGCCTTTCATATTACTGCAGGTGCAAAGCAGTTTTGTTTTTCTCTGTGTCTAGGCATTAAGGGGACGTATTTCTCGCGGTCACCCACATATGATAGAGAGTGGAATGGAGTGCTTCTCGTGACCCCCAGTCTGAAGTGGGCCCCTCACGTTCCAGCCCTGCTCACGCCTCCTTCAAGCTTGAATCTCCCCAGGAAGCTCCCCCTGCCTCCAGACAGAGTCATCATTGTGTCCTAGGCTCCTTGCAAGTTTCTCTTAAACAGCCCGTCTCTTTATATTGTGACAATGCACTAGGCAGGGGCTGGATGTTTTTCATCTTTGGGCCCCAAATATGAGCCCTGGGCCCTGAACAGACCACAGGCTCCAAAGACGTGCGCTGGGTGGGTGAACCTCTTCCAAGGCTGTCCACCTGCCCCGGCCCTGGGCTCATTTTCGCTGCATCTGCCCTGACTCCTGCCTTGAAGACAGCAGCACAGGGGCCCCGGTGGCAGCCGCCACATCATCTGGCCACCCTGTTCCGTTCAGCTTGTTTCTAGGTCCTTGTGTCTAGCCTGGCCTTGCAGACCCCATTCCCCACGAGCCCTCAGGTGAGGGGAAGCTGCTCTTTGTCTGGTCGCACAGGAAACCACACGTGAGGCTCACGGAAGGGTCAGGAGGCTTCCCGAGGGCTGATGGCTTCACCTTGGTGGAAATGTGACTCAAATTATGCTAGCTGCAATTAAACTGCTGGTTTCTTTTCTTTTTTCTTTTGGTGAGAAGCTCTAAGCAGCTGCTGTTGTCTGGACTTTTTTTTTTTTTTGAAATTTATTGCTTTGGGTCCTGCCTTGCTGCAGGACACAGGATCTTTGTTACATCGTGTGGGATCTTTCATTGTGGCTCATGGACTCTCAGTTGTGGCACACAGGCTTAGCTGCTCTGTAGCAGGTGGGATCTAAGTTCCGGAACCAGGGGCTCAACCTGAATTCCCTGCACTGCAAGGTGAATTTTTAAGCAATGGACCACCAGGGCAGGCCCTGTCTGGAGCGTTGAAGAAGGGCATCCTACTTTGCTGGTTGGAAAGGACTCGCTGCCCATGTCTGATCTCTGCTGTGTTCTAGTTTCTAGCTTCTTCCACACTGAACTCACCCTCTCTCAAGGTTCCCACCAAAATCTTTCTTGCACCAAAAGATTGTCAACTCAACTGAAATCTTTCTCGAGTCTCTGTGTGCCAGGGACTCACGGACCTGTGTGGCTGGCATGATCGTCCCCGTTCTATGGATGGAAGTTGGCTAGGTGGCTGGCCTGTTCCAGGTCAGAGCCGATGAAAGCTGCAGGATGGCTTGAAGCCTGGAGCAAGCTGGCTTTTGCGACGCTGCGGTCCCTTTGGTCTGAGATCCCTCATTACCAGTGTCTGGGGAACATCTGGTCGGGTATCCAGAGCAACAAACCTGCGGGAAGCAGCCCACCCTGAGATTTATTTTTCTCTGAGGTTCCCAGGATGTTTCTTCCACCCTCCTTTCAACCCGCCATCCTGTGGTATTCCCCCCTGAGGTCATTAGCCTCAGCACAGGTTAAAAACAAAGTGTGTGTGTCCATCCGTCTAATTGCACAGAAACCATCAAACCCTCATTATCATCAGCCTAATTATTTTGAAATCCAGCATATTATTCTGTTGAACAATTAGGTGGATGACAAGCCCTCGCCCCACCTGTCCAGGGGCAGGAGGTAAGCTGGGCAGGAGCCGGGGAGGGGGTGGCGGGGTGGGGCCGAGGGGCTGCTCTGGGAGGGAGGGAACTGTCTGCACCCACAGCTCTGAGACCAGGGAGCGAGCGGGCACCCACCCACCTGCTTCTGATTATTTTCTGTCCCCAACTTGCAAAGCCACTAACGAGAGATTCACCTTAATGAGCAGGGAGGATGGGACTCGACCGGTCGGGGGACATCGTTACAGAGCTGGATCCTAATTGTCGTCACTCCGCTTTCTGGGCACAAATCAAGTGCTTAGCTGGGTGTGGTAAACAGACCTGGAGGGAAGGTTTTCTAAGAAGGGTTTTAAATCTGAGTACAGACGTTTCCTCCCTGGGGTTCTGCAGGCCTGTGCCTTCCCTCTCCAGCTGGGAAGGACTAGGGGACTGTCTCGGGGCGAGGGAGGACTTTGTCCATGTGGCAGCCCGAAATGCACCACAGAGCTGAAGTGTTCAAAGTGAAAGGGAGCTTAGGGGACAGTTCATCTAATCTCCTTGCTTTATAGAGAAGCAGGATGGTCCACGGGGGTAAGGTCCGTTGCCGGAGAGCCGTGCACCAGGCATTCAGAGCTGGGGAGTTGGAAAGAGGATGGATTAACACCAACAGGAAGCGGTAATGTTTCCTGAGCAGTCACGGCACCTCTGACCTCGTTCCGAGTGATTTATGTGGGTTTCAGCCACATAATGTGCCAGTGAGTCACCCATTCTATTTTTCTTTCTTTCTTTTTTATTTTTTAAATTATGAAAGTACGATAACACACTTACAGGAAACATGGAAAATACAGAACAAGGTGATCTACAGCTCCACTACATATTACAATTGTTTTAAGGAGCTAAATAAAGATTTTTAGTTGGAGTTTCAACATCAAACTCTCAAAAATTAATAGAATGAATAGATAGAGAAGTAGAAGGATATAGTAGATCTGAAAAGCACCATGAAACAAGATAATTAAGATTTATACAATTTGTACACTACAGCAGGATGCAAATTGTATTCAAGTTCCCATAGTTTATAAACTAGGAGACACTGAAACATATCCAGGGGTAGAAAACAAGGTGTAAGATTTCGTGGTCTAAAGGAACTGAAGTCATACAGGGTCTGTTCTCTTACCATTGCGGAATTAGGTTAGAAATCCATATCAAAAGATGCTCGATAATAACCATATTCAAGTGGAATGTGTGAGTCCCTTATTCTTTCCATTTTACAGATGAGGAAACTGAGGCCCAGAAAGTTTAAGCAGCATACCCAAGTGTTGAACCCTATGAGGTAGCAGAGTCTAGGTCTGAAGACAGGCAGCCTGGCCCCATGGGCAACAGCCCCAGTGATTACTAACCTTCCCTTGCCTTGCCATTGAGACCCAAGCACTGGGGGACTGGTGATGGGGTCCTGGCCACCAGGCGGGCAAATCCTCCCTGGAGACTATTCCTAGGGTCGCCTCCAGCACACCTTCCGGAAGAGGCTGCTCGCTGTGCCCTCCCCTAACAGCTTTCGTCCTTCTGGGAGAATAGCACCAGGACATTTTTGACCCAGAGGGGGAGATGCCGAGGATGCAGGGTCTGCGGGCACCTAGCGTGGCTGCGCCCATGGCTGGCAGCCCAGAAGGTCTGAGAAGGGTGGTGGTGTTGTCTGAGCTGCCTTTGAAGGAGACGTTTTGTTGATCCAGGACCAGGCACACAGCTCACAAGTGAGCGACCTGCAGGGGTGGGAACACGGCCCTTCCAGCTCAGACCGTGATTATTTCCTCCCTTCCAGGGTTTCCTTCCTTCTCACCAGGTCACGACTCCTTTCTGGATGCCCTAGCGGCTTAGTCCAGTTGGGAGCCTCGAGAGGCTGAGATACCGTCTCACCAGGATGCCTCAGAAAAGTGGGGTGTGGGGGAGGAGTGTGGAGCTGGGCTGTGTGTAGGGGGAGGGAGGAATTCCCGTCAAGTCAGCGATGCTGGTGCACAGTTCAGATGCCACCAGGCGCCGGACCAGACCTCTAAGATGACGTCCTGGCCGTTTCCAGAGATGGTTTCCTCCTCACCACCTTGCCTGCCACTGCCCAGCCCCGTGACGGGGATGGAGAATGGCCCGTTGGTGGGGCAGCTCATCCCCGGCCACGGACCACGTCCAGCACGCCTCGGAGTCCTCTGTCTGCCTCTCCTGTCGTGGTCCTGGGACCTGTGGTCCAAACAGAGGGCCAGAACGTGAAGGACGGAGGTCAGTTTACCAGCTGAGGCACAACCATCTCCCTCTGAAAAGAAAGATCTCCTGGCCAGTTGGTAAATGAAAAGAATAAGAAAAAAGAAATTTTTGCTTCAAAATAGTCTTCATTGCACCAAGATTATAAGAATTGTCATTTCAGGGCTTCCCAGGTGGCTCATTGGTAGACAGTCAGCCTGCAAATGCCAGAGATACTGAGTTTGATTCCTGATCCGGGAGGATCGCACGTGCTGCAGAGCAACGAAGCCCGTGAGCCACAACCCTCGAGCCTGTGCTCTAGAGCCTCGGAGCCGCAGCTGTGGAGCCCGTGGGCCACGACTACTGAAGCCCGTGAGCCCTAGAGCCTGAGTTCCACAACAAGAGAAGTCAAAGCAACAAGAAGCCTGCTCACCTCCACTAGAGAGCAGCCCCTACTCCCTGCAACTAGAGAAGAGCCTGCAGCAGTAGTGAAAACCCAGGATAGCCACAAAGAAATAAAATGTATTTCTTAAAAAAAGAAAGAATTGTCATTTCAATTATGCTGAAGTCTTAGAAGCCGGTAGATGGCTTTCCCCTTCTCAGCAGAAGCTCTCGGGCTGTGACTCATGGGCGGTGCGTTTCAGCCCTGAGCCGTCCACCTCTAGCACTATTTAGGGGAGATGTTGGCTGACTTTTCTTTTTCTTTCCTTCCCTTCCTGTCCCCATCCTTCTATTTATCCAGGTCAAAAACACAAGACTCAACTGAGAATGTGGACTTTTGAGGCCCTGAGCCCAGGATTCAAATGGCAGTTCCCAGCTCACCAGCTGTGGGACCTACCGTGTGAGGCGGGGGCGGGGGCGTGAAGCAGGTAGAACAGTGTGCAGAGTGCCCAAGCAGTGTGTCCTGCCCATCTCAAAGGCTCCCACTTGACCCTGACCATCCTGTTTAAGGAGGCTCAGCCGATTTTCTCCTGCCACTTACTGAAACATTATGGTAATCAACATTTAAGAAGTACGTGTCATTTATTGGTTTGTTTCTTCCCTGTTATTCTTCAATAGACTGGACGCTCCATGAGAAAATGGACTGTGTGTTCCTTTCACACAGAGTCTAGCACTTGGTAGGCTCTCAACTGAATAAACAGAAAGAGAGCTCAGATGACTGTCACGGACCACTGTTTCCTCCCCGAGTCCCTACTCTGGGTCTCTCTGTCTCAGTTTCTGCATCTGTGAAATGGGGATGACACATTTGCCCACACAGTAGAGTCGTGATGAGGAGGGAATGTGTTTAGTTGCTCAGAGCAGGGTCTGGGTCCAGAGTGGGTGCTGGATGCATTACTGCCATGAACGCGGCATCCTGCAGGGTGGCCAACATCACACCTGCCTTTTAATTCCTAATTTAGAGACTTTGGTGTCTGGGGACTTGGCCCAGTGGAGAGCTGGTCAAAACTAATGGGGGAGCAATGTGGAGGCTGGTCTGTGGCATTCGTGTGACCAAGCTCTCCTTGCTGACTTGGCTGAGGCCACCAGCTCTTTGCCAGGCTCTGAGCGAAAGGAACATGGTTTGTTTTTCCTCCCAGAGCTTCCGGGCTGTCAAGGAATAACAGGCAATACACAAGCAAACAAATAAACAATACATAATTTGTGAATGGTGATAACCGTTGCGTTTCTAGCCGCTATAGGGAAACGTGGAATGGGCCTCACTAAATGGCGCGGTCAGGGAAGATCAGACCTATCTGGAAAGTACAGCTGGGCAGGAGGCAGAGCCGGCTGGTGCGGAGCATGGGAGGTGTCCAGGGCCGAGGGATGAGCCCAGCAAAGGCCCTGAGGTGCCGGCGGGGCTGGCAGGCTGGGGTCGGGGCTGCTGGCCGGAGGGGGCTGGGGAGGGGCCGGGACTGCCTCCCTCCCGGTCTGGCTTATCTCTGTCTCTGGTTAGGCCACCAAGTCTCTTTTTTTCTCAGAGGATCTTTAAGGAGTGAGAAAGACATCAAAGTCCTGACCATCCAGGCCAGCTTTTTGAATCCCAGGCTGCTTGGCCGCCCTTCTCCCCAGAGAACATGTGGACCCCAGGCTTGAATAAACTTGGTGACGCAGAGCAGAGAGAACAGAAAGAGGGGCTCATAGAAGGTACGCTGCTGAGAGCTCATCTTGCTGGAACTTTCTTGCTTCCACTCTAATGTTCACTTTTGTGATACAGGTATGAATTTTAGAATCAAATCATTCTGCACAGCTCATAGCAATAAACCCCCCCGCGGCCCACGACTGATCCCTCCTCCCTGAAGTGAAACTTTCAACTGTTTCAACAGTTTCTTCTGATATGTATCTGTCTAGTCCTAAGACCATGGCATATACGTGTGTGTGGAGACAGTTGACCCTTGCAAAACATGGGTTTGAACCTCATGGGTCAACTTCTATGTGGATTTTTAAAAAATAGTAAATACCACAGGCTCTGCAGTTGGCAGACTTGGCTGTGGATATGGGCAGAGGAAGGGCCGACTGGGGAGTCACCTGTTAATTTAGAGACTTTGGTGTCTGGGGACTTGGCCCAGTGGAGAGCTGGTCAAAACTAATGGGGGAGCAATGTGGAGGCTGGTCTGTGGCATTCGTGTGACCAAGCTCTCCTTGCTGACTTGGCTGAGGCCACCAGCTCTTTGCCAGGCTCTGAGCGAAAGGAACATGGTTTGTTTTTCCTCCCAGAGCTTCCGGGCTGTCAAGGAATAACAGGCAATACACAAGCAAACAAATAAACAATACATAATTTGTGAATGGTGATAACCGTTGCGTTTCTAGCCGCTATAGGGAAACGTGGAATGGGCCTCACTAAATGGCGCGGTCAGGGAAGATCAGACCTATCTGGAAAGTACAGCTGGGCAGGAGGCAGAGCCGGCTGGTGCGGAGCATGGGAGGTGTCCAGGGCCGAGGGATGAGCCCAGCAAAGGCCCTGAGGTGCCGGCGGGCTGGCAGGCTGGGGTCGGGGCTGCTGGCGGGAGGGGGCTGGGGAGGGGCCGGGACTGCCTCCCTCCCGGTCTGGCTTATCTCTGTCTCTGGTTAGGCCACCAAGTCTCTTTTTTTCTCAGAGGATCTTTAAGGAGTGAGAAAGACATCAAAGTCCTGACCATCCAGGCCAGCTTTTTGAATCCCAGGCTGCTTGGCCGCCCTTCTCCCCAGAGAACATGTGGACCCCAGGCTTGAATAAACTTGGTGACGCAGAGCAGAGAGAACAGAAAGAGGGGCTCATAGAAGGTACGCTGCTGAGAGCTCATCTTGCTGGAACTTTCTTGCTTCCACTCTAATGTTCACTTTTGTGATACAGGTATGAATTTTAGAATCAAATCATTCTGCACAGCTCATAGCAATAAACCCCCCCGCGGCCCACGACTGATCCCTCCTCCCTGAAGTGAAACTTTCAACTGTTTCAACAGTTTCTTCTGATATGTATCTGTCTAGTCCTAAGACCATGGCATATACGTGTGTGTGGAGACAGTTGACCCTTGCAAAACATGGGTTTGAACCTCATGGGTCAACTTCTATGTGGATTTTTAAAAAATAGTAAATACCACAGGCTCTGCAGTTGGCAGACTTGGCTGTGGATATGGGCAGAGGAAGGGCCGACTGGGGAGTCACCTGTGAATTTTTGATTGTGCTGAGAACTGGTGCCACTAATGCCCCATGGTGTTCAAGGGTCAACTGTATGTATGTGTATATATATATATATATATATATATGTATATATATATATATATATATTTCCTTTAGGATTGACTGGTTTGATTCTACAAACTGTAGAAAATTCTTGAAGAGATGGGATACCATACATATATCTATCTACCTATATATGTGTATCTCTCTCTATATATATAATAGATAATAGGTTTCTTTTTTCTGGGACCAGGCCACATAGTTACACTGTATCCAAGTCATCCCTGAATACTCATTGGAAGGATTGATGCTGAACCTGAAGCTGAAGCTCAAATCCTTTGGCCACCTGATGCAAAGAGCTGACTCATTGGAAAAGCCCCTGATGCTGGGAAAGATTGAAGAGAAGAGGAGAAGGGGGTGACAGAGGGTGAGATGGTTGGATGGCATCACTGACTCCATAGACATGAATTTAAGCACACTCTGAGAGATAGTGAAGGACAGGGAAGCCTGGCATGCTCCGGCCCATGGGGTCACGAAGAATCAGACACGACTTAACAACTGAACAACAACAAAAATCGCCTCTCTTAGTTTGAGCTACTGTAGTCAGAACACCGTAAACTGGGTGGCATATAGATGGCAAGTATTTGTTTCTCATGGTTCTGGAGGCTGAAAGTCCAAGATCAGGGTGTCAGTGTGCCTGGGTTCTGGTGGGGGCCGTCTTCTGGGCTGCAGGCTGCTGACTTCTTTCTCACGTGGCAGAGAAAGCAGCAAGCTCATGGATTTCTTTTTATTTATTTATTTATTTATTTATTTATTTTGGGTGGAGGTCGGGTTGGGGAAAGAGGGGAGCCGGCGGGCCACTTCTATTGGTCCTTCGTTTCTCCATTTTCATTCGTCTTCGTTCTTTGGCTCCTGTGGGCCTCCCATCGAGGTGGCGTCTGTTGTTGCAGAGCACCGGCTCTGGGCACATGCGCTCCAGAGCTCTGGCTAGGTGATTGGACACATGGGTCCAGCCGCTCCGCGGCACGTGGGATCTTCCCAGGCCAGGGATCGAACCGGCGCCCCTTGCACTGCAAGGCGGTGTCCTTACCCACTGGACCACCAGGGGAAGCCCTCATGGATTTCTTATAAAGACACTAATTCCACTCACAAGGTACCAGCCTCATGACCTAGTCACCTCCAAAGGCCCACTTCCTGAACCACCACACTGGGGTTAGGGCTCAACATATGAATTTTGGGGAGAACACAAAGTTCATTCGATAACTATCTATTTACCTACCTACCTAACTACCTACCATCTTACTGGTTTACTATCACCTTTGGTTTCTCTGGGGAACCCTGACAGATCCAGTAGATATGTGACTTCATGCATGGCTACTTGATCATTTTGGACTTTAGTTTCTTTATTGGTCAAGTGGCTTTTAGTAGAATCTATCTCATATAATTGATTTAAGAATGAAATTAGATCATACCCATTAAGCACTCGGCACAGTGCTTGGCGCATAAAAACAGTCTGAGCTATTAGGAATAAAGCTGCTATGATAATTCACATGAAAATAGCTACTAAACCACACGTTTTAAAAAGTCACCATACTCTGTCATATCTAAGGTATCCCTCTTTCATTAGGGGCACTTTTTATCTTATGAACCACTAACTCAGAACAAAAATGCTGCTGCTTAACTACAAACACATCAAATGTGAGAAGCATTCTGATTTCCAAAAATGCTAAAATAAATAAGCAATTCAGAATGCAACGCATTCTTATTCTTACTGACCCTACAACCTCTCTGCCCTCTCTCAAGTCATCTGTAAAGTCATATTAGGGCAAGTCTGGTTGGAATGGAGTGAGAGGGTTCGTGCGAAAGGTTTGTAGGTGTCAGTCCTTGGTTATTGCCCTGTCTATAACCGTAGTCCTTCATGCACAGGGTGTGAAGGAACAGGATCAACATGCAAAAGGCCTCCTTGGCGAGACTAGTATAATCCCACTTAACAGATGGGGAAACAGAGGCTCACACAGGTTAAGTAACACAAGTTAAGTAACTTGCTTCCTAGATGCTAAGCTGTTCTTTGAACCCAAACCCATCAGAGTTCAAATCAGTCATTAAGCAGTTGACTTGCTAACTTTGCTCCTCGTGCTGCCTGAGATGTGTGTCCATAAGCCAGCCCTCGGAGCTTTCCCTTCCCACCCCCCAACCCGGCTCTCCACAAGGCCCCTGTGGCTCGTCCCTGTGTGGGCAGATCCCAGGCTCAGCACAGGTGGTCCTGCCTTTCAGTCACTTCAGCTGAGCTGCCGAGTCATGTCTGGCTCTTTGCAACCTCATGGACGGCAGCACGCCAGGCTTCCCTCTCCTTCACCACCTCCTGGAGCTTGCTCAAGCTCATGTCCAGTGAGTTGGTGATGCCATCCAACCATCTCACCCTCTGTCTGCCATTTAGACTTTTCATGACCCCAGGCAAGCCCTGGTCCTCCAGCCGGTGGACCCAGCTGTTGTCCTTGGCACTCCAGGTTTCGGTAAAGATTTCATCATAGAGGAAGTTGAGCGAGATCTGCTGTGGGCCCTTGCAAGTCGCGGACTCTTAGATGCTGTAGCCTCATCCTCCGCAGTTGCCGGCACACTCTCTCAAGGAGTCGGTCCTCTGGCAGGTGAAGGTGCCATGGGGCCACCAGGAACCACTGCTAAACCGGACCCTGGGGACCCTCAGAGCTGGCAGCGCTCTGACTCATTTAATCAGCTACGAGGGCTGCTAAACCTGTGGCTGAGGGTGGAACCTCAAAAAACTGCTAACTACAAACACATCAAATGTGAGAAGCATTCTGATTTCCAAAAATGCTAAAATAAATAAGCAATTCAGAATGCAACGCATTCTTATTCTTACTGACCCTACAACCTCTCTGCCCTCTCTCAAGTCATCTGTAAAGTCATATTAGGGCAAGTCTGGTTGGAATGGAGTGAGAGGGTTCGTGCGAAAGGTTTGTAGGTGTCAGTCCTTGGTTATTGCCCTGTCTATAACCGTAGTCCTTCATGCACAGGGTGTGAAGGAACAGGATCAACATGCAAAAGGCCTCCTTGGCGAGACTAGTATAATCCCACTTAACAGATGGGGAAACAGAGGCTCACACAGGTTAAGTAACACAAGTTAAGTAACTTGCTTCCTAGATGCTAAGCTGTTCTTTGAACCCAAACCCATCAGAGTTCAAATCAGTCATTAAGCAGTTGACTTGCTAACTTTGCTCCTCGTGCTGCCTGAGATGTGTGTCCATAAGCCAGCCCTCGGAGCTTTCCCTTCCCACCCCCCAACCCGGCTCTCCACAAGGCCCCTGTGGCTCGTCCCTGTGTGGGCAGATCCCAGGCTCAGCACAGGTGGTCCTGCCTTTCAGTCACTTCAGCTGAGCTGCCGAGTCATGTCTGGCTCTTTGCAACCTCATGGACGGCAGCACGCCAGGCTTCCCTCTCCTTCACCACCTCCTGGAGCTTGCTCAAGCTCATGTCCAGTGAGTTGGTGATGCCATCCAACCATCTCACCCTCTGTCTGCCATTTAGACTTTTCATGACCCCAGGCAAGCCCTGGTCCTCCAGCCGGTGGACCCAGCTGTTGTCCTTGGCACTCCAGGTTTCGGTAAAGATTTCATCATAGAGGAAGTTGAGCGAGATCTGCTGTGGGCCCTTGCAAGTCGCGGACTCTTAGATGCTGTAGCATCCTCCTCCGTGGTTGCCGGCACACTCTCTCGCGAAGGAGTCGGTCCTCTGGCAGGTGAAGGTGCCATGGGGCCACCAGGAACCACTGCTAAACCGGGGACCCTGGGGACCCTCAGAGCTGGCAGCGCCTCTGACTCATTTAATCAGCTACGAGCCTCCTTGCTGAAGGGCTTGGAAAGAAAGGACGGACGTGCAGAGGCAGCCTGTCCTCCTGGCACTGCCTTTGCCTGATGGAGATGCCCAGGCGCCCAGGCAGAGAGGGTCTCCTGGAATGTAGGACACAGCCTCCTTGAGCCTCCGTAAGCCCTCCGGTCAATGTCCATGGGTGGTCAGTGCCTAAGTGAGCCACAGAGATGATCATGGCCATGGCCATAATAATGATAGTCAAGTGTGTTTTCTGGGGCCACACTGAGCAGGGCAGACACACTGACCACACATGTTCTTCCCACTCAAGTCCCGTGAGGAAGGTTCTCACATGGCTCCCACTTTATTTTCACTTATTTTTATTTTTAAAATTTTTTCACTCTGCTGAGCGGCAGGCAGCATCTTCATTCCCTGACCAGGGATCAAACCCGCATCCCCTGCTGTGGAAGCATGAAGTTTTAAACCACTGGACCTCCAGGGAAGTTCATGTTCCCACTTTATACGTGAGCGAAGTGAGATGTTGGGAGGAAGGTCACTCTTCATGAAGCTGTTCAGTGACCCCTTGGAAGACCTGGCATTTCTATGCAGCTGTGCCTAGGTTTCTGATCACAAAGCATTTCTTTTTAAGTTACCGTTATTCTATTTTAAAAGTTCATTCATTAAAAAATGTCAGAATGGACCATGTGCTCTATTTTATTTGATGTTTTATAACTCTTTATTATTACTACGTATTTCACTGATCAACTATCCCAGATTTGGCCAGTGGGAGCCCTTCCCAATGACCTTCTGTGTCCTCTTGATGTCTTTTCATCTTTCTTTGAGCTCTTCCTTACATCCCAGCACAATAAAATGTTCCAGGCTCATCTTATGTATTTCCTGCCCAGATCCTGAGATCAGCCATTTCTCTATGGAGCTTTGGTTCTTTTCAGTGGATAAGAGTTTTTGGAAGCCAAGATCTGAGCGCATGTGTGCTTATTGCTTTTAGGGTAGTGCTGCTTCCAGGTCCCATCAGCCCATTTCTAAAAGTCATGAGAAAGGAGAGACTACAGCCCTTTTTTGTATTGACCACACTCAATGCAGTGTTATTTCAGTCTTACCATCAGGAAAAAAATCTCTCCAAGGGGCCATGGAGTCTCAAGATCTTCATTTTTGGATACTTATTTCTGCATGTTCATGATTCACCAGTGTGTGAGCAAATGCTGGTCATTTTCTGCTTTGAGCTGCTCTGTGAGACCCTGGACTTTCTAGAAGTCAGTAGGAAGGAATGGGTCAGAGCATCCTCGGTCGAGGGGGTCTTGCTCTCAGCTCCTGTCCTCACTCCCTTCCTTCCTTTCTCTCTTGTGGGTCCTAAATGTTCAGAACTCTCCCTGGGACAAAGAGATAGAATCTTTGCCCTGCAGTAGCTGACATTCCAATTAGGGACAGAGGATCCAGAGTAATTAGCAAACAAATATTACAAATGGAGATGTGTGCAGGCAGGGATAGGCTGGGGATTCCAGGATGCCGAAACAGCGTGGGAGGTGGTGGTGGCCGTGGAGATGCAGCTTCAGTTGGAACCTCTCTGAGGCAGAGATCTGGAGGATGAGAGACAGCCGCAGCAAAAGTGAAGGAAGAAAACTGAAGGCAGGGGGAAAGGCACGTGAGGATGCGCAGAGGCAGGGAAAGGCTGCAAGGATTCCAACGGCGGAGGGGTGGTGAGTGGGGGGGAGGGCACAGGAGGTCACTTCCGCACCTCAGGTTTGGACAGTGCAGAAATCCCCAGAACAGGGAAGCACATCTGGTAATTGAAAAGATGAAAAAAGTAATAATAAAGTGCTCATTCTCAGGCAGCCACGAGGAAGATAATGGATGACGGCCAGGCAGACCATATGCACTTGGCTAACAGAATTAATCATGTTCGGTATGGCACAAAACAAGAAAGACAAGCACAATAAAACATTTAAAGACGAGAGTGGATTTTAATTTTCAGAGGAGTCTAAAACAATATGATAATGATGATAGCCAACTTGGCCCCGTGAATGTAAAATCCAAATAGGACACAAATTAAAGTCATAAATAATATTTAATTTGCTATCCCCATGCATCCTCAAAGTCATATTGATGAAAAAAGTTATTAGAATGAATTCAGTGAAGATGCTCGTATGTCTGGAATATTTAGTGGACTGGAGAAAGCTAGTAGGGAGAAAAACCCATCCCACGATGTATGAGTTGGAAATTAGATGAGAACGTTATGATTTTCAACTTGCATTTATCGAGCCAACTGCCGACTGTATTTCCAGGGCCATTTAGCTAGATTAGAACAAATAAGAGAAGACTGATTTTTTAAGAAGTTGTGATGAATGACACACAATTCCTTTAAAGTAGTTTTGTAAATACTCTGTCCCGAAGATCTTCTGTGCTCTCGTCTGCTCCTAAGCCTCGAGCAACGGGGCATGAGGGACCTTGCTTTGCTGTCACCCGCGGTTTCTCTCAAGTGTCATAGTTGTAGGAACTTGGATCTTACATTCAGGGAGTGCACCTTGTATGTTGCAGGCACAAAATTGGGAGGAGCCACCAGAGGTGCCAAAAAGAGACATGAGTTGTGAAAGAACAACTATTAATTTGCAAAGGATTGCACATGATGATGGAGAATGTGAAGAACAGCTGAACGCAGAAGGTGAGGAGAGACTGGGCAAGGCAAAAGGAGAGGGTAGTTACTGACGTGAATGAAAAACACAACAAAAAATGGTGGTGGTGGGAAGCGGCTGTCAGTCTGGATCAACGTGTCCACCCGGCAAGTGACGCTGATCATGCTGTTATAAAGGAGCCAGACGCGAACACCAGGGTTTTCCTAAGAATGTACTTTGTTCCATTTCTATGAATGGAACAATGGTGTCCTGTAAGTAATAGTGGGACATGATTGCTTCAAAGAGTGTCGTTGACTGAACTTCCCCCACTCCCAGTCTAAAAGGAAGCCGATGGCTTTGTGTAAACCTAGAATACGCTTTTGGTGTTGCCAGGCCAAGGAGATAGGAAACTGACTTTGCAGAGTCTATTGGTCCAGAACTAGTCAATGGTGGGCCTTGTTGGTTATCGATTTCAAATATTGAGCCCAGGTCTCCTGCATTGCAGACAGATTCTTTACTGACTGAGCCACGAGGGAAGCCTTTCGTGCATAGTAATGTATATCTGTTGATCCCAACTCCTAATATATCCCACTCCTTTTCCCCTTTGGTAACTGTAAGTTTGTTTTTCACGTCTGTGAGTCTGTCTCCATTTTGTAAACAAGTTCATTTATGGTATATTTTTTAGATCCACATATAAGTGCTATCGTATGATTTTTGTCTTTGATTTACTTCACTTGGTGTGCTCATCTTGCGGTCCATCTATGTCGCTGAACTATAGTCTACATCTTGTAATCACTTATAATGGAGAAGACTCTGAAAAAGTGTGTATACACTCTGCTGTATACTGGAAACTGACACAACATGGTAAACCAGCTACTGTTATTGTTGTTCTTTGGCTAAGTCGCGTCTGAGTCTTTGCGGCCCCACAGACGGCAGCGCACCAGGCTTCCCTGTCCGTCGCTCTCTCTTGGAGTTTGCTCAGACTCATGTCCATCGAGTCGGTGATGCTAACCCTAAACCGACAATGGTGAGAGGCATCCCCTCCATCTCCAAGGAGAATGCTCAAGGGAGGCAACCGTGGTCGTCTTGCTTCCCGGATGGTCACCGCCTTCTCAGGGGTCCTGAGCTTCCACCTGACTCACCTTGAGGGCACTGGCTTTGGGTGGCCCCAGCCCTTCCCCTCGCCTCATTGTTCACTTGAAAATGGGTCTTGGTTGAGTAGGGCTGGATCCCTGTGCTGTAACCGGAAACTAACACAACACTGTAAATCAACAATATCCCAATACAATTAAAATATTAAATAAAAGGAAAAGGGATGCTGGTCTGGCCTTCTCCACCGATACTCTAGACAAGTCCGTCTCCTGCTCGCCTCTGTCCTCGCCTGAGACCCGTTGCTCCCGCAGCCCTGCTGGGTCCCGGCCGGAGCTGCCTCCACCCGGGCGCCTCTGCCCCAGCCTCTCCCCTTGACTCCGGCGTCTCTCATCTATAGACAGAAACCGCCTCCTGGCCTGTCCGACTCCTCACCTCTCGTCCATCTTCTGAGAGGCTGTCCAGGGGTCTTTCTAATGGCAGATCAGATCCCATCAGTGTCCTTCTTAAAACCCTTTTAGTGGCTCCCTAGGGGAGTGTTTCTCAACCGTGAAAACCGATTCCCCAAGTGCTGGCTTGATAAATAGTGATACTATCTACTATTTATCAGTCGTGATGATTCCTATTTATCAAGCACTTCCCGTGTGCCAGGCCCCGTGCCCGCCTCAATGCACTTGACCCTCACGTGCCTCCCACATGGCAGGCGAGGCTGTCTTTGGCCGGAGGTGATGGTCCACAGCTGGCTGCAGATCCAAGTGTGACTGGGGCCATTCGGCTTCTCTAGCGCTCTCGCCTGTCCTGACTTCTCTCCGGAAACGAGGCCTTCCTCCATGTGGGGGGCCGGCCCCCTGCCTGCACACTGATTGCCTGCACATTCCTCTGAGGATCACGGCCCTGGTCCATAGGACTGTCCCCCTCATGCTTCCTGTGGCTCACAGGCCACTGTTGGTCCTGCAGGCTCTCACCTCTGCCCACCCACTCTTACGGCTCCTGTTCCCTGCCCGTCTGCTCTGGGCTTCCTTCCCTCCCCGTTTCTGATTCCTGCTCCTCTTTGAGACTCAGCATAAGCATCACCTCTTCCAGGAAGCCCTCCCTCACATTCCAGGTTGGATCAGGGGCCCCACCTGAGCTGCACCAGGGACCTCTACTCTCTCTTAGGGCGCTCTCCAACCAGCCGTGTCCCTCGTCTTTCTCCTCCTCTAAAGTGTGATTCCCCAGAGGGAGTAGATCTTGTCCCAATTCTTCACGTAACAGACATTGACCGAGCACCGTTTGTGGGATGGGCCCTGTGCTGGGCATGCAGGATCAGTGGGGCAAGTCATGCAAGGACAGACAAAGCCGCGCCCTTGTGGAAATTGCGTTTGCAACTAGATGTTGAAATGGAAATTTGGGGCAAAGTTCCGAGATGAAGTCGAGACTCCCTCTTAAAGAGGCTCCCAGGCAGGGGCATGCGCTCTTGGGAATGGACCTAGGTGGCTTTGGAGTCAGGCGGCCTGGCTTCCAAGATCAGCCCTGTTGCTTAACTTGCTGTGTGCCCTTGGGCAGGCCACGCAGCCTCTCTGAGCTGCAAAACAGGGTCAGTGACTTGGGATGAAGAGGTCAGTGGTCCCCTGGCACTGGCCTGTGTTCAGTTCATGGGAGGCCCTTCACGACCTCCCACTCCCTGCTTCTGAGCTCAGTTGCCATTAAATCCTGTGTCACCCGTTTGGATGGAGATTCTCACTTGGCATTCCTGAGCCCCAGCCCCGTGGGCCTGCATCACCTGCACCTCCTCCCCACCCCCTGGGGGGATCTGAGCTACACCCCTGAGGACAGGGCAGCAGTCGGCACACCTGCTGTTGGGACTAGGCCACCTGGTTCCTCCTGCTGTGTCCCAAACTGTGCTTTTATCCTTCCAAACTAGTATTAGGGTGAGAACAGAAGAATTCAGTTTTTTGAAATTCATTAAAAAAATTCTTTGTTTTGGAGTTTGGGGTTGGTAGATGCAAATTCTTACACATACAATGGGTAAACAACAAGGATCTCCTATATAGAACAGGGAAATATATTCAGTATTCTGAGATAAACCATAATATATGGTTTATATATTATATGAAAGTATATAATAAGTATACCGAGTATATTATATAAAAGTATATTTTATTATATGGTATTTTATTTTATATATATATAAAAGTATATATATGTATATACATGTGTGTTAACACAACATGGTAAATCAGCTATGCTTCACTTTAAAAAAAACACTGCAGACTAGAAGTCATCGGGGTATTTTGTAATGTCTAAATAGACTGATTCATTGTAGAATGAAATATGACACAGTGCTAAAAAGGAGAGACCTGTTGGGCAACAAAGACAGAGAAGCTTTAAATGCATATTGTTAAGTGTCCTTTAAGAAGTCCTGCTCTAACCCTTTAAACCTATCTGGGTCCTATGGCGAGCGCTCTGACTTTGTGGGGCTCGGCTCCGTCATTCTTAAAGAGGCTCCCAGGCAGGCATGCGCTCTGGGAATGGACCTAGGTGGCTTTGGAGTCAGGCGGCCTGGCTTCCAAGATCAGCCCTGTTGCTTAACTTGCTGTGTGCCCTTGGGCAGGCCACGCAGCCTTTTGAGCTGCAAAACAGGGTCAGTGACTTGGGATGAAGAGGTCAGTGGTCCCCTGGCACTGGCCTGTGTTCAGTTCATGGGAGGCCCTTCACGACCTCCCACTCCCTGCTTCTGAGCTCAGTTGCCATTAAATCCTGTGTCACCCGTTTGGATGGAGATTCTCACTTGGCATTCCTGAGCCCCAGCCCCGTGGGCCTGCATCACCTGCACCTCCTCCCCACCCCCTGGGGGGATCTGAGCTACACCCCTGAGGACAGGGCAGCAGTCGGCACACCTGCTGTTGGGACTAGGCCACCTGGTTCCTCCTGCTGTGTCCCAAACTGTGCTTTTATCCTTCCAAACTAGTATTAGGGTGAGAACAGAAGAATTCAGTTTTTTGAAATTCATTAAAAAAAAAATTCTTTGTTTTGGAGTTTGGGGTTGGTAGATGCAAATTCTTACACATACAATGGGTAAACAACAAGGATCTCCTATATAGAACAGGGAAATATATTCAGTATTCTGAGATAAACCATAATATATGGTTTATATATTATATGAAAGTATATAATAAGTATACCGAGTATATTATATAAAAGTATATTTTATTATATGGTATTTTATTTTATATATATATAAAAGTATATATATGTATATACATGTGTGTTAACACAACATGGTAAATCAGCTATGCTTCACTTTAAAAAAAACACTGCAGACTAGAAGTCATCGGGGTATTTTGTAATGTCTAAATAGACTGATTCATTGTAGAATGAAATATGACACAGTGCTAAAAAGGAGAGACCTGTTGGGCAACAAAGACAGAGAAGCTTTAAATGCATATTGTTAAGTGTCCTTTAAGAAGTCCTGCTCTAACCCTTTAAACCTATCTGGGTCCTATGGCGAGCGCTCTGACTTTGTGGGGCTCGGCTCCGTCATTCTTACAGAAGAACTAAGCAAGAGCGGTTGCTGTCCACATGGAACGGTGAGCTTGAGCCTGAAAGCTGTGTCCCCGCCGGCTGGACCGAGCAGGGCATCTCTGTGGACCCTGTGAGGCGAAACAGGCCCCGGCAGCTGGGGAGACTAGCAGGGGGCTGCTGCTCTCAGCCCTGGGAGCTGCTACGGCCACGTGGGCTCACGGGTGGGGCTGGGGGCGGGCACCACCACAGAGAGCCCGAGACCCCGCCCTGGGCACGAGGCTGGGGGAGAAGACCGGCTCTCCACCCCAGACGCCTGCTCACCACTCTCTCTGCAGGCCCACCTCCTTCCCAGCGTTTGGATGTTTCAGTTCTTCCACCCTTGCGATGGGTATGGAGGGACGGGCTGGCTTTATCCACATGATCTGACAAGACAGCAGCATCTAGCCCAGAGGGCTGCGCCCGCCGTGCCCAGCTCTGGCTAAGCACTTTCTGAGACCACCTCAGCGGAGTGCAGCTCTGGGTGCTCTCGGGCATCTCAAAGCGGGTGTTTCCATACTGATGTCCTGCCCCCCTACCTTAGTAAGCTGAGGCCCAAGGCTCCCAAGGCGGGCGAGTGCCAGAGTCAGGTGTGACCTGCGAGGTCTGGCTTCAGTGCCTGCCCTTTGGCTCCAAATCCTGCTTCCTTTCAATGGCCCCTCTCGCAAGGCAAGGGGTAGGGGACATTCTCCATCTTCAAAGACCCAAGCCAAACCCCCTGGGGAAGGTGCTGTAGCCCCTGGAGGCAGCCAGCCTGGGTGGACTCCCAGCTCTGATACTCAGCTGCTGAAAGCCTTAGGTAAGTTGCTTAACCTCTCTGTGCCTCAGTCTCCTCAGCTGTAAAATGGGCACAGTGCTACAACCTATTGCCACGGTCTTTGTAAGAATTAAGTGAGACCAAGCATGTGAATATTTATGACATGCTTGTGTCTCAGGCCAAGAGGATGGGGCCAGGCTTTGGGGGTCTGCCACACATTGCTTACGCTCCCTGAGCATCAGTTTTCTCATCTGCAAAATGGGCACAGACACTCTCTGAATTTTCTTCTGATGTTGTTCCATAGGGGCTTCCCAGGTGGTGCTAGTGGTATAGCACCTGCCTGCTAATGCAGGAGATGTAGGAGATGTGGGTTCGATCCCTGGGTTGGGAAGATTCCCGGGAGGGGTGCATGGCAACCTACTCCAGTAGTCTCATCTAGAGAATCATAAGGACAGAGGAGCCTGGCAGGCTACAGCCCCTGGGGTCACAAAGAGTCGGACATGACTGAGCCTGCATTGTTCCACAGACAGATGAAATCCCAGCACCGACACAGCCTGTGCTGGATGTTGGGGATTAGACCTTGAACTAAGTCCTGCCCACCCCTCTGAGGCTTGGCATCAAGTCCAGGGGGCTTTAAACCTGTGGCAGGTGCACCCAGATGCTCCCCACATGGCTTCGGGGGTATATAAACCACGGAGAGCTGTTAGTAAGGACCATTTCCTGAGCAGAGGGTCTGGGACTCCCACTGACTTTTCAGACAGACCCTCATCTAGAAGCCCTGGGAGGTCTGAGGTGGGGAGGGGAACTGGATGAGCCATGGTGAGCCGTGCGGGTCAGCCAGGCTCTTACTGCTGTCACTGCTTGGACACAGGAAGGGGCTCATAGCCCAGCACATGCTGTGGTCCCTCCCTGGGGCCCCTGTGACCCCAGGCCCAAGTGCAGGGAGGCAGGCGCGGGCTGCCCGTGCAGACTGAGTGCAGGTTGCCACAGACGCCCTCCCTCCATGCTGCCTGCCCACATGAAGAGCTTGCGGGGCAAGTACATCACTAAATAAATAATAAATACAGGCAGGAAAAGTAATAGAGAAAGCACTTGCCTTGTTCAGAACTTTTGACAGGCCTGCCCTGCCAGCTCTGGGTTCCCTCCGTCTCTCCCAATTACTGCCTCGGCTTCCACGTGTTGCTGTAGAAGCTCTAGGGCCCCTCGGCGGCTGAAACTGGTGCTGCGGAGCTCTCGGCTTCCAGCTCTCGGCTTCTTGCAGCTCCTGTTGGACTGGCAGCTGCGGGAACAGTCCTTCCGGGTGGCCTCCACCCAACGTGCCCCCAGATCCACCCCTGCCCTGGGGACAGGACTTCCCTGGCGGTCCAGGGGTTAGGACCTTACCCTTTCAAGGCAGGGGGTATGGGTTCAATCCCTGCTCGGGAAACTAAGATCCCCCATGCTGGGCAGTGCAGCCAAAAATGTTAAAAAAAAAAAAAAAATGGTAGGGGGATGGCTTCCCTGGGGACTCAGATAGTAAAGAGTCTACCTGCATTAGGGTTGTCTGGAGTCTTGATTTCATCAATGTGTGTGTGAGTGTGTGTGTGAACGTTAGTTGCTCAGTCGTGTCTGACTCTTTGTGACCTCATAGACTGTAGCCCGCCAGGCTCCTCTGTCCATGGGACTCTCCAGGCAAGAATACTGGAGTGAGCTGTCATTTCCTCCTCCAAGGGAATCTTCCCGACCCAGGGATAGAACTCGTGTCTCTTACATCTTCTGCATTGGCAGTCAGGATCTTTACCATGAGCACCACCTGGGAAGCAGGTGATACTCTGTATATTTTAGCACAATTAATCATTTGTTGTTCAGTCACTAGGTTGTGTCCGACTCTTTGGGACCCCATGAACTGCAGTACGCCAGGATTCCTTGTCCTTCACCATTTCCCAGAGTTTGCTCACATGTATGTCTATTGTGTCAGCAAAGTCACCCAACCATCTCATCTTCTGTCACCCCCTCCTCCTGCCCTCCATCTTGCCCAGCATCAGGGTGTTTTCCAGTGGGTATGCTCTTCGCATCAAGTTTCCAAAGGATTGGAGCTTCAGCTTCATCCTCAGTCTTTCCAATGAATACTCAGGGTTGATTTTCTTTAGGGTTGCCTGTGTCATTCTCCTTACTGTCCAGGGGACTCTCGTTAAAAATAAAGAACTGTTAATTGGCTATGAGATAGTTTCTCAGGTCATTGGAAGGAGCACATCCAGATCCCCTGAGATCAGGAAGCAGGCCCAGTGGCTGGGGATGAAGGAAGAGGCTGGAATTTCCAGCACTTAGAAGGTCGAGGCGCAGGTGCCGTTTAGAGTGCTAGTGTCCCTGAAGTGGGGCGGTTGACCGACGGTCCTGCTTTGCCCAGAGTTGAGGGAGCTCCTAGGCTGTGGGACTTTTAGGGGCGAGGCTTGGTCCCCCCGGCCCAGGGCACAGGGGAGGTGCTCCAGGAAGTGTCGAGAAAGTACAAACTTGATCCAGCCACTGCCGAAGGAAAGGATCTCTGCTGGGAGGCGGGTGGTGGGAGAGGTGAACACGTTTGAGGCTCAGGGGACCAGAGGGCAGACAGGAAGGAGTGGCCTCTCCTTCCTCCTCTGTGTCTAGAGGGGAGACACAGGCAGAGCTGACCTGCGCCTACAGGACCCCGACCCCACGCCCTGGAATAGAGGAGAGGGGGTGCAGCCAGAGTGAGGGGTGTCTGCCAAACCTCCCAACTACTCCCACCCCAGGGCCAGGGCTGCCCACATATCTCGTCATCACTTGCTAATCACTGCCTGTGTCACACTGCTGGGTGCTGGCCCTGTGACACCCCCACGTGGGCTCCACCCTTCCTGAGGATAAGCTGGGTGTGTTTGGCCTCGGTCCCTCTGTCATGTTCAACCCTTTGCGACCCCATGGACTACAGTCCGTCAGGCTCCTCTGTCCATGGAATTTTCCAGGCCAGAAGACTGAATTGGGTTGCCATGTCCTACTTCAGGGGATAAACTGGGATTGGGCCTAATTCATTTTTTTTAGCCCGGCAACCAAAATACGAATTATCTATTCCATGCTTCTGTCACCCCCTCCTCCTGCCCTCCATCTTGCCCAGCATCAGGGTGTTTTCCAGTGGGTATGCTCTTCGCATCAAGTTTCCAAAGGATTGGAGCTTCAGCTTCATCCTCAGTCTTTCCAATGAATACTCAGGGTTGATTTTCTTTAGGGTTGCCTGTGTCATTCTCCTTACTGTCCAGGGGACTCTCGTTAAAAATAAAGAACTGTTAATTGGCTATGAGATAGTTTCTCAGGTCATTGGAAGGAGCACATCCAGATCCCCTGAGATCAGGAAGCAGGCCCAGTGGCTGGGGATGAAGGAAGAGGCTGGAATTTCCAGCACTTAGAAGGTCGAGGCGCAGGTGCCGTTTAGAGTGCTAGTGTCCCTGAAGTGGGGCGGTTGACCGACGGTCCTGCTTTGCCCAGAGTTGAGGGAGCTCCTAGGCTGTGGGACTTTTAGGGGCGAGGCTTGGTCCCCCCGGCCCAGGGCACAGGGGAGGTGCTCCAGGAAGTGTCGAGAAAGTACAAACTTGATCCAGCCACTGCCGAAGGAAAGGATCTCTGCTGGGAGGCGGGTGGTGGGAGAGGTGAACACGTTTGAGGCTCAGGGGACCAGAGGGCAGACAGGAAGGAGTGGCCTCTCCTTCCTCCTCTGTGTCTAGAGGGGAGACACAGGCAGAGCTGACCTGCGCTCTACAGGACCCCGACCCCACGCCCTGGAATAGAGGAGAGGGGGTGCAGCCAGAGTGAGGGGTGTCTGCCAAACCTCCCAACTACTCCCACCCCAGGGCCAGGGCTGCCCACATATCTCGTCATCACTTGCTAATCACTGCCTGTGTCACACTGCTGGGTGCTGGCCCTGTGACACCCCCACGTGGGCTCCACCCTTCCTGAGGATAAGCTGGGTGTGTTTGGCCTCGGTCCCTCTGTCATGTTCAACCCTTTGCGACCCCATGGACTACAGTCCGTCAGGCTCCTCTGTCCATGGAATTTTCCAGGCCAGAAGACTGAATTGGGTTGCCATGTCCTACTTCAGGGGATAAACTGGGATTGGGCCTAATTCATTTTTTTTTTAGCCCGGCAACCAAAATACGAATTATCTATTCCATGCTTATCACTGTGAGGAGGTTTTTCAGCTCTTGCCATGGCACTGCTGTTGAGGATACAGCACTCAGAGACCATAAGCGATGGGCTCCAGGTCCCACAGCTTTGGAAGTGGAGACGTTTAAGAGAAGCTCGGGTCTGCCTGTGGGGTGCCTCATATCCCACCGTGTTCCGCCAGGGCCCCCTGGCCCTTCCTGGCAGCTCCGTTTTACCTGTGGGTTATATGTTGGACAGGGAAGGACGCAGGTGGAGACAGTGTAGGTCTCCTGTCCGCCTTCCACCTGGGAGGAAGGAGGACCATTCCGGGAGCTCCTCAGGGGTCGGCCTGAGCAGTGAGGGTGGGGATTCCCTGTCTTCTCTCCCCTGAAAGCCCTTCACAAGCCCCTGGTGAGAATTCATCGCAGGGAAGGTGAGAGACCATAAGGGAAGCTGCCTTGGGTTCTGCATAAACATAGTGTCAGATCAAGCAATTACTTTCTGAGTTTCTAAGGTTTTTCCTTTTTAGGTGAAGTTAAATGCAGGCAGTACACAAGCCTGTCTTGGACAGGGAACTGAACTCCCAAGAGGTTTGCATGGAAACTGGAGGGAAGAGGTGGGGAGAGCGAGCGAGGGAGAGAGAAAAAGAGAGAGAGAGAGAGAGAGAAAGAGAGAGAGAGAGAGAGAGAGGCAAGCGCCATTGAGTATAAAAATGACAGATGCCCTGGTGTAAAGGGTGACAATCTGCCTACACAGTGAAATGGCCCTGTCAAGACATCAGGGTATTTGGGGACTTGAATTCAGAGAGGAGGTATTAGAAATTTCAGGCAGCCCGGAGCCCCTCGGTGGCCTCCAGAAGTGATGTTTTGTAATTTTGCCTTATGATCTGTGAGGGTTTATCATGGCGCTAATCGGCCTAATGATGACGGGAACTCAGTCATTCCCACTTAGATGCCAGGTTTTAAGTAATAACAGGCGCTCAGCAGGCCCCTCGGCTGTGCGCTGGGAGGACCTGGGGGCGATGGGCCCTCTGTGAGCTTCTGGTAAATGAGCTCTGCTCTTGCCGGGCCCGCAGCTCTGCTGGGCTGCAAACAGCCCCCGCAGGCCCCTTCCCGCCACCTCTGCCTCCCGGTCCCCGGCCCGCAGAAAGGACCGCATCTCCGGGTCCACCCGTCCTCACGCGGGGCTGCGGGGTTCTCACGGGCAGGTGAGGGCTGCGCGGCCCGACGCTGCCCACTCTGGTCCCCGAGAGTTGCCACCCCGAGTGGGAAATTTAAAAACCCGTGTTTATGAGAATGCCCTTGTTCCCATGGACACCAGCGAACTGCACAACCAAGATTAATGGAGAACCACGGAGACCGGTCCTAAAACGATGGGCCCTCTAGTGGATTCCGGTCTGTCGCGCGCCATCCATTAGCACCCGCGCACGGGGCCCTCATCATGTGGGTATCATCGAGACCCGCGCAAGATGGCATTTCCACCGCACATCAACAGATCATTTCACCACTGCTCAAGGCGTCGTAAATTGGACTTATAGCTCAGCTGCTGGCATAAATAAGTCCCTTTGATAGTTAGTGGAAGACGTTATGACACTCCAGGGTACAGGAGGGGACATTGGCACTGTCATTTTTTTTCCCCAGCCCTGGCACCCCGGTGCCTGTGATCTTTCTGAAGATTCAGGGCACGCGCTCTTCATTACGGCTTGGGCACCAGGGACTTGTTTTTTTTGCAAGATTAATGAGCGCCACGGAAATTCTCCAGCGCATCTCGATAATTAAGTCTTTGTTTATCAAAAAACAAGTTATATTAGGAGCAGAAAATTCGCAGTAATTATTCATAATTCTAACAATTCAAGTATAGCTACCTCATTTGCCTGGGTAATTCTGCTTTTTAATTTCTTGCATACATTTGCATATTAATTTTGCCCGCCGGCTGCAGCAGGCTTGACAGTTTGCTACTATGTGATGGTTTTCACAGGGGTGCGACTCAGTTGGGTGGCATTTCGACTGGGTGCAATGATAAATTATGAATTTTCTAATTTACTGCATAATGAAGTAACCCCTTCCAACCCAGTTAAAAAGAATCACCAGGATCCATACTTTTTATTTTTTTAAAAAATTTTGGTAAGTATATATTTTCGAGGTGTTTTGTTTCTTTTTCTTAGCTGTTTACAAACAAGGTATATGCAATTTTTTCCCCTTCAAAGAAAAAAAAAATTCAATGGTTGCATTTGCAGCCTTTCCAGATGATGATGACTTTCTATGCACCAAAGGTGACAGAGCTAGGCTTCTTTAAAGGGTATTAAGGCCTGTGGTCGACCGCTCCCCAGCCTGCCTGGCGAGTGCAGGCGTCTAGTCCACCTGGTCCCCGAGTTGCCACCCCGAGTGGGAAATTTAAAAACCCGTGTTTATGAGAATGCCCTTGTTCCCATGGACACCAGCGAACTGCACAACCAAGATTAATGGAGAACCACGGAGACCGGTCCTAAAACGATGGGCCCTCTAGTGGATTCCGGTCTGTCGCGCGCCATCCATTAGCACCCGCGCACGGGGCCCTCATCATGTGGGTATCATCGAGACCCGCGCAAGATGGCATTTCCACCGCACATCAACAGATCATTTCACCACTGCTCAAGGCGTCGTAAATTGGACTTATAGCTCAGCTGCTGGCATAAATAAGTCCCTTTGATAGTTAGTGGAAGACGTTATGACACTCCAGGGTACAGGAGGGGACATTGGCACTGTCATTTTTTTTCCCCAGCCCTGGCACCCCGGTGCCTGTGATCTTTCTGAAGATTCAGGGCACGCGCTCTTCATTACGGCTTGGGCACCAGGGACTTGTTTTTTTTGCAAGATTAATGAGCGCCACGGAAATTCTCCAGCGCATCTCGATAATTAAGTCTTTGTTTATCAAAAAACAAGTTATATTAGGAGCAGAAAATTCGCAGTAATTATTCATAATTCTAACAATTCAAGTATAGCTACCTCATTTGCCTGGGTAATTCTGCTTTTTAATTTCTTGCATACATTTGCATATTAATTTTGCCCGCCGGCTGCAGCAGGCTTGACAGTTTGCTACTATGTGATGGTTTTCACAGGGGTGCGACTCAGTTGGGTGGCATTTCGACTGGGTGCAATGATAAATTATGAATTTTCTAATTTACTGCATAATGAAGTAACCCCTTCCAACCCAGTTAAAAAGAATCACCAGGATCCATACTTTTTATTTTTTTAAAAAATTTTGGTAAGTATATATTTTCGAGGTGTTTTGTTTCTTTTTCTTAGCTGTTTACAAACAAGGTATATGCAATTTTTTCCCCTTCAAAGAAAAAAAAAATTCAATGGTTGCATTTGCAGCCTTTCCAGATGATGATGACTTTCTATGCACCAAAGGTGACAGAGCTAGGCTTCTTTAAAGGGTATTAAGGCCTGTGGTCGACCGCTCCCCAGCCTGCCTGGCGAGTGCAGGCGTCTAGTCCAATGCGCAAGTTTCTGCTGCGTTGGGGTGGCAGTTATGTGCATCTCGCATGCTGAAACGTGGTGGGCTGGCGTTCATGGTCAAGTTAAAGAGACAGGCAGGTTCTGAGGATGGACGACTATGCCTGGCGAGGGCGCTGCATTGCCCACACTGGGCCTGCTGAGCTGAGCAGAGGGTCAGGCAGCAGGCCAGCGCCTTCCTGCCTTTCTAGATGGTTCTGATGTAACTCAGTATCTTAAAGCAATGTGAAAAAAGGAAATTCTGTATACAATCTTGGTGCAATTTTGAAGCAAAACCAGCCCTGCAAGGGGCCAGAGTTTTGCCTGGCTTAGCCTTGCAGAGAGCGCTTCTTGGTGTGGGGCCCTGTAGCTGAGGCAGGGGCATGGGTGACCTGTGTGCAGCCTTCCTGCTGGCAGGAATAGCTCCTCAGGAGCAGATACAGCCAGAGCAGCTCCTGTGAGTTCAGGCCCACTTCTCACCATCAAGCATGTTACCAGCTGCAGGCCTGATCTGGGGGAAGTGGGCCGTCCAAACTGAAGGATGCAGATTTGGTCAGTCCTGTACCAGGCACAGATGCTTGGGGCCTTTGGATTAACGGGAAACACGAAGGTCAGCTTGTAGGCTTTCTGTTGGATTCCTTTGTACTCTGTTCCCATGAAGAAATGTCCAGACTTCTTTTGAATACCTCTGGTGATGGGGGACTTTTCTATGCGACCCTGTCTTGAGATAGTTCTGCTTGTTAGAAATCACTTTCCACTAAACCTCATTCAACTATTCCCCACTGGCCCTGTTTTCCTCCCAAGTGGTCACACAGCCCACCCTGACTTTGTACTTCTCATCCAACGCTATGTTCCATCTCTTGCTTTCTGGAGGTTTGTATACTTTTGTTTTTAGCCAGATCCTGCTGTCCTTGAGATCACACACTGGTTTACACTTTTTTGAATGACCTCACGCCGTGCAGAGAGCTGATGTTGCAGTAGGGACTAAGATTGGCTGGTTATTACTTAAGCATTTAAGTATATTCATTGTGAAAATCAGTCCAGAGAATTCAATAGGACAGTGGGAACGGGCAGTATTAAGACACAGCCTCACAGAGTGGAGACAAAATTAGCCACAAACAGAGCAACCCCGTTCTTAAAGACTCCAGAAGGACAATGTGGGTCAGGGAGCTCTTTTACTCTGTCCTCTCTTGTTTTCTGGAGGTTGGCAATATTTATCTTTTTAGTCAGACTATGAACTCATGGGGCTTCCTTGGTGGTTCAGTGGTCATATAATCTACGTGCAATGCAGAACACTCAGATTTGATCCCTGGGTCTGGAAGATCCCCTGAAGGAGGAAATGGCAACCCACTCCAGAATTTTTGCCTGGGACATCACATGGACAGAGGAGCCTGGCGGGTGACAGTCCATGGAGTCACAAAGAGTCAGACACGACTGTAGCAATTAAACCGCCACCACCTCCACCACCATGAACTCAGTAAGATCTAAACAGCATCTTCAATACTGGACTGATTAAGACACTCATTCAGGTTTTCCATAAGACAGTACAGAAAAACCCGAATGAACTTTTTGGCTCACTTAGCACATTGTTGTTTAATTGCTCATTCATGTCAGACTCTTTGCGACCCCATAGTCTATAGCCTTCCAGGCTCCTCTGTCCATGGAATTCTCTAGGCAAGAATACTGAAGTGGCTTGCCATTTCTTTCTCCAGGGCATCATCTTGACACAGGGTTAGAACCCTGGTCTCCGGCACTGCAAGCAGATTCGTTACCACCGAACCACCTAGCAGGCCCAATCTGATACATGAGTGCCTGTGTGCTAAGTTGCTTCAGTCGTGTTCGAATCTTTGTGACCACAGACTTCTCTGCCCACGGGCTCCTGTGTCCATGGGATTCTCCTGGCAAGAATACTGGAGTGGCTTGCCATGTCCTTCTCCAGGGGATCTTCCAGTCCCGGGGATTAAACCTGCATCTCTTATGTCTCCTGCACGGGCAGGTAGGTCTGTTTCCACTAGCGCCCCTGGGAAAGCTCCAGGGAAACACCTGGTCTTGCTCAAAACAGAGGTTGAGTGGAGGTGAGTCGTTTCCTAGACTGTGTGCCGTGGCACCCTGGGGCTCCATGGGAGTGTCTCAGGGACAGAACTGTAATGGCTCCCTCAGGAATGCATTCAAAAGATAATAGTCAAACAGTTATCCAGCATTAAGGATGTGCCAGGCACTGCTCTAGATACTAAATTAAGCTTCTGATGAAGTATTATTGTCCCTATACTACAGAGGGTTACCAGACTGAACCCAGAACACCCAGTTAACCCCAAATCTCAGATAAATAACACTTCCGAAAGTCTAAGAATGAGCCAAATATTGAGTGGGACATCCTTCGACTAAATTTTTTTCCCATTGTTTCCCTGAAGTTTAAATAGAACTGGGGATCCTGTATTTTTGTTTGCTAAATCTGGGATCTCTAAATGAAGGCCCAGAGAAGTTTGGTCACTTACCCAAATTCCCACAGCTTGTGAGCGGTTTCAGTGTCTGTGCTTTTAATCCTCTCTGTTCTGGTGCTTCTGTAAATTCACTAGGTATATCAGTTGAACAAGTAAGGCGTAAAAAAGTGCCGCCCTCAATGCCTAGGTGCATAGTAGGCGTTCCATAAATGATCGCTCCTGTTTGTGGGATTCTGTCTGATTAACTCCCTCTCCAGTCTGTCATCCTCCCTGTACCAAGGTCATCATCATTCTTTGCTACAGGGAAGGGTCATCCATACTTTTATTTATTCAGGTATTTATGTTAACAAAGTGAATTTTTTCTTTAATTTTGCACTTAAATAAATTAAAAAGAAACTTCTATTGTACTTCCCGGCTGGTGCCGTGGATAAGAATCCATCTGCTAATGCAGGAGACATGGGTTCGATCTCTGGTCTGGGAAGATTCTACATGCCACAAAGCAACTAAGCCTGTGTGCCACAGCTTCTGAGCCCAAGCTCTAGAGCCTGCAAGCTGCAACTCCTGAGCCTGTGGACTGCAGCTACGGAAGCCCGGAGCCCCTGGAGCCTATGCTCCACAACAAGAGAAGCCACCAAGATGAGAAGCTGGTGCACCGACACCAAGTGTGGACCCCACTCTCTGCAACTAGAGAAAGTCTGTGTGTAGCAACGAAGAACCAGTGCAACTAAAAATGAATATTTTGTAGAAAAGGAACGTTTATGATACTATCCTAAATGGAAAAATCAGCATGATTCCATGCCATAAATTAAAGGTAACTGCAAAACAGTGAAAATAACAACATTACGTACTTTTACCTACTGTAGGAGTTAGGCTCTTTGTTAAATAGGGAGGTTTGCAAACACCACAAAGCTGTTAAAGTCATTGTACTTATCAGAGATTTTCTTCTGGATGTATCAGAAAGGATAAAAAATAATCAGCACATGAGCTAATGTTTTTATGTTATATCTGTAACCACCTAAATCATCTCATTCTCTATCCCTAGCAAGGTATGTCCACCACCTTAGCTGAAATTCATGACTGGGACAGTCATCTTTTGATAAACAATCTCAAAAAGTGTGTTTAGGGCTACTTTCTTGTTCAGAAGTTTGCTGACCCAACAAGGTAGGGTCATTGTGCTCTGAAGGTGGCCATCACCTTCCAGATCTGATAATCTGGTTGGCAGACCCTGCCAGGATCTGGAGGTATGGTGGCATCCGGTCAGTCACCAAGCTTCACCTCTTGGCAATTGTGGTTCCTTCCATCCCTGAGATTCGACAACCAGGGGATGTTCTCATCCATACAGCTGGCTTGTTTGGCAGGTCTAGAGCTGGACTCAAGTGCCAGTTAGAGTTATAAGGCTACAGATGGCAATTTCACGTCAACGCCATCTCTTGGTCCAAGTCCCTGGATCCAAGAGTAGGTCATGATTCACCAGTGGCCTTCAAAGTCTCCCCTAGTCCATCTCCAAACCCTTAACTTTGCTTTTCCCGACCTGCAGCCCTAAATGACTTGTGAGAATTTCCTTTTCTTACCACATTCTGTGTGGGGACACATTAGTTAACGTCAAGCCCCTCCTTCCATACTTTGCTCCTACTTCAAGTGTCTAGGGACACGATTATGAAATTGTCTTAGGAAACACTAAGGATGATCACAGCCTTGATAAGAACTAGACTTTTGCTTGGCTAGGTTGCTGAAAACTTCACACAGTGATATTCTTGTGGGTAGCTGACGTAATTCTTATGAGTACGTTATGTCAGGGATCACTGCTTATTTATTTCAACTAAGGAAACTAAGGAGTAGAGAAATTAAATGGTTCTCCAAGCCAATATGGCAAATTAACAGCCGAGCTGACCTTCACCCTAGTTTTGGTTTCAAATGAACTGTTCTTTTGGGTACATTGAGCTCTCTTGTATCATCAGTCAGATTAAATCCACATGATGAGATCCTCAACTGCAACACCATCATCAATACCATGAATGACTGTGATCATGAGAAACCCATCTCATTCATATCATTTGATTAGTACAAAATCTGATCATGGAGCCAGTGGTCCCACTTCTTGGCTCTAAATAAGAGCAGTTTTAGCTTCATTCTGGTAGGTGTACACCAGATGATGTTAGGGAATAATCAGTATTGGTTACAATTCATGTTGTCTTCTAAACACACTTTAAATTCCCCTTCTTTCTAGAGAAGACGACAATATTCGACTTTCATTTTATTCCTTTCAATTGTAATCCTCTCAGGAAACCTAGTATTTGCAGACAGACCTAATTTGACCTTAAATTAAAATAGGGTCATTGTGCTCTGAAGGTGGCCATCACCTTCCAGATCTGATAATCTGGTTGGCAGACCCTGCCAGGATCTGGAGGTATGGTGGCATCAGGTCAGTCACCAAGCTTCACCTCTTGGCAATTGTGGTTCCTTCCATCCCTGAGATTCGACAACCAGGGGATGTTCTCATCCATACAGCTGGCTTGTTTGGCAGGCCTAGAGCTGGACTCAAGTGCCAGTTAGAGTTATAAGGCTACAGATGGCAATTTCACGTCAACGCCATCTCTTGGTCCAAGTCCCTGGATCCAAGAGTAGGTCATGATTCACCAGTGGCCTTCAAAGTCTCCCCTAGTCCATCTCCAAACCCTTAACTTTGCTTTTCCCGACCTGCAGCCCTAAATGACTTGTGAGAATTTCCTTTTCTTACCACATTCTGTGTGGGGACACATTAGTTAACGTCAAGCCCCTCCTTCCATACTTTGCTCCTACTTCAAGTGTCTAGGGACACGATTATGAAATTGTCTTAGGAAACACTAAGGATGATCACAGCCTTGATAAGAACTAGACTTTTGCTTGGCTAGGTTGCTGAAAACTTCACACAGTGATATTCTTGTGGGTAGCTGACGTAATTCTTATGAGTACGTTATGTCAGGGATCACTGCTTATTTATTTCAACTAAGGAAACTAAGGAGTAGAGAAATTAAATGGTTCTCCAAGCCAATATGGCAAATTAACAGCCGAGCTGACCTTCACCCTAGTTTTGGTTTCAAATGAACTGTTCTTTTGGGTACATTGAGCTCTCTTGTATCATCAGTCAGATTAAATCCACATGATGAGATCCTCAACTGCAACACCATCATCAATACCATGAATGACTGTGATCATGAGAAACCCATCTCATTCATATCATTTGATTAGTACAAAATCTGATCATGGAGCCAGTGGTCCCACTTCTTGGCTCTAAATAAGAGCAGTTTTAGCTTCATTCTGGTAGGTGTACACCAGATGATGTTAGGGAATAATCAGTATTGGTTACAATTCATGTTGTCTTCTAAACACACTTTAAATTCCCCTTCTTTCTAGAGAAGACGACAATATTCGACTTTCATTTTATTCCTTTTAATTGTAATCCTCTCAGGAAACCTGGTATTTGCAGACAGACCTAATTTGACCTTAAATATATCAACAAATCACGAAATTTAAAATAACAATAATGATGACAGCATGTTCAGAAGAGTACCATTTTACTGATAGTTATCTTGATTTTATTTTTTTTAAGAGTTTTGGAATTAAAAAAAAAATTTTGGCCTCTTTTATCAGTGTTTTATTTATTTATCTTCATCCACATTTATTCTTTGGCCTGTGTGGGCCTCCCATTGCAGTGGCCTCTCCTGTTGCAGAGCATGGGCTCTTGGTGCATGTGCTCCAGAGCACTGGCTCGTATTGGACGCACTGGTCCAGTTGCTCCGTGGCACATGGGACCTTCCCAGGCCAGGGATCAAACTGGCGCCCCTTGCACTGCAAGGTGGACTCTTTACCCACTGGACCACCAGAGAAGTCCTGATTTTATGCTTGATTAATATCCTGATATGGATGAGCCTACTTAGCTGTTCAGTTTTCCATGTATTGAGATTGTGCCAAGTTCTGCATCGAGGAAAATATATTCTAAAGGAGAAGAACATATGCCTGTTCTCTTACTCTTCTTTGTAGCCATCTATACATCCAACAAACTGTTACTGAATGAAGGAAGGAATTGACGTAGTGTCTAACTTACCCTCTCTGAAATTCAAGTTTCTTTCCAATGAGGGAACTGAGACCCAAGCATGTAAGAAACTTGTCTGGGCCCACAGCTGTAAGTCGTAGAGCCAGGACCATGTCACCAAAGCTCCAAAAAATTTTTCTTTTTGGACTATTTTGATGAGAAACCCTTTTCCTCAACTGCAACACCATCATCAATACCATGAATGACTGTGATCATGAGAAACCCATCTCATTCATATCATTTGATTAGTACAAAATCTGATCATGGAGCCAGTGGTCCCACTTCTTGGCTCTAAATAAGAGCAGTTTTAGCTTCATTCTGGTAGGTGTACACCAGATGATGTTAGGGAATAATCAGTATTGGTTACAATTCATGTTGTCTTCTAAACACACTTTAAATTCCCCTTCTTTCTAGAGAAGACGACAATATTCGACTTTCATTTTATTCCTTTCAATTGTAATCCTCTCAGGAAACCTGGTATTTGCAGACAGACCTAATTTGACCTTAAATATATCAACAAATCACGAAATTTAAAATAACAATAATGATGACAGCATGTTCAGAAGAGTACCATTTTACTGATAGTTATCTTGATTTTATTTTTTTTAAGAGTTTTGGAATTAAAAAAAAATTTTGGCCTCTTTTATCAGTGTTTTATTTATTTATCTTCATCCACATTTATTCTTTGGCCTGTGTGGGCCTCCCATTGCAGTGGCCTCTCCTGTTGCAGAGCATGGGCTCTTGGTGCATGTGCTCCAGAGCACTGGCTCGTATTGGACGCACTGGTCCAGTTGCTCCGTGGCACATGGGACCTTCCCAGGCCAGGGATCAAACTGGCGCCCCTTGCACTGCAAGGTGGACTCTTTACCCACTGGACCACCAGAGAAGTCCTGATTTTATGCTTGATTAATATCCTGATATGGATGAGCCTACTTAGCTGTTCAGTTTTCCATGTATTGAGATTGTGCCAAGTTCTGCATCGAGGAAAATATATTCTAAAGGAGAAGAACATATGCCTGTTCTCTTACTCTTCTTTGTAGCCATCTATACATCCAACAAACTGTTACTGAATGAAGGAAGGAATTGACGTAGTGTCTAACTTACCCTCTCTGAAATTCAAGTTTCTTTCCAATGAGGGAACTGAGACCCAAGCATGTAAGAAACTTGTCTGGGCCCACAGCTGTAAGTCGTAGAGCCAGGACCATGTCACCAAAGCTCCAAATCTTGTTTTTTTTTTTTTCTTTATTCTAAAGGTTTTACAGAGTTTTGTTGTTCACAGACATGTATGTTCCCAGATCAGTCATATGCATATCCATGGTCCCCACCGCCCCCAGTTCGCCCCATCCCACCCCTCCAGACCATCGCCCCAAGCCATTGTAAGCACTCCTATTCCCTTAGCACAATAACACTAGCTATCTTTCCCACACATAACAGTATAGGTTTCCATGTTACTCCCTCCATGCTTCCCCCTCCCTATCTCTTCCCCACAATGTCCCTATGTCTATGTTCTGTCTGTTTTCCCATGTGTTCACTGCAGGTGTTATCAAGACTATCCTACTAGATTCCATATATATGAGTTAGTATACTGTATTTGTCTTTCTCTTTTTGACTTACTTCACTTTTTATGATAGGTTCTAGAGCCAGCCACTTCATTAGGACTGAGTCTTCTGCATTTCTTTTAACAGCTGAGTAGTATTCCATTGTATATATGTACCAGAGCTTCTGGATCCATTCATTCTTCAATGGACATCTAGGTTGCTTCCAAGTTCTGGCTGTTGTATAGAGAGCTGCAATGAACATGGGGGTACAGGTGCTTATTTCAGTTTTGATTTCAGCAGTACATAAGCCTAATAGTGGGATTGCTGGGTCATAGGGTGCTCCTATTTTTAGTTTTTTAAGAAATCTCCATACTGTCTTCCATAGAGGCTGTATCAATTTACATTCCCACCAGCAATGCAAGAGGGTTCCCTTTTCTCCACACCCTCTCCAGCATTTATTGTCTGTCCATTTGTTGATGATGGCCATTCTGACAGGTGTGAGGTGGTATCTCATTGTAGTTTTGATTTGCATTTCTCTAACAATAAGTGAGGTTGAGCATCGTTTCATGTGCTTTTGGGTCATCTGTATGTCCTCTTTGGAGAGGCAACCCTTTAGATCTTTTTCCCATTTTTTGATTGGGTTGTTCGTTTTTCCAGTGCTGAGTTGTCTGAGTTGCTTGTAGATTTTGGAGATTAATTCTTTGTTTGTTGTTTCATTTGTTATGATTTTCTCTCATTCTGTGGGGTGTCTGTTCAGCTTTTTTGTAATTTCTTTTTTAAGTTTCATGAGGGCCCACATGTTCATTTTTCTTTTCAGTTCTGCTATTTTAGTTGATGGGTCAGAGAAGATCTTGCTTTGATTGATTTCCTTGAGGGTTTTGCCTATATTCTCCTCTAAGAGTTTGATGGTTTCTGGTCTTACATTTAGGTCTTTAATCCATTTTGAGTTGATCTCTGTGCATAGTGTCAGGAATGTTCCAACTTCATTTTTCTGCATGTAGCTGCCCAATTTTCCCAGCACTGCTTGTTGAAGAGGCTGTCTTTGTCCCATTTTATAGTTTCGCCTCCTTTGTCAAAAATAAGGTATCCATAGGTGCATGGGTTTATCTCTGGGTTCTCGATCTTGTTCCATTGGTCTATAGTTCTGTTTTTGTGCCAGTACCATACTGTCTTGATGACTGTTGCTTTGTAGTAGAGTCTGAGGTTAGGGAGGCTGATTCCTTCAGCTCCGTTTTTCTTTATCAGGATTGCTTTGGCTATTTGAGGTCTTTTGTGTTTCCATATGAACTGTGTGATTCTTTGGTCTAGTTCTGTGGAAAATGTCAATGGTAGTTGAATAGGTATTGCATTGAATCTGTAGGTGATATTTGGTAGTATGGTCATTTTCACAATATTGATTCTTCCGACCCAGGAGCATGGAATATCTCTCCATCTGTTTAAGTCTTCTTTAATTTCTCTCATGAGTGTCTTGTAAATTTCTGTGTACAATTCTTTTGTTTCTTTCGGTAGGTTTATTCCTAGATATTTGTTCCCACCAGCAATGCAAGAGGGTTCCCTTTTCTCCACACCCTCTCCAGCATTTATTGTCTGTCCATTTGTTGATGATGGCCATTCTGACAGGTGTGAGGTGGTATCTCATTGTAGTTTTGATTTGCATTTCTCTAACAATAAGTGAGGTTGAGCATCGTTTCATGTGCTTTTGGGTCATCTGTATGTCCTCTTTGGAGAGGCAACCCTTTAGATCTTTTTCCCATTTTTTGATTGGGTTGTTCGTTTTTCCAGTGCTGAGTTGTCTGAGTTGCTTGTAGATTTTGGAGATTAATTCTTTGTTTGTTGTTTCATTTGTTATGATTTTCTCTCATTCTGTGGGGTGTCTGTTCAGCTTTTTTGTAATTTCTTTTTTAAGTTTCATGAGGGCCCACATGTTCATTTTTCTTTTCAGTTCTGCTATTTTAGTTGATGGGTCAGAGAAGATCTTGCTTTGATTGATTTCCTTGAGGGTTTTGCCTATATTCTCCTCTAAGAGTTTGATGGTTTCTGGTCTTACATTTAGGTCTTTAATCCATTTTGAGTTGATCTCTGTGCATAGTGTCAGGAATGTTCCAACTTCATTTTTCTGCATGTAGCTGCCCAATTTTCCCAGCACTGCTTGTTGAAGAGGCTGTCTTTGTCCCATTTTATAGTTTCGCCTCCTTTGTCAAAAATAAGGTATCCATAGGTGCATGGGTTTATCTCTGGGTTCTCGATCTTGTTCCATTGGTCTATAGTTCTGTTTTTGTGCCAGTACCATACTGTCTTGATGACTGTTGCTTTGTAGTAGAGTCTGAGGTTAGGGAGGCTGATTCCTTCAGCTCCGTTTTTCTTTATCAGGATTGCTTTGGCTATTTGAGGTCTTTTGTGTTTCCATATGAACTGTGTGATTCTTTGGTCTAGTTCTGTGGAAAATGTCAATGGTAGTTGAATAGGTATTGCATTGAATCTGTAGGTGATATTTGGTAGTATGGTCATTTTCACAATATTGATTCTTCCGACCCAGGAGCATGGAATATCTCTCCATCTGTTTAAGTCTTCTTTAATTTCTCTCATGAGTGTCTTGTAAATTTCTGTGTACAATTCTTTTGTTTCTTTCGGTAGGTTTATTCCTAGATATTTGATTCTTTTGGTTGCAATGGTGAAGGAAACTGCCTCTTTTGATTTCGTTTTCTGAGTTTTCATTGTTTGTGTATAGGAATGCCAGTGATTTCTGTGTGTTGATTTTGTATCCTGCGACTTTGCTGAATTCGTTGATTAGCTCTAGTAGCTTTGTAATAGAGTCTTTGGGATTTTCTATGTATAATATCATGTCATCTGCAAAAAGAGAGAGCTTGACTTCTTCCTTTCCAATCTGAATTCCTTTGATTTCTTTCTCTTCTCTTATTGCTGTTGCTAGGACTTCCAGGACTATGTTGAATAGTAGTGGTGAAAGTGGACACCCCTGTCTTGTTCCTGATCTTAGAGGGAATACTTTCAGTTTTCCACCTTTGAGGATGATGTTCGCTGTGGGCTTCTCATATATGGCTTTTATTATGTTGAGATGCATTCCTTCTATGCCCATTTTTGAAGAGTTTTTATCATAAATGGATGTTGTTCTTTGTCGAAGGCTTTTCTGCATCTATTGAGATGATCATGTGATTTTTGTCTCTCAATTTGTTGATATGGTGTATCACATTGATTGATTTGCGGATGTTGAAGAATCCTTGCATGCCTGGGATGAACCTGACTTGATCGTGATGTATGAGTTTTTTGATGTGTTGTTGATTCTGTTTGCTAGGATTTTGTTGAGGATCTTGGCATCTAAGTTCATCAGAGAAATTGGTCTGTAATTTTCCTTTTTTGTGTTGTCTTTGCCTGGTTTGGGTATCAGGGTGATGGTGGCCTCATAGAATGTGTTTGGAAGTGTTCCTTCCTGTGCAATTGTTTGGAAGAGTTTTAGAAGGACAGGCATTAGCTCTTCTTTAAATGTTTGGTAGAATTCGGCTGTGAAGCCATCTGGCCCTGGGTTTTTATTTTTGGGTAGATTTTTAATCACAAATTCGATTTCTGAGCTTGTGATTGGGTTGTTCAAAGTTTCTGTTTCTTCCTGGGTCAGTCTTGGGAGATTGATCTTCCCCAAGAAACTGTCCATTTCTTCCAGGTTGTCCAGTTCGTTGCCATAGAGTTGCTTATAATAGTAGTCCCTTAGAATCCTTTGGATTTCTGCATGATCTGTTGTAATCTCTCCTTTTTCGTTTTTGATTTTGTTGATCTGGTTCTTCTCTCTCTTTCTCTTGATGAGTCTGGCCAGTGGCTTGTCAATTTTGTTTACCTTTTCAAAGAACCAGCTTTTTGTTTTACTTATCCATACTGTAGTTTCTTTCATTTCTTTCTCATTTATTTCTGCTCTAGTCTTTATAATTTCTCGTCTTCTGCTGGCTTTGGGATGCTTTTGTTCTTCTATCTCTAATTGTTTTAAGCAGAGGGTTAGGTCATCTGCTTCATATTTTCCTAATTTCTTGAGATGGGATTGTATTGCTATAAATTTCCCTCTTAGAACTGCTTTTGTGGTATCCCATAGGTTTTGCATGATCGTATGTTCATTGTCATTTTCTTCTAGGAATTGTTTAATTTCTCCTTTGATTTCCTCAGTAATCAGTTGGTTTTTTAGGTATGTGTTGTTTAATCTCCATGTGTTTGTATTTTTGGCGGTTTTTTTCCTGTAGTTGATCTCTAGTCTCATTGCATTGTGGTCCGAGAAGATGGTTGATATAATTTCAGTTTTCTTGAATTGACTGAGGTTTGATTTGTGGCCCAAGATGTGGTCTATCCTGGAGAATGTTCCGTGAGCACTTGAGAAGAAAGTGTATTCTTCTGCTTTTGGATGGAATGTCCTAAAGATATCGATGAGGTCCATCTTTTCTACTGTGGCATTTAAGACTTGTGTTTCTTTATTAATTTTCTGTTTGAATGATCTATCCATTGGTGTGAGAGGAGTGTTAAAGTCTCCTACTATTACTGTGTTATTATTGATTTCTTCTTTTAAGTCTGAAAGTATCTGTCTTATGTATTGAGGTGCCCCTGTGTTGGGTGTGTAGATATTCATGACTGTTATGTGTTCCTCTTGGATGGATCCCTTAATCATGATGTAGTGACCTTCCTTGTCTCTTAGAATCTTCTTTACTTTAAAATCTATTTTGTCTATATGAGGATTGCTACCCCAGCTTTCTTTTGATTTCCATTTGCATGGAATATCTTTTTCCAGCCTCTCACTTTAAGTCTATGGGTGTCTCTAGGTCTGAAGTGGGTCTCTTGTAAGCAGCATATATATGGGTCATGTTTCTTGATCCATTCAGCCAACCTGTGTCGTTTGATTTGTAGGACTTCTTCTACTCTTGTATTTATTGGCTATATCAGGCCCTTTAACACCTGTTGTAGGGCTGGTTTTGTGGTACAGAATTCTTTTAGTTTTTGTCTGTCTGAGAAGCTTTTGACTTCTCCATCAATTCTGAATGAGATTCTTGCTGGGTAGAGGATTCTTCGTTGCAGGTTATTCTCTTTTAGCCATTTAAATGTGTCTCGCCATTCTCTTCTGGCCTGCAGGGTCTCTGTTGAGAGATCCGCAGTTAGACGTATGGGGTTTCCTTTATATGTTATTTGTTGTTTGCTTCTAGCTGCTTTTAGTAATCTGTCTTTATATTTAGTTTGTGTTAGTTTGATTAGAATGTGCCTTGGTGTGTTTCTTCTGGGGTTTATCCTGTATGGAACTCTTTGTGCTTCTTGGACTTGGTTAAATATTTCCTTTCCCATGCTGGGGAAGTTTTCCACTATAACCTCTTCAAGAATTTTTTCGTAGCCTTTCTTCCCCTCTTCTTCCTCTGGAACTCCTATAATTCTAATGTTGGTGCATTTGATATTGTCCCAGAGGTCTCTGAGGCTGACCTCAGTTCTTTTAATTCTTTCAGCTTTGTTCTGTTCCTCAGCATTTATCTCAAGCACTCTATCTTCCAGCTCACTTATCCATTCTTCAGCCTCTGATACTCTACTGTTGAGGCCTTCTATAGTATTTTTGAGTTCAGCAATTGAGTTGGTGGTCTCTATTTGCTTATTTTTCATTTCCTGCATGTCTTTTCTCAATGCACTAATTTCCTCTAATATTCTGTTTTCGGTGTTTTGCATCCTTGTTAGTATAGTTTTTCTGAATTCTCTTTCAGATAATTTGTCTATCTCCTCCTCTGTCATTTGAGGCTGTGATTCTCTAGCGTGGTCCTTCATTTGTGCAGTGTTTCTCTGTCGTTTCATCTCTAGTGTTGTATGTTCTTTGATAGTGTGGGGTCTTGGAATCAGGGCTTCTGCTCCGAGGATCCTTGGTTTGATGATTGGTGAGGGGGTGTAGGCTCTATGTCTGGTTTGCTATGGTGTTCCATGATATTAGTTCAAATATTAGCATCTGAGGAGCAAGAGGTGTGTCCCTGGTGGGTGACAGTCATAAAAGCATGCAGATGTTTTCCAACATAGTCATAAGATATACATACACACACAACAATAACCACATCTAACCAGTCTTACAGTGACAAAGCATAGAAAATTTTTCTGGCAAACGATGCAATCAAAGATGGTACTTGCCCGTTAAGCTCTGAATTAATTAAAATAGTGCCTGGAAAAATAGATCCTAGGCAAGGTCCTGGCTTGGAGTATTTCATTGAAAGCAATTTTTAACTAAGACGTGTTTCGGGTGAGGAGGTGGAGAGTGTATGGGTAATGAGAAGGAATAGATTCGTCTTGAAAGGATTTTATAGGGTTATGTAGCCAAGATTAGTGTGTTGTATTGTTTAGTGCAGCTGGAAGAGAATAGTGGAGACAGGAAGGTAGGAAATATTTATCTAGAGGATAGTGGTAGATAGGAGAAAGTTTTAGATTTAGAACATAGAGGGAGGAAGCAGTGGGAAAGAGGGAAGAAAATTAGAAGTTTCCAGGAATTAAAATTAAAAAAAATTAATAATTAAAAATCAAAAAAAAATTAAAAAAGAAATTAAAAATTAAAAAGGGAAGAGAAACTTAGTATGAAGAGACAAAAGAAAAAAAAAAAAAACCCAAACCTGACCGATCAAACGAATAAACAGAACCGTCCGCAACAGATAAACAAAAAAGCTAAATACTGTCCCTGGTTTTTATCCTCTCATCTGTCTGGTGGAAGCCAATCTGCTCTCAATGGTGTTGTCTTGATGATGTAGCCTTTCCCTTTTGGCACCGGTCTGCAAGCTCAGGTGCTGCGCAGGACGGCGGGCTGATCCCAGTCCGTTGGGCGTGGGGGCGCGGCTAGCGCGCAATCCCATGTTGGGCGGGGGCGTCCTGGCTCTGCCGCTCACCTGCCGGTAGCCTCCAATACCTGCCCTTCTACCGGCTTCCTCCGCTGCGGTGCAGCTATGGGGATGCACGGGATCCTCCGCCACTGGCGCACGCGCACTGCTGGTTATGCCTCCAAGTCCCAAAGGCAGGCACAAGCTTCCCCGTCTGGCTCGAGCCTGGTCCCTGGTCAGCAATCTGTGGGCGACTTCCCCTTCAGCCAGTCCCCCACTAGGAGTGTTTGAACTCACCTGGTGCCAGGCGGAAAGTCGCGATTTTCGCCCGGCCGAGCCGCATGATCCTCACACTGGGCGCTCCCTCCCGGCTCCCGGACGGTCTCTAGGCAGCACTCCCGCGTTCCGTCCGGCCTCAGGTCGCTAGGCAGCAAGCGCGTTCTGCTCGGCCCTGCTCCGGTATCCTGTCTTTGCAGTGTCTTAATTTCTGCCGGCGATCCGGGCGGATTCTTGGAGTTTTCACGCTGAGTGCTGCCCTCTTCTCCCCCGAGGCTCCGCTTAGGCCCCCTTTTAGGGCCCTTGCTGGCGCGCTCTCAGTCCGTGCGGTCCGGCGTGGGGGTTAGGATAGTGGATTCTTAGAACCCTAGCTCCGGGAAATTTCTGGCTGTTCACTCTTCTACTCTCGTGGACCTATGGAATTCTTCTGTCGTCTAGCGGCTGGTTTGTTAGTGGTGGTTCATTTCTTGATTAGTTCTGGTGATTCTGCTGGGGAGCTGGTGAAATCTTCCCCTTATTCCTCCACCATCTTGGCTACCCCCCAGCTCCAAATCTTAACCATGATTTTATATGGACTCTTAGGAAAGCCATTCATTTTCCTCTTGCCAGCTTCTTTCTTTCTTTTCTCCTTTTCCCTCATTTCCTTTCTTTTGCTTTCCTTTCTCCTTCTCCCTTCTTTCCTCCCTCTATCCCTTTCTTTTTTATTTCTTCTTTTCTTTCCTTCCTGCTTTGTTTACTTAGTGATTATTCAGCAATCACTTACTGGGTGCATCGTTTTGGGTGTTGTAGGTATAGAAATGACAAAGACAAAAATCACAACTTTTTGAAGACTACTCTATTTTCTGTTGTTTAATCTTTAGTCACGCGCCAATCTTCCTCGTCTTGGATATTGTTTGTGCTGACATCATTTCCCATTTTTGTTTTTGGCCCATGTCATTTTTATTTTCTGTGGCTGAGTTTCCTGCATTGGTGATCATTTGACTTGTTACTTTCTCTTCGTTACCTTTCTCATTCCCCTGAAAACTGGTGCCAGTTTGCATGCATGAGATACTTGTGAGGGAGGCCCAGTGGATGAGTGACAGGTCCTGGAATGTGGAATCAGAAGAAATGAATCTGAAAGTCATTTCCACAGAGCTGCATTTTTTTTAAAAAAAAGATTTATTTATTTATTTATTTTGGTGGGGGTGGGGTGGGGAGGGAGGGGAGCAGGTGGGCCACTTCTATTGGTCTTTCATTTGTCCATTTTCATCCATCTTTGTTCTTTGGCCCATGTGGGCCTACCATTGCAGTGGCCTCTGTTGTTGCAGAGCACTGGCTTTCAGTGCATGTGCTCCAGAGCTCCAGCTCAGTAATTGGACACATAGGTCCAGCCACTCTGTGGCATGTGGGATCTTCTCAGGCCAGGAATTGAACCGGCGCCCCTTGCACTGCAAGGCGGTGTCCTTACCCACTGGACCACCAGAGAAGCCCCACAGGGCTGCATGTTGCTGAAGGAAAGCAGGGGCATCTAGAATTTGAAGACCTCTAGACACCTAATGGACTTCCCAGGTGGTGCTAGAGATAAAGAACCCCTCTGCCAATGCAGGAGATGTAAGAGACGGAGGTTTGTTCCCTGGGTCAGGAAAATCCCCTGCAGGAGGGCATGGCAACACAAGCCAGTATTCTTGTCTGGAGAATCCCATGGTCAAAGGAACCTGGTGGGATATGGTCCTTAGGGTCACAAAGAGCCAGACACCTGAAGCAACTTAGCACAGACCACCTAATATAAGATCTATTTTTGGGCAACTGGAGGTATGGGCTGCCACCAAAAATTGCTTTCCCTTCTTTCCTCCCTCTATCCCTTTCTTTTTTATTTCTTCTTTTCTTTCCTTCCTGCTTTGTTTACTTAGTGATTATTCAGCAATCACTTACTGGGTGCATCGTTTTGGGTGTTGTAGGTATAGAAATGACAAAGACAAAAATCACAACTTTTTGAAGACTACTCTATTTTCTGTTGTTTAATCTTTAGTCACGCGCCAATCTTCCTCGTCTTGGATATTGTTTGTGCTGACATCATTTCCCATTTTTGTTTTTGGCCCATGTCATTTTTATTTTCTGTGGCTGAGTTTCCTGCATTGGTGATCATTTGACTTGTTACTTTCTCTTCGTTACCTTTCTCATTCCCCTGAAAACTGGTGCCAGTTTGCATGCATGAGATACTTGTGAGGGAGGCCCAGTGGATGAGTGACAGGTCCTGGAATGTGGAATCAGAAGAAATGAATCTGAAAGTCATTTCCACAGAGCTGCATTTTTTTTAAAAAAAAGATTTATTTATTTATTTATTTTGGTGGGGGTGGGGTGGGGAGGGAGGGGAGCAGGTGGGCCACTTCTATTGGTCTTTCATTTGTCCATTTTCATCCATCTTTGTTCTTTGGCCCATGTGGGCCTACCATTGCAGTGGCCTCTGTTGTTGCAGAGCACTGGCTTTCAGTGCATGCGCTCCAGAGCTCCAGCTCAGTAATTGGACACATAGGTCCAGCCACTCTGTGGCATGTGGGATCTTCTCAGGCCAGGAATTGAACCGGCGCCCCTTGCACTGCAAGGCGGTGTCCTTACCCACTGGACCACCAGGGAAGCCCCACAGGGCTGCATGTTGCTGAAGGAAAGCAGGGGCATCTAGAATTTGAAGACCTCTAGACACCTAATGGACTTCCCAGGTGGTGCTAGAGATAAAGAACCCCTCTGCCAATGCAGGAGATGTAAGAGACGGAGGTTTGTTCCCTGGGTCAGGAAAATCCCCTGCAGGAGGGCATGGCAACACAAGCCAGTATTCTTGTCTGGAGAATCCCATGGTCAAAGGAACCTGGTGGGATATGGTCCTTAGGGTCACAAAGAGCCAGACACCTGAAGCAACTTAGCACAGACCACCTAATATAAGATCTATTTAACATTGGGCAACTGGAGGTATGGGCTGAAACACACCCTATGAAACCAGTTGACAGAGAGAGCCTTTTGGAAAATATCCATGCAAGTCGAGCTCTTAAACAAAAAACTGAAAGTCTGTGAAAAAAACCCAATAACAACATAAGACAGTCAATCTACTCCTCTATATGATAATTCAATCTGAGAAAACAGAAATAATGATACTAGTTATCATACTGAATGCTGAGCTTGTGCAAGGCACTGCTTTTGCATGTATCAACACATTTAATCTCCCTAAAAATATATATGCAGTTTGCATTATAGTTATCGTCATTATTAAACAGGGGATAAATAGAGGTACAAACAGGTTAACACAAGATTGCATAACTGTACATGGAAGAGCTGGAATTGACATAAACAATCTGACTGTGAGTCCCTTATGCTTAACCACTCTGCTATGTTATATACACTGCTTAGATAAATCCGAAAGGATTTAATATTTTCAACTAGATTCAGGTCATAGTATCATCCTTAAAGTGAAGAAAGGGCTATTAAGTACAAGGAATGACCTAAAGGAAATATTGGAATTAAAAGATAGTTATTTAAAGAAAAAGATTGAATGGAGAAAAGAAGAGATTACAGACTAGAGGTAGCTGGAGGGAGAATTAGTGAATTGGAAGCTTCAAGTGAGACACATTCTCTCTCACCCCTGAAAGCAATGAGCAGCGTTTCCACTTTGAAGATGGGGAAATGGAGTCAATTTGGGGGTCATGTGTGGTCATTTTTCTCCTTTGAACTTGTTTTATATTTTTTTTCTCAGGTTTTGAATGCGATGATAAAAATAATCCTTCTTACTTTATAGGGTTATTTGTGTTGGTGTCTTTGGAAGTAAGAAGGAAATTGAAAGAGAAATAAAAGGTGGTCACTTTGACCCTTTTTGTTCTTTGGCTCTAGAGTGCCATGACTTCTGCATTTTTTATTGTCTTTTCAAAATGAAGATGTATGATTTTCTGATAAAATGGCAGGTGATATAACACATCTATGCCAATGCAAGATTTAAACAATCCAAAAATATATTTTAAAAATAAAATCTTTGTTTAGTTCTTACAATTCTCCTGCAAGCTCACAGGGGCTCAGAGACAATCACTGACAACACCATCTCTTTTAGATTGTGTCTCTACTCCTTTATAGACTGATATTCACATTGTTCTTTATATAAATTGTAACAAGTTCCAATACTTTGGCCAGCTGATGTGAAGAACAGACATGTCGGAAAGACTTTGGCAGCTGGGAAAGACTGAAGGCAAAAGGAGAAGGTGGTTGCAAAGGCTGAGATGGTTGGATAGCATCACTGACTCAATGGATGTAAATTTGAGCAAACTCTGGGAGATAGTGAAGGACAGGGAAGCCTGGTGTGTTGTAGTCCATGGGGTTGCAAAGAGTCAGACAAAGCTTAGTGATTGCATAACTGTACATGGAAGAGCTGGAATTGACATAAACAATCTGACTGTAAACCACTCTGCTATGTTATATACACTGCTTAGATAAATCCGAAAGGATTTAATATTTTCAACTAGATTCAGGTCATAGTATCATCCTTAAAGTGAAGAAAGGGCTATTAAGTACAAGGAATGACCTAAAGGAAATATTGGAATTAAAAGATAGTTATTTAAAGAAAAAGATTGAATGGAGAAAAGAAGAGATTACAGACTAGAGGTAGCTGGAGGGAGAATTAGTGAATTGGAAGCTTCAAGTGAGACACATTCTCTCTCACCCCTGAAAGCAATGAGCAGCGTTTCCACTTTGAAGATGGGGAAATGGAGTCAATTTGGGGGTCATGTGTGGTCATTTTTCTCCTTTGAACTTGTTTTATATTTTTTTTCTCAGGTTTTGAATGCGCATGATAAAAATAATCCTTCTTACTTTATAAGGTTATTTGTGTTGGTGTCTTTGGAAGTAAGAAGGAAATTGAAAGAGAAATAAAAGGTGGTCACTTTGACCCTTTTTGTTCTTTGGCTCTAGAGTGCCATGACTTCTGCATTTTTTATTGTCTTTTCAAAATGAAGATGTATGATTTTCTGATAAAATGGCAGGTGATATAACACATCTATGCCAATGCAAGATTTAAACAATCCAAAAATATATTTTAAAAATAAAATCTTTGTTTAGTTCTTACAATTCTCCTGCAAGCTCACAGGGGCTCAGAGACAATCACTGACAACACCATCTCTTTTAGATTGTGTCTCTACTCCTTTATAGACTGATATTCACATTGTTCTTTATATAAATTGTAACAAGTTCCAATACTTTGGCCAGCTGATGTGAAGAACAGACATGTCGGAAAGACTTTGGCAGCTGGGAAAGACTGAAGGCAAAAGGAGAAGGTGGTTGCAAAGGCTGAGATGGTTGGATAGCATCACTAACTCAATGGATGTAAATTTGAGCAAACTCTGGGAGATAGTGAAGGACAGGGAAGCCTGGTGTGTTGTAGTCCATGGGGTTGCAAAGAGTCAGACAAAGCTTAGTGACTGAACAACTGTAATAACTGAAATAATTTAAATTATAATAATACATTCCAATTGTTCTCAGTTAATAATATGTGCAATGAGTCTTTCTATAACAAGACAAACACACACACAAAAACAAGACACATATACCTGTCTCCTTCTTTATAACTACTACATAATATTTCAGAGCAGAAATATGACTCAATTCATCTAATTATTTCTACATTAAAAGACTTTAGGTGTGTCCCAGGTTCTCTATTACACATACTGCCAACATGTACAATCTTATAAATGTTCCCTGGAATGTATATTCTCTGATTTTTGTAAGATATTGTTCAAGAACGGGAAGCTTGAGGTCAAAATAGTTTGTGGATACGACTGAGTTTCCTTCCACTCAGAAGTCATACTTACAGTTGCATTCATACTCTATCAAGTTCTAATTTCCCCATCCCTCATCAATAATGGAGTTCGCCTTTGAAATGTTTGTCCTCATCAGTCTCTGGGACAGTGAATAGATCAAGGGGACAGATGAAAGGTCGACATCGAAGGGCAATGACAAAAGGGAAAATCAGAGTAGATGAGGAAGGAAGTTAGGTGGGACTGTTTAGGGTTCCAAGTAGTCACAGCGAGTGGAGAAGGGCAAGTCTGGGAAGGAGGTCCTGGCAGTCGGCCAAATGTACAGGCTGGGCCTCATCCCTTCTGAACCAAGAGCTCCTGTGGACAGAACGATACACTGAGTGCTTGCATGGCGTGCCTCAAGACGTCTCCAGTCTGAAGGTCAGATACGGCCCTTGGCTTGAGGAAGCCACATGTGGTGGGGCACACAGCCCTGGCTCCCAGTCCTGAGCTGAGATCCCAGGGTCTGACGGTACTGCAGCAGGGCCCCAGCCGCCCCACTCCAATCCCAGAGATCAAAGTAACAAGCTACTTTGGCCAGCTGATGTGAAGAACAGAAGGGAAATTTGGCAAATAAAAAATGGTTAAAGGTTATAGCATCACTGACTCAATGGATGTAAATTTGAGCAAACTCTGGGAGATAGTGAAGGACAGGGAAGCCTGGTGTGTTGTAGTCCATGGGGTTGCAAAGAGTCAGACAAAGCTTAGTGACTGAACAACTGTAATAACTGAAATAATTTAAATTATAATAATACATTCCAATTGTTCTCAGTTAATAATATGTGCAATGAGTCTTTCTATAACAAGACAAACACACACAAAAACAAGACACATATACCTGTCTCCTTCTTTATAACTACTACATAATATTTCAGAGCAGAAATATGACTCAATTCATCTAATTATTTCTACATTAAAAGAATTTAGGTGTGTCCCAGGTTCTCTATTACACATACTGCCAACATGTACAATCTTATAAATGTTCCCTGGAATGTATATTCTCCGATTTTTGTAAGATATTGTTCAAGAACGGGAAGCTTGAGGTCAAAATAGTTTGTGGATACGACTGAGTTTCCTTCCACTCAGAAGTCATACTTACAGTTGCATTCATACTCTATCAAGTTCTAATTTCCCCATCCCTCATCAATAATGGAGTTCGCCTTTGAAATGTTTGTCCTCATCAGTCTCTGGGACAGTGAATAGATCAAGGGGACAGATGAAAGGTCGACATCGAAGGGCAATGACAAAAGGGAAAATCAGAGTAGATGAGGAAGGAAGTTAGGTGGGACTGTTTAGGGTTCCAAGTAGTCACAGCGAGTGGAGAAGGGCAAGTCTGGGAAGGAGGTCCTGGCAGTCGGCCAAATGTACAGGCTGGGCCTCATCCCTTCTGAACCAAGAGCTCCTGTGGACAGAACGATACACTGAGTGCTTGCATGGCGTGCCTCAAGACGTCTCCAGTCTGAAGGTCAGATACGGCCCTTGGCTTGAGGAAGCCACATGTGGTGGGGCACACAGCCCTGGCTCCCAGTCCTGAGCTGAGATCCCAGGGTCTGACGGTACTGCAGCAGGGCCCCAGCCGCCCCACTCCAATCCCAGAGATCATGGCGCAGGACGTGCAGTGGGAACTGCATAGGCTCCATCTTGGCCTCAGAGATGGGATCTAGACAAGGAGTCAGGTGATCAGGAAGTGACAGCAGGAGATCATAGGCATGGCTAGAACGGGGGTGTGCCAGAGGCTATGGGTGCTCACAGCATGGCACCTGAGGACCTGAGGGTAAGTGAAGTTTTGAGGAAGGAATTATGCGTAAGCTGAAACCTTCTAGATGGGAAAGAGAGGCATAGGGTAGGGAGGGAAGGAGAAGTGGCCCAGAGTGGAGGAGAGGACATCCCGGAAGAACTGCCATAGGGTGTGTCACGGTTGAATGAAGGGGCCACGTGGTAAGGTATGAGACTGAGCAGGAACGGAATCTCAGAAGCCATACTGGGTAATGCAGAACCACTGGAGGTCTGTAATCAGTATATAATCTAACTGGTTATTTTTTTCCTCATGAAGGAGCACTCTGACTGCCTTGGGGAGAGTTCACTGGGTAATGGTGGCTTCCCTGGTGGCTCAGATTGTAAAGAAATCGCCTGCAATGCAGGAGACCTGGGTTCCAACCCTGAGTCAGGAAAATCCCCTGGAAAAGGACATGGCGACCCGCTCCAGTATTCTTTCCTGGAGAATTCCATGAACAAGAGAAACCTGGCGGGTTATAGTCCATGGGGTAGTAAAGCATTGGACACGACTCAGAAACTAACACACACACTACGGGGGGCAGGTTGGAAACAAGGCGACAGATGGCAAGTGACTGAAAGCAGCTAGTGGAGGAGGGGATGGAGAGGAGGGAGACATTCAGAGGGAGAACCACATGAACATGGTATGGTGCTTGGATTTCTGACTTGTGCACCTGATGCATTCTGGGGCTATGTAAGGAGTCAGTCCTGGGACAGAAAGTGAGCGAAATCTAAATACTTGTAAAAAACTATTTTTAATCACATATGATATCAAATATTCATATTATAGATGGCATATAGTTTATTATATGTGTAATAATCCTTAGATTATGGCTTATAGTTAAAAATACCATGGAGATCTAAATAAAATATGTATAAAAATCATAGAAAATGATATGCATTCTCAGGAAAATAATGATTCATACTTATGTATCCCTCATAGATTTTACATTTATTAGACCATTTAATCCTCATCGTATGTCTATGAGATAAGTATCCCCATACTGGAATGGAGATACTGGAAAAGTATCCCCATTTACCAGTGAGAAAACTGAGACCCAGAGGACTAAGTAACTTGCTCAAGGTCACTCAGCAAGTAAATGTCAGAGCTGAAATTTGAACCTAGGAAGTTGGGTCCAGAGCCTCTATTTTTTAAAACTCACCTGAACCTGCCTGCCAGTGCAGATGACACAAGAGATGTGGGTTCGATCCCTGGGTCAAGAAGAGTCCCCGGAGGAGGAAATGGCTACCTATCCACTCGTTTTGCCTGGGGAACCCCATAAACAGAGGAGCCTGGTGGCCTACAGTCCATGGGGTCACAGAGAGTCAGACACATGTATGGAGATATATGTTGCTTGGGGAGTATAAAGTATAAAGGAATGCATGCATGTTAAGTTGCTACAGTCGTGTCTAGTCTTTGTGACACTATGGACTGTAGCCTGCCACTCCCATGACTCCTCTGTCCATGTGATTTCCCAAGCAAGAATACTGGAGTGGGTTGCTACGCCCTCCTCCAGGGGATCTTCCCCTCCCCGGGATGGAACCACATCTCTTATGTCTCCTGCATTGGCAAGTAGGTTCTTTACTGCTAGTGCTACCTGGGAAGCCCATAAGGGAATGATGAACACTCAGTTTCGAATAGTAGTTACTTTGGGGTGAAGGGAAAAGAGGATTTGATGAGGAGATGTACACAAGAGGCTTTAGCCGTATTGGTAATGTTTTGTTTCTTAAACTGTTTGGGGGGGCATAGATGATGGTTTTACTACCTCTGACTTTGCGTACATGTTAAATATTTCAGAGCCAACGTTCATGTTTCATGTTAAATTTTTAAGTACTCTAAACCCCCTTTCTTGGTCAAAATTAAGTGAATCTGAGACTTAGAAGTAGCATGAATTAAAAATCCGCTGTTAAATACTTGCTGATTTTTGCCTTGTGATTTTCTGGATTAATCCTATTTGGAAATCCATGGCCTCTCATTGAAAAGGCAAGCTAATGACCTGTGTCAGTTAGGAACTCCAAATCACAGAGGACAGGCCATGGTGGAGTAAACAGATAAAATTTTATTGTTCATTTGAGAAGAAATTTTAGAAGGAGGTGGCTGTTAGCATGGATTCAGTAGCTTCAGGAAGTCAGAATCATGATGTCAGGATCATTAGTTTTTTTGTTCCTCATAGTGCCAAAATGGCTGCTGCATCTCTAGTTATGAGGTCTCTGGCACTCAGGGCCAGGTTTAAAGGATATTCCTCTCAGCTGAGTCAGCTCCCTTTAAGGAAGTTTCCAGAAAGCCCCACTCAATAGTTCCCCACCTACAAGTCTTGGGCCACACTATTGCAAGGGAAAATTGGAAATGTGCTTTTTTTTTTTTTTTTAAGTTGGCAAATTGCCTACCTGCCAAAATATGGTGGTTTTGTTAGTGAGGAGGAAAGGAAAAATAGATGTTGAATATTTATTAGCAGTCTCTGCCACAAACCTGCACAACCCTTCTCTTCTCTCTCTTTTTTTTTTTTCCAGTGATGCAGAATAAAATGGCAAATTGAACCCATTTTTGTTTCTTGATAATTGTTCTTATTAAATGGCCTTTTTACTCAGTGCCCAAAGCAGCCCACTTTAGAATGTCCAGACAAAAAAAAAAGAGAAAGAAACCTGGAAACTTCAGCGTCACAGAATATTTCCTGAATCACAGAGAATTGATAGGGATGTACACAAGAGGGCCTTTAAAAGCGAATAGTAGTTACTTTGGGGTGAAGGGAAAAGAGGATTTGATGAGGAGATGTACACAAGAGGCTTTAGCCGTATTGGTAATGTTTTGTTTCTTAAACTGTTTGGGGGGGCATAGATGATGGTTTTACTACCTCTGACTTTGCGTACATGTTAAATATTTCAGAGCCAACGTTCATGTTTCATGTTAAATTTTTAAGTACTCTAAACCCCCTTTCTTGGTCAAAATTAAGTGAATCTGAGACTTAGAAGTAGCATGAATTAAAAATCCGCTGTTAAATACTTGCTGATTTTTGCCTTGTGATTTTCTGGATTAATCCTATTTGGAAATCCATGGCCTCTCATTGAAAAGGCAAGCTAATGACCTGTGTCAGTTAGGAACTCCAAATCATAGAGGACAGGCCATGGTGGAGTAAACAGATAAAATTTTATTGTTCATTTGAGAAGAAATTTTAGAAGGAGGTGGCTGTTAGCATGGATTCAGTAGCTTCAGGAAGTCAGAATCATGATGTCAGGATCATTAGTTTTTTTGTTCCTCATAGTGCCAAAATGGCTGCTGCATCTCTAGTTATGAGGTCTCTGGCACTCAGGGCCAGGTTTAAAGGATATTCCTCTCAGCTGAGTCAGCTCCCTTTAAGGAAGTTTCCAGAAAGCCCCACTCAATAGTTCCCCACCTACAAGTCTTGGGCCACACTATTGCAAGGGAAAATTGGAAATGTGCTTTTTTTTTTTTTTTTAAGTTGGCAAATTGCCTACCTGCCAAAATATGGTGGTTTTGTTAGTGAGGAGGAAAGGAAAAATAGATGTTGAATATTTATTAGCAGTCTCTGCCACAAACCTGCACAACCCTTCTCTTCTCTCTCTTTTTTTTTTTTCCAGTGATGCAGAATAAAATGGCAAATTGAACCCATTTTTGTTTCTTGATAATTGTTCTTATTAAATGGCCTTTTTACTCAGTGCCCAAAGCAGCCCACTTTAGAATGTCCAGACAAAAAAAAAAGAGAAAGAAACCTGGAAACTTCAGCGTCACAGAATATTTCCTGAATCACAGAAGAAAAAAAAAGGATTAAAAAAAATAGTGGTACTGGGAACATCCTGTGTCTTTCCCAATTTGCTTTCATTTTGAGTTGGTAAAAGTCATTTTTAATCCTTAAAATACTAGAAGGCTTTCAATCAAGCAGTCTTAAGTAAACGCATTCATGAGAGAGTTTATTTCTATTCTGTATTGTCTTTTCTTTTTGTAAATACCATAGAACTTGAGTGTTTGCTTTTTCACTTGTTAGTTTATTTATTTATTCTAGGATTCCCATTCAACAGCCAGACAGCTGGGTTATAGAAATGCCAATTATAAATTCCCTACATATCTGAGTACTGAATTTTCTACAAAACTGATTTTTTTTTAAGTAAGGCAAAGTAATTTTTCAGCAAACTTTAGGTGAAGAACTCAGTCTTATCCTTTGTCATGATGTGTTGTGGCAAGCGGAAGGGAATTTTTGTATCCATAAAAGCTTCTTTTAAAAAAATGTTGGCCTCTTTTGTTATTTATTTTCATCCATCTTCATTCCTTGGCTTGGGAAGCCTCCTACTGCAGCGGCCCCTCCTGCTGAAGAGCACTGGCTCTAGGCACTCCTGCCCCAGAGCACTGGCTCACAACTGGACACGCCGGTCCAGCCGCTCTTCGGCATGTGGGATCCTCCCAGACCAGGGATCAAACCGGTGCCCCCCACAATGCAAGGTGGACTCTTTACCCACTGGACCACCAGGGAAGCCCAAAGGCAACTTATTTGAATCAAAAGTTACAAGTTACAAGAGACAATATAAGCGCTATCTCTTTGCTTAGTCTTGCAACTAAGCCTTAGAGAGCACTTCACACTTTGCGAAGAATATTCCTGTATACAATCTCATGTTTTAACATCATTACAGAAATCATTAAAGAGTTAGTATGCACACTATTTTAGCCACATGGCAATGTGCTAGAGACTTACTTCTGCCCTTCCTCATGACTTTCTCATTTCCTCACTAAGAATTTAATAAAATTACTGATCATTACAGCATCATCCAAAGAGTATGAAATTCCCTGATAAGGGAACCTGAGATTTCCTGAGATTTATGGTTAACAGACATTTGGTCCTGTATTAACAGTCCCTAAGACTTTCTAGCCCATAAGACAGATAGTCCATGCCCAGAAGTCCTTGATATTTGCAGGATCATTGGTCCTCTCCAAAATGGTCATAAGACATTTTATCATGCCCAGAGGTCCTTGATACTCGGTCATACTTGGTTCATGCCCAGTGATTTTAGACAGGACCACATATCAAGGACTCTTGGCATGGATCAAATGTTTTATGAAGATTTTGGGTAGAACCAAATGTCCTGCCAGGTCTTTTATAAGTTCTCTCCAGAATAGATTTACCTGAAAACACCTAATTATTCATCACCCAAATACTTATCACAGAGCTTACCAGGCACTATATTGTACTTAGTACTCTAAATGCATACTCTCATCAATCAACAACCCAATGCTTAGTTTCATTTGGCCTAGTAACCCTATCAGGTGGAGACTGTTATCTCAGTTTTACAGTTGGGGAGACTGAAGACCAGAGAGAGATGACAAGCGCCAAACCCTTACTCTTGGCTGCAAAGTTTTGGAGCTGAATACTTTCATTTACTTCGATTCAGAATCACGTGTATTGTGTTGTTGTGGTTCATTTGATGAGTTGTGTCTGATTCTTTGTGACCGCAGAGACTGCAGTATACCAGGCTCCTTTGTCCTCCTCTGTCTCCTGGAGTTTGCTCACATTCATAATCATTGCATTGGTGATGCTAATAGCCATCTCATTCCCTTCTCTTGACTTCAGTCTTTCCCAATATCAGAGCCTTTTCTAATGAGTCAGTTCTTTGCATCAGGTGGCCAAAGTATTAGAGCATCAGCTTCAGCTTTAACATCAGTCCTTCCAATGAATATTCAGGCTTAATCTCCTTTAGGATTGACTGGTTTGATCTCCTTAGTATCCAAGGGAGTCTCAAGAGTCTTCTGCAGCACAATTTGAAAACATCAGTTCTTTGATGCTCAGCCTTTTCATGGATCAGAGACTTACTTCTCCCTTCCTCATGACTTTCTCATTTCCTCACTAAGAATTTAATAAAATTACTGATCATTACAGCATCATCCAAAGAGTATGAAATTCCCTGATAAGGGAACCTGAGATTTCCTGAGATTTATGGTTAACAGACATTTGGTCCTGTATTAACAGTCCCTAAGACTTTCTAGCCCATAAGACAGATAGTCCATGCCCAGAAGTCCTTGATATTTGCAGGATCATTGGTCCTCTCCAAAATGGTCATAAGACATTTTATCATGCCCAGAGGTCCTTGATACTCGGTCATACTTGGTTCATGCCCAGTGATTTTAGACAGGACCACATATCAAGGACTCTTGGCATGGATCAAATGTTTTATGAAGATTTTGGGTAGAACCAAATGTCCTGCCAGGTCTTTTATAAGTTTCTCCAGAATAGATTTACCTGAAAACACCTAATTATTCATCACCCAAATACTTATCACAGAGCTTACCAGGCACTATATTGTACTTAGTACTCTAAATGCATACTCTCATCAATCAACAACCCAATGCTTAGTTTCATTTGGCCTAGTAACCCTATCAGGTGGAGACTGTTATCTCAGTTTTACAGTTGGGGAGACTGAAGACCAGAGAGAGATGACAAGCGCCAAACCCTTACTCTTGGCTGCAAAGTTTTGGAGCTGAATACTTTCATTTACTTCGATTCAGAATCACGTGTATTGTGTTGTTGTGGTTCATTTGATGAGTTGTGTCTGATTCTTTGTGACCGCAGAGACTGCAGTATACCAGGCTCCTTTGTCCTCCTCTGTCTCCTGGAGTTTGCTCACATTCATAATCATTGCGTTGGTGATGCTAATAGCCATCTCATTCCCTTCTCTTGACTTCAGTCTTTCCCAATATCAGAGCCTTTTCTAATGAGTCAGTTCTTTGCATCAGGTGGCCAAAGTATTAGAGCATCAGCTTCAGCTTTAACATCAGTCCTTCCAATGAATATTCAGGCTTAATCTCCTTTAGGATTGACTGGTTTGATCTCCTTAGTATCCAAGGGAGTCTCAAGAGTCTTCTGCAGCACAATTTGAAAACATCAGTTCTTTGATGCTCAGCCTTTTTCATGGATCAGCTTTCACATCCGTACATGACTACTGGAAAAATCATAACTTTGACTGTAGAACTTCGTTGGCAAACTGATGTCTCTGCTTTTAAATATGCTGTCTGAGTGTGTTGTGATCACATTCTATCCTGGAGTGTGGACCCCAGGCGGACACAGTGAGGTGTGTTTTCTTATGTGCTCCACACACAGGACTCAGCCCTGAACTCTATACAAAAGAGATGCTAAACACACTTTGGTTTAGTTGATGGTGAAATCAGTGGGTGTCTCTAAACACCAATCAGTTGTGGTGGGAGTGATGAAAACCATGAATGGTTGGGGAGGAAGATTTAGAAAAGGTCTAGAAGGTTGTGCAGCAAATTCAGAGAAGAAAAGCCACATGTGTATACGGGGAGGGATGTATGTTTGTGCCGGCAATTGCTCCAATTTAGCTTGACATCAGATATTCTAAGTAAAGGGAAATTCAGAGATAAAGTTGCTGGGAATTGAGTTGAATGAAAAAATGATAATATTTCACTACTGTTGACTTTGTTCAGCTAAAAAGGAGCAGAGTGTATATTTATGAATAATGATACCTTGTATGAATGGCAAGATGCTGAAGGTGATTACTCTAATTCTAAAATCATTGAAGGCCAGTACAGAGCTATTTAATGACCACAAAAAAATCATAAAGTGGGAAAAAACAAACTTTAATGGCTAACCAATATTAATAAGTCAAAATAAATTAATCCCTTGCTTTAATTTTGGTAATATTTTAACTCTATCAGATGTGAAAAGCCACAGATGTTGCATTTCATTAATACGGAATTAGTCGTGCAGTTGCATATTTTTAAAAATCGTTATTTTGTGTGCTACAAATGAAAAATTTTCAAGAAATGAGTTTTGAGGCACAAAGCACATCACGGGTGTGGTTTTCTCAGTCTGATTACAAACAGGCCTATTTTCTTCTTAGTAAGAGATTTCTATGTTCTCCTTTTGTTTGAAGAAGATTAACCAAATTGATTTTTTATTTTGTTATTGACTGAGGTTGAAAATACAGCTGGGAGTTGGGAGTGTGTGAACGTCGCTCACATTTCAGGCGAATGCCATCCGAGATGAGATTCCGTGGGTTGGGAGAGTGGTGTCTCCCTGCAGGAATGATCTCTGCCCAGGTCCAGAATCATGAAATAGAGGCAGGGAAAGGGGAGCCTTGAAAATGGGAGGAGTCTCTTTGTCTTGCACTATTATTTTACAAACAAGGAAGGAGGCTTGAAGAAGTCATGTAGCCTTCCCTTGTCATTCAACTGTCAATGGAAGGGCTCAGGGGAAGCAAATGCTTCCACGTGTCCCTATTGTTCTAAGGTCAAAACCTAAATCCTGAAGATGGCCTTTAAGGTTGTGCAGCTTTGGTCTCAAGTGTTCAGCATCCATGTATTCTGCTTCCTCTGCTTGAGCCATTGGTCTTATTGTAAATCCTTGACGACGTCATGCTCCCTCCCACAACAGGGAGCAGTGGTATCCTTTATTTTCTTTACACTTTGTTAGAATCTGATGCCTGAAGATTCTGGCCTTACTGATACCTTCTCTAACACCTGGACTAAGAGATCTTCCTGTTTTACACCTAAGTGGTACAGTGGATCTTTCTTTCTTTGCATTCCACTGGCCGAAGCAAGTCATATGGCCAAGCCGAATGCCGCTGGGAGTTAATGCCTATAAATCATCCTCAAGGGAAAGTGGGTAAAATAATATCGTCTATCACCAAGGCCAGCAAAGGCTGGACTCAGTGTCTACCCAGTCAATGGTGGTAATGGAAATCAATGCAAAAGAAAGTGGAGTGAGGGGAGAGGAGGAAGAGAGTCTTGTCATAGTTCAGTGGGGAGAGATGTGATGTAACTGTCCTAATGAAATGAGCTCAAGAGTAGAGTTCATAGAGGTCACACTCCAATGTCTGATAAGCCAGATTCAAATACATGCTTGCTACTAGCTTGGTCCATGACTGACCAGCTGTATACTGGCTTTGTACCTGTGAGCAAGTCTCACGATCTCTGAGCCTCCAGTTTTGGTCCAAGAAGATTAACCAAATTGATTTTTTATTTTGTTATTGACTGAGGTTGAAAATACAGCTGGGAGTTGGGAGTGTGTGAACGTCGCTCACATTTCAGGCGAATGCCATCCGAGATGAGATTCCGTGGGTTGGGAGAGTGGTGTCTCCCTGCAGGAATGATCTCTGCCCAGGTCCAGAATCATGAAATAGAGGCAGGGAAAGGGAGCCTTGAAAATGGGAGGAGTCTCTTTGTCTTGCACTATTATTTTACAAACAAGGAAGGAGGCTTGAAGAAGTCATGTAGCCTTCCCTTGTCATTCAACTGTCAATGGAAGGGCTCAGGGGAAGCAAATGCTTCCACGTGTCCCTATTGTTCTAAGGTCAAAACCTAAATCCTGAAGATGGCCTTTAAGGTTGTGCAGCTTTGGTCTCAAGTGTTCAGCATCCATGTATTCTGCTTCCTCTGCTTGAGCCATTGGTCTTATTGTAAATCCTTGACGACGTCATGCTCCCTCCCACAACAGGGAGCAGTGGTATCCTTTATTTTCTTTACACTTTGTTAGAATCTGATGCCTGAAGATTCTGGCCTTACTGATACCTTCTCTAACACCTGGACTAAGAGATCTTCCTGTTTTACACCTAAGTGGTACAGTGGATCTTTCTTTCTTTGCATTCCACTGGCCGAAGCAAGTCATATGGCCAAGCCGAATGCCGCTGGGAGTTAATGCCTATAAATCATCCTCAAGGGAAAGTGGGTAAAATAATATCGTCTATCACCAAGGCCAGCAAAGGCTGGACTCAGTGTCTACCCAGTCAATGGTGGTAATGGAAATCAATGCAAAAGAAAGTGGAGTGAGGGGAGAGGAGGAAGAGAGTCTTGTCATAGTTCAGTGGGGAGAGATGTGATGTAACTGTCCTAATGAAATGAGCTCAAGAGTAGAGTTCATAGAGGTCACACTCCAATGTCTGATAAGCCAGATTCAAATACATGCTTGCTACTAGCTTGGTCCATGACTGACCAGCTGTATACTGGCTTTGTACCTGTGAGCAAGTCTCACGATCTCTCTGAGCCTCCAGTTTTGCCTTCTGTTCAGCGTTGCTATGAGTAGGAAATGACTGCATGTGTGCCATGCCATAATGGAGGAGCCATCAGGAATAGCGAGGACTTGAGGAACTGAACTGAATATTTGACTCCATCCTGCATGACCCTCTGGGATTCTTGCAGAGCTAAGCCCATGACCCCAAACTCTTCAGTCTGTGTGGACAAAGCTCTGTGCATGTGGCTGCCCCCAGGTCCCAGCTGCATCTCTCTACCAATCCAACAGAAATGGCAAGGTCTGTGTTTGACTTTGGCTTAGGCAGGATCCAAGCCCCAGTCGTGGGAGGAGCTCCCGGACACAAATCTGTGGCCTCAAGATGGTGGGCAAGAGAAAGTCGGGTCTGGGAGGAGGCAAGGTGCAGGAAAACCCCTGGACCCATTTGCCAGTCTTTCCCTTTTGGTCCCACCCTTTCCCAGGAGCTGCAGTTCAGGGGGAAAGAAGCACAAAGGCTGGGGTGCCGGGAGCAGCAGGTGCAGGTCAGAAGCCAGAGCTGTCGATCAGCGAGTCATGTATTTCTAGTCGTTGCTTTAAAAGGAGAACAAAGATGCAGCCACATTCCAAACTTCCCAGGATTTTCCTATTTTGAGGGAAAATACTAATCTCAAAGTTTGGAAGAATGAAGTCCTTACCAAGGTGACCTCAGGGTCACCTTCTTTCCTCCCATGGGGACTTCCTGGATCACATGCTCACGTGTTCATCACACACTCAATTGTTCGCAGGCTAGCGCCTTGCGCTGCACCGGAGGGTGTGTCCTCCGGGAGAGGGTGACCCAGGGCAAGTGGCCTGGAAGACTCCAGAGCCAGGGGCCTGAGTTGAAACTCCTCCTTATACACACTGGTAGGGCTGGGGTCTTGGGTGAGGGACTTCACTTCTTTTAAGTCTCAGCTTCCTTGCTGCAAAAGGCTAGTAATTACAGTTCATTTGCTGTGGCTTTTGTAGATGTACATTTCTTTTTTTTTTCTGATAGCTTTCTCTGTTGAATGCATTTAATAGTGGGGCAATGATAGCCTCTGATTTGACAGTTTAATGAGATGACATACATTCTAGGACAGTCTACTTAGTAAATGATTGTTCTTATTGATTATTTTTATTGTTGGTATTATTATTATTATAGAGTTTTTGGGACCTTGAATAAGTTTTATAACTTTTCCACCCTGACTTCTTAAAATAGGAATGTTGTTGTTGTTGTTGAGTTGCTAAGTCATGCTCAGCCCTTTGGGACCTCATGCACTGCAGCACGCCAGGCTTCCCTGTCCTTCACCACCTCCTGGAGCTTGCTCAAATTCATGTTGAGTCGGTGATGCTATGCAACCATCTCATCCTGTTACCCACTTCTCCTCTTGCCCTCAATCTTTCCCTGGTTAGGGTCTTTTCCAACGAGTCAGCTCTTGGCATCAGGTGGCCAAAGGGATCTTCAGTTTCAGCATTAGTCCTTCCAATGAATATTCAGGGTTGATTTTCTTTAGGACTGACTGGTTTGATTTCCTTGCTGTTCAAGGGACTCTTGAGAATCTTCTCCAGCACCACAGTTTGAAAGCATCAGTTCTTCGATGCTCAGCCTTCTTTATGGTCCAGCTCTTGCATCTGCATGACTACTTGAAGAGCCATAGTTTTGACTATATAGACCTTTGTTGGCAAAGTGATGCCCCCATGTTTAAATATGCTGTCTAGGTAGCTTTTCTTTCAAGGAGAACAAAGATTTTCCTATTTTGAGGAAAATACTAATCTCAAAGTTTGGAAGAATGAAGTCTCCCATGCCAGGGTCACCTTCTTTCCTCATGGGGACTTCCTGGATCACATGCTCACGTGTTCATCACACACTCAATTGTTCGCAGGCTAGCGCCTTGCGCTGCACCGGAGGGTGTGTCCTCCGGGAGAGGGTGACCCAGGGCAAGTGGCCTGGAAGACTCCAGAGCCAGGGGCCTGAGTTGAAACTCCTCCTTATACACACTGGTAGGGCTGGGGTCTTGGGTGAGGGACTTCACTTCTTTTAAGTCTCAGCTTCCTTGCTGCAAAAGGCTAGTAATTACAGTTCATTTGCTGTGGCTTTTGTAGATGTACATTTCTTTTTTTTTTCTGATAGCTTTCTCTGTTGAATGCATTTAATAGTGGGGCAATGATAGCCTCTGATTTGACAGTTTAATGAGATGACATACATTCTAGGACAGTCTACTTAGTAAATGATTGTTCTTATTGATTATTTTTATTGTTGGTATTATTATTATTATAGAGTTTTTGGGACCTTGAATAAGTTTTATAACTTTTCCACCCTGACTTCTTAAAATAGGAATGTTGTTGTTGTTGTTGAGTTGCTAAGTCATGCTCAGCCCTTTGGGACCTCATGCACTGCAGCACGCCAGGCTTCCCTGTCCTTCACCACCTCCTGGAGCTTGCTCAAATTCATGTTGAGTCGGTGATGCTATGCAACCATCTCATCCTGTTACCCACTTCTCCTCTTGCCCTCAATCTTTCCCTGGTTAGGGTCTTTTCCAACGAGTCAGCTCTTGGCATCAGGTGGCCAAAGGGATCTTCAGTTTCAGCATTAGTCCTTCCAATGAATATTCAGGGTTGATTTTCTTTAGGACTGACTGGTTTGATTTCCTTGCTGTTCAAGGGACTCTTGAGAATCTTCTCCAGCACCACAGTTTGAAAGCATCAGTTCTTCGATGCTCAGCCTTCTTTATGGTCCAGCTCTTGCATCTGCATGACTACTTGAAGAGCCATAGTTTTGACTATATAGACCTTTGTTGGCAAAGTGATGCCCCCATGTTTAAATATGCTGTCTAGGTATGTCGTAACTTTTTGTCATAGCTTTTCTTTCAAGGAGAAAATCTCTCTCTCTTTTTTTTGTCACCAAATAAAGGGGATAATATAATAAAATGCATTCTTACTATCAGTCTCATACTGAAGTTGTCGTAAAGATGAAATAAGACAAAGTCCTTCAAACGATGTCTGTCACCTAGCACATGCTCAGTCACCATTAGCCATCATCATCATCATCGTTGTCATTCTGGGTCTGAGTTGGGAATTTAAGGAAGCAAGACAACTTGTCTTCAAAGATGGTCATCATGGAAACTTCCCTGGTGCATCCAGTGGCTAAGAATCTGCCTGCCAGTGCAGGGGACATTGCCTCGACCCCTGATCCAGGAAGATCTCACATGCCACATAGCCACTAAGCCTGTGCCCCACAATGACAGAGCCCAAGCTCTAGAGCCCACGTGCTGCAACGATGGAAGCCTGCTTGCCTACAGCTTGTGCTCTGCAACAGTAGAAGTCATCATGATGAGAAGCCCTCATACCAGAAAGAAGACTAGCCTCCTCTTGCTGCAACTAGAGAAGGTCCATGCTCAGCAGTGAAGACTGAGTGCTGCCAAAAGTAAAATTTTAAAAAGTAAAAAGAACGGGCATCAGAGGATTGCTCTGGGCAAAGAATGGGTCTGGGTGAGGTCATGCAAAGGGGCAAGATCAGAAAGAGCTGTGAATCTTCGGGCTGAGAACCCAGGGCCTTTTCAGAGAAAGAGCATGCAGTTCGCCTTGGTGGAAGATGGGGGAAGTGAGGCTGGAGGCACCCCCAGGACCCAGACCATAAAGAACCCTGAGTGCCAGCCCACAGACCTGGGCCTTTGACTTGCAAATCACAGAGAACATGACCAGTTGTTCTTCGGTGCATCTGGGCTTATGTCAGCATGTTTCCTCTCCAGGTAAAGAACATGCCTACTCAGCTCTCAAATCCCTCTAATCCAAGTTGAGTTCCTAGAAGATGCAACAGACCTCACACTTTTCAACATGGTGCTGTCAAAGTTGCCCTTCTCAGCTGATTCTCCAGAAATAGCTGTGATGTGGGTAGAGGTGAATTCAAGATACAAACCCATGGCCACCTGTGGTCACCTTGGGACCTGGCACTTCCTGGTACTGAGACCACCATCTGGAAGGGCAGGCCCTTAACCCTGATGCAGTACAGGTCACCTTCTTGATGGCTACATGGCCAAATTTTGAGTCTCCTCTCCTGGGCACCAGCAACGTATCTCCAGGGACTCTAGAATCCAGAGCCACTTTCTCACTCTTCCTGCCATGGTTTGGTTCAGCCTAAAGATGCAAACCAGTGTTACACATCTGTCAGCCTAAAATTCATGGAGCTATTTGGAAGCAAAACCAAGAAAAACAAAACTGATTAGGGAAAGATCTGCTTTCAGAAAAACCTATTTCTGTCACAGGGGGATGGATAAATAAAATAATGTTTCAATAATTTATGCAGCCTGCACACGAGAAAACATTGGAAATGTGAAATGAGGACGACACATAAAGAACAACCGAAGCTGATGGCTGCTTTAATCAGTTCGGTTGATAATTCTAAAATAAATTGGAAAAATCAGTCTTGCTCTCAGCGTTTGAATGATGATGGGATGGTAGGAGGAGGTGTGTTCTCTCTCTGGAAAGTGCTTGTTCTTGTGTGTCCCTTCAAGGACACCCTTCTCAGCCCATGACCATGAGCCCCATCTCTGGTCAGCTTCTCTCCTGTCTTTACCACTCAGTGCGTTGTCTGCATGTTTAGCTCCAAGGCCTGCCTCGTTGAGCTTGAGTTTCATAGAACTGCTCATGACTCCTCTGTGGATGAGGTGGGCTGACTAAGGTGAGAGGACATTTGGAGACCTCTATTTTTCGGATTGCTCCCCACCTCCCAAGACAGCACTGAGATGGTCCTCAAGTGAAGACATAGAATCATATTTTTTTCCTTCTTCTTTTTTTTTTTTTTTTAAATATTTGATTAAGTTCTTTGGCTACATCAGGTCTTAGTTATGGCACACAGGATCTTTGTTACATCACGCAGGAACACTTATGATGGTACATGGACTCTTTGGGGTGGCCCGTGGGCCCCAGGGCACAGGCTCAGTAGCTGCAGCATGTGGCTTTCCCAAAAGGAGTTCCTAGAAGATGCAACAGACCTCACACTTTTCAACATGGTGCTGTCAAAGTTGCCCTTCTCAGCTGATTCTCCAGAAATAGCTGTGATGTGGGTAGAGGTGAATTCAAGATACAAACCCATGGCCACCTGTGGTCACCTTGGGACCTGGCACTTCCTGGTACTGAGACCACCATCTGGAAGGGCAGGCCCTTAACCCTGATGCAGTACAGGTCACCTTCTTGATGGCTACATGGCCAAATTTTGAGTCTCCTCTCCTGGGCACCAGCAACGTATCTCCAGGGACTCTAGAATCCAGAGCCACTTTCTCACTCTTCCTGCCATGGTTTGGTTCAGCCTAAAGATGCAAACCAGTGTTACACATCTGTCAGCCTAAAATTCATGGAGCTATTTGGAAGCAAAACCAAGAAAAACAAAACTGATTAGGGAAAGATCTGCTTTCAGAAAAACCTATTTCTGTCACAGGGGGATGGATAAATAAAATAATGTTTCAATAATTTATGCAGCCTGCGCACGAGAAAACATTGGAAATGTGAAATGAGGACGACACATAAAGAACAACCGAAGCTGATGGCTGCTTTAATCAGTTCGGTTGATAATTCTAAAATAAATTGGAAAAATCAGTCTTGCTCTCAGCGTTTGAATGATGATGGGATGGTAGGAGGAGGTGTGTTCTCTCTCTGGAAAGTGCTTGTTCTTGTGTGTCCCTTCAAGGACACCCTTCTCAGCCCATGACCATGAGCCCCATCTCTGGTCAGCTTCTCTCCTGTCTTTACCACTCAGTGCGTTGTCTGCATGTTTAGCTCCAAGGCCTGCCTCGTTGAGCTTGAGTTTCATAGAACTGCTCATGACTCCTCTGTGGATGAGGTGGGCTGACTAAGGTGAGAGGACATTTGGAGACCTCTATTTTTCGGATTGCTCCCCACCTCCCAAGACAGCACTGAGATGGTCCTCAAGTGAAGACATAGAATCATATTTTTTTCCTTCTTCTTTTTTTTTTTTTTTTAAATATTTGATTAAGTTCTTTGGCTACATCAGGTCTTAGTTATGGCACACAGGATCTTTGTTACATCACGCAGGAACACTTATGATGGTACATGGACTCTTTGGGGTGGCCCGTGGGCCCCAGGGCACAGGCTCAGTAGCTGCAGCATGTGGGCTTATTGCTCTGTGGCGTGTGGGGTCTTAGTTCCCTGACAGCGATAGAGCCTGCAACTTCTGTATTGCAAGGTGGATTCTTAATCTCTGAACCCCTGGAGAAGTCCCTAAAATCATATTTCAGTTCTGTTCACTTATTTGGCAAGTCATCTGTCCAGTGTTACAGGAGACTTTAGGGAGAGAGAAAAATAATGAGGGGTAGATGCAGTTCGAGGCCCTTTAGTAAGATGGTGAACCTCAAGAGTGACTTTGTTCAACACATTTACTCTCCAGACCTGATCCTAAAGTTCCCTGATGTCTTAATTGGAGGCTCTCCTTTTCCAGAGTCCTGCTCACCTCCCCACTCCCCTTATATTGGGTCACTGGCTAAGCAAACATTCATTCCAATCAAGCTAGAGAATCCATGCAAAGTTGGAAGCACAAGAATCCTCTTTTGAATCTACCACTGTTGGGAGATGGTCTGGGTGTCCCTGGACATAACCACAAGGTCATTCGATTTGTCTGGATGAGCCCACCTCAGAGATACCACTGAGAAGTGGCCTGTTGGGTACTCTTTGCATTTCTGAAGTCAAAGGAAAAATACTTGGAGATGCCCAAGCAGGAAAAGGGAAATCCAAAGCACAGCCAGAAACATAGAATCTGAAGTATAAAACCACCTCCAACTCTCCAACTTCTTACGATGATGGAGAGAAGACAGAAACCAACATGGCGTCTGAAAGCCCAGAATCTGGAATTGATGGTCTAGCACAGAGGAGTGGCAGTGTGACTTTCCAAGCCTGGCTCAAAGCATACGTGTGGATAATGTCTTTCGTAGGGTGGCACCTCATTGGCCTGTTGCCATCTCAGTCCCTAGCTACTTCATTCTGCACTCCCTTCACTGTAACCACCACCATCTCATGATAAGAGAGGTGGAGGGATTCATGAAGGTACCACCTCTGTGAAGCTTGGTTTTGACTTTGCTCCAGATATCATGTGCCATATAATATCCCTCCTGAGTGCTTATGCATTTCAAGATGGAGGCGTGTGCCATCTTGACCTCATGGCCAACACCTGGGTTTCTGCACGACCACCCCCCTGCCATGTTCAGCATCAGTAGGTCAGGCACACATCTGAGACTGCCAATGTCCTGTGCATCTCTGGATCTTTCGAGCCTAGAGGAAGCACTTGCCATGCTGGTACCCAGTTCTGTTGAATCAGAGAGTGAATGCATATAACAACCAGGGGAAAGTGATGGAGAAGCTCTCTAAGACCAGAGGATGTAGACGTGCTGTTCTGTGGCCTGTTTAATAGATGCAGAGGGTGGGAAAGGTACGACCTGCAGAGCAGATGTAAGAGACATGTGAGGCAGGTTGTGCCTTCAGATTCTCTCCTTCTTCTCCAAACCTGATACTGACCCAGATTCTAGCTAGTCGTTCAGTTGATAGGTCGTGTCCAACTCTGTGACCCCATGGACTGCAGCACACCGGGCTTCCCTGTTCTACAGTATCTCCTGGAGTTTGCTCAGATTCATGTCCATTGAGTCAGTGATGCTATCTAACTAATAACCAGTTAGATACTAGTATCCAGCTAGTTAGATGCTGCCATTTAACTAGTAATCTCCCCTTTTAAGCCTCTGTCCATATCATCCTGTCAATATACCCTCCACTCCACTGCAGAAATGCTGCCTACAATGTTCTAAACAAGGGCTTGTCTGGTTGCCTGTCCTACCCAGAGGGATGGGGAGCTCACTACCTCACAAAGCAGCTTAGTTTCATGTTGGACGCCTCTCTGTTATGATGATCTTTTTTGGTTCTATCTGCTGGTCCTGAGTCTGACTTTCAGAACACTTCAGGAGCTCACTTTACCCCATCCCAACTCAGAAATCCTCAAGTTTTAAACTTCCTTCTCAAGACAAACAGTCTCTGTCCTTCCCAGGCTTTCCTGAGTGATGTGATCTTGAGAGCCTTCATCTCTCACTTGCTAGGGGCAGCCTCATAGCAAGTTGTGGTTCTCTCGTCCCTTCCTGTGTATCTTTCCCTTGACTTACGTGGCCAAGTGAAGGTTGATGAGCAGACTGTGTTTTTTCTCTCTCAGAAGGACCTTTGTGCGTTCACCTGCAAGAAAGGCTCAGGTACCAGTGAAATGCATCTCACATTCCCATGTGGATAAGGACAGCCTACAGGACTGATCCGACTGCCCGAGACCAATCTTTTTCTACTACCATTATTTTGCATATGCTGGCCCAAGTGGGTATTGAGTACACTTTTGGGAAATGAATAAGTGCATTTAGAAATGGGATAAATCTGTCCAATAGCGAGGCTGAGACAATCCCTGGCGAGCTCAATGTTTGAAGACCAGAGGATGTAGACGTGCTGTTCTGTGGCCTGTTTAATAGATGCAGAGGGTGGGAAAGGTACGACCTGCAGAGCAGATGTAAGAGACATGTGAGGCAGGTTGTGCCTTCAGATTCTCTCCTTCTTCTCCAAACCTGATACTGACCCAGATTCTAGCTAGTCGTTCAGTTGATAGGTCGTGTCCAACTCTGTGACCCCATGGACTGCAGCACACCGGGCTTCCCTGTTCTACAGTATCTCCTGGAGTTTGCTCAGATTCATGTCCATTGAGTCAGTGATGCTATCTAACTAATAACCAGTTAGATACTAGTATCCAGCTAGTTAGATGCTGCCATTTAACTAGTAATCTCCCCTTTTAAGCCTCTGTCCATATCATCCTGTCAATATACCCTCCACTCCACTGCAGAAATGCTGCCTACAATGTTCTAAACAAGGGCTTGTCTGGTTGCCTGTCCTACCCAGAGGGATGGGGAGCTCACTACCTCACAAAGCAGCTTAGTTTCATGTTGGACGCCTCTCTGTTATGATGATCTTTTTTGGTTCTATCTGCTGGTCCTGAGTCTGACTTTCAGAACACTTCAGGAGCTCACTTTACCCCATCCCAACTCAGAAATCCTCAAGTTTTAAACTTCCCTTCTCAAGACAAACAGTCTCTGTCCTTCCCAGGCTTTCCTGAGTGATGTGATCTTGAGAGCCTTCATCTCTCACTTGCTAGGGGCAGCCTCATAGCAAGTTGTGGTTCTCTCGTCCCTTCCTGTGTATCTTTCCCTTGACTTACGTGGCCAAGTGAAGGTTGATGAGCAGACTGTGTTTTTTCTCTCTCAGAAGGACCTTTGTGCGTTCACCTGCAAGAAAGGCTCAGGTACCAGTGAAATGCATCTCACATTCCCATGTGGATAAGGACAGCCTACAGGACTGATCCGACTGCCCGAGACCAATCTTTTTCTACTACCATTATTTTGCATATGCTGGCCCAAGTGGGTATTGAGTACACTTTTGGGAAATGAATAAGTGCATTTAGATGATAAATCTTGGCATACTCAAGATCTGTCCAATAGCGAGGCTGAGACAATCCCTGGGCTCCAGAAGCTCCGTGTTCCAGCTCGTCGAAGGTCTGACAATGAGGCGACCCTTATCTCTGGCTCTTTCTGTCTGTCTGTCTCTTGCTCTCTGTTGGAGTTCCGCTCTCTTTTCCTCTCGGAGCCCTCCCTCCCCCGGCCCCTTTGTCGACACTTGATCATTTACATCAAGTTGACATTCGCAGAGTTTACTCAGGGTCTGTAATTGTATTCTTTCCCTGGTTCTGCATTACCAACCATGAAAATGGAATCTTATCATCCCTGACCAATTTTTAATGTACAAAATGATTTGGCTGAGGTTCAAAGGGAGGCACAATTGAAATCAGGTGAATGATACATGTAGTTTTTTCAGTTCCTCCGTGCTTAGATTTGATTTTTTTTCAGCATAGCACAGAAGAAGTAGATTATTTTTGCAAGTTATATAAGTGCATTTGTGTGCTATGGAGGTAGGAATCTCTATACATCCCAAAGCACGAATATGTATATGCTGGTATGTTTGCTTATATTAACATCCTCACATTTCACATGTGTGTATCTATTTAGACATAAGCAAACAAATATAATTATATTGTTTGCAATTTTATTGATGGCAATCAAATTTGCAATGATCCTTAAAATGTATTCAAAACACCCAAAGGGCTGAAACAGCCCTGCAGCTACAGCCCAGGATTAATGGTTGGAATATTCAAATGAAGCCCTAAAACCCCTTTGTTCATACAGAAAGGAACCCCTTGAGAGCCTTCATCTCTCACTTGCTAGGGGCAGCCTTCACTGCCCCGTATCTTTCCCTTGACTTACGTGGCCAAGTGAAGGTTGATGAGCAGACTGTGTTTTCTCTCTCAGAAGGATCTTTGTGCGTTCACCTGCAAGAAAGGCTCAGGTACCAGTGAAATGCATCTCACATTCCCATGTGGATAAGGACAGCCTACAGGACTGATCCGACTGCCCGAGACCAATCTTTTTCTACTACCATTATTTTGCATATGCTGGCCCAAGTGGGTATTGAGTACACTTTTGGGAAATGAATAAGTGCATTTAGATGATAAATCTTGGCATACTCAAGATCTGTCCAATAGCGAGGCTGAGACAATCCCTGGGCTCCAGAAGCTCCGTGTTCCAGCTCGTCGAAGGTCTGACAATGAGGCGACCCTTATCTCTGGCTCTTTCTGTCTGTCTGTCTCTTGCTCTCTGTTGGAGTTCCGCTCTCTTTTCCTCTCGGAGCCCTCCCTCCCCCGGCCCCTTTGTCGACACTTGATCATTTACATCAAGTTGACATTCGCAGAGTTTACTCAGGGGTCTGTAATTGTATTCTTTCCCTGGTTCTGCATTACCAACCATGAAAATGGAATCTTATCATCCCTGACCAATTTTTAATGTACAAAATGATTTGGCTGAGGTTCAAAGGGAGGCACAATTGAAATCAGGTGAATGATACATGTAGTTTTTTCAGTTCCTCCGTGCTTAGATTTGATTTTTTTTCAGCATAGCACAGAAGAAGTAGATTATTTTTGCAAGTTATATAAGTGCATTTGTGTGCTATGGAGGTAGGAATCTCTATACATCCCAAAGCACGAATATGTATATGCTGGTATGTTTGCTTATATTAACATCCTCACATTTCACATGTGTGTATCTATTTAGACATAAGCAAACAAATATAATTATATTGTTTGCAATTTTATTGATGGCAATCAAATTTGCAATGATCCTTAAAATGTATTCAAAACACCCAAAGGGCTGAAACAGCCCTGCAGCTACAGCCCAGGATTAATGGTTGGAATATTCAAATGAAGCCCTAAAACCCCTTTGTTCATACAGAAAGGAACCCCTAGAGAGAAAGTGGGGACTGTGGTCTTGGCCAGAATTGTCCTGGGTCTTGGATACACTAATGAGTAATATTTCGATGTCCTTTGACAAATGTCATTCTAAAGGGAGTAGGCAAGAGGGGGGAACATCTTGCCAAAAAGCGGAGGCAGTTTAGTCAGTGATGGGTTGAGAAGTCTCTAGCCTGAGTGCCACTGTGCTTGCCTTCTGAACGACTCTGGAGCAGACAAGCGGGTGTGCTTGGCTTGGAAGGCTGAGGGCATTGCTGATCTCTCAAGTTCCTGGCCAGAGACTCTTGGTTGTTTAACACAGAGGCTGTTGTTTGACCAGCGCCAGGCCTGGGGCTACCTGGGAGTCTTGCTGCGTTTGATTAACTGCCTCTGAAAGCCCATGCATTGGGTTTGTTCCTGTGTTTTTTTCTGTTTTTTTAAAGAGGAAACTGGGGGCTCAGAAAACTTCTGGAATGTTCTGAGAGTATAACCACATGGTGCATGGTGGATTCAAGATTCAAATCACCATCAAGCTGATTCCATGTGTGGTCTGTAATTACAACACTCGGGGCCCCTGTGGGCCCATCTTCTGCTCTTGGACCCCCGTGGTCTGGTTCAGTGGGGGATGTCACAGGCATGTCTGATTCAGGGTCCTCAAGGGGTGAAACCAAACCTCTCAGGATATGCTGGCAGACAAAATGAGGATATGGGGCAAAATTCCATGGTTGTTAGGGGTTGTGGTTAACAATGGTACCCGGAGGGAATCAATGATAGGACTGACCTCAATTCCCAGGGGCTTTCTTCATTGTGCTCTGGGCTCTGTCTCAATCTTTATCCTGTTGATCATTTTATTTTTTGAATTAATCTATTAATTTGGGCGGCACTGGGTCTTAGTTGCATCATGTGGGATCTTCCATCTTCGTCGTGGTAGGCGGGATCTTTTAGGTGCGGCAGGCTGGGGCTTCTTCCTTTTTGTAGTTGCAGCAGGTGGGATCTAGCTCCCTGACCAGAGCTTGAACCTGGGCCCTCTGCACTGGGAGCTTGGCGTCATAGCCATTGTACCCCATGGGAAGTGGCGATCATTTTTGTGACAGCTCAGATGAGGACAAAGAAAGTTTCTTATCAGATTTGCAGCTGGTACAAAGCAGGGAGGAAATGCTGATGTATTTTAGTTGCCAATTCTGGACTTGAAACAATCCTGCTGCTCAGTCGTGGGTCCAGATTCTCAAGATGGATCAGACATCACCCAGAAGCTCCTCGCTTCCTGAAACGCCTGCCCCAAACCCCACACATCTTACACATCTCAGCAACATTGTAGAAACACACCATTTTCAATAAGGGAAGGATCCATGCCTGACAATAGCCATTGTTTATTGAGTCCCTTTTATGTGCTGGGTACTTACTAGATGATCCCTCACCTTGATGTCTTCCAGTGTTTTCTAGTGTTGGAAAAGAGTGAGTCACCTATTCAAAGTCTAGGGAGCTTTGGAGCAGCCAAATTAGGATTGGAACCCAATCCTAACCAGGCATCTGGGTCCAAAGCTTGTCTTCCTTTTGCTGGGTCAGGAGCCCGGCTCCAACCCCTTCTACCTGCTTGGGGCTGGACCTGAACATAGGAAGGTGCAAGGGAGATGAGGGACAGTGGAGGGACTGAGTCACAGGAATTTGGAGCTGTCTCAAAGATGCTGGGCTGAGAAACCTTGGTATTGCCTCTGCAGGACCCAAAGTGGGGTCTGTTGCCACAGCTGAGGTCACGGCCCATTACAGCCATCTGCAGGCGTGGCTAGCTCCTGCTCCTGATCCCCTGAGGAGGTGGACAGTGGGTGGTCATCTCCTCAGCCCCTGTGAGCCCCTCCAGCGCCCGTGTATGTCCAGGAAACTGGACAAAACTCACTCAGCAGCCGCATCCAACACTCCCCTTAAGAATTTTTCTAGGTTCTTGGCCTCGTTGCTTCTCAGACCTTGAAATTGTTGGATGCTGCTGTAGTCACGGGTGGGCTCGCGGGGCTTCTGTTTATGAAAAGGAAATCTTCCCTGTGTCAGGAGAGATGACAGGGCTTGAAATGCAGAGGAGATGATTGCTGGTCTTGCGATGTGGAAGGAGCTCCCCAGCATTTCAGGAGGTCTGGTGGTCATCATGCATCCTGTGTGCTCTAGAGACAGTGCTGGCTGGAGGTGGAGCGTCCTTTCTCTGGAGGTTGTAGTGTGTTTCTATCCATGTAACGCACAGACTCATGTGCACACATACATGTCACAAGTGTGGCTCTGCCAGCAATGAATCATGGGGATAATATAGTTATCAATGAGGCTTCCCTGGTGGTCCAGTGGGTAAGGAGACTGCCTTGCACTGCAAGGGACGCCGGTTCGATCCCTGGCCTGGGAAAATCCCACGTGCCGCGGAGCGGCTGGACGGATGTGTCCAATTACCGAGCCGGAGCTCTGGCGCGCGTGTGCCCAGAGCCGGTGCTCTGTGACGACAGTGGCCACCGCGATGGGAGGCCCACAGGAGCCAAAGAACAAAGACAGATGAAAATAGAGAAACGAAAGGCCAATAGAAGTGGCCCGCCCATCCCCCTCCCTCCCCACCCCACCTCCCCAAAAGATAAATAAATAAAATAAATGTTTAATAATAATAATAATAATAATAAAATATATATATATAGTTATCAATGAATGAAACAAAATCTGCAGCGTGCTTTATTTAAAAATAGTATGGGCCACTTTAAAGTCTTTATTGACTTAGTGTGCTTTATTTATTTAAATGATGTGGACCATTTTAAAAGTCTTTATTAAATTTGTTGCAATATTGCTTCTGTTTTTTAATTATTATTATTATGTGGCCTTGGGGTGTGCAAGATCGTAGCTCCCTGACCAGGGACTGAACTCACATCCCTGCACTGGAAGGTGAAATTTTAACCACTGGACCATTAGGGAAGTCCCCTTCTGTGTGTTTACTGAAATCATGGCTGGGGAACCTCTCCAACAATAAGGAAGAACACTAATTGTGATTATTTTCACCAGTATAAGCATTAGAGGAAAGTATTTGTGTTTACATAAGAGTGTGCTAAATGAGGCTTTGTGTGTGTGTTAGTCGCTCAATCGTGGTTGACTCTCTGACCCTGTGGACTGTAGCCAGCTAGGCTCCTTTGTCCATGGAATTCTTCAGGCAAGAATACTAGAGTGGATAGTGATTCCCTTCTCCAGGGGATCTTCCTGACCCAGGGATTGAACCTAGGTCTCCTGAGTTGCAGACAGATTCTTTACCATCTGAACTACCAGGGAAGCTCTAGCACTTCAGGTGTATAGCTTGAGTATAGAACTCTGCTCAAAGACCTTTCACACTGAAAGTACAAATCCTCTCCCTTGTGAATATTTTTTGGCATCTAAGATCCACTATGATTTAAACCCACTAGCCTTGCACCTCTTTATCTCCTACGGCATCCCACGTGCTGGGGAGACTGGGTTCCATCTCTCTCCTCCGTCTGGGTCCTACGTTTTTCAAATCCTATCCATGTGCCCAGGTTTGTTTCCTCTGCTAGAGATGCGCCTCTTGCTTTAATTGGCTTCAATTCTGTCTATCCTTCAAAGACCATCTCAAAGGCTCCCTACTCCCGGAACATTTACTGATCTTCCTGATCAAATGTGAATTGTTTTCACTTTGATGTCCCAAATCACCTTTTCTTTGTCTCCTCCTTGGCACACATCATGTTCTTTTCAGAGATCCCATCGGCTTTGGAGTCAGACAGCCCTCCTCTAATCCTGCCTCCATTTCTTATTAGTCATAGGAGGGCAGGTTATTTAACTTCCCAGAGCCCCAGTTTTCTACACTGCAAGGTGAAAAAACAAAATGTACAATACAATACAAGGTTGATGAGATGACCTCATGAGATAATACACGTGAAAGGTCTGGCAGAGTGCCTAGTGGTCAGTGTAGATTCTTTGCCTTCCTGTTGTATCTTTTAAGGGCACAATAAGCAACAGCAACAAATGAGCTCCAAAGTCTGGGTGGCTTACACCGTAGAGGTCTGTTTCACTACTCAAGAGAAGTCCTAGGGTGTGTGTGCCGGGCAGTCTTTCATGCCGTGAGCCAAAGGTCTGGACTTTTCCATCTCAGCTCTGTTTCCTCTTGGGAATCAGTATCCTCTTTGTTCATCCAGAAATGGAGAAAGAGTGAGCAGAAGATGACTTGGGATTGCAGGTTGTATATCGGTTTAAGATGGAAGGGGAGAGGAAGGGAGACTCCAGAGAGCTTCGCATCTCCCCCTAGTTTTGGTGGCTTTTTTGCCAAGCACTCTGAGGCTGTGAGCTGTGATTCCAAAGTACTTCTAAACACTCCGTGGAGGCATGTCTGGTCCATGAATGACCAACTCAGGGTCATCTTTAGCAGATTCCTCATGGAGAAAGGAGGTTGCTTGTAAATCACATTCCTATCTGGCATCTGGGAAGAGAGGAGGGGACACTCCTTGGGCAGATGTCTTAGAGGGAGGGTCACAGAGAGACAGATGAATGGTTGTGACTATGACAAAGAGCCATCCCGAGATGAATGGACTGCCTGATGGAGTAAATGAGGGAATGCTTCCTGAATGCCTCCTTTGTGCCAGGCACGGTCCTTGCCTCTTGGCATACATTCAACTCACAAAATACCTCTAAATCCTTCCCCTCACGGGGCTCTGTGGCTGAACAGCCCTCTGTCTATCTTTTCAGAAGATCCCATCTCAAAGGCTCCCTACTCCCGGAACATTTACTGATCTTCCTGATCAAATGTGAATTGTTTTCACTTTGATGTCCCAAATCACCTTTTCTTTGTCTCCTCCTTGGCACACATCATGTTCTTTTCAGAGATCCCATCGGCTTTGGAGTCAGACAGCCCTCCTCTAATCCTGCCTCCATTTCTTATTAGTCATAGGAGGGCAGGTTATTTAACTTCCCAGAGCCCCAGTTTTCTACACTGCAAGGTGAAAAAAGAAAATGTACAATACAATACAAGGTTGATCAGATGACCTCATGAGATAATACACGTGAAAGGTCTGGCAGAGTGCCTAGTGGTCAGTGTAGATTCTTTGCCTTCCTGTTGTATCTTTTAAGGGCACAGTAAGCAACAGCAACAAATGAGCTCCAAAGTCTGGGTGGCTTACACCGTAGAGGTCTGTTTCACTACTCAAGAGAAGTCCTAGGGTGTGTGTGCCGGGCAGTCTTTCATGCCGTGAGCCAAAGGTCTGGACTTTTCCATCTCAGCTCTGTTTCCTCTTGGGAATCAGTATCCTCTTTGTTCATCCAGAAATGGAGAAAGAGTGAGCAGAAGATGACTTGGGATTGCAGGTTGTATATCGGTTTAAGATGGAAGGGGAGAGGAAGGGAGACTCCAGAGAGCTTCGCATCTCCCCCTAGTTTTGGTGGCTTTTTTGCCAAGCACTCTGAGGCTGTGAGCTGTTATTCCAAAGTACTTCTAAACACTCCGTGGAGGCATGTCTGGTCCATGAATGACCAACTCAGGGTCATCTTTAGCAGATTCCTCATGGAGAAAGGAGGTTGCTTGTAAATCACATTCCTATCTGGCATCTGGGAAGAGAGGAGGGGACACTCCTTGGGCAGATGTCTTAGAGGGAGGGTCACAGAGAGACAGATGAATGGTTGTGACTATGACAAAGAGCCATCCCGAGATGAATGGACTGCCTGATGGAGTAAATGAGGGAATGCTTCCTGAATGCCTCCTTTGTGCCAGGCACGGTCCTTGCCTCTTGGCATACATTCAACTCACAAAATACCTCTAAATCCTTCCCCTCACGGGGCTCTGTGGCTGAAGGATCCTGGGGGAAGTGCTGTAGCCTTATCTCTGCTGAGCCTCCTCTACCAGGTCAGATGGCCTCCTGTGTTTAGATGAGCTCCACTGGACAGAGTCTAGAAGGACAGATGGTGAGAGAATGTCGACTTTGGACCAGACCATGTTCTTGCCCCTCCTCCAAGGAACTTCTGTTTCAGTGGCAAAAACTAAGGAGCCAGGTTATCTGGAGGGAATTCCCTTTGTGTATGTAGTAGGAAATGCACTGAGCTAGAAGGTGGGGGACTGGATTCTGGTCTGGCGCCCTGACTCACGGTTTGGTTCTCAATGTCTCCACCTGTACGATCAGAAAGACATGGATTCCAGCCTTCTCTTCTGGTTCTTCTGTCCTCTCCGATGCCATCGTCTTCAAAGCCCCTGCATTTGGATTGGTGTCCACAGTAACGATGGGAGCCTGTGAGCTCAGCTGGAGGAAAGTGAGTGAGTTGAGGCCAAAGGCTGTGTGGCTGCAGAAGCCGCCTCTGCCCCAAACTGTCCCTAGAGGTGGCCCTTCTCCACCCCAGGGTACTGACATAAGGTGGACTCACTGAGTACTTTGTCTACCTACTACTGTCTACTTTTTTGTCTAACTACTACTACTACTGGGGGATAGCACGGTCTTGTGACTCAGAGTCACCTTGATAGTGTGATCCCACACCCACTACAGCTCTGGGAAGTGGGGCAGTGTGATGGCCACAGGTACGGCTTTGCTGTTGTTAGAAAGCCCTGGGTTTGAATTCCTGCTCAAATCTCTGTTCCACCACTTATCAACTGTGTGATGACAGAAAAATTGCTTAACCTCTCTGAGCCTCAATGTCCTTATCTGTATAAAGGAGACAAAATTTGAAGTCAAAAAGGATTGTAATTATGTAGTGGAGATAATATGATGATAATGATAATAAAAATGATGGTTATACATATAAGAGGTAAAAATGGTTAGGCATCTTTTCTGTGTCATGGTTCAGGCTCTGCCTTTTACTTGCTTTACCTCATTTCATTCTCCACAGTCCTCTGAAGTAGGTACCACGTATGGTGTGTAACTTGCTTGGCACAGGGCTTGACACATAGGTGAGATTCAGTAAGTTTTCATTCATTCATTTACTCATTCTTCACATCCTTTACAAGGGCCATTCCTTGTCCCTCAGATGGAGGGACGAACCAGGCAACCCCTGAAGTCCTTTCTGACCCTGAAATCTCCTGTTCACAGGAGAGGGCAAGGCGTGCCCAGTTCTGAGGGAAGCTCAGTGGGGGAGGGAGGGCTTAACTCCATGAACAGATCTGGGCATCTGGGTCCAGATTGTTTTTGACATCATAAGGTATTTTGCAGAAAACGCAGGAAGACTTTGTCTCAGAGTATAAGGAAAATAAAAAGGCTGAGCAAAGTTTCAAGGAACTCCATTTTGTTTTGTTTACGTAATGTTTCTTCCCTCTCTCTCTTTTGGCCATACTGCTTGAAAGACCTCAGTCCCCCAGCTAGGGATTGAGCCTGCACCGTATGAGTGGAAGCGTGGAATCCCAATCAAGGAATCACCAGGGAATTCACTCTTCTCGTCTTTGATGATGCTGTTCCCTCTGTCAAACCTGGGAAGAGAAACCCAGACCTCGGGGCCTTGGCAGAGAACAGGAAAGCCAAATTGGAAGTTCCTGGAGCCTCACTTTCTGTACAACAGTGCTGTTGGCTGCCCCAGAAGAAGCAGTGCAATTGGGGCACCTGGTCCCTCTTAGTTTGTCCCATGGAACCTTAAACATATTTCTTAAAGGAACACTGGGCAGCTCCAGGCTGCCAGTTGAATCATTCCTGGTTGATCGAGTCTTTGGAATAAGAGAATCCACAGATCTCCTCTGCATGGAGACTGTGGATATAGCTGACTTCTCAATCTGTGCCTATTTAGTTTTTGGATTTCAGCTTGTTCTTGCTCTTGATGGACAGAGGCCCTAACACCCTGAATCCTGAGGAGAAGGACTTGGTAAGGTTTTAAAACCTGTGGTTTTATTCCTCCACAGTGAATGCCCAGGGATGGTTTACATATAAGAGGTAAAATGGTTAGGCATCTTTTCTGTGTCATGGTTCAGGCTCTGCCTTTTACTTGCTTTACCTCATTTCATTCTCCACAGTCCTCTGAAGTAGGTACCACGTATGGTGTGTAACTTGCTTGGCACAGGGCTTGACACATAGGTGAGATTCAGTAAGTTTTCATTCATTCATTTACTCATTCTTCACATCCTTTACAAGGGCCATTCCTTGTCCCTCAGATGGAGGGACGAACCAGGCAACCCCTGAAGTCCTTTCTGACCCTGAAATCTCCTGTTCACAGGAGAGGGCAAGGCGTGCCCAGTTCTGGGGGAAGCTCAGTGGGGAGGGAGGGCTTAACTCCATGAACAGATCTGGGCATCTGGGTCCAGATTGTTTTGACATCATAAGGTATTTTGCAGAAAACGCAGGAAGACTTTGTCTCAGAGTATAAGGAAAATAAAAAGGCTGAGCAAAGTTTCAAGGAACTCCATTTTGTTTTGTTTACGTAATGTTTCTTCCCTCTCTCTCTTTTGGCCATACTGCTTGAAAGACCTCAGTCCCCCAGCTAGGGATTGAGCCTGCACCGTATGAGTGGAAGCGTGGAATCCCAATCAAGGAATCACCAGGGAATTCACTCTTCTCGTCTTTGATGATGCTGTTCCCTCTGTCAAACCTGGGAAGAGAAACCCAGACCTCGGGGCCTTGGCAGAGAACAGGAAAGCCAAATTGGGAGTTCCTGGAGCCTCACTTTCTGTACAACAGTGCTGTTGGCTGCCCCAGAAGAAGCAGTGCAATTGGGGCACCTGGTCCCTCTTAGTTTGTCCCATGGAACCTTAAACATATTTCTTAAAGGAACACTGGGCAGCTCCAGGCTGCCAGTTGAATCATTCCTGGTTGATCGAGTCTTTGGAATAAGAGAATCCACAGATCTCCTCTGCATGGAGACTGTGGATATAGCTGACTTCTCAATCTGTGCCTATTTAGTTTTTGGATTTCAGCTTGTTCTTGCTCTTGATGGACAGAGGCCCTAACACCCTGAATCCTGAGGAGAAGGACTTGGTAAGGTTTTAAAAACCTGTGGTTTTATTCCTCCACAGTGAATGCCCAGGGATGGAGTTTGTTCGCTTCCCAGTGCTTCCCGTTAGCATCCACAGATGACCCTCAGCCCTTGAACCGTGTTTAATTGAAGATGGCAAATAAACATTGCCCAGCCAGAGCTCCCATGCCCGGCAGCTATAGGACTCATTAAAAGGAAAAATGACCAGCCTCCTGACCGTCCACATGGGCCTTTCCATGTATAATGTGGGATGCTGTGTTTAGAGGTGCATTAATTTTTTATCATTCCTTAGTAATTAACATTGTATTTCTGCTGATAAACCCCATCAATATGGTGATTTGATTAGTAAAACATAAAACTACTCATTAAACTCCAATTATGTTGCCCAGGTATAATTTGATTTTGATTGGGTGGAAAAATGCTGTTGTTTCTTTTCTTTTTTTTTCCCTAGTCCCCTTTTAAAATATCCAGTTAAGTGCTACATTTATAGCTCTGGTGGTGATGCAACGTTTATTCAGCAAAGGCCGTTCCCGCTCATGTTTACTGAGGACTCAAAGGCATTTAGATGCCAACAGTGGGGATGGCATTTATAGAATCTAATAGAAACCTCTGGATAGCCCCCTTTCCCTCTCTTGGTGGGAGGCCTTCGAGCAGAGACGATCTTCTTTAAGGGGTCCACACAGTATAAACACGGGTATTTTTCTGTGCTAAATGAAGGGAAGTGAGTTTTCAAGGACGACGGAACAGGCTGGGGGGTTCAGAGCTAAATCTGAAAACTGATTTTGCATTGATTCCCTGTGTATACATTCTCTTCCCCGACCTTCCCACAGAAAAATCCGATCTGGTAAAAATAAACAAGAGCCCCTTTCGACGCTGTTCCAGACCTGTGAAGACACTGGTTTTTGGATCTCTGAGTTGGCCCTAAGAAAAGAGGGATTCTGTCTGACAGATTCAAACGTAATTTGATGTTCAAACAGTAATGTCCGAATAAGAGAATCCACAGATCTCCTCTGCATGGAGACTGTGGATATAGCTGACTTCTCAATCTGTGCCTATTTAGTTTTTGGATTTCAGCTTGTTCTTGCTCTTGATGGACAGAGGCCCTAACACCCTGAATCCTGAGGAGAAGGACTTGGTAAGGTTTTAAAAACCTGTGGTTTTATTCCTCCACAGTGAATGCCCAGGGATGGAGTTTGTTCGCTTCCCAGTGCTTCCCGTTAGCATCCACAGATGACCCTCAGCCCTTGAACCGTGTTTAATTGAAGATGGCAAATAAACATTGCCCAGCCAGAGCTCCCATGCCCGGCAGCTATAGGACTCATTAAAAGGAAAAATGACCAGCCTCCTGACCGTCCACATGGGCCTTTCCATGTATAATGTGGGATGCTGTGTTTAGAGGTGCATTAATTTTTTATCATTCCTTAGTAATTAACATTGTATTTCTGCTGATAAACCCCATCAATATGGTGATTTGATTAGTAAAACATAAAACTACTCATTAAACTCCAATTATGTTGCCCAGGTATAATTTGATTTTGATTGGGTGGAAAAATGCTGTTGTTTCTTTTCTTTTTTTTTCCCTAGTCCCCTTTTAAAATATCCAGTTAAGTGCTACATTTATAGCTCTGGTGGTGATGCAACGTTTATTCAGCAAAGGCCGTTCCCGCTCATGTTTACTGAGGACTCAAAGGCATTTAGATGCCAACAGTGGGGATGGCATTTATAGAATCTAATAGAAACCTCTGGATAGCCCCCTTTCCCTCTCTTGGTGGGAGGCCTTCGAGCAGAGACGATCTTCTTTAAGGGGTCCACACAGTATAAACACGGGTATTTTTCTGTGCTAAATGAAGGGAAGTGAGTTTTCAAGGACGACGGAACAGGCTGGGGGGTTCAGAGCTAAATCTGAAAACTGATTTTGCATTGATTCCCTGTGTATACATTCTCTTCCCCGACCTTCCCACAGAAAAATCCGATCTGGTAAAAATAAACAAGAGCCCCTTTCGACGCTGTTCCAGACCTGTGAAGACACTGGTTTTTGGATCTCTGAGTTGGCCCTAAGAAAAGAGGGATTCTGTCTGACAGATTCAAACGTAATTTGATGTTCAAACAGTAATGTCCGCCTTCAAATGGCATGAGCTCGTGGAAAATGGAAGGGATGCTGTATTAACGAGCTGGTTCCTTCCACAGAGCTTTGTGGGACATTTACTGTGGGTCAGACGCTGTGTTACGCCAGGGACATGGGTCGGATGAATCTGATGACCCTGCATCTCATGGAATTTGCATTCCAGGAGAGAAGTCCCTGACGGAACTCTCGTCAACTTCCCATCATGCCTGGGATTCAACCCAAGAGCCTCCCCACAGGCTTTGAGGCCCCCACCCAGCTCCTTCCATGCCCCTTCTCCCCTGTCAGACCTTCCTGGCACTTCCTGTCCTCTGGTCTTACCCACCTTAGGGCCTTCGCACTCACCGTACCCTCTGCCTGAAATGCTCTCTCCAGGTACTTGACTCCTCCCTCATCCGCGTCTCTGCCATAAAGACAATTCATCTGATTGAAGTAGGACAGCAGCTTCTAACCAGCCCTCACTTCCCCACTCTGAGGTATTTCTGGAGCTCAGCACCACTGGGGTTCTATGACGTGCATGTACCTGTGTGCACCAGGGAATAGCAGCTCCCTGAGGGCAGTGGTTTTCAGGCTGAGGTCACACCCGCAGCACCAGAAGGCGCCGGGCACTGTAACTGTGCAGTTGGCATTGTCAAGTGAGTCACCGACATGTACTAACTATGAGATTCTCCTGGGCAGTCCCCTGAAAGGTTCCGCTCATGTTTACTCAAAGGCATTTAGATGCCAACAGTGGGGATGGCATTTATAGAATCTAATAGAAACCTCTGGATAGCCCCCTTTCCCTCTCTTGGTGGGAGGCCTTCGAGCAGAGACGATCTTCTTTAAGGGGTCCACACAGTATAAACACGGGTATTTTTCTGTGCTAAATGAAGGGAAGTGAGTTTTCAAGGACGACGGAACAGGCTGGGGGGTTCAGAGCTAAATCTGAAAACTGATTTTGCATTGATTCCCTGTGTATACATTCTCTTCCCCGACCTTCCCACAGAAAAATCCGATCTGGTAAAAATAAACAAGAGCCCCTTTCGACGCTGTTCCAGACCTGTGAAGACACTGGTTTTTGGATCTCTGAGTTGGCCCTAAGAAAAGAGGGATTCTGTCTGACAGATTCAAACGTAATTTGATGTTCAAACAGTAATGTCCGCCTTCAAATGGCATGAGCTCGTGGAAAATGGAAGGGATGCTGTATTAACGAGCTGGTTCCTTCCACAGAGCTTTGTGGGACATTTACTGTGGGTCAGACGCTGTGTTACGCCAGGGACATGGGTCGGATGAATCTGATGACCCTGCATCTCATGGAATTTGCATTCCAGGGGAGAGAAGTCCCTGACGGAACTCTCGTCAACTTCCCATCATGCCTGGGATTCAACCCAAGAGCCTCCCCACAGGCTTTGAGGCCCCCACCCAGCTCCTTCCATGCCCCTTCTCCCCTGTCAGACCTTCCTGGCACTTCCTGTCCTCTGGTCTTACCCACCTTAGGGCCTTCGCACTCACCGTACCCTCTGCCTGAAATGCTCTCTCCAGGTACTTGACTCCTCCCTCATCCGCGTCTCTGCCATAAAGACAATTCATCTGATTGAAGTAGGACAGCAGCTTCTAACCAGCCCTCACTTCCCCACTCTGAGGTATTTCTGCGGAGCTCAGCACCACTGGGGTTCTATGACGTGCATGTACCTGTGTGCACCAGGGAATAGCAGCTCCCTGAGGGCAGTGGTTTTTCAGGCTGAGGTCACACCCGCAGCACCAGAAGGGCGCCGGGCACTGTAACTGTGCAGTTGGCATTGTCAAGTGAGTCACCGACATGTACTAACTATGAGATTCTCCTGGGCAGTGAGATAAATCAGGCCCCCGTGAAAGTGACTGTGGGTGAGAAGGACCCCTTCACGTAGGATTATCGTGGAAAGCCTCTTTGGAAAAGGGTGGCTGGGTCGAGACCGACACAACGGGAGAGAGTCAGCCAAATAAAGGCCTGGGGAGGAACATCAGGGGCACGGGAACTGCAAATGAGGAGGCCTGGTGCAGGTACTTTCAAGCGCGGCTTTTCAAGGAACAAAAAGTAGACGCATGCAACGAGAGCCAGTGGGCCAGGTCCTGGGCTTTTTAGGGCTTTACCCTTCCAAGTGGTGTGGTGACTCTGCCAACGCCCTGGGCAGCGCCAACGCAGGCGGGCTGGAGGCTGTGGACCGAGATCCACGAGTGGGGAGGAGCGCTCGGATGGCTTGCCCTTTCTCAGCCTTGGGCACTAGGCCACCAATCAAAGCCTGGCTTCTCCAGTACCTCTGGGCCCCCTGGCCAGTAGCTCTCCTGGTTGTCCTTGTGGGGTCACAGTGGCCTTTTCTTGGAAAGAGGACATCCACCATTCCCCGCATCTCTGAGCCTCCCCTGGTGTTTGCCCCATACTTGACAGTAACAGAGACGATGAACTCCTTCCCAACCATGACCAACCGCTCTGCCCTCTGGTCTTTGAATATTTGCTCCAAGTCTTCTTTCTGCCTGAAACTTCCCTCTCTTCTTCCTAGAAAATGTCTACTTTAGTAGTAGGTCCAGCTCAAATGCTCTTTTTTCAGTAAAGGCTTTAAGCGGACCATGACACTTCCTCCCAAGCCAAACCAAGCCCTCCGTCTTCAATTACCGTGCTGCTACCACTGTCTCCCTTTCAAGAAGCATGAGCTTCCTGAGGTCAGAAGCCACATCTTCAGGACCCATCACAGAGGGAACGTGCAGAAAATGACCAGCAACTGGATGGAGGCACCATTACACAGCACTGGACGGGAGGCAGTGGCCTATCACAGTGGGCTGGACTGGGAAAGTCCATCTGGTGCAGGAAATAAGGGGTGTATTCTATGTAGAGAACTGAAGAACAGTCCAGAAAAAAACAAGCCAAAGCCATCCCTGTGTGCTTGCATTTCTGAGAGCTGTTGATAACAAAATACTTCTTTCCTCCGAGACGGACTTCTCACCTCCCCAATTCCAACTGGTCATCCCTGGAAGCTGCATTTTTTGGTTTGTTTTCGTATTTTGGGTCATCCCAGTGTATCTTCCCATCCTGCTTCTTCCTTTCTGGAGAATCATTCCCTAACTTGGCATGGGCTTCGTGGGCCTGCCAACCCCAGTTCCCAGCCTCATCTCGATCTTTGTAGGACTAAGGAAGAGTGTAATCCATGTAAACTCAGTGAGCGGCTTAAGGATCTTCCTGGAAAACTAATGCCCTTCTCAGGCCCTTTCGGTTGAATCTAATGCTCTTCCCATGGAGCATAGTTTTTAGGACTTTTGGGACTGCCAGAGGCTGTGTTTCCAGGAAGAGGGAGCAAACTGGTCTGGGAGGTGGGGAGTAGAAAGGAGACCCAGTACAGGAAGAAAGACCCAAAGACATTCTTTGAGGCTTTGGATCCAATCAGGCCTGGGAACTTGCATCGTGTGAATCAACCAAGTCCTTTTTCTTTAAGTTAATTTGAGTTGAGGTTCTGTTTGTCACTTGCAAGTGAAACGGATGTGAATAAAACAAGGGGAAGAGTTGTTTTGAAGTTTTAGAGCTCTTGCAATGAGTTATCACCTAGATGTGTAAACGAGGCCAAATCTGTCATAGAAACGCAGCGGCGGAACTCTGATGCCGGCATGGCGAGGCTCCACTGGCTTGACGTTGCTGAGCTGTGTTCTTCCGCGGTGGGGAAGCGACAACCCCGCCTAGAGGGGTGTCTGCAACGGGGAGTCAGCCGTCAGGGGTCCAGCTGGGGAAGAGCCATGAGGATGAGCTCTCTTTGGAAAAACAGAACGAATAGGAAATGGAACCTTTCTCTAGACATTCATTTAGTTGACAAAATAATGTTTTACAACGTTAGTTCGGAATTGGAAGATGCGGTTGGCAAGTTCTCTCTTCCATCTCTGCCAGGTTCATACTTCTTCCAGGCTCTGTCCCACGTTCTGACTTTCAGCCACTCCCTGCCCCTGAAGAACACGGCTGGGTCTCACCTTCCCAGACCCCGAGGAATCCAGAGGCAGTTCATTGTTCTTTGGCAGCTTCAAGAGTTTGGAGACTGGAGGTAGCTTAAAGATCACCCACAACAAACCTGCAGATTTCATGGGTCAAGAGGCTGAGGGGTTGACATAGTGGAGTTTTAGATCAGGTCTGAACATGATTTAAGGGAATGGACTTTTAAGGCTGCCCTGCTGGCTTTGTTAGCCCTGAGAAGCTATATTTTCTCATCCATTTACTTATCGTTTATCATCCACTCATCCTTCACATGTCTGTGTCCTAGGGGCCGTGGTGACAATTGGTGTCAACCATTGCAGGGGCGCAGCTTTCTGAAGGGTTTATTTTGGGTGGGATGAGAACTTTCCATTCTGAGCCAAAAACTCTTGCTTGACTTGAAGCATAAAATATGATAGCCACAAAATAATGTGCTCACAAAGTGGGTGAGGTGACAACATACCATCATAATTTATCTCTGGCTGATGAGTGAGGAATGAATTGGATGTGATTTGGAAGTATTTGAGATGCCATTTTCGCCTGTCAGTGGACAAAGGTACCTAGTGTTGGTGAAGCTGCAGGTTAGCAGTTGCTTGTTTCCATTGTTGGTAGGACTCTTGTTTGGTTAGCTCTGTCAGTATTTTGAATGTATGTGTTCCTTGTTATGGTTCCCAAGCTCGTCCCTATGTTTAAGGCTCATCGTGAAGAGCCAAATCTGTCATAGAAACGCAGCGGAACTCTGATGCCGGCATGGCGAGGCTCCACTGGCTTGACGTTGCTGAGCTGTGTTCTTCCGCGGTGGGGAAGCGACAACCCCGCCTAGAGGGGTGTCTGCAACGGGGAGTCAGCCGTCAGGGGTCCAGCTGGGGAAGAGCCATGAGGATGAGCTCTCTTTGGAAAAACAGAACGAATAGGAAATGGAACCTTTCTCTAGACATTCATTTAGTTGACAAAATAACGTTTTACAACGTTAGTTCGGAATTGGAAGATGCGGTTGGCAAGTTCTCTCTTCCATCTCTGCCAGGTTCATACTTCTTCCAGGCTCTGTCCCACGTTCTGACTTTCAGCCACTCCCTGCCCCTGAAGAACACGGCTGGGTCTCACCTTCCCAGACCCCGAGGAATCCAGAGGCAGTTCATTGTTCTTTGGCAGCTTCAAGAGTTTGGAGACTGGAGGTAGCTTAAAGATCACCCACAACAAACCTGCAGATTTCATGGGTCAAGAGGCTGAGGGGTTGACATAGTGGAGTTTTAGATCAGGTCTGAACATGATTTAAGGGAATGGACTTTTAAGGCTGCCCTGCTGGCTTTGTTAGCCCTGAGAAGCTATATTTTCTCATCCATTTACTTATCGTTTATCATCCACTCATCCTTCACATGTCTGTGTCCTAGGGGCCGTGGTGACAATTGGTGTCAACCATTGCAGGGCGCAGCTTTCTGAAGGGTTTATTTTGGGTGGGATGAGAACTTTCCATTCTGAGCCAAAAACTCTTGCTTGACTTGAAGCATAAAATATGATAGCCACAAAATAATGTGCTCACAAAGTGGGTGAGGTGACAACATACCATCATAATTTATCTCTGGCTGATGAGTGAGGAATGAATTGGATGTGATTTGGAAGTATTTGAGATGCCATTTTCGCCTGTCAGTGGACAAAGGTACCTAGTGTTGGTGAAGCTGCAGGTTAGCAGTTGCTTGTTTCCATTGTTGGTAGGACTCTTGTTTGGTTAGCTCTGTCAGTATTTTGAATGTATGTGTTCCTTGACCCAGCTCGTCTATGCTTTGAAAATTCCTCTAAGATGTAATCTCAGAAGTATGCAAGAAATGGACGCAAAGTTATTCCAGAGGGCATTGTTTATAAGAACAAAATTCTTAAAACAACCTTAGTGACCACCAGTAGGGAACTTGTTAGAGAAAGTATGGTGCGTGTGAATGTGTGCTAAGTTGCTTCAGTCGTGTCTGACTCTTTGTGACCCTACGGACTGTAGCCCACCAGGCTCCTCTGTCCATGGGATTTTCCAGGCAAGACTACTGGAGTGGGCTGCCATTCTGGGGATCTTCCTGACCCAGGAATCGAATGGCATCTCTTATGCCTCCTGCATTGGCAAGTGGGCCCTTCACCACTTATGCCATCTGGGAAACCCTAAATTATGGTATATCCACTCAATAAAAGTTTCTCCAGATGATCAAGAAAGATGCAGATGATAATATGGAAAGAGTTCTAATAAATACCCCTTGATTTGTGATTGCAAAACACCCAAAATCAAAGCAAAGTGGAAGATATCCTAATTATCCATCAGGACCAGTAGAGGGATGGATGAACTAAGCACTGTGGTTCAGTCATAGGACGGAACACGGAAGCATTTGAAATGATTATCCTCTATCTCTTTGCACTGATATTGATGATTACGAACATGCTGATTGAGGAAAGCAAATTCTAGGAAGATACATTCTGTATAATTTAATTTATGCAATAGCAAGTCTGTATACATAAAGTCACAAGAAATTTTTATGGCCATTAAACCATGTAGTGAAATTACAAAGGTGTGTATAAAAATCATACATGCCCGACTTCAGGACTGCGGGTGCTCCTACAGAGGAAGTCTGGATGGGACTTGGGGTTTCACTTGTATCTCTGATGCTCGTTTTTCCTCCTGCTCTTCCCTACCCCTCCACTTTCTTTCCCTTTCTTCCCCCTTTTTTCTTACCTTTTTTCCTTTCTTTGCTCCTTCCTTCCTTTCTTTTTTCTCATCTGAAGCAAATAAAAGAAAGCAAACATATCTTAAATCTGGATGGTACACATATGGATGTCTGTTATATTATTTTCTGTATGTTTGAAGAATTTTGGAAAAAGCCAGATATGTTTCCCTCTTGGGTAAGCATATGTTAGTATAGATGCTGGTATCAGTGTAAAAAAAAAATTGTTTTCCTGCTGACATACACATGGAACTGTTAGCAAAGTGTAGCTTTAGGGGGAGGGATGGAGAGAGAGAGTTTTGCATTCATTTAATTCCTTTCAGTGCTATTTGACAATTAAAAAAATTGTTTTTGGCCATACCACATGGGATGTGAGATCAACCAGGTATAGAACCAGCACCAGGGTTTCTAACCAGGTATAGAGCCAACACCCCCTGCATTAGAAGCACAGAGTTCTAACTACTGGACCGCCAGGGAAGTTCCTGTTTGGCAATTTATAGGTGTGTGTACCTTACTTCCTGTCCATCCCACTGTCTGCCCACCCATTACCATGTGTACACCTAATAGAAGTTAGCTGGGTGCTGGGATTATAAGACAGGCATATTATCTCCTTTAAATCTCTCTAATCAGAAACCCCAAAGTGAACGTGTTAGTCGTTTAGTTGTTTCTGACTCTTTGTGACCCCATGGACTGTAGCCCGGAACCCACCAGGCTTGTCCATGGATACATATAACCTGCATATATATCCAGGTGTATCCATGGAATTTTCCAGTCTAGAATACTGGAGTGGATTGCCATGTCCTTCTCCAAATAGCTATTTAGCACTGCTATTTTAATAGAAGTTTAGAATTCTTCTCTGACAACCTGAGTTTTGGCCAAGCTTAGTCCTGAGGATGGAGGAGGTTTGTTTGTGAGTCTGTTTTGTGCTGTCATGCCATGCGTCTGGAGGCCGGTGCGGGGTGAGGGGATGGAGCCCCGGATGCCTGGCCCCGAGGAGGGCAGAGGATCGTGGGAAGAGCACCTCGACTGGTTGAGGACACTTGAGAAGGTCCTCTTCTGGCCCGTGCCTGCTGGGAGGTGGGCTGGAGGGATGGGGAGCCGGTTTGAGCCCCTTTTCTAGAGCCTCCAGGGGACGGCTCTGTATCTCTTTTTTTTTACCCCTTTCTTTCCCTTTCTTCCCCCTTTTTTCTCACCTTTTTTCCTTTCTTTGCTCCTTCCTTCCTTTCTTTTTTCTCATCTGAAGCAAATAAAAGAAAGCAAACATATCTTAAATCTGGATGGTACACATACGGATGTCTGTTATATTATTTTCTGTATGTTTGAAGAATTTTGGAAAAAGCCAGATATGTTTCCCTCTTGGGTAAGCATATGTTAGTATAGATGCTGGTATCAGTGTAAAAAAAAAATTGTTTTCCTGCTGACATACACATGGAACTGTTAGCAAAGTGTAGCTTTAGGGGGAGGGATGGAGAGAGAGAGTTTTGCATTCATTTAATTCCTTTCAGTGCTATTTGACAATTAAAAAAATTGTTTTTGGCCATACCACATGGGATGTGAGATCAACCAGGTATAGAACCAGCACCAGGGTTTCTAACCAGGTATAGAGCCAACACCCCCTGCATTAGAAGCACAGAGTTCTAACTACTGGACCGCCAGGGAAGTTCCTGTTTGGCAATTTATAGGTGTGTGTACCTTACTTCCTGTCCATCCCACTGTCTGCCCACCCATTACCATGTGTACACCTAATAGAAGTTAGCTGGGTGCTGGGATTATAAGACAGGCATATTATCTCCTTTAAATCTCTCTAATCAGAAACCCCAAAGTGAACGTGTTAGTCGTTTAGTTGTTTCTGACTCTTTGTGACCCCATGGACTGTAGCCCGGAACCCACCAGGCTTGTCCATGGATACATATAACCTGCATATATATCCAGGTGTATCCATGGAATTTTCCAGTCTAGAATACTGGAGTGGATTGCCATGTCCTTCTCCAAATAGCTATTTAGCACTGCTATTTTAATAGAAGTTTAGAATTCTTCTCTGACAACCTGAGTTTTGGCCAAGCTTAGTCCTGAGGATGGAGGAGGTTTGTTTGTGAGTCTGTTTTGTGCTGTCATGCCATGCGTCTGGAGGCCGGTGCGGGGTGAGGGGATGGAGCCCCGGATGCCTGGCCCCGAGGAGGGCAGAGGATCGTGGGAAGAGCACCTCGACTGGTTGAGGACACTTGAGAAGGTCCTCTTCTGGCCCGTGCCTGCTGGGAGGTGGGCTGGAGGGATGGGGAGCCGGTTTGAGCCCCTTTTCTAGAGCCTCCAGGGGACGGCTCTGGGGACAGCCTGTCTGCGGGCGGCAGGCTCCGTCGTGGCTCCAGCCCGCCTGGGAGCGGCAGCCGCAACCCACTTGCTGTGTGTGTTCATGCGTCCCCTGTACAGGGGAGCCCATGTGGAAAGACAGGGAGCAGATCGCTCCAGCTGTTGTCACTTACGCTCCAGAGAACGATTCTGGGAATTAATGGCTTCTAATCCTGCAAATAAGGTAGATACAGTGTGTGTTAGATTCCAAGCTGCCAAGCTCGAGTCACTGGTCTTGTTTCATAAATATGCTTATAAGGATACTGTCTAGTCACTCTGCAGGGGGATGGGCCACCCCATCCCCTGCCTGCAGCACATGGCTCCACGCACCTTCCCAGCCCAGGGAACAAATGAGGTCAATAAAACCTTTAAAACAACGCCTTAGGAGATTCATGTCAATGGATAATCAGGAAAACTTACAAGGAGTCCTGATAGCAATTGCTTCAGATAGCTTAAGAAAGAGAAGTACCAAGGATGGGATACTTAACTGTAACAATCTTTCATTTTAATAATAGCTTTTATGTGCTACAGTAAGAAGTATCAACGTCCATTAAATATAATGGGCTGATCCTTCCAGGGACAAGGAAGAAAATGAGTCATTCTTTGGGGGTTAGCTGAGCACGCCTGGGCTTTTAACTCATCACTCGTGCTCTCTGGGAGTGAAGTTGACACCCGGGATGGGGCTAGTTTGTCTGGCTTTTTGTTCAGGGGCCTGGGGTCAGCCTGGTGGGAGGAGGCTCCTGGGTCAGACTGGATGGGTCGGGGTGTGGGATGAGATCTGCCAGGGAGAGAGGTCAAGGTCATGGCTGGAAATGCAGTTCTCACAGTGAGGGAGGAGGAGGCGAAATTGGAAATGGGAGAAACAGCTGCCAGATGGATGACTGGAAACCCAGGCAGAGGAGGGAGTGCAAGGAGGTGAGTGCCGTGGCCAGACCGCTCTGCCCCCACGCCGTGCCAGGGAAGCGTGGAGCGGCCTGGAGAACAGGCCAGGGCTGGAGCTTAGCAGGGAGCCGTAACTCCACTTCGGTCACTCTTCCTTACACCGGGACATCCTTCCCAAGGATGCGTTTTTGTTGTTGTTTAGTCTCTAAATCATGTTTGACTCTTTGCGACCCCATGGACTATTAGCCTGCCAGGCTTCTCTGTCCATGGGATTCCCCAGGCAAGAGTACTGGAGTGGGTTGCCGTTTCCTTCTCAAGGGGATCTTCCTGAACCATGGATTCAATTCACATTCTCCTGTATTGGAAGGTGGATTTTTTACCCATGAGCCACCAAGGAAACCCTGCAATATCTCCCTTAGGCCTTAGAAACACTGCCCAGTAATGTATGTAGGGGTGTCCTGCCCCAAGAAGGACACTTGTTCTCTTCCAAGGGAGAGTTCCCACACTTAGGGGCCATCACTCCGAGCCTGGACTTCATTGATCACCTAAAACGTCTCATTCTAAGTGAAGGGTCACATTTCTTCCAAATCTTTCTATTCCCCCCACTACTAGGGTCCTTCTCCCTCAGATTCTTTGTGAGCCTTGGGGATGCTCTTTCAGGCCACCTCTTTTGTGGCCCCCGTAACAACTACAGCCATGGCAGCTCCCAGCCCCAGCGCAGCCCCAGGAGAAGCCGTCCTCTTTCCTCTCAGCAGTTCGTTGGGTCCTCACTCCCGCAGAGCTGTGGCCGAGGTCCCTGGGCTCTGGTGGTTCTAGAGCCCCTGGTGGGGTCCCGATAGTGTGGTCTTCCTGTCGAATAGCACGGTGCACCAGGAGCGACAGAGAGACATGTCAGGAGTGAGTAGGGGTCCAAGGGCAACCCCACGGGGTCCTCAGGGAGTGTGATAAAGGGCCTGCTTACGGAGACAAAGGGAACCCACATGGAGTGGGGATGCACACTGGGGCCAGAAGCGGTTGGGAGACTTTACCCTTCCCAAGCCTGAAAGAGCAAAGAGGGGTGATATTCAGACCTGGGGGGATGGCGGGTCCTCCAGGCCACCAGGAGAAAGCAGCATCTCTGCCAACCACAGTCAACCGGTCCCTCCCACGGGCCAGGCTCCACCTGAAGCTGTTGGGCAACTAGTGCCGACCGTGCCAGTGCCAGGAAGCGTGGAGCGGCCTGGAGAACAGGCCAGGGCTGGAGCTTAGCAGGAGCCGTAACTCCACTCGGTCACTCTTCCTTACACCGGGACATCCTTCCCAAGGATGCGTTTTTTGTTGTTTAGTCTCTAAATCACGTTTGACTCTTTGCGACCCCATGGACTATTAGCCTGCCAGGTTTCTCTGTCCATGGGATTCCCCAGGCAAGAGTACTGGAGTGGGTTGCCGTTTCCTTCTCAAGGGGATCTTCCTGAACCATGGATTCAACTCACATTCTCCTGTATTGGAAGGTGGATTTTTTACCCATGAGCCACCAAGGAAACCCTGCAATATCTCCCTTAGGCCTTAGAAACACTGCCCAGTAATGTATGTAGGGGTGTCCTGCCCCAAGAAGGACACTTGTTCTCTTCCAAGGGAGAGTTCCCACACTTAGGGGCCATCACTCCGAGCCTGGACTTCATTGATCACCTAAAACGTCTCATTCTAAGTGAAGGGTCACATTTCTTCCAGATCTTTCTATTCCCCCCACTCCTAGGGTCCTTCTCCCTCAGATTCTTTGTGAGCCTTGGGGATGCTCTTTCAGGCCACCTCTTTTGTGGCCCCCGTAACAACTACAGCCATGGCAGCTCCCAGCCCCAGCGCAGCCCCAGGAGAAGCCGTCCTCTTTCCTCTCAGCAGTTCGTTGGGTCCTCACTCCCGCAGAGCTGTGGCCGAGGTCCCTGGGCTCTGGTGGTTCTAGAGCCCCTGGTGGGGTCCCGATAGTGTGGTCTTCCTGTCGAATAGCACGGTGCACCAGGAGCGACAGAGAGACATGTCAGGAGTGAGTAGGGGTCCCAGGGCAACCCCACGGGGTCCTCAGGGAGTGCGATAAAGGGCCTGCTTACGGAGACAAAGGGAACCCACATGGAGTGGGGATGCACACTGGGGCCAGAAGCGGTTGGGAGACTTTACCCTTCCCAAGCCTGAAGGAGCAAAGAGGGGTGATATTCAGACCTGGGGGGATGGCGGGTCCTCCAGGCCACCAGGAGAAAGCAGCATCTCTGCCAACCACAGTCAACCGGTCCCTCCCACGGGCCAGGCTCCACCTGAAGCTGTTGGGCAAAGGCTGGGAGCCACGGCTGGAGGGTCCACGCGCTGCAATGGAAGATCCTGCTCAACGTAACCAGGACCCTGCGTGCTGCAGCTGAGACCCGACACAGCCATGCAAATATATGTATTCAAAAGAAATATTAAAAAGTAAAGTTCTTAAACAATGTTGCCTTATTTGGAGGGTGATCCTGTTTACGTGCTGCCCCTGTGCCTGTATTAGTCTGCCTGCTGGGGAATCAGTTGTAGAAAAAGAGAACTTATATCCCCCCCTCCCCTGGCCCTGCCGAGAAAACACAGAATGGCTCAGTCATGGGAAATACTCCCATTTCCATCGTATAGGGCCTACTTCAGCTGAGGGAGAGTGCTCTGTAAGTGGGGCAGTGCCCGATGGGTCGAAATTTGGGGTCAACTACCCTGAAATGGAGGAAAGAGATTTTTCTGTACTCAGAACTTCTAGAAGACTTATGGGACCCATGTAAGACGCTAGCAGTCTGCTGCGTTTACCCAGGAGTTATCAAGAGTTTGAGGTCATCGAGCGGGGGATGCCTGGCAGTGAAGTGGTGAAAGGAGATCTGAAAGTTTGTGCTTCATTCGGATCTGCCTTTCTGTCTTGCAGATGGGAAATTATGACCAGGATCTTTCTCCTCCAGACATACCCGTCTGGGTAAGGAGCAAGGATGGACAGGGCGGCGCTGGGGCTCACAGACAGGCTGTCTGGGATCCGAAAGGAAAAGGAGTAAAGTTCCTTGTTGTCAGGCTGAGAGGTGCTTGTGAGGCAACCAAGTACTTTGCACATCGCCTGCACCCTGCATTGCCGGGCCCACTGTGGAGCTCCCGCCTTTCCCCGTGCAGAGCTAATCCCTTCTCTCTGCAGGCTTTGTGCAGCGAGGTGATCATTGTTCAACTCAGGTGAGAGCAGGAATGAAGCATGACCCGCTCCCCTCCCGGCATCTTCCCCCACGATGATCTGGCAGAAGACACTCGGGGAGAACTGCTGAGGAATTGCAGGAGAGAAAAGGCTTCAAGCCTGGACCCAAGACTCCCAGCTCCCATGTCTGAGAACATCCCAGCCCATCGGCTGAGCCCTAAGCTCCCCCCGGCTTCCCGGGAGGAGAGGGTATTGTGGTCTGAAAGAATTTTTAGTGGACACGCTTCTGCTCTTTCCTGAAGTGATGCCCATGCATTTGGAGAATTCACAATGGAAAGACTCAAATTTGCCCGATTTGATTATCCCGTGAAGAACTGAAGCTATGAGCGAACAGATCCCAATCCAGAGGCTGACTTGCCTTCATTAGTGAAATGTCTTACGCAGTTTCCTTATGTGCATGTATGCATGCATATGTGTCCGTGTGCCCATGTGTAGGGGAGGGGAGTGTGCACAGGAGAGGATGAATGGTTGAGGTCTCTGCTTAATTCTTCTTGTTCTCAAAGTAATTCTTTTTTTTAAAGGACCTTATTGTTGGAGCAGTTGTAAGTTTACAAACTGAGCAGGAAGTACGATGTTCCCATCCAAGCCCTCTGCCCCCACCGCACATTTGCCCTGTTGAAGATGGAAACAAAGCCAACTGCGTTTGTTGGACTTTTAAGCCAATGGACCATGACCAGCACCTAGGATTCTGGACTCTTCACACAGATGGAGTAGATGCAGCCATGATGCGTGGTGCAGATTCATCTGGCCATTGCCTCCTGTGCTGGACAAGAGTGTGTTCATTTGAGCCCCGTCTCCACCCAGGAGGGGATGGTGGGTGCTGGGGTGAGCCACCAACCACCCCCATCCCTGCCCTTGCCCAGCTCCCAGGCAAGTCAGGGAAACACCCACGTAGGAGTAGGGAGAGACCTTTGGTGGAGAAGGCAGTGTCTAGGAACAGACAGATTCAGGAGGAATAACAGAGGCAAGGTTTTCAGGGCTCTGTGACTGTTGGGATGCATGGGACATGGGGGAGCCTTCCCCTAAAATGACCCCTAGGTGGTGGCATCATTCACAAAGGCAGTTGGCAGGGAGCAGGCTTGATGGGAAGGGACATAGGGTTGTGGATACCAGAGGCATTCAGCACCTGTGTTAGAAGCAAGTAGAGGGTCCTTATTCAGGTTTCAGTTTGGGAGACTTTATGGGATGAACGGCCCATGGAAACAGGTAGGCCCTCAGGAAGTGTGTGTTGAGTAGATGAGAGCAGAGAGGGTGGGGTTGGACCGAGAGGATCGCCAACCCTGTAAGGGGCAGGTGATGATGGGAATAAGTGGGTGTGCCTTGGGGTCTGCAGAGGCAGGAGTGAAGTGATGGTGCGGGGGCCACCTGGGAGGTTCCAATAGTTCCAGAAAAGCCCAGGGAAGGGTGACATTGGGCTGAAGCAGGAGAGTGAGGACACCAGTTCTGACCCAACCAGGGAAGACCACGATCCATCAACCTCATCTGTGAGCAGAGATGGCCTGTAAAATGCCCAGGGATGGAGCCAGACAGAATGACTTCAGGACATGCACCTGCCAAGCACCAGCCTGAGCCCCTCCTTATGTTCCCAGGGAACCTACAAATCTGCTGCTTGGGGTGGGCCTAAATAACTGACAACTTTGACTAAAATACTGTGGGAGGAGCCACGTGACCTCAAACCAGTTCCTGATGATTTTCACCATCTTGTCTTCGTCCATCTCCTCTGCAATCTCCTAGTGCCCTTGGCAAACCCAATTTTCTCTTTCCTGAAAATCCTACTCAGACCTCTGTTTACACCCAGATTGTATCCTCCTTATATATGTCTCCCCAGGACCTTGGATGCTTAGCATCCCTACCAGGTGCTCAGAAAGTGTTTGTGGAAGGAACCAGAGCGAGGAAGAGAGAACCAGGACTGGAGGCCCTCAGAAAAGAAGAAAGAGGCAGAGGTACTGTCTTCGTGTCTTTAAACCTTTCAGGAGGCTTGAGAATACTTAGGTTTCAATATGTACTTTCTGGAAAATAACAGGAATCATGGGAAACTCCAACACAGCCAGCATCTCATTTACATCACGGCATGTTCCCTCCTCCAAAACATAGGGGATTTCAATTCCAAGTTGTCATCTTCCTTCTCCAAGCCTGGGTGGGAAGCAGCTCCTTGGGAATTGTGTTGGAGGAGGCCGTGTGTTGCTGAGAATCTCATCGGGCAGGTTGGAAACCCATCCTTTTCTCAGCTGCCTACTCGTGGAACGTGGCTGGGGCTCGCCCAGCCTTTGTGTCTGCTATGGAATCTGACAGTTGAATTTGCTTTTTGGCTGAGTTCACCATGACTGTCACCCAGGCAGGCCCATTGCAGGACCAAGGGTGACAGAGAGCAGAGTGATGTCAAGGCGATGGACTATTTTTTGTACACAGAACATGGCCATGTCTCCACTCGCTGTGCCCAGACCTGAGACAATGCAGGTGGACCTCAGTGACTTGAGATCGACACTTGCTCATCATTCAATTGACAATAGAAGGAATTGATGAACTGGCCCCTCCCACTGCCTAAAATAACTAAAAACCATTCACTATATCTTGAATTGAAAGCTTTATTGCTTACACACTAACAGCATCCTTAGTGGGTACCAGATGTGTGTGTGTTTGTGTGTGGGTGTGGAGTGTGGTCAACATGTGAGCATCCATCTGACCCCCATTCTTCATGTAGAGTTAGACCCAATCAGATGCTTCTTTTATCTTTTTCCCCTTGATTTTCTGACCAGTTGGTGTTCATAGCTCTCTCAGCAAAATATGGAGGTATTCATTGAAATCCTAAATTACCCGAGAAGGTAAGGTGTGAGGTTAGGTTATGCTGGGAGCAGGCAGCACCCATGGGGGCAGGCACTCCCCGGGTGACCAGTTGTCTGTGTGTGTAGCACATGCTGGGCTTTGAATAACGGCCTGCTGAATGATTGACAATGGAGGACAGCATACATACTTGAAATTCTATACCCTCTACTGACTATTCTCAGCTTGGAATGCAGTCTTCTCATCTGTTGTGTTGAACTTTGCATTCTGTTTCAAAAAAACTTGTCTTCGTGTCTTTAAACCTTTCAGGAGGCTTGAGAATACTTAGGTTTCAATATGTACTTTCTGGAAAATAACAGGAATCATGGGAAACTCCAACACAGCCAGCATCTCATTTACATCACGGCATGTTCCCTCCTCCAAAACATAGGGGATTTCAATTCCAAGTTGTCATCTTCCTTCTCCAAGCCTGGGTGGGAAGCAGCTCCTTGGGAATTGTGTTGGAGGAGGCCGTGTGTTGCTGAGAATCTCATCGGGCAGGTTGGAAACCCATCCTTTTCTCAGCTGCCTACTCGTGGAACGTGGCTGGGGCTCGCCCAGCCTTTGTGTCTGCTATGGAATCTGACAGTTGAATTTGCTTTTTGGCTGAGTTCACCATGACTGTCACCCAGGCAGGCCCATTGCAGGACCAAGGGTGACAGAGAGCAGAGTGATGTCAAGGCGATGGACTATTTTTTGTACACAGAACATGGCCATGTCTCCACTCGCTGTGCCCAGACCTGAGACAATGCAGGTGGACCTCAGTGACTTGAGATCGACACTTGCTCATCATTCAATTGACAATAGAAGGAATTGATGAACTGGCCCCTCCCACTGCCTAAAATAACTAAAAACCATTCACTATATCTTGAATTGAAAGCTTTATTGCTTACACACTAACAGCATCCTTAGTGGGTACCAGATGTGTGTGTGTATGTGTGTGTGTTTGTGTGTGGGTGTGGAGTGTGGTCAACATGTGAGCATCCATCTGACCCCCATTCTTCATGTAGAGTTAGACCCAATCAGATGCTTCTTTTATCTTTTTCCCCTTGATTTTCTGACCAGTTGGTGTTCATAGCTCTCTCAGCAAAATATGGAGGTATTCATTGAAATCCTAAATTACCCGAGAAGGTAAGGTGTGAGGTTAGGTTATGCTGGGAGCAGGCAGCACCCATGGGGGCAGGCACTCCCCGGGTGACCAGTTGTCTGTGTGTGTAGCACATGCTGGGCTTTGAATAACGGCCTGCTGAATGATTGACAATGGAGGACAGCATACATACTTGAAATTCTATACCCTCTACTGACTATTCTCAGCTTGGAATGCAGTCTTGTCATCTGTTGTGTTGAACTTTGCATTCTGTTTCCTTCTAACATTATATCATAAAGCTTCTTTCCCCACTTTACATTCTAGAAGTCATTCCATAGACCTTGGTAACATTATAACTATTACTGTTGGTGACAGTATAATATTCTGTGATGGGAAAGTGACATATTTAGGCAAGGATTTCTGGATTTGGCAGGATTTAGAATCTTCAGTTCTCAGCGATAGTTAATTCTAAAATGAACAACCTAGTGCCTGTAGCTTTTTCTTTCAGTAGAATGCATCATTTTCAAAGGTTTTCATTTTTTCAGGGGTGGAATTAAACTTTGCTACATTTTGCCAAACTGCTTTTCAACAGTGCATTTCCAACTGACCTTGACACCAGTCACCTTCTCTGTGTGTCTTATGCACAAGCCTGTCTGCTAAGTCACTTCAGGCATGTCCAACTCATTGTGACCTCCAGGCTCCTCTGTCCATGGGATTCTCCAGGCAAGAATACTGGAGCAGGTAGTCATGCCCTCCTCCAGGGGATCTTCCTGACCCAGGGATTGAACTGTTGTCTCTTACATCTCTTACGTAGCAGGTTCTTTGCTGCTAGTGCCACCTGGGAAACCCCCTCACGCACCTAGTGTCATTTCATGTTCAACCTTAGATTGTGATGGTGCTGGCACAATTCTGTACATAAACTAAAATTTATCAAAATGTGGAGTTGTAACAGGTGAATTTTATGGTATGCAAATTGTAGCCTCCATGGGGACTTAGTCATTAAAGAATCTGCCTGCAATGCGGGAGACCTGGGTTCAATTCCTGGGTTGGGACCATCCCCTGGAGGAGGGCGTGGCAGCCCACTCCAGGCTTCTTGCTTAGAGAATCCCATGGGCAGGCAGCATGCCTGGTGAACTGCAGTCCACAGGGATGGATGCAACTGAAGTTGGATGCAACTGAAGTGACTGAGCACAGCACAAATTGTACCTCAATCAAGCTATGGATAAAAAATGTTATAGAAAAAAAGGATGTCTTTAAGTGCCTACATGTGTGGAAATGCTTTAGCGTCGTTGGACTGCACCATCCAGCTCGACGTTTAGTCGGGCTATCCCTGCAGAGGGCGAGTACTGGAGTGGAGCCAGGCCCTTCATGCATGGCGCCACTGTTGAACACTGGGCACTTACTATCTGGCAGGCAGAGGTCTAGGACCTTGAGATATATAATGATGAAGCGTCATGCTGCACCAGGATTTAGAATACTATCAGTTCTGTGATGGGAAAGTGACATATTTAGGCAAGGATTTCTGGATTTGGCAGGATTTAGAATCTTCAGTTCTCAGCGATAGTTAATTCTAAAATGAACAACCTAGTGCCTGTAGCTTTTTCTTTCAGTAGAATGCATCATTTTCAAAGGTTTTCATTTTTTCAGGGGTGGAATTTAAAAGCTTTGCTACATTTTGCCAAACTGCTTTTCAACAGTGCATTTCCAACTGACCTTGACACCAGTCACCTTCTCTGTGTGTCTTATGCACAAGCCTGTCTGCTAAGTCACTTCAGGCATGTCCAACTCATTGTGACCTCCAGGCTCCTCTGTCCATGGGATTCTCCAGGCAAGAATACTGGAGCAGGTAGTCATGCCCTCCTCCAGGGGATCTTCCTGACCCAGGGATTGAACTGTTGTCTCTTACATCTCTTACGTAGCAGGTTCTTTACTGCTAGTGCCACCTGGGAAACCCCCTCACGCACCTAGTGTCATTTCATGTTCAACCTTAGATTGTGATGGTGCTGGCACAATTCTGTACATAAACTAAAATTTATCAAAATGTGGAGTTGTAACAGGTGAATTTTATGGTATGCAAATTGTAGCCTCCATGGGGACTTAGTCATTAAAGAATCTGCCTGCAATGCGGGAGACCTGGGTTCAATTCCTGGGTTGGGACCATCCCCTGGAGGAGGGCGTGGCAGCCCACTCCAGGCTTCTTGCTTAGAGAATCCCATGGGCAGGCAGCATGCCTGGTGAACTGCAGTCCACAGGGATGGATGCAACTGAAGTTGGATGCAACTGAAGTGACTGAGCACAGCACAAATTGTACCTCAATCAAGCTATGGATAAAAATGTTATAGAAAAAAAGGATGTCTTTAAGTGCCTACATGTGTGGAAATGCTTTAGCGTCGTTGGACTGCACCATCCAGCTCGACGTTTAGTCGGGCTATCCCTGCAGAGGGCGAGTACTGGAGTGGAGCCAGGCCGCAGGCAGCAGAGCCTGGAGAGCTGGCCCTTCATGCATGGCGCCACTGTTGAACACTGGGCACTTACTATCTGGCAGGCAGAGGTCTAGGACCTTGAGATATATAAATGAATGAAACAGACCATGATCTCTGCCCTTGAGGTGCTTACAACCCAGCAAACAGATACTCAGCATCCTCAACAATTCCGTTCTTCCCAACTAGATGTGTAAACTCCCTTGAAGCAGCAGTAGAGATTCAAGTCTCTCTTCTACTCTCCATGGATTCACACAGGAGGCCCTGATTTCCAGAAATCTATGGCTGCCTCGGGAAATACCCCACAGCCATAATGAAGAAGGATATTTAGAAAAAAGTACTTAACCGAGTCCCTTTACTATATAGGAGAAATTAATGCAATGTTGTTAATAACAATACTCCAATTAAAAAAAGAAACTTAGCAACTTTTGATCTATTCTATGATTCTGTGGGTCAGGAATGTAGTTAGAGTTCAGCTGGCCGCAGGGCAATTGATCTGCTCCATGAAGTGCAGGGTAGGTCCTCAGCTGGTCCTCAGCTGGTAGACAAGCTGGTTTGGAGGATCTAAGGTATCTGCCACCTCAAGACTAAGCTTAGCTAGACCCTGATCTCTCCATGGGATCTTTATTTGTCACATGGCAGCTCTGGGTCCCGGAGGGAAAGCGGAAGCTGCTATTCCGGGGAGACCTGGGTTTGGACACTAGCTCAGCATCACTTCTGCCATATTTAATTGGTCCAAGTCATCAGGGGGCTGCTCTGATTCAAGGGGACACAGAGCCCACCTGGCCATGGCAGGAATGAGCGGGGAGAAATTGGTGCCTTCTTCTACCCATCACTGATGGGGTTTGGTGCTTTAATCTTCTTGGCTCTTCCTCAATGCAGGTGCGATGACCTGAAATTCAATTTCGGGATTCCTCATCTCTCTGAAGATCCTCTCTGCCTCAGCCTAAGCCACAGGTCAAAAGTTTACAAAGTAAAAATCAACTTCCTTGAGCCCTTACTATACCTTCTTATGCTTTTTCCACCACAAATTTCTGAGAACTGTGCACATCCTTCCAAGTAGCTTAGTGTTCATCCAGCGCTCACAAGGGAATATGTATCGTTACACTTTAAAACAAATATCATGATGCTATGCATACCGTTCTGTAACTTGCATTTTTCTATTTAATGTATCAAGGTCACAAATGAACTTAAAAAAAAAAAAAATATTGCTTGAGAAGATTTACAAAGTGAACACTGTGCCTGAATTAATTCCATCCCTGGAGTACTTCCAGAGCAGGATGGGATGGTGGAGACAGTCTGAACATCTGGACTGGGGAGAGTTCCCATCAGACTAGTCACATAGCCCTAAAGTCTAGCTGAAAATTTTGATGGCTCAACTCAAGATGTGTGCCCTTCATTACATGTGGAATGCATGGCTTCTTGTGCAAACTCAGCCGTCAGGTCAACCTGGCAATCATAAAATCCATGTTTGTATCCTGGACATTTACTAGCCAGGTGTCCTCGGTCATGTTTGTTTCTCTCTCTTTGCTTCTCTAGTTTCTTATCTGAAAAATGGGGCTAAATGTCCTTCCTCTGCCTACCTCTGATGGCTTCTAGCAAATGCTCCATGAAGATTTGTGGAACCAGTGGATGAAAGGTTAATACTCAGAATGAAGCAAGAGTATTTGCTGATGGCCACCTAGTGAGGCACAGGAAGGCTTCAATCCTTGTTTTCATGAGGAAACAAAGTAGTCAAGAGCTGGAGAATTACTCCCTCAGTTTACCTGCCTGGAAAGAAGCAGAGCAGAGTCACAAATTAAGGCACCTGAGAACAAATGCTGAGTACCTGGCTCCATCCTTTTTGGAAGAGTCTTCCCAACTTGGAGGCAATTTACACTTAGACGGTGTAGAAATTTTGTTGTTGTTCAGCTGGCCATGGCAGGAATGAGCGGGGAGAAATTGGTGCCTTCTTCTACCCATCACTGATGGGGTTTGGTGCTTTAATCTTCTTGGCTCTTCCTCAATGCAGGTGCGATGACCTGAAATTCAATTTCGGGATTCCTCATCTCTCTGAAGATCCTCTCTGCCTCAGCCTAAGCCACAGGTCAAAAGTTTACAAAGTAAAAATCAACTTCCTTGAGCCCTTACTATACCTTCCTATGCTTTTTCCACCACAAATTTCTGAGAACTGTGCACATCCTTCCAAGTAGCTTAGTGTTCATCCAGCGCTCACAAGGGAATATGTATCGTTACACTTTAAAACAAATATCATGATGCTATGCATACCGTTCTGTAACTTGCATTTTTCTATTTAATGTATCAAGGTCACAAATGAACTTAAAAAAAAAAAAAACACATTGCTTGAGAAGATTTACAAAGTGAACACTGTGCCTGAATTAATTCCATCCCTGGAGTATTTCCAGAGCAGGATGGGATGGTGGAGACAGTCTGAACATCTGGACTGGGGAGAGTTCCCATCAGACTAGTCACATAGCCCTAAAGTCTAGCTGAAAATTTTGATGGCTCAACTCAAGATGTGTGCCCTTCATTACATGTGGAATGCATGGCTTCTTGTGCAAACTCAGCCGTCAGGTCAACCTGGCAATCATAAAATCCATGTTTGTATCCTGGACATTTACTAGCCAGGTGTCCTCGGTCATGTTTGTTTCTCTCTCTTTGCTTCTCTAGTTTCTTATCTGAAAAATGGGGCTAAATGTCCTTCCTCTGCCTACCTCTGATGGCTTCTAGCAAATGCTCCATGAAGATTTGTGGAACCAGTGGATGAAAGGTTAATACTCAGAATGAAGCAAGAGTATTTGCTGATGGCCACCTAGTGAGGCACAGGAAGGCTTCAATCCTTGTTTTCATGAGGAAACAAAGTAGTCAAGAGCTGGAGAATTACTCCCTCAGTTTACCTGCCTGGAAAGAAGCAGAGCAGAGGCACAAATTAAGGCACCTGAGAACAAATGCTGAGTACCTGGCTCCATCCTTTTTGGAAGAGTCTTCCCAACTTGGAGGCAATTTACACTTAGACGGGTGTAGAAATTTTGTTGTTGTTGTTCAGTCACTCAGTCATGTCTGACTATTTGTGTCCCCATGGACTGCAGAACACCAGGCTTCCTTATCCTTCACCATCTCCTGGAGCTTGCTCAAACTCACGCCCGTTGAGTCAGAGATGCCATCCAACCATCTCATCCTCTGTCACCCCCTCTCCTTTTGCCCTCAGTCTTTCCCAGCATCAGGGTCTTCACCATTGAATTGACTCTTGGCATCACGTGGCCAAAGGATTGGAGCTTTAGCTTCAGCATCAGTCCTTCCAATGAATATTCAGGGTTGACTTCCTTTAGGAGTGACTGGGTTGATCTCCTTGCTGTCCAGGAGACTCTCAAGAGTCTTCTCCAGCCCCACATTTAAAAGTATCAATTCTTATGGGAATCAAAATAAATGCATATATTTTTTAAGATTCCAAGAGCAGTACTGGGAAACTTGATTTAAGCCATATAGGAGTGGGCGGTGCATTAGCTTCCAAGGTCTGCTCTCACAAAGCACCGCAGACTGAGTGGCTCGGACCACAGGACGTGTTGTCTCAGAGGCCTGAGAGCAAGTCCCTCTGCAGGCCTGGGAAACCCGTGTTCTGCTCTCCTCCCCCCGCCCACCCCGACCAAGTTCCTGGTCGTCTCTTGGCTTGTGTCCATTTACCTCGGATCTTCGCAGTGTTCTCCCTGCGGTCCCCATCTGTGTCCACATTTATCCCTTTGGTAAGGACATCAGTCACATCGAATGAGGGCCTGCTCCACTCCGGGCTGGCTTATCCAAACCTGACTGATTATATCTGCAAGCATCCTATTTCCAAATGCCATTTCTAAGGTCCTGGGGGCTAGGACCTCAACATGTGAATTTGTGGGGGACACATTTTTACTCATAACATCGAGTAAGGAGCAGAATAGAAGCTTCCTTTGCCCCCTCATGACCTTTGTCCCCTTCTAGTCATCCCCCCATGACACAGTTGCTATGAAGGCCAGATTTTTCTATGCTTCTCCGACCTTGGGGACCACACATACTCCTATATCATGAGAAACAAAACTAAGAAAAAAGATACATTTTAAAAAGTGGAAGAGGGACTTCCCTGGTGGTTCAGTGTTCCATTGCAGGGCTGTGGGTTTTTTTTGTGGGGGGGCAGGTTGGGGAGGGAGAGGGTGGGTGGGCCACTTCTATTGGTCTTTCATTTATCTATTTTTCATCCATCTTTGTTCTCTGGCCTGTGTGGGCCTCCCATCGCAGTGGCCTCTGTTGTTGCAGAGCACCGGCTCTGGGCAGATATGCTCCAGAGCTCCGGCTCAGTAACTGGACACATTGGTCCACCTGCTCCGTGGCACGTGGGATCTTCCCGGGCTAGGGATTGAACAGGCACCCCTTGTGCTGCAAGGTGGTGTCCTTACTCACTGGACCACCAGGGAAGCCCATGGGATGCGGGTTTGATCACTGAGTGGAGAGCTATGATCCTACACCAATCTTGGCCAAAAAACCAAAACATAACACCTGAACAATGTTGTGAAACATTCAATAAAGACTTTAAAAATGGTCCACATCAAAGAGAAATGCTTTAAAATCAAAGCCTCCTTGTGAATGTTTTCATTTTCACTTTGTTTCTTTGTTGATTTGCTTTTCTTTTGTCATCAGGGGGACAAGGGCGGGCTCTGTCCTGGAGAGACTCAGAAACAAGGGTCTGGACTTTGAGACCCACTGTTTGGAGAGTTCTAGATCCACTGGCCCTTTCCACACTGATGCTCATAAGAATCTGTTACTTTTCATCCATGCAAAATACCAGCCTCACAACTCATCTCTTGTTTTGCAAGACTTGAACTCTCCGTGTCCATTTACCTCGGATCTTCGAGTGTTCCTGCGGTCCCCATCTGTGTCCACATTTATCCCTTTGGTAAGGACATCAGTCACATCGAATGAGGGCCTGCTCCACTCCGGGCTGGCTTATCCAAACCTGACTGATTATATCTGCAAGCATCCTATTTCCAAATGCCATTTCTAAGGTCCTGGGGGCTAGGACCTCAACATGTGAATTTGTGGGGGACACATTTTTACTCATAACATCGAGTAAGGAGCAGAATAGAAGCTTCCTTTGCCCCCTCATGACCTTTGTCCCCTTCTAGTCATCCCCCCATGACACAGTTGCTATGAAGGCCAGATTTTCTATGCTTCTCCGACCTTGGGGACCACACATACTCCTATATCATGAGAAACAAAACTAAGAAAAAAGATACATTTTAAAAAGTGGAAGAGGGACTTCCCTGGTGGTTCAGTGTTCCATTGCAGGGCTGTGGGTTTTTTTTGTGGGGGGGCAGGTTGGGGAGGGAGAGGGTGGGTGGGCCACTTCTATTGGTCTTTCATTTATCTATTTTTCATCCATCTTTGTTCTCTGGCCTGTGTGGGCCTCCCATCGCAGTGGCCTCTGTTGTTGCAGAGCACCGGCTCTGGGCAGATATGCTCCAGAGCTCCGGCTCAGTAACTGGACACATTGGTCCACCTGCTCCGTGGCACGTGGGATCTTCCCGGGCTAGGGATTGAACAGGCACCCCTTGTGCTGCAAGGTGGTGTCCTTACTCACTGGACCACCAGGGAAGCCCATGGGATGCGGGTTTGATCACTGAGTGGAGAGCTATGATCCTACACCAATCTTGGCCAAAAAACCAAAACATAACACCTGAACAATGTTGTGAAACATTCAATAAAGACTTTAAAAATGGTCCACATCAAAGAGAAATGCTTTAAAATCAAAGCCTCCTTGTGAATGTTTTCATTTTCACTTTGTTTCTTTGTTGATTTGCTTTTCTTTTGTCATCAGGGGGACAAGGGCGGGCTCTGTCCTGGAGAGACTCAGAAACAAGGGTCTGGACTTTGAGACCCACTGTTTGGAGAGTTCTAGATCCACTGGCCCTTTCCACACTGATGCTCATAAGAATCTGTTACTTTTCATCCATGCAGAAAGGGACGGCTTACCAGCCTCACAACTCATCTCTTGTTTTGCAAAGACTTGAACTCTCCGGCATGGCCAGCCCCAGGTTCTGCTGCCCAGCGATAGGCTTTGGGAGGGAGCGGAAGGTGGAGCTCGCCATCCTGATCTGGTCCTGCGGTGGAGATGGGAGACAGCTGGCCTCGGACTGCATAGCAGAGTGAACATGAACACCCGTCCCTCATATATCTCCTGGATGTTACTTTCGAGAGGCAAACAACGGGAGCAGAGCGAAGCCGTACATATGTTAAATTCACATCAGTAATAAAGATTAAGTAGAAGTTAATAGCATCCTAGTCATGCTTGTGGAGGTAATCTCCTTTCTGAAAATTCAAAATTAGATTTGGAGGATCGAAGCAAACAGGGGGTGAGACTTTGGCGTAATATTTTAATCAAATTGTCATGAGTGAGTGGATACAATTAAGAATTCTGTCAGTCACAGTGCCGAGGCCCCTTTTGTTAGTCGGTGGTGGGAGGGGCGGGCAAGGCCAATGTGGGAAGAGATTAAACTTGACCTTTCCCAGGCTGTTCACTTTTGACCCTCAGGATGGACTTTGCCTGTCAGATAGATGGACTGTTTTTAAAAAAGGTATGTGTGTGCATATGGGAACACTGGTGCCCCTGTGTGTGTGTATGCGTGCACTTGTATTTGTATGTGCTTGCTTGTGTGTGCACATGTGTGCACCTCTGTATGTGAGCAGGTAGGGGTGTGGGGGTGTATAGACGGGGTGTGCACAGGTGCACACAGATGTGTGATATACCTGTATATGTGGATGTGTGCAGGTCAGAGTGTGGCTGCATGCCGGGCAGTGAGAAAACAGGAGCTGGGAGCAAAGGATTTGTGCTGTCCCATCAGTGACAGAACTCGGCCATAAGCAAGTATTTCAGCCTTCTCCCCGCCTCTTTAATGCAGCCAACACAAAGTGGAGGAGATGTGAGTTCGATCCTGGAGTCAGGAAGATCCCCTGGAATAGGAAATGGCAGCCCAGTCCAGTCTTCTTGCCTGGAGAATCCCATGGACAGAAGAGCCTGATGGGCTACCGTCCACAGGGTCACAGAGAGTGGGACACAAGTTAAAGACTAAACAACAAGAAGCATCTTGCGTGTGAGCGTCCGTGTGTACAGGACGTGTCCAGGGCTGCTCAGTGCGTGTGTACACATGCATAATGACACAGTTTGAGGCCGCCTGCAAAGGATAATGTGATGGACGTTAGCGAGCCAGTGAAAGACGGCGGGCCTGGCTATCTTTGACATTAATGCCGTTCTGCACAGTGAGTTTAACTCCTGAATCAAGTTGCCCCCTCCACCTTCTCTTCTCTCAGGGCTTTGCTGTTTTCAAGACCTGCTTTGCGGAGCCCCATGAATAATGCCAGGGATGCAGGGAGAAATTTCCTCTTCCTCTTTCTGCTTCTGTCCCGTCACCCCGCCTGCAACAATATTGATTTATTTTTAATTTTGATTCTGGGTGGTGGGGAAATATGCAGACAAAAATATCTTTTTCCTTCTTCCACAACAGCCTGTCACGTAGGTGTATCTTATTTATCAGTGATTATAAATCAATAAGGAAAAGCGGAAAAGCCAGCCAGCCAGGCTTTCCAAGCCTGGAGAGTTACAGATGTAAACATGTATGAATGCAATATGTATGGGGCAGAATTTATTATTTGAAGCGGATTCAGGTAGATTTGAGGTTTTAAAAAAATGTGAAAGATTTCCGCCAAGGTTGCTGCCGCTGCTCAGTCTCTGTCTTCAAACCCTGGGTTTGGGAAATAGACAAACGCCTTGGACCTAGAATGACAACGCGTAAATTAGCGTGCTGGTGGTTTACGTCACCTTTTGTGGCAGAAGAGAATCAAGTCCGCGGAACTTACGAAACTTGCGCTACTTCCGCCACTCCGGTGAGCTTTCGGAGGCGGAAGGACCTAATTATTTTTAACAACGCCTTTTACTGTATTTGCCTGGGGAATTATTTCAAATCAACTGGCAGACCTATTGTGTCCAATGCAGCCAACACAAAGTGGAGGAGATGTGAGTTCGATCCTGGAGTCAGGAAGATCCCCTGGAATAGGAAATGGCAGCCCAGTCCAGTCTTCTTGCCTGGAGAATCCCATGGACAGAAGAGCCTGATGGGCTACCGTCCACAGGGTCACAGAGAGTGGGACACAAGTTAAAGACTAAACAACAAGAAGCATCTTGCGTGTGAGCGTCCGTGTGTACAGGACGTGTCCAGGGCTGCTCAGTGCGTGTGTACACATGCATAATGACACAGTTTGAGGCCGCCTGCAAAGGATAATGTGATGGACGTTAGCGAGCCAGTGAAAGACGGCGGGCCTGGCTATCTTTGACATTAATGCCGTTCTGCACAGTGAGTTTAACTCCTGAATCAAGTTGCCCCCTCCACCTTCTCTTCTCTCAGGGCTTTGCTGTTTTCAAGACCTGCTTTGCGGAGCCCCATGAATAATGCCAGGGATGCAGGGAGAAATTTCCTCTTCCTCTTTCTGCTTCTGTCCCGTCACCCCGCCTGCAACAATATTGATTTATTTTTAATTTTGATTCTGGGTGGTGGGGAAATATGCAGACAAAAATATCTTTTTCCTTCTTCCACAACAGCCTGTCACGTAGGTGTATCTTATTTATCAGTGATTATAAATCAATAAGGAAAAGCGGAAAAGCCAGCCAGCCAGGCTTTCCAAGCCTGGAGAGTTACAGATGTAAACATGTATGAATGCAATATGTATGGGGCAGAATTTATTATTTGAAGCGGATTCAGGTAGATTTGAGGTTTTAAAAAAATGTGAAAGATTTCCGCCAAGGTTGCTGCCGCTGCTCAGTCTCTGTCTTCAAACCCTGGGTTTGGGAAATAGACAAACGCCTTGGACCTAGAATGACAACGCGTAAATTAGCGTGCTGGTGGTTTACGTCACCTTTTGTGGCAGAAGAGAATCAAGTCCGCGGAACTTACGAAACTTGCGCTACTTCCGCCACTCCGGTGAGCTTTCGGAGGCGGAAGGACCTAATTATTTTTAACAACGCCTTTTACTGTATTTGCCTGGGGAATTATTTCAAATCAACTGGCAGACCTATTGTGCCTCTGACATCACAGCGACGGGCTTTTTTACACGGAAAACTAGTCTTATGTTAATCCAGCAATAATGCACTCCGCACGCAAAAATTGCACGAGCAACGTCTAACCCGAGTGTTGAACACACTTGGAAATAAACACTATTGCACTACAGGGGTCAAGGAGGGAATATGCATCAAAACGCCTGGCATTTAATTTTTCCCCCCTTCTTCGGGAATTTAGCCAGTGAAATATAGCTGCCGGTGTCCCGGGCCTGCGCGCGCCAGCAATATGCTCTCCATCAATCAGATTTGCATAACTAAACTGTCTGCGCGCCCGCTCCGCTGCCCAGGTGCGAGGCCATTTGCATATAGAACAGTGAGGAGGTCCCAGGAGTCACTTCAGACCGAGCGACTGCTGAGCCCGCAGTCCACACAGCCTAGGAAATGAAATTGGAATGACAAAAAAAATGGGAGTGCTTGCCGGGAAGGGTGAAATATGCAGGCTCCTTGCAAAGGTTATGTAGAGATTACAAAGTCGAGGCTTCCGGATGCAGAAAGGCCCTCCAGCGTCCAGGGGGCTGCACCGCTGGGGATGGGCAATGCTGAGGGGTGAGAAGGTGGGGTTCCCATCACCCAAGAGTGTCTCCCTGGACCTATGGAGCTACTGGGGACCTTCTTGGGTCTTTCCCTGTGTGGAAGGACTTCCGAGTCCCAATCCCTTTGGGAGACAGGCTTTCCACAAGAGTAAGCGGTCTCTCTCTGGGTCCTGCCCAGAGCAGTGGCTGTCATGCCTCTTAGGGGCCAGCTCCTTTGTCAGTGCCAGGTCCCCACTGAGTCCTGGCAGGTCGTCCTGGCTCAGCCTTGCCCTAACCCCGTAAGATGGGACTGTTGTCACCCACACTTGTCCAGACCCAGGCACATGTCAAAGTTCCCCAGGGCACGGCTGCAGCAGGGATCGCCTCTCAGAAGTCCAGAGACGGCAAGCCAGTTGCTGCAAGTCGCCCAGCATGCCAGAGATGGACCAGCACCTTGGTTTCTAGAGGCCAGCTGAGGGCTAGAAGTTCCCTCAGGCTGCACGGCTCCATGCAGGGGCCCCGGGCGGGATAGCAAGAGTTAAGGAAATAGTTTACTGTATTCCAGCAATAATGCGACGGGCTTTACACGGAAAACTAGTCTTATGTTAATCCAGCAATCAAGCACTCCGCACGCAAACATTGCACGAGAAACGTCTAACCCGAGTGTTGAACACACTTGGAAATAAACACTATTGCACTACAGGGGTCAAGGAGGGAATATGCATCAAAACGCCTGGCATTTAATTTTTCCCCCCTTCTTCGGGAATTTAGCCAGTGAAATATAGCTGCCGGTGTCCCGGGCCTGCGCGCGCCAGCAATATGCTCTCCATCAATCAGATTTGCATAACTAAACTGTCTGCGCCCGCTCCGCTGCCCAGGTGCGAGGCCATTTGCATATAGAACAGTGAGGAGGTCCCAGGAGTCACTTCAGACCGAGCGACTGCTGAGCCCGCAGTCCACACAGCCTAGGAAATGAAATTGGAATGACAAAAAAAATGGGAGTGCTTGCCGGGAAGGGTGAAATATGCAGGCTCCTTGCAAAGGTTATGTAGAGATTACAAAGTCGAGGCTTCCGGATGCAGAAAGGCCCTCCAGCGTCCAGGGGGCTGCACCGCTGGGGATGGGCAATGCTGAGGGGTGAGAAGGTGGGGTTCCCATCACCCAAGAGTGTCTCCCTGGACCTATGGAGCTACTGGGGACCTTCTTGGGTCTTTCCCTGTGTGGAAGGACTTCCGAGTCCCAATCCCTTTGGGAGACAGGCTTTCCACAAGAGTAAGCGGTCTCTCTCTGGGTCCTGCCCAGAGCAGTGGCTGTCATGCCTCTTAGGGGCCAGCTCCTTTGTCAGTGCCAGGTCCCCACTGAGTCCTGGCAGGTCGTCCTGGCTCAGCCTTGCCCTAACCCCGTAAGATGGGACTGTTGTCACCCACACTTGTCCAGACCCAGGCACATGTCAAAGTTCCCCAGGGCACGGCTGCAGCAGGGATCGCCTCTCAGAAGTCCAGAGACGGCAAGCCAGTTGCTGCAAGTCGCCCAGCATGCCAGAGATGGACCAGCACCTTGGTTTCTAGAGGCCAGCTGAGGGCTGATTTACTGGGCTGGGGGACTGCCTGCAGACTTTTTCTGTAAAACCCAGAAAGTAGAAACAAGAAGCTTGGCTGCAGGGTCTGAGACTTCCATGGGCACTTTGGCCTCTCGGGTCTCCTCCTCCATGAGGAAATGACGGGATAGCAGGAGAGAAATAACGATGTGACTTTTCCTGTATTATTGGGAATGGTCTGATTTTGAGGGAGCTGTTCCTTTACACGCCCAGAGCTAAGGAGGAGGATGACTACCTACTCTCACCTGCTGGGACCCAAGAAGGAGGCTTAGAACTAGGACACCCCGCCACCCCATCTCTGATCATGCCCCACCAACTCTGGTAGAAAACTGTAATGAAAGTTAGGTCGTTGTCATTCTCATTTAATGAATATGAATAGACTAGTGCTTTCAGTAGAGAAAATGACACTCTTTTGTACTTTTTCACTTACATTAAGAGTGTGTGTGTGTGTGTGTGTAATGGGGTCAGGTCAGTGTTCCTCTTGGTTTGAATGTCACTTGTCAGGTTGGCATTGGATGTGGTTCCCATGGTAACAGATGTCTGTGCCTGGGAGGGTCACGCATCTGTATTCTCCCTGAAAAGGACAGCGATGGGGTACCCGTTGGTCAGTGAGTTAGTCTCTCTTGATGGGATTGAGTTTAACCTTGAAACCTGATGGAAAGAGGGCAAGGAACATTTAACGCAGACATAGTGTGGGCCACACTCTGAAGCCAGCGAATGCTTGCTCTCAGGGTAGGGTTCAAGCCCTGTTGCCAATATCCTGCGTGTCCGGCGTGATGGCCAGCACTGTGAACCTGACGCCTGGCTGCCTGCTGGCTGCCGGGATGGAGTGGAGTATGAGGGGCTGAGAAGCCCCCCACCTGGAAACGGAGCGAGGAACGCCATTGCTGCCTCCAGCCCTGATCCTCCCTGGCTGTGGCAGGAAGTCCTTGCCCTCAGGGGTCTCTGCTTATTCCTTTACTCTGGGGGCCTCGATTTCTATGGCGGTCGAAGGCAGCCATTGAATCCAGCAGCAGACATGGCTTGTGTTCAGCCTGTGCACCCCCGTCTCCACGGAGCCACATATCTATCCGTTCAACAACTGCTTGCTGGGGGCCCGGCGACGCTGGATGCATCAGGTACAGAAAACAGAGCTGTTCCTTGTCCACGTGGAATTTATTGGCTGGTGACCGAGATTCCCCTAAAACCCAGAAAGTAGAAACAAGAAGCTTGGCTGCAGGGTCTGAGACTTCCATGGGCACTTTGGCCTCTCGGGTCTCCTCCTCCATGAGGAAATGACGGGATAGCAGGAGAGAAATAACGATGTGACTTTTCCTGTATTATTGGGAATGGTCTGATTTTGAGGAGCTGTTCCTTTACACGCCCAGAGCTAAGGAGGAGGATGACTACCTACTCTCACCTGCTGGGACCCAAGAAGGAGGCTTAGAACTAGGACACCCGCCACCCCATCTCTGATCATGCCCCACCAACTCTGGTAGAAAACTGTAATGAAAGTTAGGTCGTTGTCATTCTCATTTAATGAATATGAATAGACTAGTGCTTTCAGTAGAGAAAATGACACTCTTTTGTACTTTTTCACTTACATTAAGAGTGTGTGTGTGTGTGTGTGTAATGGGGTCAGGTCAGTGTTCCTCTTGGTTTGAATGTCACTTGTCAGGTTGGCATTGGATGTGGTTCCCATGGTAACAGATGTCTGTGCCTGGGAGGGTCACGCATCTGTATTCTCCCTGAAAAGGACAGCGATGGGGTACCCGTTGGTCAGTGAGTTAGTCTCTCTTGATGGGATTGAGTTTAACCTTGAAACCTGATGGAAAGAGGGCAAGGAACATTTAACGCAGACATAGTGTGGGCCACACTCTGAAGCCAGCGAATGCTTGCTCTCAGGGTAGGGTTCAAGCCCTGTTGCCAATATCCTGCGTGTCCGGCGTGATGGCCAGCACTGTGAACCTGACGCCTGGCTGCCTGCTGGCTGCCGGGATGGAGTGGAGTATGAGGGGCTGAGAAGCCCCCCACCTGGAAACGGAGCGAGGAACGCCATTGCTGCCTCCAGCCCTGATCCTCCCTGGCTGTGGCAGGAAGTCCTTGCCCTCAGGGGTCTCTGCTTATTCCTTTACTCTGGGGGCCTCGATTTCTATGGCGGTCGAAGGCAGCCATTGAATCCAGCAGCAGACATGGCTTGTGTTCAGCCTGTGCACCCCCGTCTCCACGGAGCCACATATCTATCCGTTCAACAACTGCTTGCTGGGGGCCCGGCGGGCGACGCTGGATGCATCAGGTACAGAAAACAGAGCTGTTCCTTGTCCACGTGGAATTTATTGGCTGGTGACCGAGATCCGTGTGAAACAAGCACCCAGCGAACATATAATGATCAGTAGTGGACAGTGTTAGTGAGGTTCAGTCAAGACTTAGTGAGCTCCCGTCTGTGGCCAGACAGGGTGCAGGTTGCTGAGATTTCAAAGATACTAAAGCAGCGAGCCACGGTGAAGGGGGTGTCTGGGCAGTGGAAACCGCACGGCCTTGGAGGACAGGGACGCACGTTCACTCTTCCTCCAGAAGCCCCCACTTCTCAGGGTGGTCCAGGTCGACTGAGCCTCATTTCTTTGACCCTACAAAGGGACAGTAACACCCACCTCTAGATGAATGTCTTAGTCAATTCTGGTGCCTCTAAAAGAATCGCCTGGGGGTCGGGTGGGGTTATGAACAACAGACATTTACTTCTCATGGTTCTGGAGGCTGCAGTCTGAGATCCAGGAACCAACAGATTCAGTGTCCAACTCCTTGGTCACAGATGGCTGTCCTCTTGCTCTATCCTCACATGCAAAGGGACGAGGCAGTGCTCCAGAGTCTCTTGCATTAGGGCCGCTTTCATGAGGGCCCTGTCATGGGGACCTTTTTATCCCCCAATGGGCCCACCTCCTAACACTAAGATGGCGGGGTAGTGGGGATAGGATTTTGACCTTTGCTTTTGGGAGGAACACAAGCATTCTGTCTATGCCAAGGAAGATTAAATGGGATTGTGCATGGAAAGCTCTTATGAGCACGATGCTTGGAAGGAAAAAAATGGTAACAGCTGTTGTCCCAATAGAAGAGATGAAGCCGTATGACCCACTTTGTGGTAGGAGTCTCAGGAAGAACATTAACTTGGTACCAGGAGAACCTGACATTGCTGCTCTTGGCCAGCAAGAGACTTGACCTCTCTGATCACAGTGGCTTTCTGGAGGAGGGGGACTAAGTGCAAGAGGAGACTGAAGTTTGAGAGGAGGCCTTAAAAGTGAGGGAATATATGAACACAGAGTACATTTTTAAGAAAAATTTCTGTGTCTATTATCTATCATGTAACAGACCAACCCTAAACCTAGCTGTTGTTCAGTGGCTCAGTTGTGACCTCATGGATTGCAGAATGCCACTGTCTCCCTAAGTTTGCTCAAACTCACGTCCATTGAGTTGACGATGCCATCCAGCCACCTCATCTTCTGTTGCCCCCTTCTCTTCCTGCCTTCAATCTTTCCCATCATCAAGGTCTTTTCCAGTGAGCTTGGCTCAAAATAACCTGCATTTATTAGGGCTCAGGAGTCCATGGGTCATCTGGGTTTTCTGCTGGCTTGAGTCAGTCTCTGTTGACCTACCTGCTGGGATCCTTCACAGTGAGCTAGTATATCAGTGACTGGGGGGAGGCTGGCTGGCTATCCAGGATGGCTCTCTCATGTCCGGCCACTGCCTGGGGTGATGAAGATGGATGGCCCAAAGGTCTCCACCCATTAGGCTGACTCTGGCCTGCCCACTAGGCAGTCGGGTATGGGGATAGGCCACAAGCACCCCAGCCTCTTGAAGCCCAAGCTTCGGATGGGTGCACTGGCAACCTCAGCTCATTCTAGTGGTCAAAGCAAGTCAAGGCCAGCTTGACTCAAGTGGTTGTGATCCTGAGAGATTCCACTTCTTGGTGGGAAGAGGTGGAAAGTTAGATGCAAAGGAGAAGAGTGGATGGAAGGAAGCGAATGATTATGGCTATTTTTGCAAATAATTCCCTGTCCTTCTCCCCTCTCCCCTTCCTTCTGTCCCTCTTTATCTTCCTCTTCCTTCCCTCCTTTCCTCTTCCTCCCCTCCTTCCCACCTCCTTCCGTTCCTCTTCCTCCCCCTTCCTTCCCGTGCCCACCCTGTCTCTGTGAGTACTGATTGACACCCATCTTGGGCACACTCTGTTAGATGCTAGAGAGGCAGAAATCAAGCAGATTTAGATGATCCAGGTCCATGGAGCTTGCATTCTACTGAAGTCAGATACTGATCACACTTAAATGTGTGTTACACCCAACAGCAAGCGCTCCTTAACAAATAAGTTCTCAGCTTATGTGGAACCAATTTTGTAGTTGTTCCATAAGTTAAACAGGGTTTCTGCATGACCCAGTGGCTCTCCTTTTGCAAGGACCCACCCCAGAGACCTGATCAGGCTGATGCTTGCCCACAAACATTCCTTGTAGCTCACCTCAGCCAAAAGGGGGAAGCAGCCCAAATGCCCACCACTGATCAATAGGTAAACACTGAGCATAGGTCCACACAATGGCATGCTATTCGTCCAAAACGATGGAATGAATGGAGATCCAGGTTCCAACATGGATGACCACTGAGAGCATTGCACTGAGGGAGAGAAGCAGGGTTCATGCAGTGCGTGGTTCTGTAGAAATGAAACGTCCAGAATAGTCGAGAATAGTTGAATCTCCAAGACAGAAAACAGATTCCTGGTTACAGGGGCTGGGGAGGGTGGGAATAGGGAGAGACTGCTTGCGGGTTTCTCTTTGGGGAGATGAATGTTTTGGACCTGAATGGTGGAAATGTTTGCGTGACAATGTGGATGTATTAACAGCCACAGGATTGTACACGGTGAAGTGGGAAAGTATAATCCCATTAGGCCCTCCCACTAGGCAGTCGGGTATGGTGATAGGCCACAAGCACCCCAGCCTCTTGAAGCCCAAGCTTCGGATGGGTGCACTGGCAACCTCAGCTCATTCTAGTGGTCAAAGCAAGTCAAGGCCAGCTTGACTCAAGTGGTTGTGATCCTGAGAGATTCCACTTCTTGGTGGGAAGAGGTGGAAAGTTAGATGCAAAGGAGAAGAGTGGATGGAAGGAAGCGAATGATTATGGCTATTTTTGCAAATAATTCCCTGTCCTTCTCCCCTCTCCCCTTCCTTCTGTCCCTCTTTATCTTCCTCTTCCTTCCCTCCTTTCCTCTTCCTCCCCTCCTTCCCACCTCCTTCCGTTCCTCTTCCTCCCCCTTCCTTCCCGTGCCCACCCTGTCTCTGTGAGTACTGATTGACACCCATCTTGGGCACACTCTGTTAGATGCTAGAGAGGCAGAAATCAAGCAGATTTAGATGATCCAGGTCCATGGAGCTTGCATTCTACTGAAGTCAGATACTGATCACACTTAAATGTGTGTTACACCCAACAGCAAGCGCTCCTTAACAAATAAGTTCTCAGCTTATGTGGAACCAATTTTGTAGTTGTTCCATAAGTTAAACAGGGTTTCTGCATGACCCAGTGGCTCTCCTTTTGCAAGGACCCACCCCAGAGACCTGATCAGGCTGATGCTTGCCCACAAACATTCCTTGTAGCTCACCTCAGCCAAAAGGGGGAAGCAGCCCAAATGCCCACCACTGATCAATAGGTAAACACTGAGCATAGGTCCACACAATGGCATGCTATTCGTCCAAAACGATGGAATGAATGGAGATCCAGGTTCCAACATGGATGACCACTGAGAGCATTGCACTGAGGGAGAGAAGCAGGGTTCATGCAGTGCGTGGTTCTGTAGAAATGAAACGTCCAGAATAGTCGAGAATAGTTGAATCTCCAAGACAGAAAACAGATTCCTGGTTACAGGGGCTGGGGAGGGTGGGAATAGGGAGAGACTGCTTGCGGGTTTCTCTTTGGGGAGATGAATGTTTTGGACCTGAATGGTGGAAATGTTTGCGTGACAATGTGGATGTATTAACAGCCACAGGATTGTACACTGTGAAGTGGGTATAATGGGGGATTTTATGTTACATGAATTTTATCTCATGCGCCTGTGATGTCAATGAGCAGGGGAGCTCGGAATTGGCAATCTGAACTGACTGGGGCCTCAGAGGCTCTCCTAGAATGTGAGGTTGGGGTTGAGATGCTGAGAACAGACTGTGATCCCTGGAAGAGGACTCTTTTTGGATCACTATCCTCATAGGTGTCTAGCTGGAAGCCCAGCTCAAGCGAATGCCAGCTTACGACCACTCAGCAAACTGGGCTCTGGTCCCTTTTGCCTCATGGGCTACGCACAGCCACGTGAATGTCTCCCTGATTCTCAGGCCACTGTGGCTTTGCAGGTGCTCAGAGGCAGCCCCGAATGTCTGCCTGCAGGTTTCTCCTCCCTAGGTGCCTTTCTCCAGGCACAGTAAGGCCCCCGACAACCTCAGAGCCCCAGCTGCTGGGTGTCAAGGTGCTGGCGCCCACCTTCTCCTCCTCTCTCCACAGTCAGTGCCCCTTTCCTTTCAGCTGAAGGATGAGGCAGGGCAGGGCTACCTCACATGAGCCCCTCACTGAGGGCAGACTCTCACGCCCACCAAAGTCGCTAGCTCTCGGCAGACCCTGGGCATCCCCTCTTCCTCCAGGTTCCCCATCTCCTATCAGGCCACGAGAGTGGAGTGTGAAGAGCCACTTGCCCTTCCGCAGGTGCCTGTCTGCTCACCAGCTCTGGCCTGGGTCCACTTCTCTGTATCTGTGTGTGTGTGTTAAGTTGTTTCATTTGTGTTTGACTCATTGTGACCCCATGGACTATAGCCCACTAGGCTCCTCCGTCCATGGGATCCTACAGGCAAGAAGACTGGAGTGGGTTGTCCTGCTGCCATAGGATCCTGTCAGAGGATCTTCTGGACCCAGGGATCGAACTTGCATCTCTTGTGTCTCCTGAATGAATAGGCAGGTTCTTTACCACTAGTGCCACCTGGGAAGCCTCCTCTTGTGGCTCTTGCCAAATTCGAGAGGCTGAGAGTCATGCTGAGTTCTTCCTGGACCCTGCCTTCCAGACAGCACAGAGCCCTAAATGCTCCCCACTGCATCCCGACCTGGCGGCTGGGGCTCCGCCTGGCCCTGGAGCAGGGGAGGACTCTGGTGGTCCCGCATCACCTCCTCAGCACAGATCTCCCTCTGCCTGAACAGAGCATCCCATGGTCATCTCCTCTGGGATCTGCTGACCCGGGCTAATGGAGCAGTGTCCATTCAAGACACTGGTCTGCATATTGACACGTGTTAATGCCAAGATGCACTATGACTACCGTGGTGTCCTTGGGCCCAGACCCTACTGGGCTGCCCCCTGAAACACATGGAGATGGAAGCAGTTCAGACCTGCCAGGCACATGTCCCCAGGCTCTTCTCCCCTCCCAGGCCCCTCCTCTTTTCTCTCAGTGCAGCCAGGAGCCCCTCAGCCTTTAAAGAATTCTCTCTCCAGAAAGTTCTTTTGTATTCCACAGTGCGCTGTCAGAATTGAGACTCTGAACAGTGTGATCCAATGCGTGCCCCTGGGAGAGTGGTCTGGAGGGAAACCATGGCCTTAGGGCAGGGGAGGGGCATCTTCCCCTGTGTTTCCTAAACTAGCCTTTTGAGTTTTACCACAAAAACAGTCTTAAGGACCCCAAGAAGTAATGAGAAACTCCAAGAAATTATAGTCTAGTTTGCTGAAAATGTCTTAGAATTGCACATCACTGCTGTGAAAGAGACTGTGACTCTCTACATGGTAATATTTGCACAATCATTCCAATGAGAAGATGAAATGAGAAGGTCCATTGGTGACCACTTCTTGACACAGTGTGCACCCAAGAGTCCAGGTTGAACAGCATCTCTCTTCCTTGCTGGGTTCTCACAGCTCAGATGTGAAATGGAGAACCTATCCATTTTCAGGGTCTGGTAAACTGAGACCCAGCGAGGTCACGAGATTCAGATGAAGGAAGTGATGCAGATTCAAAGGAGGGAGGCATCATCCTGTCCACCCGCCATGGAAGGTGTGTAGGGCTCTCTCTCAGAGTCTGGCTACCAAGTATGAATCTTGTAGGGTTCGAGGTTGATGTTTTACAAATTCTGAATCTCTTTTATAGGCTTTTTGCTTCCTTTCTGATGGTTTTACTCTCACCCTCTCCCTCCCTAGAACTACCCTCTGGTGCCTGAAGGAAGGAAGAAGTGTAAGAAGGAAATTAGCATTTATTTCACCCTGGAAAACATTTTGCATTCATTTGGGGCCTCCCAGTTGCCTTCTCACCTCATGTTTCAAGACATTTTCTCATGAGTCCCATCACCTCACTCCACCCATAGTCCTATGTGGAAGATATGTCTTACATCTGTCCATCTGAGGAATATAGAAAACTGACACATAGAAGTTGACACTTGCTCCAGGCTCCGTGGTGGACAGGGTCTGAATTCATATCTGTTGTTCAGTTGCTCAGTTGTGTCTGACTCTTTGTGATCCCCATGGACTGCACACCATGCTTCCCTGTCCTTCGCTGTCTCCCTGAACTTGCTCAAACTCGTGTCCATTGAGCCAGTGATGCCATCCAACCATCTCATCCTCTTTTACCCCCTTTTCCTCTTGCCCTCAATCTTTCCCAGGATATGGGTCTTTCCCAATGAGTCAGCTCTTTGCATAAGGTGACTAGAGTATTGGAGCTTTGGCATCAGTCCTTCCAATGAGTATTCAGGGTTGATTTCCCTTAGGATCAACTGTTTGATCTCCTCGCCATCTAAGGGACTCTCAAGAGTCTTCTCCAACACCACAATTTGAAACCATCACGCCAAATTCATGTCTACTGACATGTAACCCATCTCTTTTTCTACAACCGCATCCTTGACTCCCTGCTTGTACTTGGCGTTGACAGCACGGGTGTGTGTTATTGAGGCAATGAGGAAGAAGGTTAGAGGAGATGACCTTTTAGGTGATGCTGACAACAAGACCAGATATACTTGGCCCAGGCCTTTATCATAGTGGCTGTGAAATTCTTGAGTTGCTTGAGTCTACGTTCTGAAATGTTCGTCTGTCTCCAAGCATAGCTCATTTGGCAGGGGCTAAAGCGGGGATGGTATGACTCTGGAGCAAAACAATGGGGAGGGGCTTCTGGGTGGTTCATTGTCCCAGGCTTGATGGTGAGACTGAGATTATGGCTTTGGGGGATAAGAGGCCATTTATCTGGTGCGTTCCCATAATCTAATTGGAAAAGTAGAATTACCACTTAAGACTGATGGTAACAGAACGTCTTTAAGCGATGCAGCTAAAATGAACTGTGAAGTTACACGTAGGAGCATCTCTCTTCGACTGCAGCAAGAGGTTTTATTTGAAATTAGAAAATGAAAATCACCGATCAATGCGGCCAGGATAGAATGAATGGTGTTTCAATTGTGCCAAGGGAAAATGTAACTCGGAATCAAGATGTCCTATTTACCTTCTTTCTAATTCCAGCTCCTTCCACTTAATGGCAATATATATAAGTAGATAATGTACTGCTTAACAGCTGAGATGCAGTCTATAGCCTCAGGTAACCCCCTGACTCTGCAGTGGGCTTTGGGGCAGTTGAACAAAAAGTAGGGGCCTCTGTGAGCTTGTTTTCTCAAGTCCAAGCCTTGGCCTGTGGCCCTCCTTTTGTAAACCTAGAAGGCTATGAGACTCTGCTTTTATAATTGGAAATGTTAGGTCATTCATAGTTTTAATGAACAAGTGTAGGCCATCAAGAAAGAGTTGTCATTATGAAAGAAACAGTCCCAAACAGGAAACTGGAATGATAGAGGGGCTTATATGATACATTTTAAAGTCAGTATTATTGGTGTTGTCTAAAGACTCAGAGCTTTTATTTCTTGAGCAATGAGTATGGGCGACATGGTTCTTTTTTTTTTTTTTTGGTCTCTTTTTATTGGTCTTTCATTTATTTATTTTTATCCATCTTTGTCCTTTGGCCCCTTTGCAGTGGCCTCTCTCGTTGCAGAGCACTGGCTCTGGGCGCATGCACTCCAGAGCACTGGCTTGTAATTGGACACACTGGTCCAGCTGCTCTGCGGCATGTGGGATCTTCCCAGGCCAGGGATCGAACTGGTGCCCCTTGCACTGCAAGGTGGACTCTTTACCCACCGGACCACCAGGGAAGCCCCTAGGCTACATGATTCTTGAACACAATTTATTTATTCATTCAAGAACTATGTTTTGAATGCCTACTATTGACCATCTGCTGTGGACATGGTGAACAAAGCAGGGACACATGCTTGCTTTCATGGGGGTTTTAATCTGGTGGAAGAAATACAAATAAGTGGACTTCCTAGCAGGCGCTAGTAGTCAAGAGCATGCCTGCCAGTGCAGCAGATTTTAAAGAGGCCATTTATCTGGTGCGTTCCCATACTGGTAAAAAGTTAAAAACGTCTTAGGAGCATGAACTGTGAAGTTACACGTAGGAGCATCTCTTCGACTGCAGCAAGAGGTTTTATTTGAAATTAGAAAATGAAAATCACCGATCAATGCGGCCAGGATAGAATGAATGGTGTTTCAATTGTGCCAAGGGAAAATGTAACTCGGAATCAAGATGTCCTATTTACCTTCTTTCTAATTCCAGCTCCTTCCACTTAATGGCAATATATATAAGTAGATAATGTACTGCTTAACAGCTGAGATGCAGTCTATAGCCTCAGGTAACCCCCTGACTCTGCAGTGGGCTTTGGGGCAGTTGAACAAAAAGTAGGGGCCTCTGTGAGCTTGTTTTCTCAAGTCCAAGCCTTGGCCTGTGGCCCTCCTTTTGTAAACCTAGAAGGCTATGAGACTCTGCTTTTATAATTGGAAATGTTAGGTCATTCATAGTTTTAATGAACAAGTGTAGGCCATCAAGAAAGAGTTGTCATTATGAAAGAAACAGTCCCAAACAGGAAACTGGAATGATAGAGGGGCTTATATGATACATTTTAAAGTCAGTATTATTGGTGTTGTCTAAAGACTCAGAGCTTTTATTTCTTGAGCAATGAGTATGGGCGACATGGTTCTTTTTTTTTTTTTTTGGTCTCTTCTATTGGTCTTTCATTTATTTATTTTTATCCATCTTTGTCCTTTGGCCCCTTTGCAGTGGCCTCTCTCGTTGCAGAGCACTGGCTCTGGGCGCATGCACTCCAGAGCACTGGCTTGTAATTGGACACACTGGTCCAGCTGCTCTGCGGCATGTGGGATCTTCCCAGGCCAGGGATCGAACTGGTGCCCCTTGCACTGCAAGGTGGACTCTTTACCCACCGGACCACCAGGGAAGCCCCTAGGCTACATGATTCTTGAACACAATTTATTTATTCATTCAAGAACTATGTTTTGAATGCCTACTATTGACCATCTGCTGTGGACATGGTGAACAAAGCAGGGACACATGCTTGCTTTCATGGGGGTTTTAATCTGGTGGAAGAAATACAAATAAGTGGACTTCCTAGGAGGTGCTAGTAGTAAAGAGCATGCCTGCCAGTGCAGCAGACATAAGAGATGTGGATTTGATCCCTGGGTCAGGAAAATCCCCTGGAGAAGGGCATGGCAACCCCACTCCAGTATTCTTGCCTAGAGAATCCCATGGACAGAGGAGCCTGATGAGCTACAGTCCATAGGGTCACAATGAGTCAGACACGACTGAAGCGGCTTAACATGCACACATACAAATAAGTAGATTTTGTACAATGTGATGACATTGTGGAAAAATAAGTGCGGGAGAGGGGATAAGGTAACCAGGTTAGGCATAGTTTAGATTGTTACAAAGGATCATCAAAGTAGATGTGGAGATGAGTGTTTGAGGAGGTAAGACTCATGGTTCTCAGGGGAAGAACAGAGAGAACAGTAGGTCTAAAGGGCCAGAGGCAAGCGTGTGTATGTCAGAAGAACAGCAAGGTTACACAGCCATATCTATACTTCAGAGACCCACTGCAAGGTAGTGTTAGTATGTTACTGACCACTGTTCCTGACATCGTTAATCAATAGAGGCTGATAAGAGGCTAGACAGAAAATTTAGGAGGGAGTGAGAATAAGTAACAGCTTCCCTTGCTCACTCGCTCACTGAAGGGGCAGCTGGTTCCTTATCTGGGCTGAGGACAGAAGATGTGTCCAGGGGTTGGGTCCGAGGGATGGCTTAGGAGGTTTGTTGATCCCTTTGGTGGTGTTGAGTGCAGGGAGCAAGTGGAGCACCCTGCTTTTGCTTCTGGCTTTTCAGAAGTGGTACTTGACTTTTGATCTTTTTGTATCTTGTTGTCCCTAATTTGCCACAGTTGTATATGCATGCTGTTATTTTTAGTCCCTTATAGTTTTTTTTCCAGGTGGAACAGCCACCTTCCAATTCAAGAGACACAGGCTCGAAATGATAACCCACTCCAGCATTCCTGCCTGAGAAAGTCCTTGGATAGAGGAGCCTGGTGGGGTACAGTGCATGGGGTCACAAAAGGATCAGCCATGACTGAGAGGCTAAACAAAAACAATGTTTTCATATATTGCCCCAAATTCTCTGTGAAATCGTAAAGAAAATGAATAAAGACTTGGGTTTCCAGTCATGCTAAGAGTCAGAGTAGATATGTTGGGTTCCAGAAAGGGTCTAAGTCCCATCTCAGCTCACCACCATGACTCATGATCTTGACCCGAAGACCCTCTTCAGAGTCCCACTTTACTGTCTACCCAGTTATCGTACCTTGTCTTCTGACCATCTAAGCCAGTTGTGTTCAGACACTTCTCTTCATTTCCTGTGGCTCCTAGGAACTCCATGTTTAGGATACGTTTTTCTTTTCTGTTTAAAGTACATGAAAAGCATCCAAATGAGCCTTAATGTTTCTTAACCCTGTCTGAAAACTATTGAATTTTATCAATAATTAAAATACATAGTCAACTTATATTTAATGTAATTTCTGTTGGGGTTGGATTTTAGTCTGCCATCTTGCTATTCATTTTCCACTTGCTCCATCTATTTTCTGTTCTTTTTTCTTTTCTGGTTTGAGTATTTTTTAGCATTTCATTTTCTCTCTTATTTTGACTCTTCATGGTTCAGGGAAAAAATAGCAAGGCCCCTGTGTATGTCAAGAACAGCAAGGTTACACAGCCATATCTATACTTCAGAGACCCACTGCAAGGTAGTGTTAGTATGTTACTGACCACTGTTCCTGACATCGTTAATCAATAGAGGCTGATAAGAGGCTAGACAGAAAATTTAGGAGGGAGTGAGAATAAGTAACAGCTTCCCTTGCTCACTCGCTCACTGAAGGGGCAGCTGGTTCCTTATCTGGGCTGAGGACAGAAGATGTGTCCAGGGGTTGGGTCCGAGGGATGGCTTAGGAGGTTTGTTGATCCCTTTGGTGGTGTTGAGTGCAGGGAGCAAGTGGAGCACCCTGCTTTTGCTTCTGGCTTTTCAGAAGTGGTACTTGACTTTTGATTTTTTTGTATCTTGTTGTCCCTAATTTGCCACAGTTGTATATGCATGCTGTTATTTTTAGTCCCTTATAGTTTTTTTTCCAGGTGGAACAGCCACCTTCCAATTCAAGAGACACAGGCTCGAAATGATAACCCACTCCAGCATTCCTGCCTGAGAAAGTCCTTGGATAGAGGAGCCTGGTGGGGTACAGTGCATGGGGTCAAAAAAGGATCAGCCATGACTGAGAGGCTAAACAAAAACAATGTTTTCATATATTGCCCCAAATTCTCTGTGAAATCGTAAAGAAAATGAATAAAGACTTGGGTTTCCAGTCATGCTAAGAGTCAGAGTAGATATGTTGGGTTCCAGAAAGGGTCTAAGTCCCATCTCAGCTCACCACCATGACTCATGATCTTGACCCGAAGACCCTCTTCAGAGTCCCACTTTACTGTCTACCCAGTTATCGTACCTTGTCTTCTGACCATCTAAGCCAGTTGTGTTCAGACACTTCTCTTCATTTCCTGTGGCTCCTAGGAACTCCATGTTTAGGATACGTTTTTCTTTTCTGTTTAAAGTACATGAAAAGCATCCAAATGAGCCTTAATGTTTCTTAACCCTGTCTGAAAACTATTGAATTTTATCAATAATTAAAATACATAGTCAACTTATATTTAATGTAATTTCTGTTGGGGTTGGATTTTAGTCTGCCATCTTGCTATTCATTTTCCACTTGCTCCATCTATTTTCTGTTCTTTTTTCTTTTCTGGTTTGAGTATTTTTTAGCATTTCATTTTCTCTCTTATTTTGACTCTTCATCTGTACCTCTCTATTGTTTTAAACAATTGCTGTTCTAGGAATTACAATGTGCATCTCTAACATATCACACTCTGTCACAGATTAATATTCTACCACTGTAAATAGAGTGTTAGAATCTTGTAACAATAAACTTTCACTTATTATTTTTATACTTGGTATTACTACTATCTTACATTGTACTTCTTCATGAATTATAGATCACAAATTAACAATAGAGTGCTATTAGTTTTTCCTTAAGCAGTTATCTTTATAAGGAAATTAAGAAATAAGAAAACTTAAAAAACTACCCATGTATTCACCATTTCTTGGTTCTTCTATCCTTTGAGTAAATTCAGGCTTCCCTCTGGTGTAATCTTTGTTTGACATAAGCAAGACTTGTTAATAATTCTTAGAACCTCAGGTTGCTAGTGATGTATTCTCTCAGACATTGTTTATCTGAGTGTTTTTTATTTTGCCTTCATCTTGAAAAATATTTTTGGTAGACATAGAACTACAAGTACATAAAGTCTAGCCCCTCCCCCCAAATTTTAAAGATATTCAGCTTCATTTTGGTTTGCATTGTTTCAGATCAGAACGACAGTCACTCTTACCATTGTTCCTTTCTATGCAGTAAGTTTCCACTTTGGCTGATGTTAAGATCTTCCTCTTTCTCTTTTATTTTCAATAGTTTGACTATGATGTGCCTGGAGGTGTGATTATTGTTGTTGTTTTGGTTTAGTCTCATTGGGATTTGTTGAACTTCTTAAAATATGGGCTGATAATTTTTTACCAGATTTAGATCATTTGGGCCATTATATCTGCAAGTATTTTTCTACTACAATCTCTCTTCTTTTAGAGGATTTCCCCCCTTTTTTGTGGCTCCTAGGAACTCCATGTTTAGGATACGTTTTTTTTTAATTAAAATTGAGCCTTAATGTTTCTTAACCCTGTCTGAAAACTATTGAATTTTATCAATAATTAAAATACATAGTCAACTTATATTTAATGTAATTTCTGTTGGGGTTGGATTTTAGTCTGCCATCTTGCTATTCATTTTCCACTTGCTCCATCTATTTTCTGTTCTTTTTTCTTTTCTGGTTTGAGTATTTTTTAGCATTTCATTTTCTCTCTTATTTTGACTCTTCATCTGTACCTCTCTATTGTTTTAAACAATTGCTGTTCTAGGAATTACAATGTGCATCTCTAACATATCACACTCTGTCACAGATTAATATTCTACCACTGTAAATAGAGTGTTAGAATCTTGTAACAATAAACTTTCACTTATTATTTTTATACTTGGTATTACTACTATCTTACATTGTACTTCTTCATGAATTATAGATCACAAATTAACAATAGAGTGCTATTAGTTTTTCCTTAAGCAGTTATCTTTATAAGGAAATTAAGAAATAAGAAAACTTAAAAAACTACCCATGTATTCACCATTTCTTGGTTCTTCTATCCTTTGAGTAAATTCAGGCTTCCCTCTGGTGTAATCTTTGTTTGACATAAGCAAGACTTGTTAATAATTCTTAGAACCTCAGGTTGCTAGTGATGTATTCTCTCAGACATTGTTTATCTGAGTGTTTTTTATTTTGCCTTCATCTTGAAAAATATTTTTGGTAGACATAGAACTACAAGTACATAAAGTCTAGCCCCTCCCCCCAAATTTTAAAGATATTCAGCTTCATTTTGGTTTGCATTGTTTCAGATCAGAACGACAGTCACTCTTACCATTGTTCCTTTCTATGCAGTAAGTTTCCACTTTGGCTGATGTTAAGATCTTCCTCTTTCTCTTTTATTTTCAATAGTTTGACTATGATGTGCCTGGAGGTGTGATTATTGTTGTTGTTTTGGTTTAGTCTCATTGGGATTTGTTGAACTTCTTAAAATATGGGCTGATAATTTTTTTTACCAGATTTAGATCATTTGGGCCATTATATCTGCAAGTATTTTTCTACTACAATCTCTCTTCTTTTTAGAGGATTCTAACTATACTTGTGTTCAATCCGTTCATACCATTCATAGGTCACTCATGCTCTTTTCTTTTTTTCTCCACCATCATTTTCTCTGAGTATAAGCTTGAATCGTTTCTATTGCCATTTTTTCAACTTTACTATTTCTTTCTTACATTTCCTGTCTGCTCTCAAGCCATTCAGAAAAATTTTCAATTCAGACATCTTGTTTATCAGTTAAAGAATTTCCATTTACCTCTTTTTAAAATAGTTTGTTTCTCTACAGACATTTCCTATGTATTTCCTCATTATGTCTATTTTTTCATCTAAAGACTTAAACATATGGGTTTTTCTCACTTTCTGATACTTCCAAGATCTCTGTCATATGTGAATCTGTGTCAACTAATTTTTTTTATGTTGGCTATTTGTTATATTTTCTACTTCTTCTCATGTTATATTTTCTACTTCTTCTAGTAAATATTGATTTCATGCTGGATGTTACAGCTGTTATGTTGATGGATATCTGGATTTTGTTGTCTTCTTTTAAAGACTCCTATTTTTTGGCTGTCAGTGACTTTATTGATGTATTAGCTCAATCTCTTTGAGGCTTGTTTTTAACCTTTGTCATTGTGAGTTTTGTGTAGACTTTACTTAAGGGTTAGTGTATCCCAATATCTAAGCTGTAGCCCAGTGTCTTTCTGGAGATTCAGCTAAATACCTGAAGGGTTTATTGAGGTCTCTCTGCCTTGGGTGTTTAGAGTGTTGATATCTACTAGCACTGTGCAATCTTCAAAATCTCTGTTCAACTTACTAGTAGTTGTTACCTGGATTAAGAAATGGCAGCCCACTCTAGTATTCCTGCCTGAAGAATCCCATGGGGGAGAAATGGACAGTCTTACCATTGTTCCTTTCTATGCAGTAAGTTTCCACTTTGGCTGATGTTAAGATCTTCCTCTTTCTCTTTTATTTTCAATAGTTTGACTATGATGTGCCTGGAGGTGTGATTATTGTTGTTGTTTTGGTTTAGTCTCATTGGGATTTGTTGAACTTCTTAAAATATGGGCTGATAATTTTTTTTACCAGATTTAGATCATTTGGGCCATTATATCTGCAAGTATTTTTCTACTACAATCTCTCTTCTTTTTAGAGGATTCTAACTATACTTGTGTTCAATCCGTTCATACCATTCATAGGTCACTCATGCTCTTTTCTTTTTTTCTCCACCATCATTTTCTCTGAGTATAAGCTTGAATCGTTTCTATTGCCATTTTTTCAACTTTACTATTTCTTTCTTACATTTCCTGTCTGCTCTCAAGCCATTCAGAAAAATTTTCAATTCAGACATCTTGTTTATCAGTTAAAGAATTTCCATTTACCTCTTTTTAAAATAGTTTGTTTCTCTACAGACATTTCCTATGTATTTCCTCATTATGTCTATTTTTTCATCTAAAGACTTAAACATATGGGTTTTTCTCACTTTCTGATACTTCCAAGATCTCTGTCATATGTGAATCTGTGTCAACTAATTTTTTTTATGTTGGCTATTTGTTATATTTTCTACTTCTTCTCATGTTATATTTTCTACTTCTTCTAGTAAATATTGATTTCATGCTGGATGTTACAGCTGTTATGTTGATGGATATCTGGATTTTGTTGTCTTCTTTTAAAGACTCCTATTTTTTGGCTGTCAGTGACTTTATTGATGTATTAGCTCAATCTCTTTGAGGCTTGTTTTTAACCTTTGTCATTGTGAGTTTTGTGTAGACTTTACTTAAGGGTTAGTGTATCCCAATATCTAAGCTGTAGCCCAGTGTCTTTCTGGAGATTCAGCTAAATACCTGAAGGGTTTATTGAGGTCTCTCTGCCTTGGGTGTTTAGAGTGTTGATATCTACTAGCACTGTGCAATCTTCAAAATCTCTGTTCAACTTACTAGTAGTTGTTACCTGGATTAAGAAATGGCAGCCCACTCTAGTATTCCTGCCTGAAGAATCCCATGGAGAGAGGACAGGCTCCAGTCCAAGGGGTCACAAAAGAGTTGGACATGAGTGAGTGACTGGGCACACACAGTGGAGTTCTTTCCTACCGAGGTACAACCTAGCATCTGGCCAAGGACTTAGAAGGACCTCTACGCACATTGCTGAATTTCCTTTTCCAGAATACTCCCTCCTCCTTGGTATGCTGTCCCCCACATTCCAGTGCCCACAGCAGCCCCAAACTCTGATCTCTGACTCCTCTTTTCAGCAGTATCATCATGTTTCTTTGGGCTGCATCTTCCATGCTGCAGACCATAAAGTGCCTTCAGGCAGAAAACAAAGAAATGGTGGCCCTGCTGCAGGTATTTCCTTCCTCTCAGGAATCATGAGCCTCTGATGACTCTTGAGCAATATCTGAAGACAGTTGCTTCATACACGTTGCCCAGTTTTATAGGTGTTTTCAACAAGAGAGAAAGCCTAGTTCTAGTAATTTCATCATGGCCATAGTGGAAGTTTTGTTATAGCATCTGTTAACTGTGCTGCATGTTGCAAGCCACCTTAAAACCCAGTTATCTTTTTTCATGAGTAAGTAGTGATTATTTACAAGTAAGAAGTAAGTTGACCAATATATCCTTTTCTTGTTCATGGTTTAGGCAGAAAATAGAGGGCTGAGATGAATTACTAAAAGACGAATTACTAAAAAGGTCTGTAATATGTACTATGAAAGACTTTGTGATAGGGATTATTAGCAGGAATGAGTTATTAAGTATTATATGAACTTATTCTACACTCTTTTTTCTTTTTTGGCCACTTCTATTGGTCTGTCATTTGCTTCCATCTTTGTTCTTTGGCCTCTGTGGGCCTCTCATCACAGTGGCCTCTCTTGGTGCAGAGCACCGGCTCTGGGTGCATGCACTCCAGAGCCCTGGCTCAGAAGTTGGACATATCGGTCCAGCCGCTCCACGGCATGTAGGATCTTCCCAGGCCAGGGATCGAACTGACACCCCTTGCACTGCAAGGCGGTGTCTTTACCCACTGGACCACCAGGGAAGCCCCTATTCGCCACTCTTGATGTTTCCTTCACAGTGGTCTCTCATCCCATCCCAGCTCTCCTTAAGTGGGTAGAATATGTACCTGCTTGGTGAACTTGGGAATAGAAATTGGGAAGTTCACCTTGATTTTGTCCTCCTGTCCTTCTTCTGGTGATCTGGACCTGGTTTACTCCTCTGTGTGTTAATTTATATAGTAACATGCTGGAAAAGAGTAGGAACTCAGTCAGTGTTAAAGTTGGAAGCTATTATTATTGCCATTACTTCCTGTTGTTGTTCAGTACCTAAGCTGTGTCCGACTCTTTGCAACCCTGTGGACTGCAGTGCAGCAGGCCTCCCCGTCCTTCACTGTCTCTCGAAGTTTGCTCAAACTCATGTCCACTGACTCAGTGATGCCATCCAACCATCTTATCCTTTGTCATTGTATTTTCATTTCAAATTTCTGTTGGTGGCCCTGCTGCAGGTATTCCTTCCTCTCAGGAATCATGAGCCTCTGATGACTCTTGAGCAATATCTGAAGACAGTTGCTTCATACACGTTGCCCAGTTTTATAGGTGTTTTCAACAAGAGAAAGCCTAGTTCTAGTAATTTCATCATGGCCATAGTGGAAGTTTTGTTATAGCATCTGTTAACTGTGCTGCATGTTGCAAGCCACCTTAAAACCCAGTTATCTTTTTTCATGAGTAAGTAGTGATTATTTACAAGTAAGAAGTAAGTTGACCAATATATCCTTTTCTTGTTCATGGTTTAGGCAGAAAATAGAGGGCTGAGATGAATTACTAAAAGACGAATTACTAAAAAGGTCTGTAATATGTACTATGAAAGACTTTGTGATAGGGATTATTAGCAGGAATGAGTTATTAAGTATTATATGAACTTATTCTACACTCTTTTTTCTTTTTTGGCCACTTCTATTGGTCTGTCATTTGCTTCCATCTTTGTTCTTTGGCCTCTGTGGGCCTCTCATCACAGTGGCCTCTCTTGGTGCAGAGCACCGGCTCTGGGTGCATGCACTCCAGAGCCCTGGCTCAGAAGTTGGACATATCGGTCCAGCCGCTCCACGGCATGTAGGATCTTCCCAGGCCAGGGATCGAACTGACACCCCTTGCACTGCAAGGCGGTGTCTTTACCCACTGGACCACCAGGGAAGCCCCTATTCGCCACTCTTGATGTTTCCTTCACAGTGGTCTCTCATCCCATCCCAGCTCTCCTTAAGTGGGTAGAATATGTACCTGCTTGGTGAACTTGGGAATAGAAATTGGGAAGTTCACCTTGATTTTGTCCTCCTGTCCTTCTTCTGGTGATCTGGACCTGGTTTACTCCTCTGTGTGTTAATTTATATAGTAACATGCTGGAAAAGAGTAGGAACTCAGTCAGTGTTAAAGTTGGAAGCTATTATTATTGCCATTACTTCCTGTTGTTGTTCAGTACCTAAGCTGTGTCCGACTCTTTGCAACCCTGTGGACTGCAGTGCAGCAGGCCTCCCCGTCCTTCACTGTCTCTCGAAGTTTGCTCAAACTCATGTCCACTGACTCAGTGATGCCATCCAACCATCTTATCCTTTGTCATTGTATTTTCATTTCAAATTTCTGTCTCCATTCCAAGGGTCCTCTAAAAAAATGAAATTTAAACAGTCACTTTAAGTCTGTCTTTCCTTGTGTGAGTATAAAATAAGGGGGAATGGTCTCATATGTCAGGGAACTGAAATAGGAAAAAGGTAACATGGATGGAATCCCTTGGCTTGACCAGAAACCCCTGAGATTAAATCTGGTGCTGTTGTATGTGGCTTCTGCCTAGAGACACTCAGAGTCATTGGGATTGCCCATTCACATAGTATCCAAAGTGGCAGACAGCACTACAGCTGCCAGTTGTTGGCATGGATGCTCATGGAGTAAAGGAGGAAGGAAAGAGGGTTTGAAGTATGCTGGGGGGTGAGGAGAGCCAGGTGAGGGTGGCCAAGAGAGCCTAAAAACTCTACACTCTGTATACAGATCAACAGCTGAGTACTAGCACTGGAATGACCTTAGAGCTCAATTCAGTGTGGATAACAGTTATCCTTTTGTTTGTCTCCTATGTATTCATTGCTGTTGTTCAGTCACCAAGTCGTATCCTACTCTTCAGGATGGATGGCTGCATGCCAGGGTTTCCCTGTCCTTCACTATCTCCCAGAGTTTGCTCAAACTCATGGCCACTGACTCAGTGATGCCATCCAACCATCTTATCCTTTGTCATTGTATTTTCATTTCAAATTTCTGTCTCCATTCCAAGGGTCCTCTAAAAAAATGAAATTTAAACAGTCACTTTAAGTCTGTCTTTCCTTGTGTGAGTATAAAATAAGGGGGAATGGTCTCATATGTCAGGGAACTGAAATAGGAAAAAGGTAACATGGATGGAATCCCTTGGCTTGACCAGAAACCCCTGAGATTAAATCTGGTGCTGTTGTATGTGGCTTCTGCCTAGAGACACTCAGAGTCATTGGGATTGCCCATTCACATAGTATCCAAAGTGGCAGACAGCACTACAGCTGCCAGTTGTTGGCATGGATGCTCATGGAGTAAAGGAGGAAGGAAAGAGGGTTTGAAGTATGCTGGGGGGTGAGGAGAGCCAGGTGAGGGTGGCCAAGAGAGCCTAAAAACTCTACACTCTGTATACAGATCAACAGCTGAGTACTAGCACTGGAATGACCTTAGAGCTCAATTCAGTGTGGATAACAGTTATCCTTTTGTTTGTCTCCTATGTATTCATTGCTGTTGTTCAGTCACCAAGTCGTATCCTACTCTTCAGGATGGATGGCTGCATGCCAGGGTTTCCCTGTCCTTCACTATCTCCCAGAGTTTGCTCAAACTTATGTCCATTGTGTTAATGATGCCATCCAATTATCTCATTCTCTGTTGCCTCCTTCTCCTCCTGCCCTCAATCTTTCCCAGCATCAGGGGCTTTTCCAATGAGCTTGCTCTTCTCATTGGGTGGCCAAATTGTTGGAACCTCAGCTTCAGCATCAGTCCTTCCAATGAATATTCAGGGTTGACTTCCTTTAGGATTGACTGGTTCACTCTCCTTGCCATCCAAGGGACTCCAACAGTCTTCTCCAGCACCACAGTTTGAAAGCATCAATTGAATACCTATGTGTTTATAGGTGTGACAAAGAACTGAAAGGTGTGTAGTATGAGCTTGAGAATATGGATTCTGGAGCCAGATTATCTGGTTTGCTTTGTAGTTAAACAACCTACTGACTATATGGCCTTGGGAAAATCTTATAACCTCTCTGTGCCTCAGTTTTATTATCTGCAAAATAATGGTACCCTACTTACAAGGTTCTTGAGAATATTAAATGAGCTCTAGGATGCAAGACAAAATGAGATAATAAGTAATCATTTTAATATTTAATCACTATGCTAGCTAATGTTTAGGAAGTGTTTCTTATATGTCAGAATTTCTTCTAAGAGCTTAGCACAGAATAGCTTGTTAACCTCAGTCCATAGAATCCAGTGAGATAGTTTGCTACTATTATCTCCATCCTACAGATGTGGACATAGTTTTCTAGTTTGTCCTGGGCTGGGACTCCATGTCTGTCTACTGAAAACCCTTTTCTTTGGACCGTCTCTCAGATACCACCAGACGTCTTGTCAGACAAAAGTTGAGTACCATTATCCCACTACCTAGGAGAAACTCCATTCAGTGGAAAGGAGTAAAACAAAGTGATAGGGCAGTTGCCTTGGTCACTAGCAACATCTGGGGAGAGAGGGCAGAAAAGGGGGGAGGAAGGCTTGTGATTGGGGGTGGGGGGTCACTGAGAGAGACCACGGCCACTGTTACCCAGGATGAAACTGGTCAGCCTTGTTCTTGGAGACTCAGTCTAATTTCAAACTGTTCATAAAAGCAGAGTTGACACTGGTTTTGTGTAGTTTGGCTGCATGCCAGGGTTTCCCTGTCCTTCACTATCTCCCAGAGTTTGCTCAAACTTATGTCCATTGTGTTAATGATGCCATCCAATTATCTCATTCTCTGTTGCCTCCTTCTCCTCCTGCCCTCAATCTTTCCCAGCATCAGGGGCTTTTCCAATGAGCTTGCTCTTCTCATTGGGTGGCCAAATTGTTGGAACCTCAGCTTCAGCATCAGTCCTTCCAATGAATATTCAGGGTTGACTTCCTTTAGGATTGACTGGTTCACTCTCCTTGCCATCCAAGGGACTCCAACAGTCTTCTCCAGCACCACAGTTTGAAAGCATCAATTGAATACCTATGTGTTTATAGGTGTGACAAAGAACTGAAAGGTGTGTAGTATGAGCTTGAGAATATGGATTCTGGAGCCAGATTATCTGGTTTGCTTTGTAGTTAAACAACCTACTGACTATATGGCCTTGGGAAAATCTTATAACCTCTCTGTGCCTCAGTTTTATTATCTGCAAAATAATGGTACCCTACTTACAAGGTTCTTGAGAATATTAAATGAGCTCTAGGATGCAAGACAAAATGAGATAATAAGTAATCATTTTAATATTTAATCACTATGCTAGCTAATGTTTAGGAAGTGTTTCTTATATGTCAGAATTTCTTCTAAGAGCTTAGCACAGAATAGCTTGTTAACCTCAGTCCATAGAATCCAGTGAGATAGTTTGCTACTATTATCTCCATCCTACAGATGTGGACATAGTTTTCTAGTTTGTCCTGGGCTGGGACTCCATGTCTGTCTACTGAAAACCCTTTTCTTTGGACCGTCTCTCAGATACCACCAGACGTCTTGTCAGACAAAAGTTGAGTACCATTATCCCACTACCTAGGAGAAACTCCATTCAGTGGAAAGGAGTAAAACAAAGTGATAGGGCAGTTGCCTTGGTCACTAGCAACATCTGGGGAGAGAGGGCAGAAAAGGGGGGAGGAAGGCTTGTGATTGGGGGTGGGGGGTCACTGAGAGAGACCACGGCCACTGTTACCCAGGATGAAACTGGTCAGCCTTGTTCTTGGAGACTCAGTCTAATTTCAAACTGTTCATAAAAGCAGAGTTGACACTGGTTTGTGTAGTGCCTAGCTTGCATTTACTTAGCCTTCACTCAAATCACCTACTTTTTTCCCTTTTCTATTTTTTAATTAGAAATGTAACTCACATACCCAACAGTCATTTATTTAAAATGTACAGTGCTCGTGCTTTGTGCTCAGCTGTGTCCAACTCTTTGGGACTCCAGGGACTGTAACCTGGCAGGCTCCTCTGTTCATGGATTCTCCAGCAATACTGGCGTGGGTTGCCATATCCTCCTCCAGGGCATCTTCCCAACCCAGGGGTAAAAACTGCGCCTCCTGCCTGCAACTCCTACATTGGCAGATGGCTTCTTTGTCACTTGAACCACCTGGGAAGCACAGTTCAGTGGTGAGTAGTATTTTCACAGAGTCACTAACTAGTCACAGAATGCGACCATCATTGCTATCAATTTTGAAACGTTTTCATCACCTTCCCCCCCGAAACCTAAATCCTTTAGCAATCACCTCTCCACCCTTTCTTCTCAACCTTCCAGCTAATCACTATCACCAGTCTACTTAAAAGAATGTTTTATTGAGGTATATTAGATATACCAGTATAGTTTACGTTAGTATAGTTTTGGGTGTACAGCAAAAAATTAGTTTCAGATTCTTGTCCCATATAGGCTACCACAGAATGCTTAGTAGAGTTCCCTTTGCTATATGGTAAGTCCTTATTAGTTATCTATTTCATAAATAGTAGGTGATAAATTGGGAGATTGGGATTAACATATACACACCAGTCTACATTAAATCTTCTGTCTCAAAAGGCTCAACTTTTCTGCTCTTACTATAAATGGAATCCTGTAATATGTGGTCTTTTCCACGTGGCTGCTTTCACTTAGCACAATGTCTTCAAGGTTCAGTCACGTTATAGCATCACATCATCTAATTTTGATTCTCCAATAAATTTGGAAAATAGGTATAGTTGGTGTTATTGTAATTGTTTACACTTAAAAAGCAGAAAAAAAGAGCCACTGACTCCAAGTTACCTTCTGTGTTAAGCTTTCTCTTGGGATGATCTCACCTTCACTATTACACCAGGCATAGGCACCAACTTTTCCCCCATTTAACAGATAGGAAATTGAAGATCAGAGAGTTGGAGAAATTTGCCTGAAATCACACACACAGCTGGCAAGCATTAGCTCTGGCTTTGGAATCCATGTAGGTTTGCTCCAGAACTTCAAGTGTGAACAGCCAATGCCCACTGCTTTCTGGGCTGCATGCCTTGCCCTGGGGGCATGGTTCATCATTGGCCAGGATGGAACTCTGATTCCCATCTCCAGTTTTTGCATCCTGTTTCCTTCTCCCTACTCTGCAGACTTTCTACAGTCAAGTTGGAATGGCCACTCTTGGCTATGTTATTTAATGTACCTGGGGGAGCGACAGGTCATAACTAGAAGAAATTCCGGGAAAAAGGTCAAGATCACATTTCACATAAGGTCCATTTTTGAAGTACCACCAAGTTCAGAGAACACAATGAAAATGAGGGAAAATGACATCTTTTAGCCCAGGAAGGCCAAAAGGAGAAATGAGCATCTGTGCTGTTGGACTTTTCCCTTCTTTTCTATTTATTTCCTTCCATAGATTTCCTAGATGAGTATGAGGCATTTAAATCATCACATTTAGCCATTCATGGAAATTTATCACACAATACATTTGTGTTTTATTCAGATACTTAGGGAAATCTGTCTATCTCGTATTTAGGAGGTGCCCTTGACATATAAACTTATGTTCCCAGAAATATCTAGATACCCAGGATGTTTCCAGAATCCTAAAGTGATCGGCACTCCTTTCAGTTAAGTTCAGTGGCTCAGTCGTGTCGATTATTTGCAACCCCATGGACTGCAGCATGCCAGGCTTCCCTGTCCTTCACCATTGCCTAGAGCCTGCTCAGACTCACGTCCATTGACAGGGTGATGTCATCCAGTCATCTCGTCCTCTGTCATCCCCTTTTCCTTCTATTTTTCCCAACATCAAGGCATTTTCCAATGAGTTGCCTCTTCATACCAGGTGGTAAAGTATTGGAGCTTCAGTTTCAGCATCAGTCCTTCCAATGAATATTCAGGGTTGATTTCCTTTAGGATTGACTGTTTGATCTCCTTTCAGTCCAATGGGCTTTCAAGAGCCTTCTCCAACACCACAGTCAATAGCATCAATTCTTCAGCCCTCAGCCTCCTTTATGGTCCAGCTCTCACATCTATACATGACTACTACAAATCATAGCTTTGACTATGTGGACTTTGTTGGCAAAGTGATGTTTCTGTTTTTTAATACGCTGTCTAGGTTTGTCATAGCTTTTCTTAGTTTCTTGTCCATCTGTTTGCCATGAAGTGATGGGACTGGGTGCCATGATCTTCGTTTTTTGAATGTTGAGTGTTAGGCCAGCTTTTTCATTCTCCTCTTTCACCTTCATCAAGAGGCTCTTTAATTCCTCTTCACATTCTGCCATGAGGCTGGTGTCATTTGCACACCTAAGGTTATTGATAATTTTTCCAGGCAATCTCGATTCCAGCTTGTGCTTCATCCTAACCTCCAATAGGTCAGCTCTTCTTTTTCCTTACTTAGATCCAAAGAGTGCACATGTATATTAAAACAGGGGAAGACATTCAGGTGGGAATGAGGTCCCTGGATCTTCCTGAGTTTCTTGTCTTCAGCCTCGGGCTTCCCAGGTGGCTCAGTGGTAGAGAAACTACCTACATCACAGGAGATACAGGAAACATGGGTTTGACTCTTGGGTTGGGAAGATTCCTCAGAGAAATGGCAACCTACTCCAGTATTCTGGTCTGGTACCCTTGACCGAGGAGCCTGGGGCCCGGGTATAAACTTTTTTATCGTTAGGAAATCTGTCTATCTCGTATTTAGGAGGTGCCCTTGACATATAAACTTATGTTCCCAGAAATATCTAGATACCCAGGATGTTTCCAGAATCCTAAAGTGATCGGCACTCCTTTCAGTTAAGTTCAGTGGCTCAGTCGTGTCGATTATTTGCAACCCCATGGACTGCAGCATGCCAGGCTTCCCTGTCCTTCACCATTGCCTAGAGCCTGCTCAGACTCACGTCCATTGACAGGGTGATGTCATCCAGTCATCTCGTCCTCTGTCATCCCCTTTTCCTTCTATTTTTCCCAACATCAAGGCATTTTCCAATGAGTTGCCTCTTCATACCAGGTGGTAAAGTATTGGAGCTTCAGTTTCAGCATCAGTCCTTCCAATGAATATTCAGGGTTGATTTCCTTTAGGATTGACTGTTTGATCTCCTTTCAGTCCAATGGGCTTTCAAGAGCCTTCTCCAACACCACAGTCAATAGCATCAATTCTTCAGCCCTCAGCCTCCTTTATGGTCCAGCTCTCACATCTATACATGACTACTACAAATCATAGCTTTGACTATGTGGACTTTGTTGGCAAAGTGATGTTTCTGTTTTTTAATACGCTGTCTAGGTTTGTCATAGCTTTTCTTAGTTTCTTGTCCATCTGTTTGCCATGAAGTGATGGGACTGGGTGCCATGATCTTCGTTTTTTGAATGTTGAGTGTTAGGCCAGCTTTTTCATTCTCCTCTTTCACCTTCATCAAGAGGCTCTTTAATTCCTCTTCACATTCTGCCATGAGGCTGGTGTCATTTGCACACCTAAGGTTATTGATAATTTTTCCAGGCAATCTCGATTCCAGCTTGTGCTTCATCCTAACCTCCAATAGGTCAGCTCTTCTTTTTCCTTACTTAGATCCAAAGAGTGCACATGTATATTAAAACAGGGGAAGACATTCAGGTGGGAATGAGGTCCCTGGATCTTCCTGAGTTTCTTGTCTTCAGCCTCGGGCTTCCCAGGTGGCTCAGTGGTAGAGAAACTACCTACATCACAGGAGATACAGGAAACATGGGTTTGACTCTTGGGTTGGGAAGATTCCTCAGAGAAAATGGCAACCTACTCCAGTATTCTGGTCTGGATAATCCCATTGACCGAGGAGCCTGGATGACTGCAGTCCCTGGGGTCACAAAGAGTTGGACATGACTGAGCACGCATGCATGTACGCCGGCACTCACTATTTCTCACTCATTGGCCCTTCCAAAAGCCAGGTGCAGAACCGGAGGTTCTTCACTAGGTCCAGTGAGATGCTTTTCACCTTCCAAATACTATTTAAACAATTGTTTACTTTATATTGGAATATAGTTAATTTACAATATTGTGTTAGTTTCAGGTATATAGCAAACCGATTCAGTTATACGTATGTGCTGTGCTGTGTGTGCTTAGTTACTCAGTTGCGTCTGACTCTGGAGCCCACCAGACTCTTCTGTCCATGCAATTCCCAGGCAAGGACCCTGGAGTGGGTAGCCATTCCTTTCTCCAGGGGATCTTCCTGACCGAGGGATCGAACCTGGGTCAGGTGGATTCTTTACTATCTGAACCACCAGGGAAGCCAGATCTCTATTCTTTTTCAGATTCGTTTCCCATTTAAGTTATTAGAAAATGCTGAATAGAGTTCCCTGTGCTGTTGTCCTGATTATCTCTCTCTCTCTCTATTTGTGTGTGTGTGTGTGTGTGTGTGTGTGTGTGTGTGTGTGTGTGCGTGCGTGCGCAGTGGCTCAGTCCTGTCTGACTATTTGCGACCCCACAGACTGTAGCCTGCTAAGGCTCCTCTGTCCATGGGATTTTCCAGGCAAGAACACAGGAGTGAGTTGCCACTTCCTACTCCATATATACATATGTATATATTATATACAGTGTGCATTTGTTAATCTCAAACACCTAGTTTACCGCCTCCTTTCTTTCCCCTTTGGTAACCATAAGGTTTTCAAAACACTTTTAAGACCCGAGTGCAGTGTGACAGGGATGTGAGGCTTCAGAGAGATTGTGGCCATAAAACTGCCTTAAAATTGACAAGTATTATGCAAATATGAGTGGTCATTCCCAGTGGTATGACTTGTATCAAGAACTATAACGATTGGTAACATTATAGTCATCTTATCCAGTGATCATCACTGACTGTCTCCTCGTCTGTCTTCCGCTGGCACTGACGGTTCATCTTCAACATCCTGAATCAAGCATGATGCTTGGTGTATGAGTGATCTCAGCGCATTCTGCCAACCGAGCCTCAGAACAGGTGCCTTCCCATATCTCAGACGTGCATCCAGCTCCACCTCCTGTTTCCTTCCGGCTGAACAGACCCTCTCCCCGAGCCTCGCCTAATTTAATTTCTACAAGCAAGGTATGCTGAGGAGTTTTATGCATCAGCTTGGCTAGACCAGTTATTTAATCAAACATGAATGGAGGTGCTGCTGTGAAGTTGTTTTGTAGATACACTTGTGTTAGTTTCAGGTATATAGCAAACCGATTCAGTTATACGTATGTGCTGTGCTGTGTGTGCTTAGTTACTCAGTTGCGTCTGACTCTGGAGCCCACCAGACTCTTCTGTCCATGCAATTCCCAGGCAAGGACCCTGGAGTGGGTAGCCATTCCTTTCTCCAGGGGATCTTCCTGACCGAGGGATCGAACCTGGGTCAGGTGGATTCTTTACTATCTGAACCACCAGGGAAGCCAGATCTCTATTCTTTTTCAGATTCGTTTCCCATTTAAGTTATTAGAAAATGCTGAATAGAGTTCCCTGTGCTGTTGTCCTGATTATCTCTCTCTCTCTCTATTTGTGTGTGTGTGTGTGTGTGTGTGTGTGTGTGTGTGTGTGTGTGCGTGCGTGCGCAGTGGCTCAGTCCTGTCTGACTATTTGCGACCCCACAGACTGTAGCCTGCTAAGGCTCCTCTGTCCATGGGATTTTCCAGGCAAGAACACAGGAGTGAGTTGCCACTTCCTACTCCATATATACATATGTATATATTATATACAGTGTGCATTTGTTAATCTCAAACACCTAGTTTACCGCCTCCTTTCTTTCCCCTTTGGTAACCATAAGGTTTTCAAAACACTTTTAAGACCCGAGTGCAGTGTGACAGGGATGTGAGGCTTCAGAGAGATTGTGGCCATAAAACTGCCTTAAAATTGACAAGTATTATGCAAATATGAGTGGTCATTCCCAGTGGTATGACTTGTATCAAGAACTATAACGATTGGTAACATTATAGTCATCTTATCCAGTGATCATCACTGACTGTCTCCTCGTCTGTCTTCCGCTGGCACTGACGGTTCATCTTCAACATCCTGAATCAAGCATGATGCTTGGTGTATGAGTGATCTCAGCGCATTCTGCCAACCGAGCCTCAGAACAGGTGCCTTCCCATATCTCAGACGTGCATCCAGCTCCACCTCCTGTTTCCTTCCGGCTGAACAGACCCTCTCCCCGAGCCTCGCCTAATTTAATTTCTACAAGCAAGGTATGCTGAGGAGTTTTATGCATCAGCTTGGCTAGACCAGTTATTTAATCAAACATGAATGGAGGTGCTGCTGTGAAGTTGTTTTGTAGATACACTTGACATCTATCATCAGTGGACTTAAAGTAAAGGAGATTATCTTCCACTGTGTGAGTGGGACTCATCCAAACCATGGGGAGGACCTTAAGAGCCCAAACGGAGGTTTCCAGAAGAAGAAATTCTGCTTCAAAACTGTAGCCTTAACTGGTGTCCGAATTTCTAGGCTGCTGGCCTGCCTTATGGATTTCAAACTCAATCCCTCAAGGTCAACTTCTGATATGTTTCCAGCTGCCCCTGTGGATTTTGGACTTGGTGGAATTGGCCACAATTCCATGAATCAATTCCTTAAAATAAATCTCTTTATGTAAATGTATATATAAAGGTTCTGCTTCTCTGGAGATCTCTCACTGATACACAGTGGCCTGAAAGATGATGACAGACCTTCCTTTTCATCAGCTTAATTCGGGGCAGCTGGTTTGTTCTCCAGAGAGAGAGATTTTTTTTTTTAATTGGAATATATTTGCTTTGTAATTTGCAAAGTGATTCAGTTATATATACACATATCTTCATTCATTTTCAGATTCTTTATCCATATAAGTTATCATAGAATATTGACTGAAGCTGAAGCTCCAATACTCTGGCCACCTGATGTGAAGAGCCGACTCACTGGAAAAGACCCTGGTGCTGGGAAAGAAAGATTGAAGGCAAAAGAAGAGGGCAACAGAGGAGGAGATAGTTGGATGCATCACTGACTCAGTGGACATGAGCTTGAGCAAGCTCTGGGAGACAGCAGAGGACAGGAAGCCCGGCATGCTGAAGCCCACAGAGTTGCAAAGGCTTGGGCGTGACTTAGCCCCTGAACAACAACAGAGAATATCAACTAGAGTTCCCTGTGCTATATAATAGGTCCTTGATGGTTACAGAGGCTGATTCTTGGGCTTCCTCTCGCACCAAGAGAAAAGAATGACCATTCTTTGGTTTCTGTTTCTCCCTCTATAGCATCCAGACTTGTAGCTCCCCCCAGGGAGGGATCTCTCCCACCTTCCCCTGGGGAAACTTACTAGAGAGAAACCACACAAGTTAGCTTGTTTGCAGTGAGATTTGTCCATCAGACAGATCCTGGTGAATTTTATCACCACTTTGAACATTGACAGAGATAATATCAAAGTTTCCGGGCAGTTCCCATCCTCTCCCTCCACGGTATGCCTATTTTTCTTGTTAATTTACAAACAGAAATGCAAGCACGTGGTCTCCTGTGCGTCTCCATTTAGTGAAGAATAGTAGTCTGAGCCTTGGGTTTGTTTGTTTTCCGTTTCCTGGGAACTTGAAAGAAGGAAGTGTTATCCACACACTGATAGGTATTTCACCTCTGAAGGATTCCGGGCGTGGAGTCTGAAGAGTCACATCTCATTCAACGTTCTTTCCCCAAGTTCAGCGATCAGACAAATAGACATATGGATGATGCTAAAGTTAGGTACCACAGCGAGGAGGCATATTCACAAGGCACCCGCTCCCTTCAGCCCTCACTCAGCACAGAATACCATCCTGTTAAAAGGCGGTCTTTGTTAAATGACCTTCCTTTTCATCAGCTTAACATTCCCCGTAGGGCAGCTGGTTTGTTCTCCAGAGAGAGAGATTTTTTTTTTTAATTGGAATATATTTGCTTTGTAATTTGCAAAGTGATTCAGTTATATATACACATATCTTCATTCATTTTCAGATTCTTTATCCATATAAGTTATCATAGAATATTGACTGAAGCTGAAGCTCCAATACTCTGGCCACCTGATGTGAAGAGCCGACTCACTGGAAAAGACCCTGGTGCTGGGAAAGAAAGATTGAAGGCAAAAGAAGAGGGCAACAGAGGAGGAGATAGTTGGATGCATCACTGACTCAGTGGACATGAGCTTGAGCAAGCTCTGGGAGACAGCAGAGGACAGGAAGCCCGGCATGCTGAAGCCCACAGAGTTGCAAAGGCTTGGGCGTGACTTAGCCCCTGAACAACAACAGAGAATATCAACTAGAGTTCCCTGTGCTATATAATAGGTCCTTGATGGTTACAGAGGCTGATTCTTGGGCTTCCTCTCGCACCAAGAGAAAAGAATGACCATTCTTTGGTTTCTGTTTCTCCCTCTATAGCATCCAGACTTGTAGCTCCCCCCAGGGAGGGATCTCTCCCACCTTCCCCTGGGGAAACTTACTAGAGAGAAACCACACAAGTTAGCTTGTTTGCAGTGAGATTTGTCCATCAGACAGATCCTGGTGAATTTTATCACCACTTTGAACATTGACAGAGATAATATCAAAGTTTCCGGGCAGTTCCCATCCTCTCCCTCCACGGTATGCCTATTTTTCTTGTTAATTTACAAACAGAAATGCAAGCACGTGGTCTCCTGTGCGTCTCCATTTAGTGAAGAATAGTAGTCTGAGCCTTGGGTTTGTTTGTTTTCCGTTTCCTGGGAACTTGAAAGAAGGAAGTGTTATCCACACACTGATAGGTATTTCACCTCTGAAGGATTCCGGGCGTGGAGTCTGAAGAGTCACATCTCATTCAACGTTCTTTCCCCAAGTTCAGCGATCAGACAAATAGACATATGGATGATGCTAAAGTTAGGTACCACAGCGAGGAGGCATATTCACAAGGCACCCGCTCCCTTCAGCCCTCACTCAGCACAGAATACCATCCTGTTAAAAGCGGTCTATTTTTATGGAACTCTTTTGCTTATATTGAGATATAAAATTATTAGTCTGAGGTTGGCTCCCATCAACAGAGCCTCAGATTCTTGGCAGCGCTGCCTGCAGTCTGTTCCAGTCACTCACTGCCAGGGACGGAGCCCGCACAGGAGCAAAAATAGGTCTTCCTGCCGAAACCTGCTGAGATACCGGGAAGGCGGGCGACGTGCGAGAAGAATTTAATACCCTGGCCGTAAGAAAGTTTCAGTCTGCTCCTGAGACAGACTTGCCCTTGGTAGGTGACTGATCATACGAAATTAGAGAGTTTCAGCGGGGATCAAGGAAGTAGCAAAAGGAGGCTTGGCAGTCAGTGGCCCTGTTAGAGGAGAGTTTTGCATATAAATTACATATGCAGATGACATTTTAGCTCCAACTTTACATGTGTTTTGGAGGCTGGATGCAGCCTTGTCCCTGCCTGTCTGTTTGCTTTTTCTCATCGCTGCATCAATATTAATCCTGCTGTTTTTAGTTCACTTTGAAGAAAAAGCATGGGTTTTCTTTTTCTTTATTTGAAACGGCAAGTGGGACACTGTTTTCTTCACGCACTAGACTTTAGTTTTATTTTTCTGTGAACCTGTGTATCTTCTATGCAATAATGCATCTCTTCCTCCTTGTCTGAATGCTTTCGGGGTAATCACCCTCTCCCACCACAACCTCTCTTGGAATAGGCAGTGAAATTTTAGATCAATGCCTTTTTGTATGATAGCGTTCTATTACCAACAGATCTAAGAGTCTTGAGATGAGGGGAGAAGGTGGTGTGAGACCAAGGTGTTCCAACCCTTTACTTTCTGATGGAGGAAGGAGGGTTCTGGGAGGGAGTGGTTTGCTCAGAGCCTCTAGAGAATTAGAGACTGAACATAGGCTAGAACTCAGTTCACTCTTCAAAACTGGCTTTGCTGATCTAAAGGAGATCTCAAAGGGGGTTGCAGATTGTAGCCTGTAGTGTAAATCTGACCAGCTGCATATTTTTGTACCACCCATAGGTTTAGTTTTTGAATTTTTAAAGATTTATTTATTCATTTATTTTGGGCGGGGGTCAGGTTAGGGATGGAGGGGAGCGGGCGAGCCACCTCCATTGGTCTTTTTCATTTCTCTATTTTAATCTGTCTTTGTTCTCTGGCTCCTGTGGGCCTCCCATTGCGGTGGCATCTGTCGTTGCAGAGCGCCGGCTCTGGGCGCATGCGCTCCAGAGCTCCGGCTCGGTGATTGGACACATCGGTCCAGCCACTCTGTGGCACGTGGGATCTTCCCAGGCCAGGGATGGAACCAGCGCCCCTTGCACTGCAAGGTGGTGTCCTTACCCACTGAACCACCAGGGGAAGCCCTAATTTTTGAATTTTTAAATGGTAAAATAAATTGGAAAGACCCAAGAAAGTTATACGGAGTTGAAATTTTGGTACCTGTATAAAAAGCTTGTATGGGTGCACACAGCCATGTCCATTTATTGGTCATCTCTGGGGCTGATTTGTTGTTACAGGGGAGAGTGGCCATGATGGAGACCCAATAGCCTGCAGAGCCTGAAACACCCACTTTTCAGAAAGAGTGCTGACGCCGGCTCAATCTTGGGCCAGTGTCTCCATTCTCCAGGCAGACTAACATATTAGCATTTTCTTCTAATTCAGCCAATCCTATCCATTCATTGCTAGGTGTGGCATTCTCCATTTGTATTAAGGATCAACATCTTTATAGTCAAATTCAGGTAAAATGTTTTATTGGGCATCTCAGGTACCAAGGAAGGCCTAGGGAGGAGACCTTTGAATTGACCTTCAAGGTCCCCATTTCTGGTTCCACTAATGATGCCTAAAATGACATTAGTAATTGTGTATCAGCCAGAAGAAGAGGAGGAGGATGTTTCATTCTCCCCTCTGTGACTTGTGGTGCTCACTACACTTCTTATAAGGGATATTGACAAAGCATATTTAGGATGGAGTGGGCAGGTGATGCAAAACAAGAAAGCAGACAAACCAAACCAAAACTCTAGAATTAGAGACTGAACATAGGCTAGAACTCAGTTCACTCTTCAAAACTGGCTTTGCTGATCTAAAGGAGATCTCAAAGGGGGTTGCAGATTGTAGCCTGTAGTGTAAATCTGACCAGCTGCATATTTTTGTACCACCCATAGGTTTAGTTTTTGAATTTTTAAAGATTTATTTATTCATTTATTTTGGGCGGGGGTCAGGTTAGGGATGGAGGGGAGCGGGCGAGCCACCTCCATTGGTCTTTTTCATTTCTCTATTTTAATCTGTCTTTGTTCTCTGGCTCCTGTGGGCCTCCCATTGCGGTGGCATCTGTCGTTGCAGAGCGCCGGCTCTGGGCGCATGCGCTCCAGAGCTCCGGCTCGGTGATTGGACACATCGGTCCAGCCACTCTGTGGCACGTGGGATCTTCCCAGGCCAGGGATGGAACCAGCGCCCCTTGCACTGCAAGGTGGTGTCCTTACCCACTGAACCACCAGGGGAAGCCCTAATTTTTGAATTTTTAAATGGTAAAATAAATTGGAAAGACCCAAGAAAGTTATACGGAGTTGAAATTTTGGTACCTGTATAAAAAGCTTGTATGGGTGCACACAGCCATGTCCATTTATTGGTCATCTCTGGGGCTGATTTGTTGTTACAGGGGAGAGTGGCCATGATGGAGACCCAATAGCCTGCAGAGCCTGAAACACCCACTTTTCAGAAAGAGTGCTGACGCCGGCTCAATCTTGGGCCAGTGTCTCCATTCTCCAGGCAGACTAACATATTAGCATTTTCTTCTAATTCAGCCAATCCTATCCATTCATTGCTAGGTGTGGCATTCTCCATTTGTATTAAGGATCAACATCTTTATAGTCAAATTCAGGTAAAATGTTTTATTGGGCATCTCAGGTACCAAGGAAGGCCTAGGGAGGAGACCTTTGAATTGACCTTCAAGGTCCCCATTTCTGGTTCCACTAATGATGCCTAAAATGACATTAGTAATTGTGTATCAGCCAGAAGAAGAGGAGGAGGATGTTTCATTCTCCCCTCTGTGACTTGTGGTGCTCACTACACTTCTTATAAGGGATATTGACAAAGCATATTTAGGATGGAGTGGGCAGGTGATGCAAAACAAGAAAGCAGACAAACCAAACCAAAACTCTAAATCCTTTCCTACTAGATGTGACTAAGGGAAAAGGATATGAAATCTCTCAGAGGAAGTAGGATGGAGGGGGCATGAAGTTTAGCTTTAAAGACCTGAAATGCCATGGGGCAGAAGGATGATGGAGCTTGCATTGTAAGCAATGGGGGCCAAAGAGGGACTCTATAAACAGGTGCATCTTGGTTCATTTGGACCAAGATATTACCAGTTGAAGGCAGTCAATCATGGAATGGGCATCGAGGCCTAGAAGTGCCCTTCCCTGGAGACAGCTGACAGCCTTTAACATAGGTTTTTCTAAAAGAGGGTCAAACATTTCTTGTTGGGTCCAAAAATGACTAACGCATCTCTTTCAAAGTTGCGTTGATTTGAGTTCCATTCCCAACCATTCAAGTCGAGTTAGAACCATGGTCAGTAACCTGGGTTCTAGGGTAGGGGTTTAATTCTGAGCTCAGAATTTCTATCAGAAGACAGTAGACTATTAAGATTTTCTTTTTTAAAATAAAGTAAATCAATGTATTAATTTAGCATAGAGGCATTTAGGAAGACTTCACAAGACACACAAGTAACATACACTGAGACATAGTGTACTTAAAGCGTTGTCCAAAACCAATTTTCCAAACACAAGCCAGGCCCTTCGCTCTCCAGCATGGTGGGCTTTTTGCACTCTGTTTTGTCTTACATAGGAATAATGTAACGAAAATAACAGTGACTTGTCGGTCTTGCTGTAGAATCAGAAAGAGCTAGCAGCTGGCCGGGCAGGCTGACTCTCTGCGATTTACATGTTATCAAGAAGACTCTGGCTTGCTAAAATTCTTCATAAAATCTCCAGTGGAGAATTTCAGATGTCACAGTTTTCACTAATGGGTCCAGGTACCAAGGAAGGCCTAGGGAGGAGACCTTTGAATTGACCTTCAAGGTCCCCATTTCTGGTTCCACTAATGATGCCTAAAATGACATTAGTAATTGTGTATCAGCCAGAAGAAGAGGAGGAGGATGTTTCATTCTCCCCTCTGTGACTTGTGGTGCTCACTACACTTCTTATAAGGGATATTGACAAAGCATATTTAGGATGGAGTGGGCAGGTGATGCAAAACAAGAAAGCAGACAAACCAAACCAAAACTCTAAATCCTTTCCTACTAGATGTGACTAAGGGAAAAGGATATGAAATCTCTCAGAGGAAGTAGGATGGAGGGGGCATGAAGTTTAGCTTTAAAGACCTGAAATGCCATGGGGCAGAAGGATGATGGAGCTTGCATTGTAAGCAATGGGGGCCAAAGAGGGACTCTATAAACAGGTGCATCTTGGTTCATTTGGACCAAGATATTACCAGTTGAAGGCAGTCAATCATGGAATGGGCATCGAGGCCTAGAAGTGCCCTTCCCTGGAGACAGCTGACAGCCTTTAACATAGGTTTTTCTAAAAGAGGGTCAAACATTTCTTGTTGGGTCCAAAAATGACTAACGCATCTCTTTCAAAGTTGCGTTGATTTGAGTTCCATTCCCAACCATTCAAGTCGAGTTAGAACCATGGTCAGTAACCTGGGTTCTAGGGTAGGGGTTTAATTCTGAGCTCAGAATTTCTATCAGAAGACAGTAGACTATTAAGATTTTCTTTTTTAAAATAAAGTAAATCAATGTATTAATTTAGCATAGAGGCATTTAGGAAGACTTCACAAGACACACAAGTAACATACACTGAGACATAGTGTACTTAAAGCGTTGTCCAAAACCAATTTTCCAAACACAAGCCAGGCCCTTCGCTCTCCAGCATGGTGGGCTTTTTGCACTCTGTTTTGTCTTACATAGGAATAATGTAACGAAAAATAACAGTGACTTGTCGGTCTTGCTGTAGAATCAGAAAGAGCTAGCAGCTGGCCGGGCAGGCTGACTCTCTGCGATTTACATGTTATCAAGAAGACTCTGGCTTGCTAAAATTCTTCATAAAATCTCCAGTGGAGATAAATTTCAGATGTCACAGTTTTCACTAATAAAGAGATGAAGGAATGTTGCTCTCAGAGTAACTCACTCATTCGCACAACAAATATTTACCAAGAGCCTGTTATGAGCAAGGCACTGGCAGAAGCTACAATTCTTTCTATCTTTTTGGGACTTGGGATGTTTTTAATGTAGAGCATTTCTTTTATGGATAAACATTTGTGAGGTATCAAGTCTGTGTAAGATGCGAGGCAGGATGAAATATAGCAGGGGTTGCAGGGTGAGGGGAAGACTGAGAATGTGGACCCTGGAGGCAGGCTGCCTGAGCATTTGGCTCACCTTCACTTCCACTGTGTTTCTTGGGAATGCTCCAGAATGTCTGGGCCTCAGTCTTTTTACCTCTAAAGTAGAGATCATGCTACCCCCTATAGAAGACTTCTGACGATTAAGCGTGTCAACGTGTGTGAAGTTCTTAGATCAGTGACTGGACATCCCAGGGCAATTTAACTGTCTGCTACAGTTATTGTGGGCTTCCCAGGTAGGGCTAACGGTAAAGAACCTGCTTGCCAGTGCAGGTGGATATAAGAGACACAGGTTCAATCCCTGGGTCAGGAATATCCCCTGGAGGAGGATATGGCAACCCATTCCAGTATTCTCACCGCTTGGAGAATCCCATGGACAGACAGTGGAGCCTGGCAGGCTGCAGTCTAAAGGGTCGCATACATCAGACGTGATGGAAGTGACTTAGCACGCATTACTTCTGTGCTGAATCTATGAAGACGCTGTGTTGTCTTTTTAGTTTTCATTTGCATGACACTCTATTCACTACCTTTACCAGCATCCTTTTGATCCCTGTAACACTTGTATGATTTGTAACAAGAGGATAAGGCTACTCTCTTCACTTTATCATTGATGAAATGCCATGCAGATGGAGTGGTGGTGTGTCCAAAGCCACCCAGAACCAAGACCTTGACTCTCAGTACCATCCCCTTCCTACTGGGCTTAAACTCTGACAACCATGGCCAGTGACGCATCAGTTCAGGCTTGAAGGGTATTGGCTATAATCCAAGGGGACTGCATCCAGCACTTCTCTGTTTGATCACAGAATTAAGAACCCATGTGCTCCTCTCAGCTTGAAGACACAGTCTATGCCCCGAAAGACGAGGGAAAGATGCTTCACTTTGTTGGGTCCAGGGACAGAGAGCTGGGAGTCTGCTTGGCAGATCTCTTTCTTAGAACAGTTCTTCTATTGATCTAGGGACTTTTGGGCAAAGGAAGAGAAGCAGAAGAAACAGGGCAGATACTGAGGAGAATGGATGTCACCATGCCTACCACTTTGTACTTCTGTGTGGACCATGCCACAACAGCTCTTGTGAGAGAACTACTTTAGGTATAACCAGGTGACAACTCAGGGCTTTGTTGCTGGGACATTAGAAGACTCCAGGGACCCACCGAGCACTCATGAGAACAGCTGAGGAGTTTCTGAACAAACAGAAAAGTGAAAGAAGGAATCAAAAGTAAGATGGCACCTTAACTCTCAGAGATGAGAGAGGGTTCCTGGAACTCCCTTCCTTTTGGGGGTTGGGGGCTGTAAGTGGGGAGCGGGCCAGGTGGGGGCAGCTGAAGTTAATGGGGGTCTCTGGATGCAAGAGGACAGTGCCCAGCACTGGATGTAATTGGAAGACAGGGTTGACTAGTGGAGAGATAGTCAGTGACTGGCTGGAGCACCGAGCACTCAGGCAATGACTTCCAAGACTCTGTGTGTTTGGGGAGGCTTTGGAAAATTTGGATGAGGGAGGAGCAGAACACAAGTCAGATATCTCAGTTCCTCACGTTGATGGAAGTGACTTAGCACGCATTACTTCTGTGCTGAATCTATGAAGACGCTGTGTTGTCTTTTTAGTTTTCATTTGCATGACACTCTATTCACTACCTTTACCAGCATCCTTTTGATCCCTGTAACACTTGTATGATTTGTAACAAGAGGATAAGGCTACTCTCTTCACTTTATCATTGATGAAATGCCATGCAGATGGAGTGGTGGTGTGTCCAAAGCCACCCAGAACCAAGACCTTGACTCTCAGTACCATCCCCTTCCTACTGGGCTTAAACTCTGACAACCATGGCCAGTGACGCATCAGTTCAGGCTTGAAGGGTATTGGCTATAATCCAAGGGGACTGCATCCAGCACTTCTCTGTTTGATCACAGAATTAAGAACCCATGTGCTCCTCTCAGCTTGAAGACACAGTCTATGCCCCGAAAGACGAGGGAAAGATGCTTCACTTTGTTGGGTCCAGGGACAGAGAGCTGGGAGTCTGCTTGGCAGATCTCTTTCTTAGAACAGTTCTTCTATTGATCTAGGGACTTTTGGGCAAAGGAAGAGAAGCAGAAGAAACAGGGCAGATACTGAGGAGAATGGATGTCACCATGCCTACCACTTTGTACTTCTGTGTGGACCATGCCACAACAGCTCTTGTGAGAGAACTACTTTAGGTATAACCAGGTGACAACTCAGGGCTTTGTTGCTGGGACATTAGAAGACTCCAGGGACCCACCGAGCACTCATGAGAACAGCTGAGGAGTTTCTGAACAAACAGAAAAGTGAAAGAAGGAATCAAAAGTAAGATGGCACCTTAACTCTCAGAGATGAGAGAGGTTCCTGGAACTCCCTTCCTTTTGGGGGTTGGGGGCTGGAAGTGGGGGGCGGGCCAGGTGGGGGCAGCTGAAGTTAATGGGGGTCTCTGGATGCAAGAGGACAGTGCCCAGCACTGGATGTAATTGGAAGACAGGGTTGACTAGTGGAGAGATAGTCAGTGACTGGCTGGAGCACCGAGCACTCAGGCAATGACTTCCAAGACTCTGTGTGTTTGGGGAGGCTTTGGAAAATTTGGATGAGGGAGGAGCAGAACACAAGTCAGATATCTCAGTTCCTCACACATCATCAAGTGATGCTACAAGAATGGTGAATTCTCCACACCAGTCAGAATGGCCATCATCAAAAAATCTACAGATAATACATGCTGGAGAAGGGGTGGAGAAAAGGGAACACTCATTCATTGTTGGTTGGAATGTAAATAGACACAACCACTGTGGAAGACATTATGGAGATTCCTTAAAAAACTAAGTGTAGAAGTTCCATATGACCCAGCAATCCCACTATTAGGCTTATACCCTGATTCAATTAAAACTGAAAGAGGCATCTGTGCCCCAATGTTCATTGCAGTTCTGTATACAATAGCTAGAACATGGAAGCAACCTAGATGTCTATTGACAAATGCATGGATGAAAAAGCTCTGGTATATATATATACAATGGAATATCTCTTAGCCATAAAAGGAAATGCAGAAGAATCAGCCCTAATGAGGTGGATGAACCTAGAACCTATTATACAAAGTGAAGTAAGTCAAAAAGAAAAGGACAAATACAATATACTAACACATATATATGGAATCTAGTTAAGATGATACTGATTGTAAATGCACATGCAGAACAGTGATGGAGAAATAGATATAGAGAACAGACCTGCGGACATTGTGGAGAGGGAAGATAGGGTGGAAAGTATGGAAAGAACAACATGGAAACCTACACTACCATATGCAAAAGAGATAACCATTGTGATTAAGCTGTAAGACTAAGGGAGCTTACATGCGGACTATGCATCAACCTGGGGAGTGAGATGGGGGAAAAGTGTTAGGGAGTCCAGGTGGAAGGGGTCAGGGATACATCTATGAGTGATTTGGGATTATGTATAGCTATAAACAACAGAACTCTACAAAAGATATAAAACAATAACTTCAAAAAATAGAGATCAATTAAAAATCTATTCTTGTAATATTGAAAAAAAGAATGATACTTTTCAGACCTAGGACATCCAGGGCTTAATATCTGATGGCAATTTCTAAAGTGCTTTCTGCCAAACCCTTTAACCTAACTGTGTGTGATGGTTCATTTTCTGTGTCAACTTGACTGAGTGATGGGACCCAGTTGTTTGGTCAAGTACAGACAGATGTGTGTTTGGGGAGGCTTTGGAAAATTTGGATGAGGGAGGAGCAGAACACAAGTCAGATATCTCAGTTCCTCACACATCATCAAGTGATGCTACAAGAATGGTGAATTCTCCACACCAGTCAGAATGGCCATCATCAAAAAATCTACAGATAATACATGCTGGAGAAGGGTGGAGAAAGGAACACTCATTCATTGTTGGTTGGAATGTAAATAGACACAACCACTGTGGAAGACATTATGGAGATTCCTTAAAAAACTAAGTGTAGAAGTTCCATATGACCCAGCAATCCCACTATTAGGCTTATACCCTGATTCAATTAAAACTGAAAGAGGCATCTGTGCCCCAATGTTCATTGCAGTTCTGTATACAATAGCTAGAACATGGAAGCAACCTAGATGTCTATTGACAAATGCATGGATGAAAAAGCTCTGGTATATATATATACAATGGAATATCTCTTAGCCATAAAAGGAAATGCAGAAGAATCAGCCCTAATGAGGTGGATGAACCTAGAACCTATTATACAAAGTGAAGTAAGTCAAAAAGAAAAGGACAAATACAATATACTAACACATATATATGGAATCTAGTTAAGATGATACTGATTGTAAATGCACATGCAGAACAGTGATGGAGAAATAGATATAGAGAACAGACCTGCGGACATTGTGGAGAGGGAAGATAGGGTGGAAAGTATGGAAAGAACAACATGGAAACCTACACTACCATATGCAAAAGAGATAACCATTGTGATTAAGCTGTAAGACTAAGGGAGCTTACATGCGGACTATGCATCAACCTGGGGAGTGAGATGGGGGAAAAGTGTTAGGGAGTCCAGGTGGAAGGGGTCAGGGATACATCTATGAGTGATTTGGGATTATGTATAGCTATAAACAACAGAACTCTACAAAAGATATAAAACAATAACTTCAAAAAATAGAGATCAATTAAAAATCTATTCTTGTAATATTGAAAAAAAGAATGATACTTTTCAGACCTAGGACATCCAGGGCTTAATATCTGATGGCAATTTCTAAAGTGCTTTCTGCCAAACCCTTTAACCTAACTGTGTGTGATGGTTCATTTTCTGTGTCAACTTGACTGAGTGATGGGACCCAGTTGTTTGGTCAAGTACCAGAACAGATGTTGCTCAGAAGGTATTTTCTTCAATGAGATGAACACATATTTGTAGAGTCTGAGTAAAACAGATTGCTTACTCTTCATAATTTGGGTGGGCCTCACCCAATCAGTGGAAGTCCTTCAGAGCAAAATACTTTCCTGGGAATGTTGCATGGTCATATTAATAGAAATATCCTATATCCTTATTAGGGTGATGTTCATGTGGGTGTGTATATTTATCAAAACTTCTCAATTATCTACTTAAGACCTGTATATTTTGCTATATGTATATTTTACCTTAATAAATATAAATGATTATACCTTATCCTTCTATAAAAAGTGACTTAGAAGTCATTGGAAATACCAAAGAAAATGGAATAATCAGAAGAAAAAAATTTAATTAAAATGAAAATTTCTTTGTAAAGAAAAAAACCTTCTTTTTTTCTGGAAAAAGAAGCAATTCTTTCTTCAGAGTGCAGCACTGAAAACCTGCTTGATTTTCTTGCCCTCTGGTCTGCCCTGTATATTTCAGATTCAATCCTTATAGACACTTTTACTTGGGTTTCCAGCCTCCGGGCTCTTTCTAGTTTCCCACAATCACGTGATTCAGATCCCTAAAGTAAATCTCTATTATATATATATATATATATATATATATATATATATATACACACACACACACACACACACACACCTCTGTCTCTCATCTTACACATATATATGTATGTTTGCACACACACACACACACACACACACACACACACATACCACACATACACATTCTGGGAAAGAGAGGAAAGTTAGCATCCTGCCGGGGTCCTTTCTCTGGAGGGAATTCCCCCACCACAAGAGCGTCTCAGTGCCAGGAGCAGCAGTAAGGGTCAGTGAGCTCACCCATCCCTCTGTGAATGCCACCCAGTTTTCTCATTTCTAAAGTGCCAGCTACCATCAGACATAAGAACAGCTTTACCAGAATTGTGAACACTCCGATGTTAAATATTCACATTGATGAAAAGATGCATCTGAATTTCAAAACCTTAAAATGTGAAGCCGTGTGTATTTCTGAACTTTAGAGAGACAGTAGTTAGCAATAACTTAACTTTTATTTTACTTTTAGCAAATGTCAGGCACCATATGGATCAGGGCTAAGCATAATTGTTCTAAGTCTTAGTCTCCTTGCCTGTGAAATGGGGACGTGACAGCAAGCACCCCATGTGGGGTCAAGAGGTTTAAATGAGATGATGCTCTGAGTGCTTAGCACAGGACCTGGCTGTAGGAATTGCTCAGGCTGTCTTCCTTTGTTATGATTCTTAGCATGTGTGGGCCACCAAACCTGGTGGATGGGTGGATGGTGGATGGATGAATCTATAAATGAGAGGTAAAGTCCCTTAGCTGAAGTTCACAGGCCACTAGAGAAATTCCTGTGTCACCCCATTAATCATGATACCAGATTGTAAGTGCTGAGAAAATGGCATGCCAATGGAGCACTCAGCACCCCAGCCACACAGGTGTTTCTTACCTAGGCCACCAAGGGCTATAGCCAACTGACCGGTCTTGCCACTACTCATCTTGGCTCCTCTGTCCACAGGGATGTGCTTGTCCATGACCAGTTACTCAGTGAGGAAAACCCAGCTACCTTTTCTTGAGTGCCTGCCGTTTCCCAGGTTCTATGTTGGGTAGGCTCACATTTCATTCAGGTGGGACAGTCTTCTGTTCATTCATTTCTTCATTTGACAGAGGATGGTAGTTACATAATACCTTCTTTGAACCAGGTGCTCCATTCAAGAGAAAGATATTCTGTAGAGGATAAGACAAGTTTGAACCAGGTGCTCAGTTCAAGACAAAGATATTCTGTAGAGGATAAGACAGGTAAGATCCATGTTCTCTTGGGATTTGTATTCTAGTGGAGGAGACAGACCATCATTCTGAAGATAAGTGTCATCAAGAAAGGAAAGCCCTGGATTTAAAAGCAGCTTGCAGGGGTCCATCTCCAGGCGGTTGGATAGGGAAGGTCTTCTGTGAGACACATGGGGCTGCGAACCAAATGAGGAGCCAGCTACATGAAGACCAGTGGGTTGAGAGTTGCAGATGAAGAATGTCAAGAGCGAAGGTCCTTGGTGGGAATGCTATTGAACTCAGGTTTGGCTGAATGCGGCTCAACAATTTAATACTGAGAGATGTGTTAGGTTAAAGGAGAGATGCTTTCTTGAGGAAGCCAGAAGTCTTGGGGAGAAGGGGGACTCATGTCCCAAAGAACCAACTCCCCATTGCCGATTATGAGGCACGAGCTTCCAAAGGGGGGTTTTCGGGGGTGTGCAGGTGATGTTGGGATTACATGTAGAACAGCACAGCCAGCTTGGACAGTCATCTTGGTCATGCGATGGTCTGATTAGCATTATCTGGTTGTGTTAAGTACAGTTTCAGGGTGAGCGTGTCCCCATTTCCTTGAGACCAGTTCTCAAAATTGGGGCAGCTTATGTTATGGCTACACTCTGGTCATCATGTAGTTAACGTCTTCCACCTGGTGGGAGTTTTACAGAACAGCCGAAAGGATATAGCTCAGACTGTTACCTAGAGCCCTTGAGGAGAATCTTAAGATCCTTGACTTTATTTAATGGTTAAACAATGATTGTTTTGGGTTATTTGACTCCTTTCCTTTGTTTTTGCGTTGTTTCATTTCTCTAATTAAAATGACTCTTGGATGGAACTTTCCTACAGACAAGAGGCAGGCGGAGCACTTGGTGGTGGTGGTGGAGTCTGTCCTGGGAAGGCTCCGTAGCATCCTGTTCAGTTTCAGGAAGAGGCTTGCAGGGTTGGAAGAACAGAAGGAGGCAGGAGGCAGTGATGACCGTGGGCTCCCAGAGGGGAGCCCACGAGAGGCAGTTAGGACCCTGGAGGCCCTTCTCTGTGCAGTGGACGCACGATGGCAACACTGCCAGTCATGCCCACACCAGGCAGCTGCTGTCTACATGTTCTGTCTTCCCTCTTCCATTAATGAGGATGTCATTACCCACATTTTATTGACAAGGATATTAAGGACTAGATGAGGGGAATTACCTTGTCGAGGTGAATCAGGACAAATCAGGGATGGGTCCAAGGCAGAACTATAATTCTGTGGTCTTGATACTCAAGTTTTATTGAGATGTTTTCAGTTACCATAAGAAGCAGCTGGAGGCAAGCTGCCATTGCGGGGCTTTGTGAACGTGAGTGATTCTCCAGGACCCGGAAGGGCATGCCTTCTGTAGATCTTGAGCCTCAGAGCAACTCAGGACCTGAGCGGGGAGCATATTTGCACCATGAAATCTCAGCCCCTGGGGTCTCAGGTTGCCCTTCGCGTCTGACACAGAAGAAGGATGAAGCGTTCAGCCCTGCTTTTCCCGGGGTTGAATTTGAACTTGCATGAGAAGCATGCAGGCTTGTGGGGAAGAGACCATGAGGAGTTGGTCTGTCAGGTGAGCAGGTAAGGGGAAAGGGCAGGAAAGAAAGCATAAAGAGCAAAGCCCAGTAAGTCAGGCTGTGGTCTCAACCTTCTAAATCCTTCTACTTCTCTGATTGATACTTTTCAATTATTCCTTCCTATTTCACTGACATTTGAAATTGGACTTATTTATGGCTACACTCTGGTCATGTAGTTAACGTCTTCCACCTGGTGGGAGTTTTACAGAACAGCCGAAAGGATATAGCTCAGACTGTTACCTAGAGCCCTTGAGGAGAATCTTAAGATCCTTGACTTTATTTAATGGTTAAACAATGATTGTTTTGGGTTATTTGACTCCTTTCCTTTGTTTTTGCGTTGTTTCATTTCTCTAATTAAAATGACTCTTGGATGGAACTTTCCTACAGACAAGAGGCAGGCGGAGCACTTGGTGGTGGTGGTGGAGTCTGTCCTGGGAAGGCTCCGTAGCATCCTGTTCAGTTTCAGGAAGAGGCTTGCAGGGTTGGAAGAACAGAAGGAGGCAGGAGGCAGTGATGACCGTGGGCTCCCAGAGGGGAGCCCACGAGAGGCAGTTAGGACCCTGGAGGCCCTTCTCTGTGCAGTGGACGCACGATGGCAACACTGCCAGTCATGCCCACACCAGGCAGCTGCTGTCTACATGTTCTGTCTTCCCTCTTCCATTAATGAGGATGTCATTACCCACATTTTATTGACAAGGATATTAAGGACTAGATGAGGGGAATTACCTTGTCGAGGTGAATCAGGACAAATCAGGGATGGGTCCAAGGCAGAACTATAATTCTGTGGTCTTGATACTCAAGTTTTATTGAGATGTTTTCAGTTACCATAAGAAGCAGCTGGAGGCAAGCTGCCATTGCGGGGCTTTGTGAACGTGAGTGATTCTCCAGGACCCGGAAGGGCATGCCTTCTGTAGATCTTGAGCCTCAGAGCAACTCAGGACCTGAGCGGGGAGCATATTTGCACCATGAAATCTCAGCCCCTGGGGTCTCAGGTTGCCCTTCGCGTCTGACACAGAAGAAGGATGAAGCGTTCAGCCCTGCTTTTCCGGAGTTGAATTTGAACTTGCATGAGAAGCATGCAGGCTTGTGGGGAAGAGACCATGAGGAGTTGGTCTGTCAGGTGAGCAGGTAAGGGGAAAGGGCAGGAAAGAAAGCATAAAGAGCAAAGCCCAGTAAGTCAGGCTGTGGTCTCAACCTTCTAAATCCTTCTACTTCTCTGATTGATACTTTTCAATTATTCCTTCCTATTTCACTGACATTTGAAATGCTATTTTTTTTTCCGAGCGATAACTTCAAATGCTCAAGTTCCCACAGTCCTGGTAGCCCTGTTTAGCTGTAGTGGTAAATTGCTTCCTTGTACAGCATAATGGCATTGACAGCCTTTTGCTATAGGGAAATGAGTTCTCCAGTGGGACATGCCGATGATAAGACGTCCGGTTTTGAAATTGTATTTCTCTGTATCAGAATTAAATCTGGACTTTATATATCTGGGCTGCCATGCTCAGGAGCTGGCCCCTATACAGTACACCCCGAGACTGACAAGCAATGCTTACACAGGAACTCTTTCGCTTAAATTGGATCTGCGCTTTTATGCTCTCTCCTATTATTAGCTATTAAAATCTCTCAAACGGCAACCCCTGCGACATCCTCCTTTCTCCTCCTTCTTCTTCTTCTTCTTCATCATCCGTTTTTTCCCCTTTTAAACAGTGATAGGGTTTTTCAAACCTAGTTGTCTGAAATCCATACAAGTGCGGTGTTGGGGAGAAGAGGCTTTCTCATCTTTGCAGCAATAATTCCCCTCTGGAGGCTGAAAGGTGTAAAATTAACGCAAACATAGTAAAATGCAGTATTGATTTTCTGTGATTCATAGGGGAATCTGCTTTTCATTACAATAGGGGGTCAGAGCTGAGCATATAATACGGGGAGGCTGAAAGGCTTTTGTGCAGAAGACTTTTCCAGGATGGGAAGGGGGATCCTTTTCAGATGCTGTCTGTGAGCCCGCATCCTGCTCTCATTTCCTCTTGGGTTGTCACCTGCGTGTCTGTCTGCTGTCTGTGAGCCCGCACCTGCTCTGCCCCATTTGACCCTTGAATGCTGGGGCATGCCTTCGCGTCTGACACAGAAGAAGGATGAAGCGTTCAGCCCTGCTTTTCCGGAGTTGAATTTGAACTTGCATGAGAAGCATGCAGGCTTGTGGGGAAGAGACCATGAGGAGTTGGTCTGTCAGGTGAGCAGGTAAGGGGAAAGGGCAGGAAAGAAAGCATAAAGAGCAAAGCCCAGTAAGTCAGGCTGTGGTCTCAACCTTCTAAATCCTTCTACTTCTCTGATTGATACTTTTCAATTATTCCTTCCTATTTCACTGACATTTGAAATGCTATTTTTTTTTCCGAGCGATAACTTCAAATGCTCAAGTTCCCACAGTCCTGGTAGCCCTGTTTAGCTGTAGTGGTAAATTGCTTCCTTGTACAGCATAATGGCATTGACAGCCTTTTGCTATAGGGAAATGAGTTCTCCAGTGGGACATGCCGATGATAAGACGTCCGGTTTTGAAATTGTATTTCTCTGTATCAGAATTAAATCTGGACTTTATATATCTGGGCTGCCATGCTCAGGAGCTGGCCCCTATACAGTACACCCCGAGACTGACAAGCAATGCTTACACAGGAACTCTTTCGCTTAAATTGGATCTGCGCTTTTATGCTCTCTCCTATTATTAGCTATTAAAATCTCTCAAACGGCAACCCCTGCGACATCCTCCTTTCTCCTCCTTCTTCTTCTTCTTCTTCATCATCCGTTTTTTCCCCTTTTAAACAGTGATAGGGTTTTTCAAACCTAGTTGTCTGAAATCCAGACAAGTGCGGTGTTGGGGGGGAGAAGAGGCTTTCTCATCTTTGCAGCAATAATTCCCCTCTGGAGGCTGAAAGGTGTAAAATTAACGCAAACATAGTAAAATGCAGTATTGATTTTCTGTGATTCATAGGGGAATCTGCTTTTCATTACAATAGGGGGTCAGAGCTGAGCATATAATACGGGGAGGCTGAAAGGCTTTTGTGCAGAAGACTTTTCCAGGATGGGAAGGGGGATCCTTTTCAGATGCTGTCTGTGAGCCCGCATCCTGCTCTCATTTCCTCTTGGGTTGTCACCTGCGTGTCTGTCTGCTTCCTCCCCCACCCCTGCCTGCCCCTGATCCCCCCAGAATGGGAATAGCTCAAAACCCAAGCAGAGTGCTCCCTGCCCCCCAATAACTTTCATCTGCACCCATTTTTGACCATATTCTAGTGTGTTCACTTGGGTAATGCTCTTATCAACATACATCACCCAGTGGAATAAAGGAGGTGGCCTGGAGGGTATCAGCCTGCACAATATCATTTCAGCCTGAGCATCAGTGTGTCTTAAAATAATTTTTTAAAAAGCGTAATATAACCAGCGAGGTCCAAGAAAAGAGTATTTTCCCTGTTTGTGTTCTGTTAGGATCCAAGGGCTTTCTCTCGATCCCTTGTTTCAAAGTTATTCATGTTCCAGGCCACCTCCTCTTCCTGGAAGATTTTATTATTGGCATTTGCGTGGGAGGGGGTCCTGAGAAATTCAAATGCCATCCGCAAATTTGATTTCTTATTTCCCAGGCCCTATCTCCAGACAGCACTGAGCAGTTCTCATGGAAATGACACCAAGGTTACCAGCTATGGAAAAGCAAGGGAAGGTGCTGGAAAGGCTGTTGCAGCTGCTCAGGGCTCACCTTGAACTGGCTCCTGGCTGAGAGGGTGGGGGAAGGGCAGCCCAGGGTGGGGACCCCCCCCTTGCCCCCACTCCCAGACGCTTCAGAAGCTCAAGTTCCCTTCTGCAGGGCCGAGAGCAGAGCTGCAATTCGACCAGAATGTAACTTTAGAGCTCGTGTTTCCTAAATGTCATTAATAATCAGGAACGTTGGATATAGAAGGGCAAGTTAAATCCTGTCATTGAAACAGCAAACAGCTTTAGTCAAATGTATTGGCAAAGGATTAAAAATGCATCAAGCATGTATTTGTCTTCTCTATGGGAAGCCCTTATTAATAGTCTGAAGAGTGGAAAGCTTTGCCCTTATACAATCAGCACTGGAGTTGTTTCTTTAAAAATATGTTTTAATGTGTGAAATTGCAGGATGCCAACGTTGCCATTAAAACCCCTCTCCCGTTCCAATAATTTCTCCAGTTACATTTCTTCCCTTTCCTCTCCCTCTTAAAAAAAAAAACCTACTTCTTTTCCAAGGCATCTTTCAAAGTGACTGGAGCAGGAATGTGGGGCTATCAGGAAGGCACCCACCGCCCCCGGGCCTCCAATTCCACCTGGGCGGCCACTACGTGGTGCGGTCCTGAGGCACCCTGTGGGCCCCATTCACGGGCCCAGGCCGAGGAAATTTTCCTTAGGAGGAATTTAGACTCTGATATTTGTGACAGAGAGAGCGTGATCTAGTCCTAGCTGTGTTTTGTCATCCGTGGGACATCGAGTGCAGACCAGAAAGTGGGCGTGTGATGATTCCCTTAATTTCTCATGACTCTGGGGGGCTGGGGAGAGGCCGGGCATGGCCAAGGTCAAGTGTGAATACAGAGCAGAGTCCGACTCAGATCTATTTGATGTCTCAGTTGCTTTTGTTCCTTTTCTTCTCCCACTCTTTCCTTCCTCTCCCTTCTTTTCTCCATCCCTTCCTTTCTGCTTGGCTTCGTGTTACTCAACAGACGTCTTCTGAGTTGCTGTTGTGTACCACGATCCAAGATGAGAGACGCAGGCTCTGCCTTCAGACACCCATTTCTTTCTACGCACATGACCCGGGAGCCCTGTGACTGGCTCTGTTCCCCGTTTCTCTACCTGTACACGTGCGGACGTAAGCCCTGGGTCACCTCCAAAGTCCTTTCCAAACCCACATTCTCTCAGACTACAGCCTGTGGAGAAATGGGAAGCATGTTAAAAACCCACCTCTCTTTCCCTTTATTGACCCATTCCCTGGGAACAGCCACAATAATCAGGACTTGGATATAGAAGGGCAAGTTAAATCCTGTCATTGAAACAGCAAACAGCTTTAGTCAAATGTATTGGCAAAGGATTAAAAATGCATCAAGCATGTATTTGTCTTCTCTATGGGAAGCCCTTATTAATAGTCTGAAGAGTGGAAAGCTTTGCCCTTATACAATCAGCACTGGAGTTGTTTCTTTAAAAATATGTTTTAATGTGTGAAATTGCAGGATGCCAACGTTGCCATTAAAACCCCTCTCCCGTTCCAATAATTTCTCCAGTTACATTTCTTCCCTTTCCTCTCCCTCTTAAAAAAAAAAAAAAACCTACTTCTTTTTCCAAGGCATCTTTCAAAGTGACTGGAGCAGGAATGTGGGGCTATCAGGAAGGCACCCACCGCCCCTGGGCCTCCAATTCCACCTGGGCGGCCACTACGTGGTGCGGTCCTGAGGCACCCTGTGGGCCCCATTCACGGGCCCAGGCCGAGGAAATTTTCCTTAGGAGGAATTTAGACTCTGATATTTGTGACAGAGAGAGCGTGATCTAGTCCTAGCTGTGTTTTGTCATCCGTGGGACATCGAGTGCAGACCAGAAAGTGGGCGTGTGATGATTCCCTTAATTTCTCATGACTCTGGGGGACTGGGGAGAGGCCGGGCATGGCCAAGGTCAAGTGTGAATACAGAGCAGAGTCCGACTCAGATCTATTTGATGTCTCAGTTGCTTTTGTTCCTTTTCTTCTCCCACTCTTTCCTTCCTCTCCCTTCTTTTCTCCATCCCTTCCTTTCTGCTTGGCTTCGTGTTACTCAACAGACATCTTCTGAGTTGCTGTTGTGTACCACGATCCAAGATGAGAGACGCAGGCTCTGCCTTCAGACACCCATTTCTTTCTACGCACATGACCCGGGAGCCCTGTGACTGGCTCTGTTCCCCGTTTCTCTACCTGTACACGTGCGGACGTAAGCCCTGGGTCACCTCCAAAGTCCTTTCCAAACCCACATTCTCTCAGACTACAGCCTGTGGAGAAATGGGAAGCATGTTAAAAACCCACCTCTCTTTCCTGTCTTTATTGATTTTCTCCCAATTCCCAGGGCAATGGGTAACAGCCACAACAGTTCAGCGATCCTCCTCTTGGCTCCTTCTTCCTTGTGTTTTAGATTCCATGCTCATGTGCCATATTGTCAATGCTCTGGCTCATGGGCTATTATTGTCTCTCTCTCACGCACACACACACATATACACACACACTCATGAAAAAAAAAATCGATGCAATTTGAATTTCTCTTCCCCAGCCGGGTCTTTGGTAAATTGTTGTAGAGAGCTATTGTCTCTTATTGCGATGTGATTTTTAAACAGCATTAAGGTAAACATAGTCTTATTGTGTTCATTTTACTGGATAACACTTATCTAGACAAAAGGAGACACGGCTGCTGCAGCGACTCTGCTTACCTCCAGGAAAGATGCCGTGAATCACCTCCAATAAAAACAAAGCAAAACAAAAAGCTCTCCATGCTGAACGGAACGGGAAAATTGCTCCCTTGTCACGAATGTTGATTGAATTGAGTCGGCAGTCTCTGAACTGGCTCACTGATACAACAATAGGAAACATTTAACTATTTCTTGCACTTTTACCCACAGAGAACGGGTTTTCTGACAGTTGATCGGTGTGCATGTTCGAGGCCCAGAAGGTGGATGGACACCTTGAATCTGGGACTTGATGACGTGAGATGCTCCCTGGAAAGCCGTCAGCAGCCGCTGGAGAGGCAGGGACCTGGCCTGTGAGAGGGATGGGGCCTTGGAGCTGATGATGCTAAATAATGCTGCAGGTGCTGACCCCTATGGAGGGCTCTCTGTGCATCAGGCTCTGCTCTCAGGGCTGTGGGTGTATCAGCTCCTTAAACCCTTACCAGACCACTGTGAGCTTTTATGCCACTTGCGCGTTACCTGAGGAAGAACCCAGCAGCTGCCAGATCTGGTTAGGAGCCAGTATTGCTTGGGTCACAATCTCACTGGACCAGGAAGCAGGAAACTGTTGTTCAGGCTGTGACTCTTCTGATAGACTTGTCTCCAAACAGACGCAACATATATGTGTGTGTACTTGCATGCAAAGTCACTTCAGTTGTGTCAGACTCTTTGTGACCTTCTGGACTGTAGCCTTCCAGGCTCTTCTGTCCAAGGGATTCTCCAGACAAAAATGTTGGAGTGGGTTGCCATGCCCTCCTCTAGGGGATCTTCCCGACCGAAGGATTGAACCCATGTCTCTTTATGTCTCCTGTATTGGCAGACTTTTTTTTTTCTTTTACCATTAGAGTCACCTGGAGGCCCCATATATATGTATATATATTCATAAATACATGAGTGTAGAGGAGAGGTGGGGGAGAGAGGGATTTATTTAGAGTTGGCTGATATGATTGCGGGGGTTGGCAAGTTTAAAATCTGTAGAGCAGGCCGGGAGGTTGGAGACCCAAGGAAGAGTGAAGGTTGAAGCTCACGTCTTAAGGCCGTGTGCCGACAGAATTCCTTCTTACTAGGGGAAAGTCAGTCATTTTCCCTTTAAGGCCTTCCCCTGATAGAATGAGGCCCATGCCCCAAATGGAGGGTAATCTGCTTCGCTTGGTAGCTCCTTATTTAACTGCGACTCTTATCTGAAAAGCACTTTCACAGCAGCATGTGGACTAGTGTTTGACCACATCTCCGTACACCATAGTCTAGTCGAATTGACACATACAGTTAAGCATTACAAGTCTGCCCCTCATCAGCATGGTCTCCGTATGCATCCTCTTAAACCACAAGTGATCTCTAAATAAAGACAATCACAAGGCTACACTTACATCTGACTGGATGCACCACCCTGTGCAGCACCAGAGGCACTCCAGCATCCTCCCAGGAGAGGATGGGGCCCTTGGGTGACGGTCCCTCTTCACCCTGATATCCTTAACTGAAACACTGTGCTGTGAGGTTAACAAGACACTCCTAGACATTTGAGCAAGTTACTGAATTTTCTGTCCATTGGCCCCTCCTTCATAAAGTGGGGAAAGTGAACCCAGACTCACAGCCCCCTGGTGAGATGAAAGGATCTGATGCCTATAAGATGCCCCCTGCTCAGTAAACCCCAGTCACCTTCCACTTCCCTTTTTCAATCACAGACCAGGTATTGGCATGTTTTTTCTGTAAAAGGCTGGAGAGCAAATGTTTTAAGCTTTGAGAGCCACGATGGCCTCTGTCCCTACTGTTCAACCCTGCCTTTGTAGTGTGGAAGTCCCCAGTGCTGTTGTTGAGTCACTAAGTCATGCTCACCTCTCTGTGACCCCATGGACTGTAGCCCTCCAGGCTCCTCTCCATGGGATTTCCCAGGCAAGAGTACTGGAGAGGGTTGCCATGTCCTTCTCCAGCGTATATTCCCAACCCAGGTATTGAACCCACGTCTCCTGCATTGGCAGGTGGATTCTTAACTACTGAGCCACCAGGGAAGCCTAAAAGTGATTTTTAACCACTGAGCCCTGTAGATGACACCTCAAGAAATAAGTGTAGCTGTTTGCCAGTAAACGTTATTGTCATCACTGAAATACGAATTGCTGATAATTTTCCTGAGTCGTGGAGTCTTACGCTTCTTTTGATTTTTTTTTTTAACCACTTAGACATGTAAACCGGCTTTACTGGCAGCTCAGTGGTTAAAGAATCTGCCAGCAATGCTGGAGACCCCAGTTCAATTCCTGGGTTAGGAAGATCCTCTGGAGAAGGGATAGGCTACCCACTCCAGTGTTCTTGGCCTTCCCTGGGTGGCTCAGACAGTAAAGAATCTGCCTGCAGTGCAGGAGAGCTGGGTTGGGAAGATCCCTTGGAGGAGGACATGGCAACCCACTCCAGTATGCTTGCCTCGAGACTACTACGAACAGAGGAGCCTGGCAGGCTACGCTCCATGGAGTCTCAAAGAGTTGGACACGACTGAGTGGCTTTCACATTCACACTAGGCATGTAAAACCATCCTGGGATGGTGGGCCCTTCAAAAGCAGGTGGCAGGCTGGATGTGGCTTCCAGGCTCTGGTTTGCAAGACAGGCACTAGACTTTAACCCCTCAAAGGCAGAAACTGAGGATGTTTAATTTTCTGCCCTGTCCCAAGTACGTTTCCCATGCAGGAATCAACAAAACCCTGTGTGACAGATCAGAATCCTAGGTCCATCTACACCTTAGGATTCAGAGGATGGCTGAGTGAAGAAGTATTTGTAAACCAGGATTGACATCACGAAAGGCTGCATCTTTTCAGAGCTTTATGTACCACTTGGTTCTTGAAGGGGAAACTTTAAAGTTCACAGCAGTGACTATCATGAAATGGTCAATAAAAAGGGAAAGAAGCAAGGTTCTAAAATCTATTTGGTTGAGTTATTCATTTCTCCGTTTATTAATCCAGCCACCACAATTTCCCCCTCCCCCCACCCCAACCCTCACACACAACAGAGAAACTTTGTTTTTTCCTGGATCCCCAGGGAGCCTTCTTTGGGGGCTGGGGGTGGCCCAAGGAGAGACCAGGGAAGCTCGGTGGTGCAGGCTATGAAAGCACAGCTGTTCATCAATTAGGAGGAGAAAATGGAGCCTTCCTTTGGGGGCGGTGGAGGGGTCTCACTGAGCCCTGTCGATGACACCTCAAGAAATAAGTGTAGCTGTTTGCCAGTAAACGTTATTGTCATCACTGAAATACGAATTGCTGATAATTTTCCTGAGTCGTGGAGTCTTACGCTTCTTTTGATTTTTTTTTTTAACCACTTAGACATGTAAACCGGCTTTACTGGCAGCTCAGTGGTTAAAGAATCTGCCAGCAATGCTGGAGACCCCAGTTCAATTCCTGGGTTAGGAAGATCCTCTGGAGAAGGGATAGGCTACCCACTCCAGTGTTCTTGGCCTTCCCTGGGTGGCTCAGACAGTAAAGAATCTGCCTGCAGTGCAGGAGAGCTGGGTTGGGAAGATCCCTTGGAGGAGGACATGGCAACCCACTCCAGTATGCTTGCCTCGAGACTACTACGAACAGAGGAGCCTGGCAGGCTACGCTCCATGGAGTCTCAAAGAGTTGGACACGACTGAGTGGCTTTCACATTCACACTAGGCATGTAAAACCATCCTGGGATGGTGGGCCCTTCAAAAGCAGGTGGCAGGCTGGATGTGGCTTCCAGGCTCTGGTTTGCAAGACAGGCACTAGACTTTAACCCCTCAAAGGCAGAAACTGAGGATGTTTAATTTTCTGCCCTGTCCCAAGTACGTTTCCCATGCAGGAATCAACAAAACCCTGTGTGACAGATCAGAATCCTAGGTCCATCTACACCTTAGGATTCAGAGGATGGCTGAGTGAAGAAGTATTTGTAAACCAGGATTGACATCACGAAAGGCTGCATCTTTTCAGAGCTTTATGTACCACTTGGTTCTTGAAGGGGAAACTTTAAAGTTCACAGCAGTGACTATCATGAAATGGTCAATAAAAAGGGAAAGAAGCAAGGTTCTAAAATCTATTTGGTTGAGTTATTCATTTCTCCGTTTATTAATCCAGCCACCACAATTTCCCCCTCCCCCCACCCCAACCCTCACACACAACAGAGAAACTTTGTTTTTTCCTGGATCCCCAGGGAGCCTTCTTTGGGGGCTGGGGGTGGCCCAAGGAGAGACCAGGGAAGCTCGGTGGTGCAGGCTATGAAAGCACAGCTGTTCATCAATTAGGAGGGAGAAAATGGTCCTACTGTTCTAGAATGGCATGATGCACCTTGCGCTGTGAGAGCAGGCACGGTGAGAGGGGATCCACGCCTGTTTCCCTTCATCTGTCTCCTGAGGTGCTTGTCTAGAGGGCAGCCAGGTCCCTATGTCCCTGCATCTCTGCTGCCCTCAGCCCTGCTGCATCCAGCCCTGACCACAGTCAGAGGGCACCTGTCACCCACTGTGAGTCCAAAAGCTGATCTGCTCCCCTGAGGGCGGTTGGAGACCAAGGTCCCCATAGGTCCTGTGGATGTGGTTAGAATAGTATAATGTCCTTGGGTTTGACATGAATGAGGAGCCCACGGGGTTCCCTGCAAAGGGGAAGTTGGCTGTGGTGGATTCAGAGCGTCTTAACTACCATTTAGATCCCCAAAAGATATTCAATCCACTCCCACTTCCTACAACAGTTTAAGGGGACATTAGAGAGAATATTAAACATCATGAATTAACCAGTTCTCACTCTCAGCTCAAGTTCAGGCTAATTTTTTCCATAATACTTAGAAAAATACTCTGCAAGGTCACATGTGCATTGGCCTTCACCTATCTTTCCATCATTAGCTCCTGCCAGAATGCCACAGGACCTTTGCATGGTTTAATTTCCCTCCTTTGGTCTTCACTTCGAAGTCACTCTCCCGTCGCATTACCATGCCATCCTGTCTGTTGCCCCACTTTGTAGTCTTTGGTTTCCTCTCTCCTTTGCGTCCTCCTCACTTTCCTGGTGACTTGGATGGTAAAGAATCTGCCTGCCATGTGGGAGACCAGAGTTCCATCCCTGGGTTGGGAAGATCCCCTGGAGAAGGGAATGGCAACCGACTCCAGGATTCTTGCCTGGGAAATTCCAGACAGAGGAGTCTGATGGGTTACAGGCCATGGGGTTGCAAAGAGTGGGATATGACTGAGCGACTGCCATTGTCTTTAGTTTCTGCTTCCTGCCCACCTCTGCTTGCAAGCAGCTCCATACGAGCTTGGCACAAAGTAGGAGCTCAGCATATCCTTGCTGATGGGGTGAGGGCACCGTGAGGCTGAAGAAAGAGCCTCCCAGACGGAGGGCTTCTCCAGAGCAGGGATGGGGGCTCTGAGGTTCAATACTCAGCCTCCACCTGTGGCCGCTCCGGTCTGGGGCCAACCACTCAGTCCTTGCGCATCCGTCTCTGCAGCTGAAAGCCAAGCACAATGCTAGAACCTTCCCTCAGGAGCACCGGGAAAATTAAATGCTGCAGTGGTCATGCAAAGTGATTTGTGGACTGTAAATCTTGCCACACGTCTCAGTTACCGGGGACCCTGCCGGTTCTGGAGGGCTGGGAGAGACAGGGCTCTGCATTGTCACCGGGCCATCTGGCAGTATCCAGGGTCACTTTCCATCGTGACTGTTGAGTCAAAGGATGGGGTGGACTGGCCTCTGCCAACGGTAAGGACTTGAGCATAGAGAAATCTTTCACTGAACTAGAATCTGTCTGGCTTCCCCTGTGTTATGCACTGGATTGTCCCCATAAAATCCATGCGCTGGAGTCCTAACCACTGGCATCTTAGAATGTGTGTTTCGAGATATCATCCTTTTTTTTTTTTTAATTTTGGCCTCTTTTATTGGTTTATTTATTTATTTGATTTTCATCCATCTTTATTCCTTGGCCTGTGTGGGCGTCCCATTGCAGTGGCCTCTCTCACTGCAGAGCACTGGCTCTGGGCACATGCGCTCCAGAGCATTGGCTCCTAATTGGACACACCGGTCCCGCCCCTCCACAGCATGTGGGATCTTCCTGGTCCAGGGATCAAACTGATGCCCCTTGCACTGCAAGACAGACTCTTTATCCACTGGACCACCAGGGACGCCCTGGAGATACCATCTTTCAAGGGGCAGTGAAGGCTGAGTGACATCATATGGGTGGACCCTGGTCCAGCAGGACTGGCGTCCTTATAGGAGAGATCAGGACACAGGTGCAGAGGGAAGACAGGATGGAGGCACAGGGAGGAGGGACTGTCTATCAGCCAAGGAAGGAGGCTCGGAAGGAACCAGGCCTTCGCCTTGGATTTCCAGCCTCTAGAAAGGTGAGACTGAATGTCTGTTGTGGAAGTCTCTCTGTCTGTGATGACCTTGTGACGTCTGGCAGCCCTGACAGAGGACTATCCCCAGACGTACCCCCTTTTATTGCAGTAAGTCCAGCACTTCCTTATAGAACATGACCTTGTTCAAGGCCACTTGAGAAGCACATTATAGACAGGCTCTCATGGTATCTCCCAGCTACCAGCAAGGTGGTCTCAGCGCTCCCAGGTGTAAGATGAGGAAGCTGACCTGGCCTGGGCCTGCGGCCAGGATGAGGCAAGGCTAGAGCCATTAGGTGGTTAAGCTTAGAGGACCTGAGGGGGAAAAACTCAGTTTTGACTCTTAGCTTGGTCATTTCTCAGCCTTTGGATCTTAGCAAGTGACTGAAGAGTTTCAGTTTCCCCACCTGCAAACGGGGCGAAGAAGGGCGGTGCCCAGCCCTGGCAGGGGTGGAGGCACATCAGTGAGATCAGCTCTGAGAGGCTTTCTCAGCACACTGTGTGCAGCACAGGACAAGCTCTCGAGTTCACGGACATGGGTCATAGTTCATATTAAGTTGACCCGACTTGAGAACCTGCCCTCTTTCAGCTGCCAGAGGCTGCCCCTGGGCCTGCCTGATGAGGCTCTGGGGAGGAATGAACCGCAGGCCCTGCTGCCCAAAGTGTAGCCTGCCAAAGAGGAGCAGGCCCCCCGCAGCACATCTCATGGTTTGAACCCCTCTCTGAGCCCCTGCGAGCACCAACTGGACCATTTAAGGACCTTCTCCTATATCGCCTGTGGCTGGACAAAGAAGCCTGCTGTGGCAACCAGGTGCCTCTGGAATTGAGGGACACAAATGTCAAAAACAGTGTGAGAGCAAGACCCAGTGTGGAGGGACTTCCCTGGTGACCAATGGTAAAGACTTCACTACCAATGTAGGGGCTGTGGTGTTGATCCCTGGTCTGCGAGTGAAGATCCCACACGACTCACAGCTGAAAAACAAAACCTAAAACAGATTCAATAGATTCATTATAACAAATTCAATAAAGACTTTAAAAATGGTCCACATAAAAAATTCTTTAAAAAAAAGATGGAGAACAAATCAAAGCCATAGTTCATGTTGGTTCCTGACCACATTTGTAAAAGGCAGACAGGCTCATGAGGGGCCTCCGTGTCGAGTTCCTCCCTGGTCCTGGCCTGTGATGGATGTGCTGCTTCCCAGCTGTGCCGCTTTGGAGGCACTCCCTTGATGTCTCTGTGCCTTGGTCTCCACATCTGTATGGTGGGACTCATAGTGCCTATCAAGTACGTCGTTGGATAGATCATAATACACTGAAAGTGCTTAACCAAGTGTCTGCTCAAGAAATGATAGTTGTGGTCTAGCTCTCACTCTTCCTCCCTTGAATTCTCCTCCTTCCCAGTCCACTGATCTTGGAGCCTTCCTGTCCGCCAGCCGCTCCCATCCGCCCCCGCCACTAATGCTCTGCCCCCGCCCTCATGACCATTGCTTTCCTGCAACGCGTTGCTCTCTACCGAGAGACTGGCTAGCAGTTGTTCTCCAAGGTCCAGCGACTAGGACTTCCTCTCCGCTGAGGGGGGTTTCTCCTGGAGGCACATCAGTGAGATCAGCTCTGAGAGGCTTTCTCAGCACACTGTGTGCAGCACAGGACAAGCTCTCGAGTTCACGGACATGGGTCATAGTTCATATTAAGTTGACCCGACTTGAGAACCTGCCCTCTTTCAGCTGCCAGAGGCTGCCCCTGGGCCTGCCTGATGAGGCTCTGGGGAGGAATGAACCGCAGGCCCTGCTGCCCAAAGTGTAGCCTGCCAAAGAGGAGCAGGCCCCCCGCAGCACATCTCATGGTTTGAACCCCTCTCTGAGCCCCTGCGAGCACCAACTGGACCATTTAAGGACCTTCTCCTATATCGCCTGTGGCTGGACAAAGAAGCCTGCTGTGGCAACCAGGTGCCTCTGGAATTGAGGGACACAAATGTCAAAAACAGTGTGAGAGCAAGACCCAGTGTGGAGGGACTTCCCTGGTGACCAATGGTAAAGACTTCACTACCAATGTAGGGGCTGTGGTGTTGATCCCTGGTCTGCGAGTGAAGATCCCACACGACTCACAGCTGAAAAACAAAACCTAAAACAGATTCAATAGATTCATTATAACAAATTCAATAAAGACTTTAAAAATGGTCCACATAAAAAATTCTTTAAAAAAAAGATGGAGAACAAATCAAAGCCATAGTTCATGTTGGTTCCTGACCACATTTGTAAAAGGCAGACAGGCTCATGAGGGGCCTCCGTGTCGAGTTCCTCCCTGGTCCTGGCCTGTGATGGATGTGCTGCTTCCCAGCTGTGCCGCTTTGGAGGCACTCCCTTGATGTCTCTGTGCCTTGGTCTCCACATCTGTATGGTGGGACTCATAGTGCCTATCAAGTACGTCGTTGGATAGATCATAATACACTGAAAGTGCTTAACCAAGTGTCTGCTCAAGAAATGATAGTTGTGGTCTAGCTCTCACTCTTCCTCCCTTGAATTCTCCTCCTTCCCAGTCCACTGATCTTGGAGCCTTCCTGTCCGCCAGCCGCTCCCATCCGCCCCCGCCACTAATGCTCTGCCCCAGCCCTCATGACCATCGCTTTCCCTGCAACGCGTTGCTCTCTACCCGAGAGACTGGCTAGCAGTTGTTCTCCAAGGTCCAGCGACTAGGACTTCCTCTCCGAAGCAGCTGAGTGTTTCCAGGGTCTGTGGTGTGTCTGTTATAGGGCTCCAAAAGTCTTACAAGGGGAGTCCTTTCTTCTCATTTTCCCCGGGGGGGAAACTGAGGCTCAGGGAGGTTGATTAGCCCAAGGCCATAAAGCTTCGAAGGTCACAAGGTTTCAAATCAAATTTCCCCAGGCCATCCTGATTTACTCCGCTCTTTCCACATATTATATTTAAATTACTTGTGGCCCTTGACCTGGTCACAGGGTGCATCCTTTGATGGTGGATGTTAAGTCTGTTCATCTCTGATTCCCTAGCTTGTGGCAGGACTCCTGTTTCAAGCAGATGCCTAGAAAATACTGGGTGAATGAATGAAGGGAAGAATAAATTCCACGTGTACGTAATAAAGCATCTAGATTTAAAGTGATCTCTAAACTTGTTGTAGCTCTCAGAAAGTTGTCACATAATTCGTGGGAATTTTTTCCTGTCCAAATTGTGTGAGAAAAATACAGCAGCAAGTCATAGTGCATGATTTTTAACAGAATTTGCAATTTCTGTAGCTTCTTACTGAAACACAAACTTAGGCACAGTGATTGGTCTGTGGCAGGATCTCAGTGTGGACCCAACTGAGCAGCATCTTGAGGGCTGGGCGGACATGTGTATGGTCCTTCTCAGCTTGCTTGTTGGTCCCCTCACCTTGCCGAAGGACTTTCGTTCCTTCATCTGCAAAATGGGGACAACGTGAAATGGGACTTTGAGGGGAAGCCTGGCTGCCACAGGGAGAACCCAAGGTGAGTCTGTTTCCTCTTTCTCTCTTTGTAATTTACAAGACAGAGTTCAAGTTCTTCACTCTGACAGCTAAGTTGTTTGTCGTTCCTACTAAAATCTTTGTTCTCTGTCTCTATCTGGGCAGCGTCCCGTGTGGCATTTGCCAGGTAGGGTGCACCAGACAGCTCCTGGTCAATGGGAGAGGACTGGTATAAGGGACTGAGCCTCCTAGAGGTCATTGGATGGTATCAGCCTTCCCAACCTCAGGTTGACTAGACTGGGATGGTGGGACTTTGGTGGGAAGTTACAGGGACAGGGAACGCATGGCATTTATGAGGGCCTAGAGGAAGAAGAACTCAAGGTATGCTTAGGGATTGTCAGCAGGCAGTGCTTTTGAACTGGGGTGGAGCCTGAGAAAAGAAGGGGGAGGGGTCAAGTGGGGGAAGGGGTCCTTGTTAAGCAGATTGTGGTCACTGAAGGGACTTTATTCCTTTCTTCTTCCCTATTGCTCTTCCTTTCTCTCTCTCCCACTCCGCTCTTTCCACATATTATATTTAAATTACTTGTGGCCCTTGACCTGGTCACAGGGTGCATCCTTTGATGGTGGATGTTAAGTCTGTTCATCTCTGATTCCCTAGCTTGTGGCAGGACTCCTGTTTCAAGCAGATGCCTAGAAAATACTGGGTGAATGAATGAAGGGAAGAATAAATTCCACGTGTACGTAATAAAGCATCTAGATTTAAAGTGATCTCTAAACTTGTTGTAGCTCTCAGAAAGTTGTCACATAATTCGTGGGAATTTTTTCCTGTCCAAATTGTGTGAGAAAAATACAGCAGCAAGTCATAGTGCATGATTTTTAACAGAATTTGCAATTTCTGTAGCTTCTTACTGAAACACAAACTTAGGCACAGTGATTGGTCTGTGGCAGGATCTCAGTGTGGACCCAACTGAGCAGCATCTTGAGGGCTGGGCGGACATGTGTATGGTCCTTCTCAGCTTGCTTGTTGGTCCCCTCACCTTGCCGAAGGACTTTCGTTCCTTCATCTGCAAAATGGGGACAACGTGAAATGGGACTTTGAGGGGAAGCCTGGCTGCCACAGGGAGAACCCAAGGTGAGTCTGTTTCCTCTTTCTCTCTTTGTAATTTACAAGACAGAGTTCAAGTTCTTCACTCTGACAGCTAAGTTGTTTGTCGTTCCTACTAAAATCTTTGTTCTCTGTCTCTATCTGGGCAGCGTCCCGTGTGGCATTTGCCAGGTAGGGTGCACCAGACAGCTCCTGGTCAATGGGAGAGGACTGGTATAAGGGACTGAGCCTCCTAGAGGTCATTGGATGGTATCAGCCTTCCCAACCTCAGGTTGACTAGACTGGGATGGTGGGACTTTGGTGGGAAGTTACAGGGACAGGGAACGCATGGCATTTATGAGGGCCTAGAGGAAGAAGAACTCAAGGTATGCTTAGGGATTGTCAGCAGGCAGTGCTTTTGAACTGGGGTGGAGCCTGAGAAAAGAAGGGGGAGGGGTCAAGTGGGGGAAGGGGTCCTTGTTAAGCAGATTGTGGTCACTGAAGGGACTTTATTCCTTTCTTCTTCCCTATTGCTCTTCCTTTCTCTCTCTCCCACTGCTGACTTCAAAAGGATAGAGTTTAAGGCAAGGTTAAAATGGAGGATAGAGAAGACAGATCTCAGTGGGTTCTAAGTGGGCGTGCAAAAGAGATCAAATTAGCAGAAGATTAAAATATCAGTACAGTCTCTCTTTTTTTTTTTGCCTCTAAGTCATCCTTTATTTTTCATCCATCTTTTTTTTATTCTTTGACTTCCCATTGCAGTAGCCTCTCTCTTTGCAGAGCATCGTCTCTGGGCACATTCGCTCCAGAGTGCTGACTTGTAATTGGCACGCTGGCCCAGCCATTCCTCGGTATGTTGGATCTTCCTGGGCCAGGGATCGAACCAGTGCCCTTTGCACTGCAAGGCAGACTCTTTACCCAATGGGCCACCAGGGAAGCTCCCAGTACAGTTTCTGAATCCTGAAATTAAGTTCAAGTCTGCAGAAAAGACAGAGTGCCATATCCTCTTCAACATCACCTGTTTCCTGCTTCGTTTCTGTTCTTGCCTTTGGATGATGACGACCTATGTGCTTAAGTTCAGGGCCCCCAGGAGACATCTTCCTGACTGAGTCTGGGATCAGAACTCTAGGTTGGCAAGCATTTGATATCTCCCAACTTTAACTTAAAGAAAACAATAGTGCTCTGTCTCTGCCCATTCATCCATCCACCCGTCTATCTTCCTTCCTTCCATCCTCCCATCTGTCCTTCTATCTATCCATCCATCCATCTATGCATCTTCCTTCCTTCCATCTTTTCATTCATCCATCCATTCATCCAATGTTAGCCAGTAACAGTAGCAGAAGAGACGATTATTTGAGGATGAGGAATTACTAGGATTGTCTAGATTTTGGAGATGAAGACTGCCTACCGACTGTAGTTCTCCTGGTCCGTCACCTCATTGCCCAGAGGCCCAGCTTTGTCACCTGTGACCTGGGGCTGGAGGCACCTGCCTCACAAGGATGTGAGGTCATTCACACCAGTCCTGCAGGTGTGACTTCCCCACAGAACTTTCCCAGGGACTGGGGTGGTGGGGAGTGGCTGGGGAACTTCTAGCTAACCTATGCCAGGCACGACTGCACGACTAAGGGGCTATTTGCATACTTTTCTGGAAAGAGAATCTGGCAGGTCTGCCCCAGCCCCATCATTGTGGAGAAGTTCTTATTCCTCCTGAAGCCCTGCCTGCCTGGGAGGCTCATTCTGCCTGGGGGAATGCGGGTTATTTCACCAAAAGCTTTGGGGATCAGAGTGCAGGAGTCACCCATCAGGGGGTGTGCACACCAGCAGACCAGGCAGAAGGCCCTGCAGGGAGGGTTCCTAGTGGGTTATGATTCCTGGGTCGGGGAGATTTCCTGGAGAAGGGACAGGCTACCCACTCCAGTATTCTTGCCTGGAGAATCCCATGGACAGAGGAGCCTGGTGGGCTACAGTCCATGGATTCACGAACAGCAGGACATGACTGAAATGACTTTCACTTTATGGGCACTCAGAGACAGGCCCCCGCCCTGCACATTATCTCTAGCAGCTCAGTGGAGCATCCTGGGCACTGCTTTTCCAGATAAAGATGCTTAAAGGGGCTGGGAAGGGTAAGTAACGCGCCTAAGGTCACATGCCCCGGGGTGGACATGCAGAGCGGCAGGAGGCTTAGAGCCGGGACGGCGGCCTGGAGGCGCAGCTGCTCCCGCCCTGGCTCCATTTTTGATTTCAGAGGGATGAGCTCTACCTTCAGCGCAGACCTGTGAAGTGGGTATGTTCTGAACAAAGATGCAGCCAACCACTCTGGAGATTCAGCCTGCTGGTCTGGCCGGGGTGAGTCTCCCTGACGACAGTCCCAGGACCAGGGCGGCAGCAACAGGACGACCAATAAGGAGGTTGAAGTGAGTTTTTCAAGAGGCTGAATGTCTTCATTTTAAAACCCCACCCTTTATTCCGAGACATCTTTATGCCTGCCCTAGAATTTAGATGTACAAAGTCTTTTCTTTCATGAAATGAGAATGATACAAAACGGTTCTTGGGTTTTAGTTTTTAGAAAATAAAAAGTGAAAGTGTTAGTCGCTCAGTTGTGTGTGACTCTTTGAAACCCCATAGACTGTAGCCCACCAGGCTCCTCTGTCCATGGGGTTTCTCAGGCAAGAATACTCGAGTGGGTTGTCATTCTCTTCTCCAGGGGTTTCTCTCGACCCAGGGATTGAACCCAGGTCTCTTGCACTGCAGGTGGATTCTTTACCATCTGAGCCACCAGATCAAATAAAACTTGGTCAAATAAACTCTGAAAATTCTACACTGATTTCCTTTATCTATCTATCTATCTATCTATCTATCTATCTATCTATCTATCTATCTATCTACCTATCATATCTATCATACCTGTCTACTTATTATCTATATATCCATCTATCATCTTTCTGTTGTCTACCATTTATCTACCATATCTACCTATGTACTTATCTATCTGTCGTCTATCTACTGGCCTGTCTTTTTAAAGTGTACTTCTCCATGACATCAATAGCTCTGGGCATCCCTGCTTCATGTATCTTAGAAGGGACAGGCTACCCACTCCAGTATTCTTGCCTGGAGAATCCCATGGACAGAGGAGCCTGGTGGGCTACAGTCCATGGATTCACGAACAGCAGGACATGACTGAAATGACTTTCACTTTATGGGCACTCAGAGACAGGCCCCCGCCCTGCACATTATCTCTAGCAGCTCAGTGGAGCATCCTGGGCACTGCTTTTCCAGATAAAGATGCTTAAAGGGGCTGGGAAGGGTAAGTAACGCGCCTAAGGTCACATGCCCCGGGGTGGACATGCAGAGCGGCAGGAGGCTTAGAGCCGGGACGGCGGCCTGGAGGCGCAGCTGCTCCCGCCCTGGCTCCATTTTTGATTTCAGAGGGATGAGCTCTACCTTCAGCGCAGACCTGTGAAGTGGGTATGTTCTGAACAAAGATGCAGCCAACCACTCTGGAGATTCAGCCTGCTGGTCTGGCCGGGGTGAGTCTCCCTGACGACAGTCCCAGGACCAGGGCGGCAGCAACAGGACGACCAATAAGGAGGTTGAAGTGAGTTTTTCAAGAGGCTGAATGTCTTCATTTTAAAACCCCACCCTTTATTCCGAGACATCTTTATGCCTGCCCTAGAATTTAGATGTACAAAGTCTTTTCTTTCATGAAATGAGAATGATACAAAACGGTTCTTGGGTTTTAGTTTTTAGAAAATAAAAAGTGAAAGTGTTAGTCGCTCAGTTGTGTGTGACTCTTTGAAACCCCATAGACTGTAGCCCACCAGGCTCCTCTGTCCATGGGGTTTCTCAGGCAAGAATACTCGAGTGGGTTGTCATTCTCTTCTCCAGGGGTTTCTCTCGACCCAGGGATTGAACCCAGGTCTCTTGCACTGCAGGTGGATTCTTTACCATCTGAGCCACCAGATCAAATAAAACTTGGTCAAATAAACTCTGAAAATTCTACACTGATTTCCTTTATCTATCTATCTATCTATCTATCTATCTATCTATCTATCTATCTATCTATCTACCTATCATATCTATCATACCTGTCTACTTATTATCTATATATCCATCTATCATCTTTCTGTTGTCTACCATTTATCTACCATATCTACCTATGTACTTATCTATCTGTCGTCTATCTACTGGCCTGTCTTTTTAAAGTGTACTTCTCCATGACATCAATAGCTCTGGGCATCCCTGCTTCATGTATCTTAAGGACGTTTTATGGATTAGGAGGTTCCAGTGCCTTCCCGAGGCTACTGATCAGCCACATCCTAGGCATCCCAGAGCCCAGGAGCTCTAGAGAGTGAACAAGACTCTCACATGGCCTGACACACAAAGGCCATCCAACCAGCGGGGCTTGGCTTCATCCATCCATTCACTCACTCACTCGCTTTGCAAATCACATGGACCTCTTACTCTGGACCAGCCGCTGCCTGGTGCTCTGTGGGGACAGCAGTCAGGGACAGTAACACCTTTCAGCTTTTCAGTGTATCCACAGCCCCAACAAACACATGACGGATCTGCTCGCTGTGTGGGGTGAGGAGGGAGGGCTTTTCAGGGGGTCTCCAGGGGGGTCATGGGAACACATGGGGCTGGAGTTGGGAGAGAAGCTCCTTGTTGAGCTTAGAGTGTGGGTGCTGGCTGAGGGGTGCTGATAGGGAAGACCTTCTGGATCTCAGTGGGAGATGCTCAGAGGACCATGGGACCAGATTCCTAGGGAGCCTAGGAATTTAAGCACCAGAGAGAATGAAAATGTGTGATTCCTTGGAACGACAGATGGACTGTGGTCTTTTTCAGAGCAGAGAATCACCACCAATTTGGACATCACACCTTCTCTGAGGGTCACAGCCACTGGGTCCTGCATTCGTGAGGTCTGTCTGTTTATGGAGCTCTCTCTCAGACTGGATGCCATCTGATCCACACAACAGGCCCAGGTGGTAGGTGTTATTATCTCCATTATGTAAGAGGACCTGGGGCCTCGGACAGACGAGATGACTTAAGGCTGCCTGACTTGTCAGTTGTGACATGACCTAAGACTCCAGGGCCGCTACACCCCAAGCAGTCATTTCCTTGCAAACCGTCTGAATCTGACATTTGCCCTATGCACAGCTGCTCTATTTTCTTTATTCTCTCTGACCTTAGCTGACTTTAGAAAGATCGATTGGTCCTTCGACCAGTGATCGTCAGCTTCCCATCACCGTGAAGGGGGCACAGGGCTGGGTGGTGGTCCTGGTGCCCCTCCTCCCTCCCCACCATGTTGGGGGTCACCTCCAGAGACGTGGTTTCCTAGGGGCCTCAGGAAAAATGAGACATGTTGACTCTCAGTGTTCAAAAGGCTGGCATGGCGGGGGAGGGAAATTCATTATTTATATTCTGCTGGGGGAGTCTCTGCTTATGTTTTTCTCAAGTGAAAACATTTGCTAAAAAGCCCGACAAATCAGAAAGAAGGAACTTAAATAAAAGAGGAAATTAAGCATCGGAAGCTGAAACATTGATTAATACTCCAGGTTAAATATTTCTGAGCTGAGGAACAGATGACCCTCGGAGCACTCCTGCCTGGACTTCCGGTTCCGCAAATGTTGCCGGCGTGCGTTTTGTTGCCAGTGTACAGGGTGTGGGTGTGTGTTTTCTTAAGGATGTAAATTCCAACCATGTTTTGTGTGAAGGGTCTCAGTGCATACTGACATTGTGAGTGTCAGCCCCAGATCACTTTAATCAGAGAGTGGATATGCATGATAAAACGGATAAGGGACTTTAATCAAAAAATCCGCTGGCCTGGAAACGTGACTCACTCCGCCAAACACACTTCATCCCACTTTTCTTGTGCCACTGCCAAGATTCTGTTTCATGAATATGCATTGGGATTCCTTGGAATTAAGCACCAAAAAAACAGACTGGACTGTGGTCTTTTTCAGAGCAGAGAATCACCACCAATTTGGACATCACACCTTCTCTGAGGGTCACAGCCACTGGGTCCTGCATTCGTGAGGTCTGTCTGTTTATGGAGCTCTCTCTCAGACTGGATGCCATCTGATCCACACAACAGGCCCAGGTGGTAGGTGTTATTATCTCCATTATGTAAGAGGACCTGGGGCCTCGGACAGACGAGATGACTTAAGGCTGCCTGACTTGTCAGTTGTGACATGACCTAAGACTCCAGGGCCGCTACACCCCAAGCAGTCATTTCCTTGCAAACCGTCTGAATCTGACATTTGCCCTATGCACAGCTGCTCTATTTTCTTTATTCTCTCTGACCTTAGCTGACTTTAGAAAGATCGATTGGTCCTTCGACCAGTGATCGTCAGCTTCCCATCACCGTGAAGGGGGCACAGGGCTGGGTGGTGGTCCTGGTGCCCCTCCTCCCTCCCCACCATGTTGGGGGTCACCTCCAGAGACGTGGTTTCCTAGGGGCCTCAGGAAAAATGAGACATGTTGACTCTCAGTGTTCAAAAGGCTGGCATGGCGGGGGAGGGAAATTCATTATTTATATTCTGCTGGGGGAGTCTCTGCTTATGTTTTTCTCAAGTGAAAACATTTGCTAAAAAGCCCGACAAATCAGAAAGAAGGAACTTAAATAAAAGAGGAAATTAAGCATCGGAAGCTGAAACATTGATTAATACTCCAGGTTAAATATTTCTGAGCTGAGGAACAGATGACCCTCGGAGCACTCCTGCCTGGACTTCCGGTTCCGCAAATGTTGCCGGCGTGCGTTTTGTTGCCAGTGTACAGGGTGTGGGTGTGTGTTTTCTTAAGGATGTAAATTCCAACCATGTTTTGTGTGAAGGGTCTCAGTGCATACTGACATTGTGAGTGTCAGCCCCAGATCACTTTAATCAGAGAGTGGATATGCATGATAAAACGGATAAGGGACTTTAATCAAAAAATCCGCTGGCCTGGAAACGTGACTCACTCCGCCAAACACACTTCATCCCACTTTTCTTGTGCCACTGCCAAGATTCTGTTTCATGAATATGCATTGGGCATGATATTACATTAAAATGTGACATTGGTGTGTGGTGGGGAGGATTTAGAATTCCCTCCCCCACCCCAAGATATATGTATGTATCTGTATACACACACACACACACACACACACACACACACACACTCCCACGTGTGTGTTTCAGCAAAGTTTCGTCAAGTGCACATTAATGTCCCAAGATGATTTTTTTCCTTTCCAAAGCCCATTTGGGAGCTGAATATTGAATTTATATAACCTATATCATCCCTAAAAGAAACTAATAGTAACTCTAGGCAGGACTTTTATCTAAACCCTACCTATGAGCCTCGATCCAGTTTTCAGCAAGGGTTACATCTCATCTTTCCATATAAAATGCTTATGCGCGAGAGAGGACACAGGTGGGTGATATTGTGGTTGCTTTCTATTTCGAGACACCAATGAGTGGGGGTATAGTGAGGGGGGGAGGGTTTTGACTGCATCACATGCCTTTAGAAACAAGGCCACAGACTTTGCTGAAATGCTTGGGAAGCCCTTCCTCGCGAGCAACCTTGGGGCACGTGTCTGTCTCCTTTGGTGCCCTTGAACTCTAGCTAAGGGGCCACTCTCAGACCCCAGCTCTTCTCTCTGCCTGCTATTTTTTTCCTTCATCTAGACAGAGGCTGCAAGTGTTGAGACTTTATCAGAAATAATATCATGCCACGCACAGCAGACAACTTGCTGGGTGAAGGTGCATGGCACAGACAAAAGACGAATGTATTGGCAGACCTTGCTTGACACCTTGCAGAGTCCCTCTTGTGGAAAAATTCTGAGTGGTGTTTAAGCACCGATTCCTCTGAAGGAATCAGAGGCTGAATGGCTCCAGTGTTTCGAGCGGGGTGGTGTGTGTTTTCCTTTTTAGTGTACAGGGTGTGGGTGTGTGTTTTCTTAAGGATGTAAATTCCAACCATGTTTTGTGTGAAGGGTCTCAGTGCATACTGACATTGTGAGTGTCAGCCCCAGATCACTTTAATCAGAGAGTGGATATGCATGATAAAACGGATAAGGGACTTTAATCAAAAAATCCGCTGGCCTGGAAACGTGACTCACTCCGCCAAACACACTTCATCCCACTTTTCTTGTGCCACTGCCAAGATTCTGTTTCATGAATATGCATTGGGCATGATATTACATTAAAATGTGACATTGGTGTGTGGTGGGGAGGATTTAGAATTCCCTCCCCCACCCCAAGATATATGTATGTATCTGTATACACACACACACACACACACACACACACACACACACTCCCACGTGTGTGTTTCAGCAAAGTTTCGTCAAGTGCACATTAATGTCCCAAGATGATTTTTTTCCTTTCCAAAGCCCATTTGGGAGCTGAATATTGAATTTATATAACCTATATCATCCCTAAAAGAAACTAATAGTAACTCTAGGCAGGACTTTTATCTAAACCCTACCTATGAGCCTCGATCCAGTTTTCAGCAAGGGTTACATCTCATCTTTCCATATAAAATGCTTATGCGCGAGAGAGGACACAGGTGGGTGATATTGTGGTTGCTTTCTATTTCGAGACACCAATGAGTGGGGGTATAGTGAGGGGGGGAGGGTTTTGACTGCATCACATGCCTTTAGAAACAAGGCCACAGACTTTGCTGAAATGCTTGGGAAGCCCTTCCTCGCGAGCAACCTTGGGGCACGTGTCTGTCTCCTTTGGTGCCCTTGAACTCTAGCTAAGGGGCCACTCTCAGACCCCAGCTCTTCTCTCTGCCTGCTATTTTTTTCCTTCATCTAGACAGAGGCTGCAAGTGTTGAGACTTTATCAGAAATAATATCATGCCACGCACAGCAGACAACTTGCTGGGTGAAGGTGCATGGCACAGACAAAAGACGAATGTATTGGCAGACCTTGCTTGACACCTTGCAGAGTCCCTCTTGTGGAAAAATTCTGAGTGGTGTTTGGCAAGCACCGATTCCTCTGAAGGAATCAGAGGCTGAATGGCTCCAGAAGGCTGTTAGCAGAGCAATGGACTGGTGTCTGACTCCCCAGAGGGCTGGGTGTCCCTTGCTCTCTCCACGGCACTGGTGGCCAAAGACTAAGGGATCCCCAGGTGGTGCTAGTGGTAAAGAGCCTGCCTGCCAATTCAGGAGACATAAGAGATGCTGGTTCAATCCATGGATCAGGAAGATCCCCTGGAGGAGGAAGTGGCAACCCACTCTAGTGTTTTTGCCTGGAGAATTCCATGGACAGAGGAGCCTGGCGGGCTGTAATTCATAGGGTCACAAAGAGTCAGACACAACTGAAGCTACTTAGCATGCAGAGTTGAACGTGACTGAAGTGACTTAGCACGCACTTAGTGTCTGACTCTTTGTGGCCCCATAGACTGCAGCCTGCTCTGTTCATGGAATTTTCCAGGCAAGAATACTGGAGTGGGCTGCCATTTTCTTTTCTGGGGCATCTTCCCAACCCAGGATCACACTTGTGTTTCTTGCATCTCCTGCACTGACAGTCAGATTTTTACCACTCATGCAACCTGGGAATCCCTCAGAGAGTGCTGATCTCTGTCATAACTCTGGCTGTACAGATGATCCAGACACATTGGGATTTTTTCGGGCTTTAGTCAGGGTCCTTTGAACATTGCACTACTTCTCCCACCCACTGAGAGTCTCTGCCAGAAGGTATAATAATGTCCTCTCCCAAAGTTCGTGCCCACCCAGAACTTCAGCTTGTGACCTTATCTGGAAATAGAGTCTTTGTAGGTGTCATTTGTAAAGGACCAGGAGACAAGATCACCTTGAGTTTGGGGCAGGCCCTCAGGCCAGTGACTGGTATGCTTGCAAGAGCAGGAGAAGACAGGCAGAGACTCAGAGATGAGATGGCCCTGTGAAGACAGAGCAGAGATGGGGAGCGTGGCTTCCACCCACCCAGCAATGCATGAGGCCCCCAGAAGCTGGAAGTGGACAGGACAGTTGTCTCCTAGAGAGAGGGAGTGAGCGTGAACTCTTTGAGCCCTTTGGAGAGAGTGTGAACTTTCTGACCCCTTGTGCAAGAATAAATTTCTGCTGGTGGAAGCCACCTGGCTTGGTGTGCGGCCACAGGATGCTACAACAGGCCATACAGTAAAGAGTCTCTTGTTGTTTAGTCCCTGAGTTTTGTTAAGCACCCCACAATCCCATGGACTGTAGCCCATCAGGGCCTCTGCTCATGGAACTCTCCAGGGAAGAACATGGGAATGGGTTGCCATTTTCCTCTCCAAAGAGTTCCTGAAGACCCTCAAAACAAACTTCTATGACCTGCTCTCCAGCTGCGTGGTGAAGTGTTTGTAAGCCTGGGGCCACCGCGGCATCAGAGCTGGCCGTGGGAGCTCATGGGAGGGAGAGGACTCCACCCTCAGATCAATGATGACTGCTCGGTGTGGTTGTGATGGAGAGCGGAACCCAAACGCATGTTCAGGTCCAAAAAGGAGGTGGGAGCTTGGCTCTGCTGCCCACACAGACTGACCACAGCCCCTTCCATCCCACAGTAGCTTCCCAGGAGCTGCAGATCTGGGAGGGCAGGGCAGGGGGGTTGCGGGGGGAGCCTGAGGGCCCAAGTCCTGCAGTGGCTGATCACGTGACTACTTCTCCCCTGCCCAGCTGTATCACTCAGCCTAGAAGCCCGGCAATGATTGTTCAGCCTATTCCATTTTCTTTCCAAATTAGCAACTTTAAAATGCAACGATCATACATTTTGATAAACTGGGGGAATAATGTGTCATCCTCAATCAACAAAATGTGGACTCCTGAGAGTCATGGACAAACAAAGGCGCCTTAGGATGACCCTGGGAGAGAGTCATATGGGCAACGTGGGGTGGGGGCATTTATGGTGGCCTAGCCCCTTTGTTCCTCTGAGCTTCACTGTTCACATTTGAAAAATGTGGGTAGTTCTATGTTTAAATTTTTAAAGAACCTCCGTATTGTTCTCCACAGTGGCTGTACCAAATTACATTCTCACCAATTGTGTAAGAGGGTTCCCTTTTCTCCACACCCTTTTCAGCATTTACCATTTGTAGATTCTTTTTGATGATGACCATTCTGGTCAGTGGGAGGTGATACCTCATTGTAGTTTTGATTTACATTTCTCTAATCATTAGTGATGTTGAACATCTTTCCATGGGCCTTTTAGAGAAATATCTGTTCAGGTCTTCTGCCTAGTTTTTGATTGAATTCTTTCTTTTTTTTTTCTCTTTTTTGGTTTTGGATATTGAGCACCATGAGGTGTTTGCATATTTTGGAGATTAACTCTTTGTATGTGGCTTTATTTGCAAATATTTTTTCCTGGAGGAAGGAAAAGGAAGAGGGATGGATTGAGGGAGCAGCATTGCTCTCTCTCTCTCTATGTATATTTACTACTGTGTGTAAAACAGATAGCCAGTGAGAAGTTCTTGTGGAGAACAGGGAGCCCAACCTGGTGCTCTGTGATGACCTAGAAGGTGGTGTGGGGCGGGGGTTGGAAGGGAGGTCCAGGAGGGACGAAATATATGTGTATACATAGCTGATTTGCATTGTTATATAGCAGAAGCCAGCCCAACATTGTAAAGCTATTATTTTCCAATTTAAAAAAGGAGGTAAAAAATATAAGTGGGACACAAAGTTGATGGGGAGACAGTTAAGTGGAGGAACACGTCAACAGTCTACAAACTATAAAGCTTTAGATAATATTAAGATTATTCTCTTTCAGAGGCAATGCACCTTCTCTTCTTTTTTGGGGGGCAGGACACCCAACTCTGTGCTATCGTGGGTGCCCTGATAGAGTGCCCCTTTTCTGGAAAAAGGGATTGTTTGAGCCTGTGAATTTTTGAAAAACTCCTTTGACAATTAATAGACTTGTATTGATTTCAAAGTACTTTGCTCACTACTGACATGCCCAAATTGCTTCTCTGTAAAAACTAAAATTCAGCAATATTGGGCCTCCTGATGTGACCGATGGCTTCTGGTGGTTGATACCAGTTTCCGACAGACCCTGGAGCCCGTGTCCAGGGACCCCTGAGGTCAAAACCTGCAGGCCACTTGAGAAAAACCATTGTTCTCCACAGTGGCTGTACCAAATTACATTCTCACCAATTGTGTAAGAGGGTTCCCTTTTCTCCACACCCTTTTCAGCATTTACCATTTGTAGATTCTTTTGATGATGACCATTCTGGTCAGTGGGAGGTGATACCTCATTGTAGTTTTGATTTACATTTCTCTAATCATTAGTGATGTTGAACATCTTTCCATGGGCCTTTTAGAGAAATATCTGTTCAGGTCTTCTGCCTAGTTTTTGATTGAATTCTTTCTTTTTTTTTTCTCTTTTTTGGTTTTGGATATTGAGCACCATGAGGTGTTTGCATATTTTGGAGATTAACTCTTTGTATGTGGCTTTATTTGCAAATATTTTTTCCTGGAGGAAGGAAAAGGAAGAGGGATGGATTGAGGGAGCAGCATTGCTCTCTCTCTCTCTATGTATATTTACTACTGTGTGTAAAACAGATAGCCAGTGAGAAGTTCTTGTGGAGAACAGGGAGCCCAACCTGGTGCTCTGTGATGACCTAGAAGGTGGTGTGGGGCGGGGGTTGGAAGGGAGGTCCAGGAGGGACGAAATATATGTGTATACATAGCTGATTTGCATTGTTATATAGCAGAAGCCAGCCCAACATTGTAAAGCTATTATTTTCCAATTTAAAAAAGGAGGTAAAAAATATAAGTGGGACACAAAGTTGATGGGGAGACAGTTAAGTGGAGGAACACGTCAACAGTCTACAAACTATAAAGCTTTAGATAATATTAAGATTATTCTCTTTCAGAGGCAATGCACCTTCTCTTCTTTTTTGGGGGGCAGGACACCCAACTCTGTGCTATCGTGGGTGCCCTGATAGAGTGCCCCTTTTCTGGAAAAAGGGATTGTTTGAGCCTGTGAATTTTTGAAAAACTCCTTTGACAATTAATAGACTTGTATTGATTTCAAAGTACTTTGCTCACTACTGACATGCCCAAATTGCTTCTCTGTAAAAACTAAAATTCAGCAATATTGGGCCTCCTGATGTGACCGATGGCTTCTGGTGGTTGATACCAGTTTCCGACAGACCCTGGAGCCCGTGTCCAGGGACCCCTGAGGTCAAAACCTGCAGGCCACTTGAGAATGCCCAAAGTCACAGATTGCTGGAATGGGAAGTGCGGTACTCTGTGCTGGGAGCTGAACTCGGGTGGACTCTCTCCTGGCTGGGCCCCTACGTGGCTGTTTCTGATGAGCTTTCACAGCATCCTGGAATGAAGTGAGGGGAATCCTGTGATGTCTCAAGATCTCAGCTGCTGCTCACAAAGGCTGTGACAGTTTAATGTGGGAGGCATGGTGTCTGGGCCATTGACATGGATCAGAGCCAACTTGGAGGGACGGCTGGGTGCCATAGACTGAGCCCCGGACAACTAGAGGATGTCTGTTCGTCCTGGTCTCTTCTGCTCACAAGAGGTGAGACCTTGGCACATCCCACTAGGGGCCTCAATCTTCCCATCCACAAGATGGGCCTGACTCCACATCATAGGAAATTTCTGAAGATCAAAAGGGACTATGTATTTATAAGCAAAAGATACTTTGAATAACTATGGAGCAGGAGTGAGTGCTACTGTGATTTCCCATTTATTAGACACTTATCCATTCACTATAAAAATGGTGGTGTTTTCTGATTTGAAAAGATATATGCACCCCAATGTTCATAGCAGCACTGTTTACAATATCCGGAACATAAAAACAACCCAAGTACTCATTAACAGATGATTGAATTAAGAAGATGTGTTTGTATGTGTGTGTGTGTGTGAGTGAATGTGCATGAGTGCTCAATTGCTCAGTCACGTCTGATGTTTGCAACTCCGTGGACTGTAGCCTGGTAGGCTCCTCTGTCCATGGGATTTCCAGGCGAGAATAGTGGACTGGGTAGCCATTTCCTCCTTCAGGGGATTTTCCCAACACAGGGATCAAATCCATGTCTCCTACTCGGCAGGCAGTTTCTTTCCCATTGTACCACCTGGAAATGCCATATATATGTGTGTATATATATATATGTCTATAAGGCTAATACTCCTCTGTACATACAGTGGAATATAAGACATGAAAAGCAGAATGAAATGTTGCCATCAGCAGCAATGTGGATGGACCTGGAGAATATTATGCTTAGTGAAATAAGTCAGAGAGACACTAGATGATATCACTTTTATGTGGACTCTAAAAAATGATGCAGATGAATCTACATGAAAAACAGAAACAGACTCACAGATGTAGAAAACAAACTTCTGAGAAAAAATAAAGAAAACTTATGTTTACCAAAGGGAAGGAGAGAGGGAGGGAAAATCAGGAGTATGGGATTAACAGGTATAAACTATCATACATAAAATAGATGACCAGCAAGGATTTACTGTATAGCATTGATAATTATACCAATATCTTGTAATAACCCATGTGTGTGCATGTGTAGTTGTTCAGTCATGTCTGACTCTCTGTGACCCCATGGACTGTAGCCCACCAGGTTCCGTCTGTGAAATTGTATAGGAAAGAATGCTGGAGTTGCCATTTTCTACTCAGGGGATCTTCCCAACCCAGGCATCGAGCTCCCATCTTCTGCATCTTCTGCCTTGGCAGGATTCTTTACCACTGAGCCATCTGGGAAGCTCACGGGCAACCTATAGTGGAATATAATTTGCAAAGATTCAGAACCATTATACTGTACACTTGAAACACAAATATTTTAAATGAAGTATATGTCAATTTAAAAAACTGGTAGTAGGGGCTTCCCTGGTGGTCCAGTGAGTAAAGAGTCCACCTTGCAGTGCAAGGGGTGCCGGTTTGATCTCTGGCCTGGGAAGATCCCACGTGCCGCGGAGCGGCTGGACTGATGTGTCCAATTATGAGCCAGTGGTCTGGAGTGCCTGCGCCCAGAGCCGGTGCTCTGCAATGAGAGAGGCCACTACAATGGGAGGCCCACACAGGCCAAAGAAAAAAGATCGACGAAAATAAATAAATGAAAAACCAATAAAAGAGGTCAAAATTTTTTTTTAAAAAAGAGAAAAAAGTGGTAGTGTGTTCAGGAATGTTCCTACAATCTTTAATAAATATTTTTAGAGGGAAATTCCCATGTGTTGTCACTTTTTGCTCAAAAGGCAAACCTGATTATGGGGCTCGGGTGGCGACAGCAGGTAAACCTAGATGGCACTGGGTCCACCTGCAGTCCCTGGCAGGTAGACTGACCTCTGCATTCAGGGTGTGACATTCTGATTCTTCACTTTGTAAATCATCCTGAGAAGGGAGGTGCCTGGGAAAGGCAGGGTGCTTCCTCTCATTTATAACTGGCATTATCACTGGATGCCAATCTCCAAACCCCAGAACCTGGGCTAAGGGCAGGAGGAACAACATTCCACGGGCAGTTCTGACATGCTTGGTAGTAATGAAGCCTTTTGCGTTTGCTTATGTCATGTTGAGGCCTCATATTGGGTTATATTATGTCATGCTTCTTTATTCCAGAATTCATAAGATCTAGTGGAATATTGGCAGGAATTTGGGAATTAGAGAAAAAAAAGAACGCACCACCCCTATAACTACTGTTTATTTTTCTTATCTGTTTCCCACTGTGGTTTCCATCGGAAAGCTCCCCCCGTGGCTCTGCACTATTAATTAGGAGGGCTGGTTATCTTTGAGAAGCAGATATTCCTGAGATACAGTTGCACAGCATGTGAACGAGGGTATCGGGGGACTCACTCTACTCAAGGAAATAGAACCGTACTTGAAAGTTGCATTATGTGGTGAAGACAAATGCATCTAAAAATAACCCACTTGTCTGATTTTTCCTCCCTCTTCCTATACAGGGGTTATCTACTTCAGCTTTCATGTTTCAATGTTTGGGGGTCCTCTAGACATACACATAATTTCAACGTTCTTCTTTTCTGCCTGGGCTGCTGATTAGTTTTTAAAGTTTATGTTATTGTGGTAAAAACACTTGACATGAGGTCTGCCGTCTTAAATTTTCAGGTGCACAATGTGGTATTGTTGTTTCTTGGCACCGTGTGGAAGTAGGTCTCCAGAATGGATTCATCTTGTGTAACCACACCTGCGGCACCTCTGCTTCCTCCTCCCCAGCACCCGGCACCCATTGTTCGATTCTTAGCTTTTATGAGTTTGACCGTTTTTGAAACGGCATGTCAGTAGAATCCTGCAGCAATTGCCCTTCAGTGACTGGCTTATTTCACTTAGGGTAGCATCCTCAAGGTTCACCTATGTTTTTACACATGGCAGAACTGCCTATGTTTTTAAGGCTGAGTACTATTCCATTGCATCTATGTATTAATGCCTGTGGAGCCCTAGACCAAGGTCCCAGGTGGCCATGAATGTTACTCAGGCTGTTGAGTCTATGCTGTTGAGACACCTGGACCTGTGTGTGGAGGTTTCAGGATAGGGCGCTGTCCCTCCACATGGTACTGAAGAGTCAGGACTCAGCAGCGCTCACTGTCTCATTTCTCGTTTCTCCCCCAAGACGGGGGATCGGTGGAGGAAAAGCAAGGTACGAAGGATCCATAACCAAGATGTCAGGGAGTGCTGCACCTTGGTATGGGCTGTTGGATAAAGCAGTTAGACTTTTCTCATGAGCACAGCCTCTGCTCCCCACTTTCCTTCCAGATTCTTAGACAGCTGCATCCACAGAGGCGACCCTGCCAGGCTCACCCACTTGTGTAAGCAAGGAGTGTTGAAACAAAATTTTTAAAAAGACGCATTTACTTTTGGTCTGCTCACTGCCAACGGACTGGCAGCACCAGGGGGAATGTTGTGCCTGTGTGCTGACCACTGCGACAGAGGAACCCCTCCTGTGGTAAGATTTGGGTTGGGGTGTCCTGGAGCCTGACTCATCAAAGAAGGGACTCCTCTTCTTTAGAGGTGTGGAGGTGCTCCAGGGAGGGTACAAGAGAAGGAAAGAACATTAGGACAGTAGAAATTTTCTTTCTAGTATTATTGGTGTGGGTGCAGATTTAGCAAATAAAAATATAGGATGCCTGGTTAAGTTTGAATTTCAAGCATATTTATTGTGGGTCTATTTATACTAAAAGAATTATTTATTGTTTCTTTGGATTTACATCTAACTGGGTGCTACGGATGGAAGTGTGCTCTGTCTCTATAGATTCATGCATTGAAACCCAAGCCCCAGTGTGATAGTGTCCGTGGTTTAGGTAAAGTGCCTTTCTCAATACCAGAAGCCTTGGCACTTGTGTAAAACTTGAGAGTCCTTGGGAGGAACACCTAGTTCCTTGCTGGCTGCTTATGGGATACTTGACAGATTACTTCTCCCTCCCGAGCCTCACTCTCCTCTTCTGTTAAATGGTGCTAAAGAGACAGGACTATTTTAGTTTAGATCATGGATGCCAGGCATAGTCTGGCACCCAATCAGTCTTCAATAACTGGACAGTCATTATTTTTATTCAAACAGTGTGTGTCCCAGTTGTAAATATACCAGCCAGTAGCACAGGATCATTAAGGAGCACTTATAAATGAAGATATTCCCTCTTAAATAGAAGGTTATGTCATGGCAAATAAATATTGTATTGATAACATTAATAATAAAAAGTACAAATGTGACTATAGAGTAGGATAATGGATGTGACTCAGCAATGCAGGGATCCAAGAGGGTCTGGGGAATCTATCTGATCTGTGGGATTTTATGCTAGGCAGTCATAGTGGATAATCCTCATATTAACTGGCTTCCTCCTCAGTGCTATGGAAACTATGTAAGGTACACTAGAAGAATTGCTTCGTTGGAGACACTCCGGCCTTGTGGAGCACTACTTAGTGGTGTTACTGTTCCACAGTTGTCTAGGTGGCCTGGGGTTTCTTGGTGTAGCTCTTCAGAAGTGGGTGCTGGGTCCCTGGATCCTTTTCATAAGTCACTGTATATGTGGTCTCATTAGAACCAACCCAAGAGAGATCTGGAAGCACTAGGAGCCTGGGAAGATTTTGACATCATCATTTCCTGGAGAATTGGGCAGTGACTTGCCCAGGGTCACACTGAAGCAAATGTGAGTTTCTGATGCTGTCCTATCAGCGTTAAACTCTGACTTTCAAAATAGGTCACTAATATCTTTTCACTGTCTCCCTGATCATGGGAAACCTTGGATATCAACCCTCTTTACCATGTGCGAAACACACAACTCAAACTATGGATCCATTATTATGGGTGACTTCCCAGTTCTATTTCACCCCAGAGGGTTAGTGGGAGCCACTGGGATTAGTCAAGGTAATCAGTGCTAGCTGCAGTAGTAGATAACCCCCAAAGCTCAGGGATTTGACACACTCCAATGTCAATGATGTCCAGACCAGTGGGTGACCTTTCACCAGGTGGTTCAGGAATGCCCATCTCTACATTTTAAGGTGTTGGTCATCTTTCAGAGCCTGAGCTGCTGATGAGAGAGAGCACAGGGACCACATAGGACATTTTAAGGACAGGTCTGGATGTGGCACCACTCTCCTCACATTTTTTGGCAGAAGCCAGACAAATGGTCTATCTGAACTGTAAGGGAGACTGGAAAGTGCAGTCTTCATGGATTTCTAGGAGGATGAATGGGATTAGAAAATATCTACCAGGTTTTTCCTACAGCATCCATGGTCATCGCTTCCCCCCTGCCAGTGGGTGGTTTAGGAATGGGTACGAAGCCCAGAGTATGTGTATGGAACCCAGTCCCAGCCAGTGAGTCTCAAGATGACAGCTGGGTCTTTCAGCAAGGGTTCTCTTGTATCAAAGGAGATGAACCCATTTCTTCCTTTGGAGAAATCCTCAGCACTGCTGCATCCTGTCCCTACCTGCCTAAGGAAGATGTGCTCTCATGGAAAACGGCCAAGCAGAAGGAATCTTGGAGCAAAAAACAATCCCCTAACATACGGTGCCTGGAATGTGCCTGCCTCTAGACCCCTCCAGGCGGGGGGCAATCCATCATCTCTTGTTGAGGCCGGTTTGAGTTTGGCCATGCTCTTACTTGTGACTGAGATCATCCTAGTGGATAGCAGCTATGGTGACAATTCTTTGATGCAGTGTCCAACAGCAAGAAAAAGATGTCAATGTTGTTTAATAAAGTGGATCTTTACAGCCAGCCAGTGCCAGACTTGCAGGTTGGACTCAGAAGCCCAGGGTCAGCTTGGAAACAGGGATAGGCATGGGCAGGAGACCCAGGTTTAATCCCTTGGCTGGGAAGATACCCTGGAGAACAAAATGGCAACCCACGCCAGTAGTCGTGTCTGGAGAATCCCATGGACAGAGGAGCCTGGCGGGCTACAGTCCATGGAGTTGCAAAGAATTAGATATGACTGAGCGACTAACACTTTCATTTACTTTCCAGTCAGAAAGACCTAGAATCAAGATCCTAACTGGATGGCTTGACCTCCTCTGCAACCCTGGGCAAGTTACCTACCTTCTCTGAGCCTCTGTTCCCCCTCACCTCCATGGAGTCCCAGTGCTTATTTGCCAAGTTATTGAAATTCTGTATGTTGAGTCTGCTGGCCCACAGAGGGTGTTTAACGACTAATGACTACTTTTTCGCTTGGATTGACTTGCTCAGGGAAGAAAGTACCTGTTTCTTCACTGTGTAAAGTTTTTGGCCTCCCCTGTACAGACAGCCTTGTGCAGGGGCTTTGTGTCTAAGATCCTCCCTTAACATGGCAGCTGGGCAGAGCCCTCCATTATTCATTTTCTGCAGTAATGGGCTCATTAGACCTCTTCAGGAAACTCCATGGATTCTGGAGCGAAACCAAACTTCACTTCTCCAGCAGTTATTTTCTTCTTTGAGATGCTCACACTTTTCGGAGATAATGCCAAGACATCCAGCGAGACACTCAGATCCTCTTTGGAAGAAGACAGGATATAAATCATTAATAAGTAAATAAATAAATAACCATGTGATTCTGTCAATTTGGGAGGGAAAAAAATCAGTCAAGCTAGAGTTTGCTGTCACGGAGACCTCTGGATTGACTGAATTATGAACATTTTTGGGGAGGGGAGAAAGGGGAAGGAGTATTAACATTGTGCTACTCTGTGACAAGGAAGTTTGGAAACAAAACTTAGGGAAAAACAAGAAGAGAGTTAGTCCAAGTGACTGCCTCATTTCTCCTCCTGCAGCAAATGAAAGCACAGGAACGAAGTCCCCTACAGGCACAGAGTGGGTACCAACTGGAAAGCTCCCCTTCTCTTTTTCTCTTCTAAAAATTAAAATTCAACATCATGTATGTGTTTCTTGCCTCAATACAAATTATTGTTTTTCTACAATATTAATTCTCATATTAAGTAGGAAAGGCCATAATATTCAAACAATTGCCCAGTTTCCTTTTATAAAGGGATAGGGGTTCTTTCATTGAAGAAATGATTTTATATCTTATAAAAATCTAATAATGATTTCATTATCCCCCTTTACTAATACCAAGAAATCCTAACTGGATGGCTTGACCTCCTCTGCAACCCTGGGCAAGTTACCTACCTTCTCTGAGCCTCTGTTCCCCCTCACCTCCATGGAGTCCCAGTGCTTATTTGCCAAGTTATTGAAATTCTGTATGTTGAGTCTGCTGGCCCACAGAGGGTGTTTAACGACTAATGACTACTTTTTCGCTTGGATTGACTTGCTCAGGGAAGAAAGTACCTGTTTCTTCACTGTGTAAAGTTTTTGGCCTCCCCTGTACAGACAGCCTTGTGCAGGGGCTTTGTGTCTAAGATCCTCCCTTAACATGGCAGCTGGGCAGAGCCCTCCATTATTCATTTTCTGCAGTAATGGGCTCATTAGACCTCTTCAGGAAACTCCATGGATTCTGGAGCGAAACCAAACTTCACTTCTCCAGCAGTTATTTTCTTCTTTGAGATGCTCACACTTTTCGGAGATAATGCCAAGACATCCAGCGAGACACTCAGATCCTCTTTGGAAGAAGACAGGATATAAATCATTAATAAGTAAATAAATAAATAACCATGTGATTCTGTCAATTTGGGAGGGAAAAAAATCAGTCAAGCTAGAGTTTGCTGTCACGGAGACCTCTGGATTGACTGAATTATGAACATTTTTGGGGAGGGGAGAAAGGGGAAGGAGTATTAACATTGTGCTACTCTGTGACAAGGAAGTTTGGAAACAAAACTTAGGGAAAAACAAGAAGAGAGTTAGTCCAAGTGACTGCCTCATTTCTCCTCCTGCAGCAAATGAAAGCACAGGAACGAAGTCCCCTACAGGCACAGAGTGGGTACCAACTGGAAAGCTCCCCTTCTCTTTTTCTCTTCTAAAAATTAAAATTCAACATCATGTATGTGTTTCTTGCCTCAATACAAATTATTGTTTTTCTACAATATTAATTCTCATATTAAGTAGGAAAGGCCATAATATTCAAACAATTGCCCAGTTTCCTTTTATAAAGGGATAGGGGTTCTTTCATTGAAGAAATGATTTTATATCTTATAAAAATCTAATAATGATTTCATTATCCCCCTTTTTAACATTACATACACAGATATGGGGCTTCCCTGGTGGTCCAGTGGGTAAAGAGTCTGCCTTGCAGTGCGAGGGGTACAGGTTTGGTCCCTGGCCTGGGAAGATCCCACGTGCCGCAGAGCGGCTGGACCGGTGTGTCCAACTACTGAGCCAGAACTCTGGAGCGCATGCGCCCAGAGCCAATGTTCTAAGACAGCAGAGGCCACTGTGATGGGAGGCCACACAGGCCAAAGAATTAAGATGGTGAAAAGAAATAAAGGACCAATAAAACAGGCCAAAATTTTTTAACAAACCCCACAATTCTCAACATTATATCCATAGAAATAAGTAGAATTTCCTTCGTTTTGGTGCAGAGTGCTGGGAGTTTTGACATATATACACAACCATGTCTCACCGGTGCAATGATATGGAGCTCAATTTCTATCACATGAAAGATGTTCATGTCCCTTTGCTGTGGACCCTTTTTTCCTCCCTGTCACCTAGTGACCTCTGGTCTATTACTGCCCCTATAGTCTTGTCTTTGCAAGAATGCCATACAAATGGGTCCTACGGAACACTGTGTTCTGAATCTGGCTCACTTCACTTGGCATAATGCTTTGGAGAGTCGCCCATGCTGTTGTACGAGGGTTGGTTTGTTCCTTTTTCACTGATTAATACTATTTCAAGTGCCACATTTTCCTAGGAGTCTTGGTGAGATGTCTAAACACTATCCAGCTCTCTCTCTCCAACCCACCCCCAAACACTGACCAGGGACCTACCAGGCCTAGTTATTTTAGGGAAGACATTATTTGTCCAGTTTCCCTGCCCCTTTGTATCCACACTCTTTGTTATATTCTTTGAGGTGCCCCCAGTGAAAACAGAGGATGTGTTCCCCTCTTTATTTTTGGCACAGACATTTGATTCTGTCTAATTGAATGAGGTGGATATGGCTAAGCCCCACTTATGATTACGAGTTTTTGGAGGTCTTGAGGTTTCACTTGGCTTTGTGGCTCCTGACTGGAGGTACCTGCCCAAGCCACCCTCTGGTCTCAGGCAGAGGGAGAGAGACAGAGGGAGCGGGGCTGCCCCTGTCAAGATCAAGCTAGAGCAGCCACTGAGCAGCAGCCAACAACTCTGGTTTGTTATGCGGCCGTTGTTGACGAGACCCATGCCGCACAGGGCCGACTTAGGAAGAAGAAACTACCGCTTCTCACATAAGGGGGGGGAAGATCCCACGTGCCGCAGAGCGGCTGGACCGGTGTGTCCAACTACTGAGCCAGAACTCTGGAGCGCATGCGCCCAGAGCCAATGTTCTAAGACAGCAGAGGCCACTGTGATGGGAGGCCACACAGGCCAAAGAATTAAGATGGTGAAAAGAAATAAAGGACCAATAAAACAGGCCAAAATTTTTTAAAAAAACCCACAATTCTCAACATTATATCCATAGAAATAAGTAGAATTTCCTTCGTTTTGGTGCAGAGTGCTGGGAGTTTTGACATATATACACAACCATGTCTCACCGGTGCAATGATATGGAGCTCAATTTCTATCACATGAAAGATGTTCATGTCCCTTTGCTGTGGACCCTTTTTTCCTCCCTGTCACCTAGTGACCTCTGGTCTATTACTGCCCCTATAGTCTTGTCTTTGCAAGAATGCCATACAAATGGGTCCTACGGAACACTGTGTTCTGAATCTGGCTCACTTCACTTGGCATAATGCTTTGGAGAGTCGCCCATGCTGTTGTACGAGGGTTGGTTTGTTCCTTTTTCACTGATTAATACTATTTCAAGTGCCACATTTTCCTAGGAGTCTTGGTGAGATGTCTAAACACTATCCAGCTCTCTCTCTCCAACCCACCCCCAAACACTGACCAGGGACCTACCAGGCCTAGTTATTTTAGGGAAGACATTATTTGTCCAGTTTCCCTGCCCCTTTGTATCCACACTCTTTGTTATATTCTTTGAGGTGCCCCCAGTGAAAACAGAGGATGTGTTCCCCTCTTTATTTTTGGCACAGACATTTGATTCTGTCTAATTGAATGAGGTGGATATGGCTAAGCCCCACTTATGATTACGAGTTTTTGGAGGTCTTGAGGTTTCACTTGGCTTTGTGGCTCCTGACTGGAGGTACCTGCCCAAGCCACCCTCTGGTCTCAGGCAGAGGGAGAGAGACAGAGGGAGCGGGGCTGCCCCTGTCAAGATCAAGCTAGAGCAGCCACTGAGCAGCAGCCAACAACTCTGGTTTGTTATGCGGCCGTTGTTGACTGATAGACCCAATGCCTTTGTGTCACAGTGGCCGACTTAGGAAGAAGAAACTACCGCTTCTCACATGGACAAAGGGCACCAAAGCGTTATCTCACTTCTTTAAGGCTCAGCTCACTGTCTGCCTGTTCCCTGGAACCTTCCCTGATGATTCTGGTTCTGATGGATTTCTCCCTCCTCCCATCTCCATAGGCCTTTGTGCTTTCAACCAAGAATTTATTTGGGCTCTGCTTTGTGAGCTTGTTAGGGTTTCTGCACTTCTGTTCCTCTTACCCTGGGTCTTGGTGTGACGAGCTCATTACTGTCAAGTCAGCTTAGATGTCACCTCCTCAGAGAGACCTTTTCTGACCACCATGCTGCTCCACAATCTAAGGCAGCCCCTCCAGTCTCTCTCTAATGCATCTCTTTGCTTAAGACACCCATCGTTTTCTGGAACTTTCTGTGGTTTTACATGGGTGTGTATTTCAAATGTACTGGTTGTGAATGCCTTGGGAGGGCTGGATTCCACTGAAGTGGTTCCCATTTTATCCACAGTACTTGGATCAAAGGAGTATCTGAGGAGGCCCACTTTACTGAATGAATGAGTGACCGGAGCTTTCATGCCTGTCTGTGGCTCTCTGGCTTCTGTTCTTTAAAGGACTAACTGGTATCTTCAAATAAACAAGGACCAGACTCATGGTGCTATAGACATAGGACTTGACCACTCATCTCTGGGTCTCAAGGCCTCTCGACATGCTACTCCCTGGCCTCTTTCTTGCATGGAAGACTTAGTTTCTCCTATTTTCACTCTGACTTCTCCTCTCCCTTATAATTGAGAAACTCATATACCAAAACTCATCCATTTAAAGCGTACAATTCAATGGGCATAGTACATTTATAGAACTGTTCAACTACCATCCCAATTGACATTAAGAATATTTCATCACCTCTTGAATGAGGTGGATATGGCTAAGCCCCACTTATGATTACGAGTTTTTGGAGGTCTTGAGGTTTCACTTGGCTTTGTGGCTCCTGACTGGAGGTACCTGCCCAAGCCACCCTCTGGTCTCAGGCAGAGGGAGAGAGACAGAGGGAGCGGGGCTGCCCCTGTCAAGATCAAGCTAGAGCAGCCACTGAGCAGCAGCCAACAACTCTGGTTTGTTATGCGGCCGTTGTTGACTGATAGACCCAATGCCTTTGTGTCACAGTGGCCGACTTAGGAAGAAGAAACTACCGCTTCTCACATGGACAAAGGGCACCAAAGCGTTATCTCACTTCTTTAAGGCTCAGCTCACTGTCTGCCTGTTCCCTGGAACCTTCCCTGATGATTCTGGTTCTGATGGATTTCTCCCTCCTCCCATCTCCATAGGCCTTTGTGCTTTCAACCAAGAATTTATTTGGGCTCTGCTTTGTGAGCTTGTTAGGGTTTCTGCACTTCTGTTCCTCTTACCCTGGGTCTTGGTGTGACGAGCTCATTACTGTCAAGTCAGCTTAGATGTCACCTCCTCAGAGAGACCTTTTCTGACCACCATGCTGCTCCACAATCTAAGGCAGCCCCTCCAGTCTCTCTCTAATGCATCTCTTTGCTTAAGACACCCATCGTTTTCTGGAACTTTCTGTGGTTTTACATGGGTGTGTATTTCAAATGTACTGGTTGTGAATGCCTTGGGAGGGGGCTGGATTCCACTGAAGTGGTTCCCATTTTATCCACAGTACTTGGATCAAAGGAGTATCTGAGGAGGCCCACTTTACTGAATGAATGAGTGACCGGAGCTTTCATGCCTGTCTGTGGCTCTCTGGCTTCTGTTCTTTAAAGGACTAACTGGTATCTTCAAATAAACAAGGACCAGACTCATGGTGCTATAGACATAGGACTTGACCACTCATCTCTGGGTCTCAAGGCCTCTCGACATGCTACTCCCTGGCCTCTTTCTTGCATGGAAGACTTAGTTTCTCCTATTTTCACTCTGACTTCTCCTCTCCCTTATAATTGAGAAACTCATATACCAAAAACTCATCCATTTAAAGCGTACAATTCAATGGGCATAGTACATTTATAGAACTGTTCAACTACCATCCCAATTGACATTAAGAATATTTCATCACCTCAAAAAGAATCCTCCTTCCCATTAGCAATCATATACTCTTCACCTCAGGCAGCCACCAATTTACTTCCTGTGTCTGCAGACTGGCCTACTCTGGGCCCTTTCTGTGAAGGGAATCATACAGCAGGGGATTTTGTGATGGACTTCTTTTACTAAGCATCAGGTTTGCAAGGTTCATCCTCACTGAAACTTGAGTTGGGCCATCGTTGTGTCTCATGGCTGGATGGTGTTCCTTTGCAAGGATAGACCACATTTTGTTTCTCCAGTCACCAGTAAATAGCCATTTGGGGAGTTTCCACTTTCTGGTTACAGTCAAAGAGCCTGCTGGAGGCATTTTTGTGGATGAAAGTTTTCATCTTTTGAGGGTAGAGCTAGGTCTGTAGCTCCATGTCCTATCTTGACTTTTGCGTTCCTTTTCTGCTAGCATTTACTTATGAATCCATCACAATGATGCTGACATTAGTGATGACAGTGGTGATGATGATCCATCCACTCCTCCTGAACACTCACTGTGTGCCAGACAGCCTCCAAAGCCGCTTACATGCATTGACTGAAGGCAGGAGGAGAAGAGGGCAACAGAGGATGAGATGGTTCCTTGGCATCATCAACTTAATGGACATGAGTTTGAGCAAGCTCTGGGAGACAGCGAACGACAGGAAGCCTGGTGTGCTGGCATTCAATCAACTTAAAAATGGATTTTATCCACAGTACTTGGATCAAAGGAGTATCTGAGGAGGCCCACTTTACTGAATGAATGAGTGACCGGAGCTTTCATGCCTGTCTGTGGCTCTCTGGCTTCTGTTCTTTAAAGGACTAACTGGTATCTTCAAATAAACAAGGACCAGACTCATGGTGCTATAGACATAGGACTTGACCACTCATCTCTGGGTCTCAAGGCCTCTCGACATGCTACTCCCTGGCCTCTTTCTTGCATGGAAGACTTAGTTTCTCCTATTTTCACTCTGACTTCTCCTCTCCCTTATAATTGAGAAACTCATATACCAAAAACTCATCCATTTAAAGCGTACAATTCAATGGGCATAGTACATTTATAGAACTGTTCAACTACCATCCCAATTGACATTAAGAATATTTCATCACCTCAAAAAGAATCCTCCTTCCCATTAGCAATCATATACTCTTCACCTCAGGCAGCCACCAATTTACTTCCTGTGTCTGCAGACTGGCCTACTCTGGGCCCTTTCTGTGAAGGGAATCATACAGCAGGGGATTTTGTGATGGACTTCTTTTACTAAGCATCAGGTTTGCAAGGTTCATCCTCACTGAAACTTGAGTTGGGCCATCGTTGTGTCTCATGGCTGGATGGTGTTCCTTTGCAAGGATAGACCACATTTTGTTTCTCCAGTCACCAGTAAATAGCCATTTGGGAGTTTCCACTTTCTGGTTACAGTCAAAGAGCCTGCTGGAGGCATTTTTGTGGATGAAAGTTTTCATCTTTTGAGGGTAGAGCTAGGTCTGTAGCTCCATGTCCTATCTTGACTTTTGCGTTCCTTTTCTGCTAGCATTTACTTATGAATCCATCACAATGATGCTGACATTAGTGATGACAGTGGTGATGATGATCCATCCACTCCTCCTGAACACTCACTGTGTGCCAGACAGCCTCCAAAGCCGCTTACATGCATTGACTGAAGGCAGGAGGAGAAGAGGGCAACAGAGGATGAGATGGTTCCTTGGCATCATCAACTTAATGGACATGAGTTTGAGCAAGCTCTGGGAGACAGCGAACGACAGGGAAGCCTGGTGTGCTGCAGTCCATGGGGTTGCAAAGAGTTGGACACAACTTAGGGACTGAACAACAACAACATGTGCTTATTGATTCATCAGAACAACTCAGTGGTCATTGTTGTTCAGTCATTAGGTTGTGTCTGACTCTGTGCGATCCCATGGACTGCAGCCCTCCAGGCTCCCTCATCCTTCACTGTCCCCTGGAGTTTTCTAAGACTCATGGCACAGTTCTCAAGGTAGGGCTGTTATACCTATTTCCCAGATGACAAGGCCAAGGCACAGCATTGCTAAGCCGTCCGCCAAGGGTCACAGTGCTAGGATGTGTCTCTCTGGTTGACTCTGGTGCAGCACGGGAGTCTGCTGCCCTCAATAGCCTTTGTTGGATCTGACCCTTGGAAGCTGGACCTCTTCTGTACCTGCCCCTGTGGACGGGCCCTCCATGCATTCTGTCCCTGCCTGATGTGACATCATGCTTCTCTGAAAGTAAGTTCTCAAGGGCAGGAATGGGGTCTCTTACATTTCTGTGTTCTTGTACATTTTTCACACTGTCTGGCACACAGTAAAGATTTGAAAAATGCTCATTTACCTCAAAATAGTTTAATTAAATGCATAAAACAGTCCTCAGCATAAGCCATGTATTAATATTTCTTCACTCAGGAGAGACAGGGGCCAATAACAGCATTCAGCTCTTTCCAGACTCAGGAGGAGGGGTCCTGGGCATGAATTTGGTGGGTTACTGAGAATGGAAATTGTTCCCTTTTTTTCCTATTGTTTTCAACAACTCTGAGTTTTGCTGTAGTTACTTCCCATAAACCCCCAATACGAGTCACCCACAAAAATAAAGCATCTGATTTCACACACAAATGATGTCTAAAATGAAGGCGGTTAACCTCATCCGTGTTATAGATGGTGGAAAAGGAAGTAGGGAAGAACACTTGGAAAAATATTAAGATCCTTTGTTGGTAACATCAGCAAATTCTCGCTCCATCTCTAAGTTCAATCCCTACCTCCCTATATGTCCAGAATGGTAATAATGTTGGATCATAGTGGACATTGTGCAGAACTCTATCGTCCCAGAGTTTACAAAATCCTCTTAGTGAAGTAATCATCTCACGGATCTGCTAAAGCTCCTCTTTATCACCTTCCCATTTCTGAGGCTGAACTCCTCTAGCAGGGCTGAACGGTTCACAAGATTTTGTGCAGGTTTCACTCTCTCTGGCCCCCAGATTTCTGTGCCTGCCGGGACCTCCGGCCTCACATCCTCGTTCCTCCTTATGGCTATCTCTCCTCCAATCCGCTGAGGCATCACCTCTTCCAGGAAGCCTTCCCTGACTCCTCTGTATGGCTTCCGTGTCTCTCTGTGCTCACCAGGCTTCTGGTAGCCTCTGTCTGCCATCAACACTGTTCTAGGTCCATTTTCTCCACTATATTGTGCTCTTCTGGGTACAGAGACCATCCACACATGGAACAGAATAGATGTCCCACCCCCTGCCCTCCCCCAAAACATTAAATGAATGACCTGATGGCAAAAACCTCAGGAGGAGACTGATACCTCTCTCTGGGCAGCTGAAGAGCGGGAAGCTCAGAGAGGGCAGGGAAGCGGGGGCTTTGCAGGGACTCCTGGGAGACGCTGGCTTAAGAGTTCGGTGTCTCTTCTTTGCTATCTCTTCGGGCAGCCTGGGCCGACTCCCTCAGGCTCATTTGAGATGCTGAGGAGATGGGATCCACCCAAAACATCTCTGATTCCTTTAAGCTTCCGCGGGTGTGGAGACCATGTACCAAATTGAAACATGCATTAAAAGAATTTTGTGGGTTGAACTGATCACGGAAAAAACTACTGTACAAATACTGTCAAATGGGCTATGTATTTAAAAGGTTAGACAAAATACCTCCTTGCCTTTTTTCTTCAGCTCTCTTTTTATAGTCCACTGCAAAACAACAATGGATAAAAGGGTGCAGAGAAAGCATGTATATTTTCTTTTCTTTTCTTTTTTTTTTTTACCTTTCCCTAAGGAGCTTCTGTGCTACCCACACTAATTGTAGGTTTTTCTGAAAATGCAGCATGAATCATTTATAAATAAAGAGACTTTAAAATCCCTAAAAGACTCCCCGAGGTATTCAACATTTCAGCATAAAATAACTGTTAAATGGAGTTATTCTGAATTAGCTTTTACTGGAAAGTGGTGGAAATAAAGTTTTCTTTTCACTTTCCAAGTTACAAATTTTGTGCACGGTCTTTTTTATCACCTTCCCATTTCTGGCAACTCCTCTAGCAGGGCTGAACGGTTCACAAGATTTTGTGCAGGTTTCACTCTCTCTGGCCCCCAGATTTCTGTGCCTGCCGGGACCTCCGGCCTCACATCCTCGTTCCTCCTTATGGCTATCTCTCCTCCAATCCGCTGAGGCATCACCTCTTCCAGGAAGCCTTCCCTGACTCCTCTGTATGGCTTCCGTGTCTCTCTGTGCTCACCAGGCTTCTGGTAGCCTCTGTCTGCCATCAACACTGTTCTAGGTCCATTTTCTCCACTATATTGTGCTCTTCTGGGTACAGAGACCATCCACACATGGAACAGAATAGATGTCCCACCCCCTGCCCTCCCCCAAAACATTAAATGAATGACCTGATGGCAAAAACCTCAGGAGGAGACTGATACCTCTCTCTGGGCAGCTGAAGAGCGGGAAGCTCAGAGAGGGCAGGGAAGCGGGGGCTTTGCAGGGACTCCTGGGAGACGCTGGCTTAAGAGTTCGGTGTCTCTTCTTTGCTATCTCTTCGGGCAGCCTGGGCCGACTCCCTCAGGCTCATTTGAGATGCTGAGGAGATGGGATCCACCCAAAACATCTCTGATTCCTTTAAGCTTCCGCGGGTGTGGAGACCATGTACCAAATTGAAACATGCATTAAAAGAATTTTGTGGGTTGAACTGATCACGGAAAAAACTACTGTACAAATACTGTCAAATGGGCTATGTATTTAAAAGGTTAGACAAAATACCTCCTTCCCTTTTTTTCTTCAGCTCTCTTTTTATAGTCCACTGCAAAACAACAATGGATAAAAGGGTGCAGAGAAAGCATGTATATTTTCTTTTCTTTTCTTTTTTTTTTTTACCTTTCCCTAAGGAGCTTCTGTGCTACCCACACTAATTGTAGGTTTTTCTGAAAATGCAGCATGAATCATTTATAAATAAAGAGACTTTAAAATCCCTAAAAGACTCCCCGAGGTATTCAACATTTCAGCATAAAATAACTGTTAAATGGAGTTATTCTGAATTAGCTTTTACTGGAAAGTGGTGGAAATAAAGTTTTCTTTTCACTGCGAATGTTGCAGTAATTCTTTTACACAGCTACCCGGGGTAATTGACAAGTCATTTCCATAATTCAGGTTTTAGCCCCACCATCCCCCGAAATGGCTCGTCTCATAGAAATGGAGGTCTCCACGGAAGACACCTCTCATGCCAACCGAGAGGGAAGCCATCCCAGATTCCCTGGGGAGACCCAAAACCTCTGTCAAAGCTCAAATCCAGGGCTTCCCTGGGGGTCCGGTGGGTAGAGTCTGCCTTGCAATTCAAGGGGTACCGGTTCGATCCCTGGCCTGGAAAGATCCTACATGCCACGGAGCGGCTGGACCAGTGTGTCCAATTAGGAGCCAGCGCTCTGGAGTGCATGCGCTCAGAGCCGGTGCTTGGGAACCAGAGAGGCCACTGTGATGGGAGGGCTACACAGAGCAAAGAATAAAGACGGATGAAAATAAATAAATAAATAAATGCCCCCAAAATCGCCCCCAAAGCTCAAATCCAAGTTCAGGCATTCACTCTTGGGGGTAGGCAAAAAGCAGTGCCTTCAGATTTCCACCCACCAGTGCTCTAAGCCTAGTTCTGCCTCTTACAGGCTGTGTAACCCTGGGGGAGTTGCCTAACCTCTCTGACCTTCAGGGATAATAATAATCCTTATTCTGTAGCGTTGTTATGAAAATTTAAAGCGAATTTTATAGATGTTCAGAATAAAATAGAAGATGAAAACGGTTGCTCCAGTTAGTTAGTAACAATGATGCCACCACTTATACATGGAGTGGGCCTTGACCTCATGCACTGAAGGGCCACATCAGTGTCTTGCTGGTTGTCTGAACGTCCTCATGCCTTCATCCTTCTGTCTGTCCACTCTCCCATCCATTGGTTGGCCGGTTCATTTGGTCTGCCAGTATTTTCAGAGTGTACGATCCTATGCCATGTGCTCTGTGCAAGGGGCTGGGCTCAGCAGGTGAATTAGACTACAGCGAATGGAAAGATTTAGTCCAAGGAGGAAAGAGAGACAGGCCGTGAAGACATGAAAGATGGTGACGTGAGTGTGACAAGGATAATTAGTCACTGACCACTGTGAAGATGCCAAGGAAGCAGCGACCATTCCACCGGGGATGGGGGTCAGCTCAGGGACGGTTTCGCAGATGGAGGACTGGCCTCAGAGCCGACCCTGCAGTGAGGGTTTTCCAGGTGAGAAGGAGGGGGGATGCCAGCCGCTGTCCTGGAGAATGGATGTTCTCTGAAGTCAGGGACTGCGTCTACCAGCCCATCCCCATGTTTGTCCCTCACCTGGTTTGTACCTGATTTAGAGCAGGCTTTCCCTTTGAGCTTTGCGGAGACAATCACTGAGTTCTAGGCGCCTGCACAGAGGAAGCCAGGACTTAGGGAAGGAAGGGATGGTGTGGCAGATGGTGTGCCTGGAGATGGCCAGTGGCTGAGTCCGGGGCAAGAGGTGCACGGGCAGGAGCGCCAGAGATGGCCCGGTCTAGGTGAGAGAGGACCTTGGCCGTGGCTAAGGGCAGGGTCTGGCAGAACGCAGTCACAGGCACTCTGCCTTTCGGCAAGTCCTCTTCAGTACCTTGGCAGGAGGCGGGCTCAGAGGCTGGAAATAGGCAAGGATGTGACAGGCGACCTCAGAGTCATCCTTTGCTGTCCTGGCTGGGCATCCAGTCAGAGGTCACTTTTGATCCTGAGTGTAAAATTATGCCAAAGAGGTTCCCCTACTGCTCTGGAATTGATGGATAAATTGTCCTGTCACTCAAATGCTTCTTCCACTTATCATAAAGAGGGAAAGAAAATTATCTGTTCAGTGCATATGGGAAAGAAAACACGTTCATTAACCTCTGGATACTGAGATTGGAAACCTGTTCTGCTTCAAGAAATAGAGACGCTTCAAGGAAGATACAAGGAAAGAGCCAGGGAGCAGGTACGTGTGTGCTTGTGTGTACACATCACTCTCTCTGTTTATAAAACATGCGGTCCACACATCTGGTCTCCACGATCCACTGCAGAAACATACAAGCTTAAACACACGCGCCCACACCCCCACACTCACCAGCACACATATATCTTGCAAAGGGTGTAGCTACTGCATAAGTTTACGCCTCCAACGAGAGTGTACACATAAAGACAGATGCTTGCGTACCAGTGTTTTACAATGGGAGCTGGTTGCCAGCTGTTGGAACCCGGGACCCGTCTGAACACATTACACTTTTTAGAGAGCTTTGCAAAGGATCCATCTATTTTCTGTTCCTCTTGAAGACAGCTCAGATTTTTCTAAGGGGAGGCATTAGGAAGGAAACCTCCAATGGCGAATGTCCCCAGCAACAAACAGACAGAAGTCCTCTTGTCCAGCCATCATCGTTTGTCCCTCACCTGGTTTGTACCTGATTTAGAGCAGGCTTTCCCTTTGAGCTTTGCGGAGACAATCACTGAGTTCTAGGCGCCTGCACAGAGGAAGCCAGGACTTAGGGAAGGAAGGGATGGTGTGGCAGATGGTGTGCCTGGAGATGGCCAGTGGCTGAGTCCGGGGCAAGAGGTGCACGGGCAGGAGCGCCAGAGATGGCCCGGTCTAGGTGAGAGAGGACCTTGGCCGTGGCTAAGGGCAGGGTCTGGCAGAACGCAGTCACAGGCACTCTGCCTTTCGGCAAGTCCTCTTCAGTACCTTGGCAGGAGGCGGGCTCAGAGGCTGGAAATAGGCAAGGATGTGACAGGCGACCTCAGAGTCATCCTTTGCTGTCCTGGCTGGGCATCCAGTCAGAGGTCACTTTTGATCCTGAGTGTAAAATTATGCCAAAGAGGTTCCCCTACTGCTCTGGAATTGATGGATAAATTGTCCTGTCACTCAAATGCTTCTTCCACTTATCATAAAGAGGGAAAGAAAATTATCTGTTCAGTGCATATGGGAAAGAAAACACGTTCATTAACCTCTGGATACTGAGATTGGAAACCTGTTCTGCTTCAAGAAATAGAGACGCTTCAAGGAAGATACAAGGAAAGAGCCAGGGAGCAGGTACGTGTGTGCTTGTGTGTACACATCACTCTCTCTGTTTATACACACATGCGGTCCACACATCTGGTCTCCACGATCCACTGCAGAAACATACAAGCTTAAACACACGCGCCCACACCCCCACACTCACCAGCACACATATATCTTGCAAAGGGTGTAGCTACTGCATAAGTTTACGCCTCCAACGAGAGTGTACACATAAAGACAGATGCTTGCGTACCAGTGTTTTACAATGGGAGCTGGTTGCCAGCTGTTGGAACCCGGGACCCGTCTGAACACATTACACTTTTTAGAGAGCTTTGCAAAGGATCCATCTATTTTCTGTTCCTCTTGAAGACAGCTCAGATTTTTCTAAGGGGAGGCATTAGGAAGGAAACCTCCAATGGCGAATGTCCCCAGCAACAAACAGACAGAAGTCCTCTTGTCCAGCCATCATCGTTTGTGTCTTCCTTAGCCAGGATTCTCCAGAGAAACAGAACCAGTAGACCATATATATCTCTTTCTAGGAACATATTTTTGTCGTTCAGTTGCTAAGTCACGTCTAACTCTTTGTGACCCCATGGACTGCAACACGTCAGGCTCCTCTGTCCTTCACTATCTCCTGGAGTTTGCTCAAATTCATGTCCAGTAAGTCAGTGATGCCATCCAACCATCTCAAACTCTGTGGCCCCCTTTTCCTTCTGCCTTCAATCTTTCCCAGCATCGGGGTCTTTTTCAATGAACCAGCCCTTCCCATCAGGTGGCCAAAGTACTGGAGCTTCAGCTTCAGCCTCAGTCCTTCCAATGAATGTACAAAGTTTATTTTCTTTAGGATTGACTGGTGTGGTCTCCTTGCAGTCCAAGGGACTCTCAAGGGTCTTCTCCAACACCGCAGTTCAATAGCATCGATTCCTCGGCACTCAGCTTTCTTTATGGTCCAGCTCTCACATGCATACAGGACTATTGGAAATACTTTGAGTGTATGGATCTTGTCACCAGGAATGCCTTGTTCTTAGCACACCGCCTAGGTTTGCTATAGCTTACTTTCCAAGAAGCAAGCGTCTTTTAAGTTTGTGGCTGCAGTCACCATCCGTGGTGATTTTGGAGCCCGAAAAAATCTGTCACTGCTTCCACTTTTTCCCCTTCCATTTGCCACGAAATGAATTGGATTCCATGATCTTAGTTTTTGTAATGTCGGGTTTTAAGCCAGCTTTTTCACTCTCCTCTTTCACGTTCATCAAGAGGCTCTTTAGTTCTTTTCTGCTTTCTGCCATTAGAGTGCATCTGTTTATAAAGAGAGCAACCACGAGGTTTTGGCTAAGGTGATTAGGGAGCTGAAAAGTCCCATCACTTGCCGTCCAAGAACTGGGGACTTGGGAAAGCCAGTGGAAAAGTTTGGAGGCCCGAGGGCTCGAGAGCTGATGCTGGAGATCCCAGGGCGGGTCTGAGGCCTGAGGGTCTGGAGCTCCGGGACAGGAGGCCATCCCAGCCCCAATGGCGAATGTCCCCAGCAACAAACAGACAGAAGTCCTCTTGTCCAGCCATCATCGTTTGTGTCTTCCTTAGCCAGGATTCTCCAGAGAAACAGAACCAGTAGACCATATATATCTCTTTCTAGGAACATATTTTTGTCGTTCAGTTGCTAAGTCACGTCTAACTCTTTGTGACCCCATGGACTGCAACACGTCAGGCTCCTCTGTCCTTCACTATCTCCTGGAGTTTGCTCAAATTCATGTCCAGTAAGTCAGTGATGCCATCCAACCATCTCAAACTCTGTGGCCCCCTTTTCCTTCTGCCTTCAATCTTTCCCAGCAGCAGGGTCTTTTTCAATGAACCAGCCCTTCCCATCAGGTGGCCAAAGTACTGGAGCTTCAGCTTCAGCCTCAGTCCTTCCAATGAATGTACAAAGTTTATTTTCTTTAGGATTGACTGGTGTGGTCTCCTTGCAGTCCAAGGGACTCTCAAGGGTCTTCTCCAACACCGCAGTTCAATAGCATCGATTCCTCGGCACTCAGCTTTCTTTATGGTCCAGCTCTCACATGCATACAGGACTATTGGAAATACTTTGAGTGTATGGATCTTGTCACCAGGAATGCCTTGTTCTTAGCACACCGCCTAGGTTTGCTATAGCTTACTTTCCAAGAAGCAAGCGTCTTTTAAGTTTGTGGCTGCAGTCACCATCCGTGGTGATTTTGGAGCCCGAAAAAATCTGTCACTGCTTCCACTTTTTCCCCTTCCATTTGCCACGAAATGAATTGGATTCCATGATCTTAGTTTTTGTAATGTCGGGTTTTAAGCCAGCTTTTTCACTCTCCTCTTTCACGTTCATCAAGAGGCTCTTTAGTTCTTTTCTGCTTTCTGCCATTAGAGTGCATCTGTTTATAAAGAGAGCAACCACGAGGTTTTGGCTAAGGTGATTAGGGAGCTGAAAAGTCCCATCACTTGCCGTCCAAGAACTGGGGACTTGGGAAAGCCAGTGGAAAAGTTTGGAGGCCCGAGGGCTCGAGAGCTGATGCTGGAGATCCCAGGGCGGGTCTGAGGCCTGAGGGTCTGGAGCTCCGGGACAGGAGAGCCACATCCCAGCCCAACAGTCAGGCAACCCTGTGACTTGGCCAAGGTCACAGAGGGAGAAAGTAGTTGGGGTCCAACCTAGGCTTCTTCCATCATAAAAATCTACCTATCATGTCCTTTTACCCTCTCTTTTGAATGTTCAGCACTTAAACTTTTATTAGCACATTTCTCCCTCACATGAGTAATGGGAGTGGGCGAGCCTTAGTCATTCTTTTATTCAGATATTTACTGACACAGGCGCTGTGCGGAGATCTGGGGAATTGGCCAACGAGCAGAGCAGACCGGGCAGCCTCCGTGGAACAGGAGAGGGCAGAGAATAAGCAGGTTAGCAAAGAGTCCTGTGGGTGATACTATACGAGATGAAGACAGTGAAAGACCAGCTAGAGGGAAGAATGCGTTGGAGGATTTCTTTTAGATGGGGGTGGGGTGGGATGCGGGTAGTCAGAAGAAAGCCTCACTGATGAGGTGATTGTGGTGTTGCTGTTTAGTCGCTACATCCTGTCTGACCCTGCAACCCCACGGACTGTAGCCCACCAGGCTATCCTCTATCCATGGGATTACCCAGACAAGAATACAGGAGAGGGTTGCCATGCGCTCCTCTAGGGGATCTTCCTGACCCAGGGATCAAGTTCAGGTCTCCCGTGCTGCAGATTCTTTTTCTGTTGAGCCACTTGGGAAACCCCTGATGAAGTGGCAGGTAAGTAGAAAACTCAGAGGAAGGGAATTACCAATGAGGAAAAGAACACTTGAGGAGGTGAAGTGACCCGAGTATGATTGAGCGGCGCCTTCGCACTGGGGTTGGGCTCAGAACAAAGTCCTAACTCTCATCAGCACAGCTGCATCTTCTGAACAACCGTACACAGAGCTGACAGAGTCCTCTGCTCGCTCTAAGGACAGCTGTCTTTCCCAGACGCACCCTCAGGTCCAATGAGAGGCTCAGAGAGTTTTTCTTGGAGTGACAGACTCTCACCTTTTCTTCTCATCTGATCTTGGTTAGCTCCCCCACAACCTCTGGCTGCAGAAGATAACAACGTTAAGGCCGCATTATGGGCTTCCCCGGTGACTCAGTGGTAGAGAATCCACGTGCCAATGCAGGAGATGTGAGTTCAACTCCTGATCCAAGAAGATCTCCTGGAGAAGGAAATGGCAACCCACTCCAGTATTCGTGCCTGGGAATTCCCATGCACAGAGGAGCCTGGCAGGCTACCATCTATGGGGTCATGAGAGAGTAAGACACAGCTTAACTACTAAACAAGGACAACAACAGTTCTGAACAGAAACGAACAGGTCCCTCCACTCTCCCTTTTGTCCCCAAAGCCCAGCTTCTGCTCCACTATTTAAAATAGGTCTTTCTGCCAGTGGCTGAGTAGGTTGAAGTCTTTGAAACCCTGAGTGTTCTATGAAATCCAAATAATTCCCTGTAAATCAAAGTACTTGGCATGCTGGCTGCAAAGCCTGCAGCTTTTTTTTTTTTTTTTCCTAAGGTAATCTCTAGAAAGTAGTTTGTACTCATGTTTCCACAGTGATTAAATATGCAAAGTAATTTCCACGATTTTCACCGCGTTCTGAACCAAATCAGATTCCGTTCTGCTCCTCTTTGTACAAAGCCACTTATTGGATCAGATTCCAAAACAAATCCCCCGAATTTGGCGGATCATCATTTTAAAAGGGGGCTTGTTAAGGTAATCATTAAATTAAACCACCCCTTTAAGAATATTTAGATCTGGTCCGCCAAGCGGAACGGTCTAATGGTTTTTAAATGAGAAGCTCTGGAATGCTGGTGAATTTTCTTTTGTGGGTCAAGTGGGTATTAACAAATGCTAAGACTGTTCTCTCTTTTGTCATCACCTTGAAATCTGCAAAGAAAAGTCAAGAGTGGGAAGGACCCAAGGAGAGAGGCAGAGTGGGGGCTGAACGTTTGCTTGCTGGTACCCGGGTGGGTTGGTTGCAGAATGAGGCAGGAGCGAGCATGAGGCGATGCTGCGTGTCATCTCTACACCAGATCTCGAGAGGGACTGAAGCCTGGATCCGCGGGGAAGAGCATGCCCTGACTCCCGCAGGCTTCAGTCGCTCTCGGTCAGATCTTCCAACCACAGAGCCTGGGCTGATGCCTGTGTCCTGGAGACTGCTTAAAAAGCCAATCACTATCTGTCTTTCCAGGGAGGTTGACACGGGGTCCCAAAAAAGCCAGAAGCAGGAGTGTTTCGTCAGTGTTGTCTGTGAGAGACCCCGGGAGCTATGGTTCTCATCCTTGCCTTTTACTTCCTCTTTCTGGGGCTCTTGGCTTCCTGGCCGCCCCCACATCCCAGGCGAATGTGGTTCTGGCCTGCTACCCAGGAGCACAGCACTGGGTTTACCTATGGCTGATTCAGGTGCACTCCAACCTGGGATTCAGAAGCCATGGGGGGAGACTTTCTTATGCCTTGCTCATGAGCCCACCTTCAAGAGCCTGATTGAATTTATCTGGGGTGGAGCCCAGAGCTGGGTTTTGTTTTTTTAAAAACTTCCCAGGTAATTATAATGTGCAGCCAGGGTCGAAAACTATTCAGTCGAGAAAAAAGGCAAGTCTCTCACAGAAGTCTAAACAAATTAGGGTCCTGTGTAAATGCGAGCTCCAGTTAAACCTGAAGGTTGGCAAATGAAGGCCCCTGAGCCTAGTGTGCCCTGTGACGGTCGCCAGTTCTAGCAGCTGTTTGTGACTCTGGGCTTCCCGGGAGGCTCAGGGTAAAGAACCTGCCTTCCAAACAGGAGAGGCAGATTCTGTGGGGTTGCAAAGAGTCAGACGTGACTTAGCGACTAAATAACAGCAGCGGGTTAAGACTAGTGGGTATGTTTTAATTTGTTTATTTTATTATTTTTTTAAAAATAATTTTTATTTATTTATTGTTGGCTGTGCTGGGTCCTCCCTGCTGCACGGGCTTTTCTGTAGTTGTGGTGAGTGGAGCTACTCTCTCGTTGCAGTGCGTGGGCTTCTTCTTGCAGTGGCTTCTTCTGGTGCGGAACACAGGTTCTGGGGTGTGAGCTTTAGTACTGGCGGCTCACGGGTTCAGTAGTGGCAGCTCCCCAGGTCCAGAGCACGGGCTCAGTGGCTGTGGCATATGAGCTCAGTTGCTCTGGCGAATGTGGGATCTTCAAGGATCAGATATTGAACCCATGCCTCCTGTATCTGCAAGCAGATTTTTTTTCCTTTACCACGGAGCCACCAGAGAAGCCCTAGTTGGTACATTTTTTATTTATTTATTTTTCTCTTTTTTTTGCCTCTAAGTCATTATTTCATTTCATCCCTCTTTATTCTCTGGCCAGTGTGGCCATTGCAGTGGCCTCTCTCATTGCAGAGCACCGGCTCTGGGCGCATGTGCTCCAGAGCGCTGGCTCACAATGGAACATACCGGCCCAGCCACTCCATGGTACGTGAGATGCTCCTGGGCCAGGGTTCGAACTGGTGCCCCTTGCATTGCAAGGCAGTGTCCTTACCCTGGACCACCAGGGAAGCCCTGTACATTTTTAAACGGATAGAAAGGAATTCAAAAGATGAATATATTTCTTGAAATGGGAAAGTTCTATGAAATTCAAGTTTCAGTGCTCATAAATAGAGTCTCAGGGCCCTGCTCATTTGTCCATATGTCGTCAAAGGACTGCTTTTGTACTGTAATCGCTGAGTCAAGTTTAGCTGCTGCAGAGATCATAGGGACTGCAGAATCCAAAATATTTACCATCTGGCCATTATAGAAAAAAAATTCCCAACCTTTGATAGGAGAAAAAAACCATTGCAAAGAAGCTTCTCTTCAACTGAAACCATGCAAAATAGAACCTGCTCAAAGTCCATAAGCCCAAAGAAACAAACATAAAGAAAAAAAGAGATGAAAGTCCACATTACTAGGGCCATCAGGGAAAGAACATGTCTACACACAGCCCATGGGAGTGCTGGTGTATTCTTTCTGAAAAGACTTCTGTTAATACATATCAAGGATCTTAACAAGGTTCCTATGCTTTATCCAGTCCATCGTTTATAGAAATGAAAGTTATGGAAACTCCCAATTATATGTGCAGTTTTATCTATCAGGATTTTATTGTAAAGTTATAACATGAAAACAACATCCCTACCCTTAAAACTGTGTCCAATAATAGGAGGTGTTTTATCAACAGATGAATAGATAAAGAAGATATGGTACATATCTACAATGGGATATTAGGCAGCTATAAAAATGAAATAATGCTATTTGTGGCAACATGGATGGACCTAGAGATAACTATGTGAAGTAAGTCGAAGATAAATATATGATATTGCTTATATGTGGAATCTAAAAAATGATAGAAATGAACTTATTTACAAAACAGAAATAGACTCACAGACATAGAAAACAAACTTATAGTTATCAAGTAGGGAAGTGGAGGAGGGATACATTAAGAGTTTGGGACTAACAAATACACACTAATGAATATAGGACGGATAAAAAACAAAGACCTCCTATATGGCACAAGAGACTATATGCCATATCCTGTAATAATCTACAAAAAGAAGGTGTTAGTGGCCCAGATAACCATGATGATGTGATCACTCACCTAGAGCCACACATCCTGGAGTGTGATGTCAAGTGGGCCTTGGGAAGCATTACTACAAACAAAGCTACTGGAGATGATGGAGTTCTAACTGAGCTACTTCAAATCCTAGAAGATGATGCTGTTAAAGTGCTGCATTCAATATGCCAGCAAATTTGGAAAACTCAGCAGTGGTCACAGGATGGCAAAAAGTCAGTTTTCATTCTAATCCCAAAGAAGAGCAATGCCAAAGAATGTTCAAACTACCCCACAATTGTGCTCATTTCACATGCTAGCAAGGTAATGTTCAAAATTCTTCAAGCACAGCTTTAGCTGTATGTGAACCAAGAACTTCCAGATGTACAAGATGAATTTAGAGAAGGCAGAGGAACCAGAGAGCAAATTAGCAACATCCATTGGATCATAGAAAAAGCAAGATAGTACCAGGAAAACATCTACTTCTGCTTCACTGACAGTGCTAAAGCCTTTGATTGCATGGATCACAACAGTGGAAAATGCTTAAAGAGACCGGAATATCAGACCACCTTAATTGTCTCCTGCCTACAGGTCAAGAGGCAACAATTAGGACTAAGCATGGGACAACAGACATGTACAAAATTGGGAAAGGAGTATGTCAAGGCTATATATTGTCACCTTTCTTCTTTAATGTATATGCAGAGTATACCAGGCAAAATGCTGGGCTGGATGAAGCATAAGCAGGAGTCAGGATTGCTGGGAGAAATATCAATAACCTCAGATATGCAAATGGTACCACCTCAATGACAGAAAGCGAAGAGGAACTAAACAGCCTCTTGATGAAGGTGAAAGAGGAGAATGAAAAGCTGGCTTAAAAACCAACATTCAGGACTTCCCTGGTGGTCCAGTGAATAAGGACACCACCTTGCAGTGCAAGGGGCTCTGGTTCAATCCCTGGCCTGGGAAGATCCCATGTGCCGCGGAGCGGCTGGACTAATGTGTCCAACTACCAAGCCAGAGCTCTGGAGCACATGTGCCCACAGCCGGTGCTCTGCAGCGACAGAGACCACTGTGATGGGAGGCCCACACAAGCCAAAGAACAAAGATGGATGAGAATAGATAAACGAAAGACCAATAGAAGTGGCCAAAAAAAAAAAAAAAAATCAACATTCAAAAAAGTAAGACCATAGTATCTGCTTCCATCCCTTCATGGAAAAAAGGTGGGGAAAAAATGGAAGTAGACAGACTTTATTTTTTGGGGTCCAGAATCACTGTGGATAATGACTGCAGCCATGAAATTAAAAGACATTTACTCCTTGGAAGGAAAGCTATGACAAAACTAGACAGCATATTAAAAAGCAGAGACATCACTTTGCCAACAAAGGTCAATTTAGTCAAAGTTATGGTTTTTCCAGTAGTCATGTATGGATGTGAAATTCCAACCATAAAGAAGGATGAGTGCTGAAGAACTGATGCTTTCAAAATATGGTGCTGAAGACTTTTGAGAGTCCCTTGAACAGTAAGAAAATCAAACCAGTCAATCCTAAAGAAAATCTACCATACTTTGGCCACCTGATGTGAAGAACTGACTCATTATTAGAAAAGACTCTGATGCTGGGAAAGATTGAAGGCAGGAGGAGAAGGGGGCGACAGAGGATCAGATGGTTGGATGGCATCACTGAATCAATGGACATGAGTTTGAACAAGCTCTGGGAAATGGTAAAGGGTGGGGAAACCTGGCTTGTGGCAGTCCATGGGATCACAAAGAACTGGACACAACTGAGCAACTGAACAACAACAATCAGGGGTTATAACAACCAGTTTATAGGATTTATTTAATCATCAGTAAATGTGAAGAGGAAAGTACGATCCTCCTCATTTTACACAAGGAAATGGACTCAACTTGCCTCAAATCATGCTGTTGGTTCATAGGGGGTGGAACTCAATCTGCATCCAGCTTTCCCTTCTTTTCTTCTGTGGCACAGCGACATGCTTCCTAGCTGTGGGGCAGCCTGCTGACTCCATCTCTACTGTCTGAAGCCACCAAGTCCGTGGTTGATTCAGGACTGCCCCAGAAAGCACAGGCCTGGGAAGGAGAAGCAGCACAGTCTGGAGATGGCCCTCAAACGGGAGGGTCCCTGGAGGACTCGTGCTGAAGGCGGTACCATAGCTCACTGGAGTGTGTGTTCACGTTTACATGCAGCGTTTCAGATCGTAAGTCTCCTCTGATCTCCTAGATATTCGTACTATTTTTATTCCCTAAGAAATTGAGGATTAAAAAGCTTAAGAGATGTACCCAAGGCAGATAAATCAGATGAGCGAGGCTATAAACACAGAACGGCGATGCGGCAGCACAGTTCAGGCAAGTCTGACGTGCACTCATGAGGAGCCGCCTGTGTACTAGGGACCAAGGCGAGAAAGACTGAGCCAGGCCCTTTCCTCCAGGAGACTGCGGTTTAGTTGGACAGACAGATAGGAAAGCAGAGAAGCCCCATGCAGGGAAAGGATATGGAAGCCCGTTTCAGTCTTGGTGGTTCAGCCAGGAGGGGGCAACTCCCCAGCCTGGTTTGGGAAGGGGATTTAGAGTTAGGTGGGTGGAGCGACTTCCCTTGTGGTCCAGTGATTAAGAGTCTGCCTTTCAATGCATGGGAGACAGGTTTGATCCTGGTGGAAAGTGATCCATTGGGAAGCCCGTTCCAACAGAGAAATTGCCCCAACGAAGAGCCCAGAGCAGCCAAAAAAAATCTTGGTGGTTCAATTTTGGAAACTATGCTGGGAAAGATTGAAGGCAGGAGGAGAAGGGGGCGACAGAGGATCAGATGGTTGGATGGCATCACTGAATCAATGGACATGAGTTTGAACAAGCTCTGGGAAATGGTAAAGGGTGGGGAAACCTGGCTTGTGGCAGTCCATGGGATCACAAAGAACTGGACACAACTGAGCAACTGAACAACAACAATCAGGGGTTATAACAACCAGTTTATAGGATTTATTTAATCATCAGTAAATGTGAAGAGGAAAGTACGATCCTCCTCATTTTACACAAGGAAATGGACTCAACTTGCCTCAAATCATGCTGTTGGTTCATAGGGGGTGGAACTCAATCTGCATCCAGCTTTCCCTTCTTTTCTTCTGTGGCACAGCGACATGCTTCCTAGCTGTGGGGCAGCCTGCTGACTCCATCTCTACTGTCTGAAGCCACCAAGTCCGTGGTTGATTCAGGACTGCCCCAGAAAGCACAGGCCTGGGAAGGAGAAGCAGCACAGTCTGGAGATGGCCCTCAAACTGGAGGGTCCCTGGAGGACTCGTGCTGAAGGCGAAGTACCATAGCTCACTGGAGTGTGTGTTCACGTTTACATGCAGCGTTTCAGATCGTAAGTCTCCTCTGATCTCCTAGATATTCGTACTATTTTTATTCCCTAAGAAATTGAGGATTAAAAAGCTTAAGAGATGTACCCAAGGCAGATAAATCAGATGAGCGAGGCTATAAACACAGAACGGCGATGCGGCAGCACAGTTCAGGCAAGTCTGACGTGCACTCATGAGGAGCCGCCTGTGTACTAGGGACCAAGGCGAGAAAGACTGAGCCAGGCCCTTTCCTCCAGGAGACTGCGGTTTAGTTGGACAGACAGATAGGAAAGCAGAGAAGCCCCATGCAGGGGAAAGGATATGGAAGCCCGTTTCAGTCTTGGTGGTTCAGCCAGGAGGGGGCAACTCCCCAGCCTGGTTTGGGAAGGGGATTTAGAGTTAGGTGGGTGGAGCGACTTCCCTTGTGGTCCAGTGATTAAGAGTCTGCCTTTCAATGCAGGGGAGACAGGTTTGATCCTTGGTCAGGAAAGTAAGAGTCCACATTCTACAGGGCAATGAAGCCAGCATGTTCCAACTAGAGAAAGCCCACTTGCCCCAACGAAGAGCCCAGAGCAGCCAAAAAAAAAAGTTAGGCAGGTGGAGAAAGAGGTGTGAATGATCCTGGCCAGCAGATCACAAACTTTTTGGAGCTAGGACCTCTTTACACACTTACACATTATTGTGGACGGCAATGAGCTTTTGTCATGTGAATTATAGCTATCAATAATTAATTTGTATGTTAGAAATTAAGACTGAGAAATTATAAACACATTTACCAATTTATTGAAAGGAAAACTAATAAACCCATTACACGTAAACATAAAGAATACTTATTTTTACTGAAAATCAAGTTATTCCAAAACAAAATTATAGGTTATAGAAAAACAGTGTTGTTTTACATGTTTGTAAGTCTCTTTAGTGTCTGGCTATCTGGCTTCTCAGGTGGCTCAGTGGTAAAGAATCCGCCTGCCAGTCAAGGAGGCAAAGCAGGTATGGGTTTGATTCTTGGCTGAGGAAGATCACCAGCATGAGGACATGGGAACACACTCCAGAATTCTTGCCTAGAGAATCCCACGAACAGAGGAACCTGGCAGGCTACAGTCCATAGGATCACAAGGGTTAGACACAACTGAACATGCACACACATGTGGCTTATCCTCTGGATCTTTCAATCTGGCTCTACAGTCGATCTGTTGTTGATATGTTGCTTTGGCTGATGTCTATGGAGAGGACATCTGGTTTCACACGCACAGAAAGCAGGGAAACGGAAGACCTTGGGGACTCTCTGGGAGGCTATGGTGGCTCTGAAGGGGTCTCCAAATTCAGTCCCCTATCCCAGGTGAGAGGGAACATCCTGGCCTGAGGCCAGGAGGCAGACCACAGCATGGCATGTATGATGAATGAATTAGACACAGCTCTGTATGACCAGAGCATCACAGGAAAGACCTTCAGCGGCTGGAGTGGACTTTGAGGTGGAGGGTGGGGAGGATCTGGATGCTTGGCAGTTCACGCTTCAGCCAGCAGTGATGGAAGACAGGCTGCATGGGGTTTAACCAAGGAGAGGCCCTGAGCTACTGGTCTTGGGAAGGAGAACTTCAACTGCTCTGGGGAAGGGCTTGTGGAGCAGGACGGGCTGGAAGGAAGCTGCTGCAATGGTCCAGGCAATGGGTCACCAGCCTCTGGAAGATCCTGGGAAGCTCTATCTCTGGGTTGCATCTCAGAACAAAGCGCAGCTCACGCTGATGGCCTCGAGTCAATGACACAAGGTTAATCACACTGAATACGCTGTTTTAAGAACAGGGGAAATGTTTCCATTAAAATAATTAAAATCTTAAAACGTTTGAGGGCTCAAAGGTATATGTTTCAGGTACCTGGAAAATCTACTTCATTTTCTCAGCTTCCCAGAGAAAGAAGACATTACCGTATTTTCTCTACACAGTGAGTCTGATGGGGGAAAGGACTGTGTAGGCGAGCAGGTAGGGTCCTCATCCTCCAGAGCTGCCCCCATTCAGTAGCTCTGTGACCTTACGTGCAGGATTTGGGCTCCCCGTGCCTCAGTTCCTCCATCGATAATGAAGTGACAGCAATTTCTATTGCTGAGACAAAATGAGGTCCTGATGTGGGGACCTTCATCAGCATTATTTCCTATCTTTTGATTGCCCATGTTGGTTTCCTTAGATAGCACCTTGGAGAGTGTTTCCTCTGTCAAGGACCGATTGACAGCATTGAGAGCCAAGTTCCCAACCCAGCTCCACAAGCTCTTGCTCTGTATAATGGGTTTTGCTTCAGAACATCCTTTTCTACGATTGCTTATAAATCTCACATGGCACAGCATGGGGGATTTTGCATCTTGAAACCATGTGTGCTGAAAGGCAGTAAACATCAATGGGGTTCATATGGATTTGGGAGCTACACTCTCCTCTCCACCCCTCAAGGTCCCCCCAGATGGTTTTTATGCCCAAAGACAAATTGGAGAGCCAGTGTAGGCCACTCGAGGCAGGGAGGAGGGTGGGCAGGGCCTGTGGAGTGCTGGAGGGGCAGAGTCCCATAGTTCCAGAGTCCCCCACCCCACTTCAACCGTTGCAGTGTGTCTGATATGCTTCTCTGTAGGGATTGCACAGGGGATTGATGGACAAGATGCATCCTGCAAAGCACACACACATGTACATGTAGGTTTGCAAAGCTCAACTTCAGAACCAGTTAGCTGGGGAAATTGATGAGTCCCACTGGAGTCTGTCTAGATCACCTGCTATGAGAGGGGAGGTGTGGTTTTAGGTCTTTAGCTCCAAAGTCCTCTGGACCCCCTCTTTGTCCAGTCTTCTACTTCCAGATCTCCTTTGGTTTGGGAAGCGCTCCTGGCTCCCGGTCCTCCTTCAGTGCACATGCAGGGCATCCTAGCCCATCCTCAGTCCTAGTGGGAGAAGCAAGTGTAGAGAAAGAGTGGGACCTGGGCTCTACTGTGCAACACAGAGCCTTCAGTTCTCCAGGCTTCTGTTTTATTATCAGTGAAAGAGCACTGAGAGTGTTGGGAGGATGAGATGGTTGGGATTGTATATGAGACTTGGGAAGCAGCAGCATCCAGGAGATAGTAGATGCTCAATGAAAGCCGGCTTCCCTGGTGGCTCAGTTGGTAAAGAACCCACCTGCCAATGCAAGAGATGTGGGTTCAATCTCTGGATCAGGAAGATCTCCAAAGATGGATGAGAATAAATAAATGAAAGACCAATAGAAGTGGCCCACCCCCACCCCCTCCCTCCTCACCCTCCCCCACAAAAATAAATAAATAAAGTATAGGGTTGCCCAAAAAAATTTGTAAAAAAAAAAAAGAAAAAGAAAAATTCTCTCTTCCTCACCCACAGCAGCTGTTTCATTACGTTTTGCATTTCTCTCCGTCTCGAGGTTAGCTCTTGTCCTGGGCAAGAACTTTCATAATTTCTTTAATGTACCTATCTCTATTGACATTATGATGAATGATAACAGACTCCTGCTGAGGAATGAAGCGGTTTTATGAGGACCAGACCGACCTATTGAGGAGAGAGCAAGGATTAACTAACCAATCATAAATGAATATTTACCTGATAGATTAGGACTGAGGCTTTAAAGCAGTCTTGCTCTATTAAGTAAATGATCTATGCTCTTCAAATGTTTATAAATATGTATTTCACCAAAAGACGCAAGTGCTGGCAATAATTAATATGCATTTCATAGAAAACTGAGCCCTCCTCTCAATTTTTCTGAAGAAAATGAGCTTAAAAGAACGCTGCAGCAAATCAGTAGCTGGTCTTCTGAGTAGCTCTGGGATGTGCCTCTGTTATATCAGTACATTTTGTCTCACCTGTACTTCCTCCTGGGTCCTTTCTCTCCACAGGTTATGGCAGCACCTTCTCAGAGACAGTGTTAGAACCCTGTAGCCTCTTTGGATCCTCACACTTGACGTGAACGTGATCCCAAAGTCTTACCCAGCTCCCACCCGCCATTTCAATATTTTATTGCTGCCAACATGAGGCTTCTATGTTAAAAACCTACATGCACTATTGTTCTTCTCAAAAATCTTCCACAGGAATCATTATGTTGTATACTTGAAACTAATACATGTTACATGTCAGTTATATGTCAGTAAAAAACAAAAACAAACAAACAAGAACACTCCGCAGCTCTGGGTTGTTTTAGTAGCATTTCCCCAATGGGTGTGCTTCAGAATACTGATTCCATGAGCAATTGCTTCAGACCTTAAAAAAAAAATAAGGTAATGACTAAAACATTTGGGAAAGATTGTATCTTTCATTGTCTCTTCCCTCTTAGAAGTTCCAGTGTGTATATAATTTTTTTTTGTGTGTCTGTATGCATGTTATCTTTGTCTGGTTTTGGCATCAGGATGATGGTGGCCTCATAGAATGAGTTCAAAAGCGTTCCTTCCGCTGCAATTTTTAGAATAGTTTCAGAAGGATAGGTGTCAGCTCTTTTCTAAATGTTTGATGGAGTTCACTCATGAAGCCTTCTGGTCCTGGGCTTTTGGGAGATTTTTAAAGCAGATTCAATTTCAGTTCTTGTAAGTGGTCTGTTCATACTGTCTATTTCTTGGAAATTTCACTCCTGCTCTGCAGGCTCTGAGAAGTCCAGTAGTGTTTAACACAGTGCTTTCCAAACTTAGTTTTGTGATGTCTATTATCATATTCTGGAACTCTTGTTACACGGAGCATGCCTTGATGAGTCTTGGCTCACAAGATAAAGCCACAATCGCTCAGCCTGGTCAAGGACACCCTTTACAACTCACCTCCAGGCTGCCTTTCCAAGTTCCTCTCCTCATTACAGGCCACTCTTTATTTTCAGAGTGTGCATGATTTTTTCTTTCCATGGAAATTCCTCCCTACTTCTTTTCCTTCTCTGTCTTGCAAACTCTTACTGAAGTTTCAAAAACCAACTCAAGCATCACTTACACTCAACCACCAATTTTACCTCCCATACCTTTTTTTTTTTTTTTATAAAGGGACTGACATCCTGTTCACTGTTTATTTATTTATTTTTAATTTCGGCCTCTTTTATCGGTTTATTTATTTACTTATTTTCATCCATCTTAATTCTTTGACCTGTGTCAGCCTCCCATCACAGTGGCTTCTCTTGTTGCAGAGCACTGGCTCTGGGTGCATGTGCTCCAGAGCCCTGGCCCACAACTGGACACACCGATCCAGCTGCTCCACAGCATGTGGGATCCCCCTGGGCCAGGGATCAAGCCAGTGCCCCTTGCACTGCAAGGCAGACTCTTCACCCACTGGACCACCAGGGGAGCCTCCCCATACCTTCTTAATCAGATTAGCATTCTAATTCACCTCTGCTATTTTCATTTGAGCTCTTCTGATACGAGCGTTGGGCTTCCCAGGTCACTCAATGATAAAGAATTAGCCTTCCAATGAAGGAGACACAGGTTTGATCCTTTGGTCAGGAAGATTCCCCGGAGAAGGGAATTACAACCTGTTCCAGTCTATATTCTTGCCTGGAAACCCCCATGGGCAGATGAACCTGGTGGGCTACAGTCCATGGGGTTGGAGTAAAGATTGGACAGGACTTAGCAACTGAGCACACACGTATGAGAGTTACTTGTTTATTTGCTGGTTTCACCAGGAAAACTGGTGGACAGAAGCTTCGTCTTGATTCTTCCTAGTGGCTCAGTGGTAAAGAATCTGTCTGGAATGCAAAAGACACCAGAGATGCCTGGGTTGGGAAGACCCACTGGAGAACAGAATGACAACCCTTGCCTGGATTCTTGCCTAGAGAATTCCATGGACAGAGGAGCCTGGTGGGTTACTGTCTTTGGGATCGCAAAGACTTGGATACAACAGAAACCACTGACCACTTGAGCACTTCTGCTACCTGTGTAGCCTAGACAGTTCCTGGCATTTAATTCATATGCAATGAGCATGTTTTTGCTGAAGGGACTTAGAGATCAAATTGCAAAGAATAGGTTCTTGTTCTTTTTTATATTTTGAGTCTTTTTTGCATGACCATGTGAATTATTTAAGCAACAGGACCTTAGAGAAAAAAGGGATGCCTGGTTTTGTCCAGGCTCATCACTGCAAAAAGTGCTCCCAAGAAATGGAGAGCTCAGCCTTCCCCTGTTGCACACCTCTGCCCAACCATTGACAAATGAAGCTAGTTGATTCATGGGTCGAGAAGCATCAATTTCATACACTTGTTTGAAAGAGCCATTGGATATTATTTTATCAGTGATATTAACATTATGCTCCTGTTGTAGATTTTCTGATTTCTTATGTCTGAGAAAGTGCTTTTAGCCTTGACTCAATGGCAGCGATATTGGAACGAATGCACTTCCAACAGTGTCTGGACCCCATGAATGTAAGATGCTGTATCTCCGGAGACCATCCAGACAAGCCATGCTTTAAATAAATAAAACGAATGCTCTCATCATCCAGGATGCCTACGAGCCAAGCCTGTTCAGAGTTTTAATGTGGATACAAAGCATGATTATGGATACAGGCAAGAGGGAGGGTGATATAATAGAGACAGGAGGCCATCGCTCTGTATCAAAGTAATAGAGCTTCTTAATGGGAGCTTGGACAGGGTGATGACTTAACTCTATAATCCCATCAGCTTTATTGTCCAAATGCCATTTGTACATTTATGGAGGAGCCTCTTTAACTGGGGGGAAATGCTAGTTGTAATATTTAAAAAATATGGACTAGAGAGGCACCATGTCCAATTCTCTCTCTCTTTTGTGTGAACATGTATGTTTGGGTGTGATGTGTGTCTGTGTGTGTCAATGTGTGTTGCTGTGTCCCTTGAGTCTGGGAATGTGTGATCTTCAGCCATTGGCAGGGATGAATTGCACCAGAGGGGCTGATGACACAGACCTCTCCTTATCCTGAACTAAGAGTGGGATTATATTCAGTTTGTCCTCTTTGGTTAAAAGACTTTCTTTTCATCAGCTATTTATATTTTCTGGAAAAGTTCCCAGGTGGCTAAATGGGAGAACAAGTGAGATTCACCCTTGAGCACTTCTGCTACCTGTGTAGCCTAGACAGTTCCTGGCATTTAATTCATATGCAATGAGCATGTTTTTGCTGAAGGGACTTAGAGATCAAATTGCAAAGAATAGGTTCTTGTTCTTTTTTATATTTTGAGTCTTTTTTGCATGACCATGTGAATTATTTAAGCAACAGGACCTTAGAGAAAAAAGGGATGCCTGGTTTTGTCCAGGCTCATCACTGCAAAAAGTGCTCCCAAGAAATGGAGAGCTCAGCCTTCCCTGTTGCACACCTCTGCCCAACCATTGACAAATGAAGCTAGTTGATTCATGGGTCGAGAAGCATCAATTTCATACACTTGTTTGAAAGAGCCATTGGATATTATTTTATCAGTGATATTAACATTATGCTCCTGTTGTAGATTTTCTGATTTCTTATGTCTGAGAAAGTGCTTTTAGCCTTGACTCAATGGCAGCGATATTGGAACGAATGCACTTCCAACAGTGTCTGGACCCCATGAATGTAAGATGCTGTATCTCCGGAGACCATCCAGACAAGCCATGCTTTAAATAAATAAAACGAATGCTCTCATCATCCAGGATGCCTACGAGCCAAGCCTGTTCAGAGTTTTAATGTGGATACAAAGCATGATTATGGATACAGGCAAGAGGGAGGGTGATATAATAGAGACAGGAGGCCATCGCTCTGTATCAAAGTAATAGAGCTTCTTAATGGGAGCTTGGACAGGGTGATGACTTAACTCTATAATCCCATCAGCTTTATTGTCCAAATGCCATTTGTACATTTATGGAGGAGCCTCTTTAACTGGGGGGAAATGCTAGTTGTAATTTTTAAAAAAATATGGACTAGAGAGGCACCATGTCCAATTCTCTCTCTCTTTTGTGTGAACATGTATGTTTGGGTGTGATGTGTGTCTGTGTGTGTCAATGTGTGTTGCTGTGTCCCTTGAGTCTGGGAATGTGTGATCTTCAGCCATTGGCAGGGATGAATTGCACCAGAGGGGCTGATGACACAGACCTCTCCTTATCCTGAACTAAGAGTGGGATTATATTCAGTTTGTCCTCTTTGGTTAAAAGACTTTCTTTTCATCAGCTATTTATATTTTCTGGAAAAGTTCCCAGGTGGCTAAATGGGAGAACAAGTGAAGATTGGCTAGAGATGGGGCAAATATGCATGGAGAGGCAACACTGGCATCTGCCTTGGGCTGTTTAGGACTCAAAGTGGACCGTCTACTCTTTGTGTCAGTTTCCCTTTGGATCCACCTTCTTTTGCAATTGATTTTTACTGGAAAGCAGCCATGCCCCTGGGCTTACATCTGGTCCCGCTGCTTTCATGGCACAATGGAAGCACTGAGGAGTTGCGACAGTGCTGGTGGACCTCAAAAGCCCAAGACATTTACTCCCTATCTCAGTACGGAGAAAGCTTGTGGACCCCTGGTCTAATCATGAACCTGAGTAGGGCACAATCTCCAAGGTGTGTTTGCTGGCTCGTGGCTGGTACTGGAGACCCACCTGGTCCTTCTGCAGCTGTTTGAGCAGCTCCTGTGTTGGGTGACGGCACCTAGAAGGAGAACAGAGAAATTTTTGGTGTTTCCTTCCAGAGCTTTGTCTTCTCATGTCTCCCAAGGTCTCGGAGTTCCAGAAGATTCCTTACAGTGGACCTTAACAGCTTCTTTTCATGTAGCTATTTTATCCAGTGGGGAGTGCCATTTATTTATTTTTAAATTTAGTTTTTTCATACCCAATCCAACACCATGAAAAGGAACCTCTCTCTCCTGCAAAGTCTGGTTTTGAGTGAATCCGAACACCTCCAAGAAACAACCCTACACAGTTTGTGTGTTAGCCGGTGTGGCTTTGGCTTCTTCTCTACTGGAGCATCTTTTCATATGTCTGTTGGCCATCTCTGTGTCTTCTTTAGACAAATGTCTGTTTAGGTCTTTTGCTCATTTTTCATTTTTTTTTTCCAATTCTCTCTCTCTTTTGTGTGAACATGTATGTTTGGGTGTGATGTGTGTCTGTGTGTGTCAATGTGTGTTGCTGTGTCCCTTGAGTCTGGGAATGTGTGATCTTCAGCCATTGGCAGGGATGAATTGCACCAGAGGGGCTGATGACACAGACCTCCTTATCCTGAACTAAGAGTGGGATTATATTCAGTTTGTCCTCTTTGGTTAAAAGACTTTCTTTTCATCAGCTATTTATATTTTCTGGAAAAGTTCCCAGGTGGCTAAATGGGAGAACAAGTGAAGATTGGCTAGAGATGGGGCAAATATGCATGGAGAGGCAACACTGGCATCTGCCTTGGGCTGTTTAGGACTCAAAGTGGACCGTCTACTCTTTGTGTCAGTTTCCCTTTGGATCCACCTTCTTTTGCAATTGATTTTTACTGGAAAGCAGCCATGCCCTGGGCTTACATCTGGTCCCGCTGCTTTCATGGCACAATGGAAGCACTGAGGAGTTGCGACAGTGCTGGTGGACCTCAAAAGCCCAAGACATTTACTCCCTATCTCAGTACGGAGAAAGCTTGTGGACCCCTGGTCTAATCATGAACCTGAGTAGGGCACAATCTCCAAGGTGTGTTTGCTGGCTCGTGGCTGGTACTGGAGACCCACCTGGTCCTTCTGCAGCTGTTTGAGCAGCTCCTGTGTTGGGTGACGGCACCTAGAAGGAGAACAGAGAAATTTTTGGTGTTTCCTTCCAGAGCTTTGTCTTCTCATGTCTCCCAAGGTCTCGGAGTTCCAGAAGATTCCTTACAGTGGACCTTAACAGCTTCTTTTCATGTAGCTATTTTATCCAGTGGGGAGTGCCATTTATTTATTTTTAAATTTAGTTTTTTCATACCCAATCCAACACCATGAAAAGGAACCTCTCTCTCCTGCAAAGTCTGGTTTTGAGTGAATCCGAACACCTCCAAGAAACAACCCTACACAGTTTGTGTGTTAGCCGGTGTGGCTTTGGCTTCTTCTCTACTGGAGCATCTTTTCATATGTCTGTTGGCCATCTCTGTGTCTTCTTTAGACAAATGTCTGTTTAGGTCTTTTGCTCATTATTTTTTTTTTTCTTGATTGGGTTGTTTGTTTTTCTGATAATAAGATACATGAGATGCCCACTGGTGGGGTGGAAAGAGCATAGCAATAGGGTCAGAAGACCTGGGCTTGAAGGGTCAGTCAGCTACTCAACCATTATTTAGTGAGCCTACTTGACCATGGAGAAGGAAATGGCAACCCACTCCAGTATTCTTGCCTGGAGAATCCCATGGACAGAGGAGCCTGGTGGGCTATAGTCTATGGGGTCACAGAGTCAGACACGACTGAGTGACTAACACACACACCCTTGATTTCAACGACACCAACAGTTTCACAAGGAGTCTTCACTCTATTTCTACTTAACGTTTTAAACATTCAACTTTATTATTTTGCACACAAAAATAAAAAATTTCTTTTTGGTGCATCTGGAGCAAACCCCTCATGTATTAGTCTCCTGTGATTGTCCTCACAGAGTGTCACAAACTGGATAGCTTAGAAAAACAGAAATTACTATTTTACAACTCTGGAAGCTTCAAGTCCAAAATCAAGGTGCCAGCAAGGCCAAGCTCCCTCTAAAGTCTCTTGGGCAAGATCCTTCCTGGCCTCTTCCGGCTTCATGGTTTTCCAGACAGCACCCTTCCAAACCCAGCCTCCACCTCCAATGCCCATCTTCCCACTCTGTCATTCCGTGACTTCTCTTCTGTGGGCGTCTGTCTCCAAATTACCTTCTTTTTAGAAAGCCACCAGTCCTCCTGGAGTAGGGCCAACCCTAGCAACCTCAATCAACTTGATTCCGCCTGCAGACATCCTATTTTTAGTAAGGACGCAGTCACAGGTATGAGAGGTTAAGATTTCAGTATGCCTCTAGGGTGCCACAAGTCAATCCACATCACCACCCATCACAAGTATTCAGTGTATTTTCTTTAGATGAAGTTTTATATTACCTATGTACACTATTTAAAATAGGCAAAAAAACTTCCTGTACATCTTTAAATTATTTTTGTATACTTTCAAAATATAAGTTTTTAATTAGGTAGGCTATTTTAAAAACTTGTGGGAAAATATTATGGGTGTTTTTTTGATACCAAAGCCTAGGTCATACGAAACTCTCCAAATAGTAAAGGCAAAAATCCTTTGATATATTTACATAGATTCACTGATGAGAATACCTTCTTTTCTTAGCAATCAACAGTAGTGTGTCTAAGAATATTGCACACATATGTGTAATATGAAGAATATGATACATAGAAAATATAGGAACATGCCCTTTCAAGTAAGGCTTGCATTTTCATTAAGACGCGACTTTCTTTTTCCATTCTAACATTCTGTAATTATTTTTTACCTTACAATTTCCCATTATAATCCTAAAATTCTGTAATTATATTCATCTTACAAGCTGAGAAATAACATATACTCCTATAATTAAGCTAATATAAATAGTTCAACTTGGTCCTCATCCTGGGGAAAATTATATTAGGTTTATAAAACAAAAATACAGAATGAGGGAGACAGGAAAATGGATTTCCCTAAGAATGAGTCATATGTAGAAGTATTATCCTTCACTCTGATTTTTAAGTCATGTTGTTAAAAGAGGAGCTGGCTGTAATCAAATTGTGAAATGGCAGATAAATGAGTGCCATGATCTTTGGAGAAAATGCCTTTAATAAAACTTAATTTTTTAAAAATGTCTTTTTTGGTCTATGTTTAGGGAGAGCCTAAAATCCACGTCAGTGTTTTTTAGAGAGCCAAACCTATATGTGGATTACTTGGTGGTGTGTGTGTGCATGTGTGTTGTGTTACCTAAAATGCATATTATAGGTTCACTGAGACTATTGGAATCAATGATGCTGAGGGATGGGACCCAGGCCTCTGGATCATTAACAAGTCTCCCTGGAGATTCTTACACCCATATGAGAGGTTAAGATTTCAGTATGCCTCTAGGGTGCCACAAGTCAATCCACATCACCACCCATCACAAGTATTCAGTGTATTTTCTTTAGATGAAGTTTTATATTACCTATGTACACTATTTAAAATAGGCAAAAACTTCCTGTACATCTTTAAATTATTTTTGTATACTTTCAAAATATAAGTTTTTAATTAGGTAGGCTATTTTAAAAACTTGTGGGAAAATATTATGGGTGTTTTTTTGATACCAAAGCCTAGGTCATACGAAACTCTCCAAATAGTAAAGGCAAAAATCCTTTGATATATTTACATAGATTCACTGATGAGAATACCTTCTTTTCTTAGCAATCAACAGTAGTGTGTCTAAGAATATTGCACACATATGTGTAATATGAAGAATATGATACATAGAAAATATAGGAACATGCCCTTTCAAGTAAGGCTTGCATTTTCATTAAGACGCGACTTTCTTTTTCCATTCTAACATTCTGTAATTATTTTTTACCTTACAATTTCCCATTATAATCCTAAAATTCTGTAATTATATTCATCTTACAAGCTGAGAAATAACATATACTCCTATAATTAAGCTAATATAAATAGTTCAACTTGGTCCTCATCCTGGGGAAAATTATATTAGGTTTATAAAACAAAAATACAGAATGAGGGAGACAGGAAAATGGATTTCCCTAAGAATGAGTCATATGTAGAAGTATTATCCTTCACTCTGATTTTTAAGTCATGTTGTTAAAAGAGGAGCTGGCTGTAATCAAATTGTGAAATGGCAGATAAATGAGTGCCATGATCTTTGGAGAAAATGCCTTTAATAAAACTTAATTTTTTAAAAATGTCTTTTTTGGTCTATGTTTAGGGAGAGCCTAAAATCCACGTCAGTGTTTTTTAGAGAGCCAAACCTATATGTGGATTACTTGGTGGTGTGTGTGTGCATGTGTGTTGTGTTACCTAAAATGCATATTATAGGTTCACTGAGACTATTGGAATCAATGATGCTGAGGGATGGGACCCAGGCCTCTGGATCATTAACAAGTCTCCCTGGAGATTCTTACACCCATATAAAGTCAACAGTCTCTTACCTGGATCCTTTGCCAGGGTTGTTATTTGCCTGATGACTGGTACCTAAATGAGGGAGGAATATACAAGCTCAGACTCTCCTCAAAACCCTGAGCCCAGTTCCCAGCACCCATCATGTGGCTTACTACAGGGGGCCCAAGGACCCTCTGCTCCTCTTTTGTGTAAAGACATTGGGATTCTTCTTGGACGGTGTGTTTTAGGACTGCAGGCTGTGCTCTCAGAAGTAGATCCTGTTTTCATCTCCTCTGCTCATATTGATATCCCTTCCTCCCTGAGACCCTGGTCAGTCTAAGTCTTCTGTGAGTCTTCTAGGACCCAGCTCTGGGGATCACAGGAACAAATGCAGGGAAGACAAGATGAGACTGAGGCAGCTTGCCTCCTGCCTAGTGCTGCCTACCCAGTAAGATTTGAATTTTAAATAAACAGTAAGTAATATTTCAGTATTACTAGGCCCTGAAAAGACCGTGATGTTGGGAAAAAGAGAAGGCAAAAGGAGAAGGGGATGACAGAGGACGAGATGGTTGGATGGCAGCACAGTCGATGGGCATGAGTTTGAGCCAGCTCCAGGAGATGCTTAAGGACTGGAAAGCCAGGCGTGCTGCAGTCCATGGGGTCACAAAGAGTCGGACACGACTGATAGACTGAACTGACTGAACTGAAATAGTGCATGGGACAAACTTAAATTAAAAGAAATTCAAATTTCATTAAGCAAAAAATTTTTACTACTAGTTTTTACTTGTTGAATCTGGCAACCCTGTATGCTGGCACTTCTCTGGGTGAAGTGAGCCCTCCAGGTCTAAGCCCTGACTGTCACAGCTCTGGGAAAACAAAGTCATGCCAGACTTTTGTTGCAAAAGAATTAGTCAAGGTCAAGCTTGGTTTGAGATTGAGTCCCATTTTCATATTTTTAAAATATCTGGTTTCAAATTGCAGTAGTAATGTACAAGTTGATGGTCATCACTTGATTTCTATGATCTGTAGGCCTTTGTTTTAAATATCCCTACCTTTATTTCCCCCAAATGCCTTACACTTTTTATTTTTTGGTCACAGTGCAAAGCATGTGGGATCTTCCCCAATCAGGGATTGAACTTGTGCCCCCAGCAGTGGAATCACAGTCTCAGCCACTAGACTTCCAGAGAAGTCCGGTCTGTAGGTTTTTGAGTGATTTGCACAGAAACCATTTTTATAGCTTTTCACCCTGTTCCTTTCGTGAGTTTCAAGCTTCACTCACGGAAGGCTACTTCACGATTGGTCATTTCCCCCTCTGGAGGAGATGCAGCCTCTTGAGGGCTGAGGTGGGTCAGTACCACAGCTTGAGTCCCAGCCAGCTTAGCCCCGCCGCAAACACTCTCCTTGTGTTTCACCACAGCCTTCCTTTCTCCAGGTCCACTTCCAGCTGCGCGATGCAAGCGCTGTTCTGAAAAGTACCCCAAGCTCACCACCACTTGCCAAACTCAGAGGGGACAAGCTGAAAGTGATAAACAATCAGAACAGCAAGCAGCATCACCATTTCAGGAAAAAGAGATAGAGGGAGCACCTACAACATTATAATACCAACGATGTTATAAGCAATTTTCCCCTCCTAACTTAAAGACCAGAAACTTTATGACTCTTTGAACTTCAATATTGTGCCAATTAAACTTCAGCTTAGGAATCTGAGCTTCTGGTCCATGTTCCATTAAGAAATGGAGCCTTGCTTCTGTTCCCTCAAGAATCATAGGACTCACTTTTTATTCTTCTTAATCGCTCTTGTTTTTCACAATTAAGGAGGATGAGAAGAATATTAACTGCGGATGCTAACTCATGTGCTCTCGATGGGGTGACGATCACATCTTAAACAATGCTATTTTCTTATAGAAAGTAGGAATGACAGCAAAATCTGAGACTTTTTTTTTTTCTTGTCGCATTTAACTTTTCTACCTCACAGCCCAGATAGCTTTTTTTAATCAAAGCAGGTAATGGAAGAACAGTCTGTACCCTCAAATGCAATCATATTTAATCATATTTAATATCCTTATTTCTCAGCTGATCAAACTTTAAAATTTTGAACACTCTGGTTTGATTTACAACTCTGCAGAAGTCTAACTAATAAAGAAGTGCATTCCTTTGTTGTTGTGAAGACTGGGGAGTGCCCTGGGGAGAGGCCTCGGTTGTGGGTTGGAATTCCAAGTACTGGACAGGGCTCTGGTGGTGAGTTGCCCTGAGGGCCTCTGTGTTTCGCCTGAAGGTTGGAATCTGGTTTTGAGTGATTTGCACAGAAACCATTTTTATAGCTTTTCACCCTGTTCCTTTCGTGAGTTTCAAGCTTCACTCACGGAAGGCTACTTCACGATTGGTCATTTCCTCTGGAGGAGATGCAGCCTCTTGAGGGCTGAGGTGGGTCAGTACCACAGCTTGAGTCCCAGCCAGCTTAGCCCCGCCGCAAACACTCTCCTTGTGTTTCACCACAGCCTTCCTTTCTCCAGGTCCACTTCCAGCTGCGCGATGCAAGCGCTGTTCTGAAAAGTACCCCAAGCTCACCACCACTTGCCAAACTCAGAGGGGACAAGCTGAAAGTGATAAACAATCAGAACAGCAAGCAGCATCACCATTTCAGGAAAAAGAGATAGAGGGAGCACCTACAACATTATAATACCAACGATGTTATAAGCAATTTTCCCCTCCTAACTTAAAGACCAGAAACTTTATGACTCTTTGAACTTCAATATTGTGCCAATTAAACTTCAGCTTAGGAATCTGAGCTTCTGGTCCATGTTCCATTAAGAAATGGAGCCTTGCTTCTGTTCCCTCAAGAATCATAGGACTCACTTTTTATTCTTCTTAATCGCTCTTGTTTTTCACAATTAAGGAGGATGAGAAGAATATTAACTGCGGATGCTAACTCATGTGCTCTCGATGGGGTGACGATCACATCTTAAACAATGCTATTTTCTTATAGAAAGTAGGAATGACAGCAAAATCTGAGACTTTTTTTTTTTCTTGTCGCATTTAACTTTTCTACCTCACAGCCCAGATAGCTTTTTTTAATCAAAGCAGGTAATGGAAGAACAGTCTGTACCCTCAAATGCAATCATATTTAATCATATTTAATATCCTTATTTCTCAGCTGATCAAACTTTAAAATTTTGAACACTCTGGTTTGATTTACAACTCTGCAGAAGTCTAACTAATAAAGAAGTGCATTCCTTTGTTGTTGTGAAGACTGGGGAGTGCCCTGGGGAGAGGCCTCGGTTGTGGGTTGGAATTCCAAGTACTGGACAGGGCTCTGGTGGTGAGTTGCCCCTGAGCCTCTGTTTTCCCATCTGACAAAGGGGTGGGCGAGTGTCTGTGCCCACTTACACCCCTCGATTCTCTGAAATGGTGCATGCGAGAGTGTGACTCTCCTTGCGGAGCGCAGGATGCAGACAGGGTCCCTCTGGATTGCTGCTGCTTTGCACGGTGACACTTCATAAATGCATGTGGAGTGGGGACTGGATTGAGTGTTATGTTCATTGTTCAGTTTCTAAGTCATGTCTGACTCTGTGACCCCATGGACTGGCACACAAGGCTCCTCTGTCCTCCATTCTCTTCTGGAGCCTCCTCAAATTCTGTCTATTCAGTTGGTGATGCTATCTAACCATCTCGTCTTCTGCTGCCCTCTTCTCCCCCTGCCCTCAATCTTTCCCAGTATCAGGGTCTTTTCCAATGAGCTGGCTCTTCGCATCAGGTGGCCAGAGTATTGGGGCTTCAGCTTCAGTATCAGTCCTTCCAATGAATATTCAGGGTCCAAGCATTGAAAATGTTAAGTAGAAATAGTGGTGTGTGTGTATATACACACGTATAGATACACAGTCCCTTCCACCAGCAGCTCACGGGAGGGAGGCAGGCGTGACAGCTCTGTGTGCCGGAAGCTGGGGAGCCCTGGCGGGGGGTCCCAGAATGGATGGGTGTGAGAGCTGGAGAGACCACCAAAGGAGAGGCTGAAGCTAGAGCAGGGCGTCATCAGCTAAACAGGGAAGACATGGCAGTGCCCAGGTGGAGGGACAGGAGCATGGAAACGACAGAGGAAATGGGAGAGCACGCAGCCGGCCCCTATGATGGGGGTGACTTGATGGTGGAACTGAATTTCTAATTTTTAAATATTGTTCTGAAAAAGATTACAACTAGAAATGTCAATATAAAAAAGATGCTTCTCCCCCCAAAAGTAGTGGGCTAGGGAGAGTCCAGAAAGTTTTGCGCTGGCAGCCAGGGGAGCAGGAGTCCTGGCGTTCAGGGTGGTATGGGGAACTGAAGATCCTGGCTGTTTCCCTACCTCCCCTCCCAGGCTGACTCGCCTGGCGCCAGGCTTTCGCTGCCTGCCCCTCCAGCGCCTGCCCCTTCCAGCTCTGAGATGCCTGCATCTCTTTCTGCTGGTTTTCCTTCCTTTTGTGCCTTGGGAGGCCCCAGGCTCTGCAGCTTAGTCTCAGAAAGGCACAGAAGAGACATTTTTCTCCTCACCACCTTTGGTGACATTCGAGTTCATTCTAATTGCTTTAATTACCCCTCCCCCACCCGCCCGCATGATCATTGCTTTCTTTTTTTTTTTTTTTTTAAGATTTATTTATTTATTTACTTTTGCGTGGGGGTCGGGTTGGGGAGGGAGGGGAGTGGGCGGGCCACTTCTATTGGTCTTTCGTTTCTCTATTTTCATTCGTCTTTGTTCTTTGGCTCCTGTGGGCCTCCCATCGCGGTGGTGTCTGTCATCGCAGAGCACCGGCTCTGGGTGCATGCGCTCCAGAGCTCCGGCTCGGTGATTGGACACATGGGTCCAGCCACTCCGCGGCACATGGGATCTTCCCAGGCCAGGGCTCAAACCGGCGCCCCTTGCACTGCAAGGTGGTCCTTACCCACTGGACCACCAGGGGAAGCCCTGATCATTGCTTTCTAATACCACAGTGCCTGGGTTCTAGTTTGTTTCTCTGGTGGGAAGTGCACATTGCCTATATTGTGGGAATATTTTTATTTTTAAAAAACATTTATTTATTTAGTTGTTTTTATTTATTTATTTTCATCCATCTTTATCCTTCAGCATGTGTGGGCCTCCCACTGTAGTGGCCCCTCTTGTTGCAGAGCTCCGGCTCTGGGCACATGTGCTCCAGAGCACTAGCTTATAATTAGACACACTGGCCCAGCCACTCTGCTGCCACATGGGGTCTTCCTGGGCCAGGGATTGAACCTGTGCCCCCTGCACTGCAAAGTGGACTCTTTACCCACTGGACCACCAGGGAAACCCTTGTGGGGATTTTTGATGTGTAGTGGCTGGGTGTCGTGTTCTCACAGCTGATAATTGGTGTCACACCAGAGTATGGGACATTCAGGACACTGTGGGCTCATAGGAACTATACTATCACCTCAGATAAGTGTGCCATGAACCTTTAGTCCAGACACAAGATGGTTTCAAGGGACTTGAGTCCTGGACTTGGTCCAGAATGGGGCTGCCAGATCCAAAGAGCAAGTCAGAAACAAAGAGTTCTAGGTCCTTTGAAAATGATAGATCAAACAATTTTATTTTTAAAGATAGCATTCACATATGTTCATTAGAGAAAACTTTGAGCTTATTTATTTTCATATGTGTATATGTATAATGCACACACACAGAAGGTTTGTATAGAGGGTTTTTCATCTTGATTTTTCCACTCCGTTTTATGGCATGAACATTTTATGAAGCTTTTAAGATGTTTTAGAGAGTATGATTAATTATGTTTATTTATTTGAGTATATTGCATCTCAATGTACTTAGTAAGAAATAGGAATACTATCGTACTTCTCCTCTTTTTTTTTCATTTAAAAAGATGTCTATTTTTTCAATTGAAAGATAGTTGCTTTATTGACTTGTGTTTGTTTCTGCCAAATATCAACGTGAATCAGCCATAGGTAGACCTACGTCCCCTCCCTCTCGAACCTCCTGCCCATCTTCCTCCCTATCCGACCCCTGGTTTGAGTTCCCTGAGAGTGTGATTTTTTAAAAACATGGCTGTAGAGGACTCCATGTTGTCAGTGTACGTGGTTCATGGACCTCCATTTCCCTTGGGTTGGACATTTAGGTGGTTATCTGAGATCACAGATGTGTGTGTATACAGTGAGTGCCCCATTCCCCTGTGTCCCAGCTCTACCTAGAACCGAGCCTCCCTCTTGGGTCCTGGTAGAACTTCCCTTGCTCTGATTCCTCATCACTCTGGAACTGAACTCTGAGTTGGGACCAGGGCTGCCTCCAGCCCATTCAACCCCACTGGGTGAATTAGGAAGAGATGCCCTGCTCACAAAGCCCCTGGTTTCCATCTGTCAGAAGATTATCGTAGAGGATGTTGTCGTTACCTGGAGTAAGAACAATACCCTCTTAGCCATGGTCCCTTTCGTGTGTGTGCACCCTTGAACTATCCTTCGTGATGACCTGGGAAAGCTGGTCCCTACCTTCGGACGCTGGTCTGTTTCCGCTCTCTGTCTCCTGTCTCTCCCTGCCTTGCTCATCTACACCCTGGCCTGGTCAGAGCTCACCTATCCTCTTCTCAATCAATTGCAACAATTTGTTTTTGTCTAACATCTTCACACCCATCTTCTTCTTATTTGCTTGTTTTCTTTTAAAAATTGTTTTAACTCTTCCTCTAGTCAGAAAGCCCAGTGAAATGGATTTTGGAGTCAGAACGACAGCACCTGATCAAACAGAAGCCCATCACTTATTTATGACCTTGGACAACTGAGCTTATTTATTTTCATATGTGTATATGTATAATGCACACACACAGAAGGTTTGTATAGAGGGTTTTTCATCTTGATTTTTCCACTCCGTTTTATGGCATGAACATTTTATGAAGCTTTTAAGATGTTTTAGAGAGTATGATTAATTATGTTTATTTATTTGAGTATATTGCATCTCAATGTACTTAGTAAGAAATAGGAATACTATCGTACTTCTCCTCTTTTTTTTTCATTTAAAAAGATGTCTATTTTTTCAATTGAAAGATAGTTGCTTTATTGACTTGTGTTTGTTTCTGCCAAATATCAACGTGAATCAGCCATAGGTAGACCTACGTCCCCTCCCTCTCGAACCTCCTGCCCATCTTCCTCCCTATCCGACCCCTGGTTTGAGTTCCCTGAGAGTGTGATTTTTTAAAAACATGGCTGTAGAGGACTCCATGTTGTCAGTGTACGTGGTTCATGGACCTCCATTTCCCTTGGGTTGGACATTTAGGTGGTTATCTGAGATCACAGATGTGTGTGTATACAGTGAGTGCCCCATTCCCCTGTGTCCCAGCTCTACCTAGAACCGAGCCTCCCTCTTGGGTCCTGGTAGAACTTCCCTTGCTCTGATTCCTCATCACTCTGGAACTGAACTCTGAGTTGGGACCAGGGCTGCCTCCAGCCCATTCAACCCCACTGGGTGAATTAGGAAGAGATGCCCTGCTCACAAAGCCCCTGGTTTCCATCTGTCAGAAGATTATCGTAGAGGATGTTGTCGTTACCTGGAGTAAGAACAATACCCTCTTAGCCATGGTCCCTTTCGTGTGTGTGCACCCTTGAACTATCCTTCGTGATGACCTGGGAAAGCTGGTCCCTACCTTCGGACGCTGGTCTGTTTCCGCTCTCTGTCTCCTGTCTCTCCCTGCCTTGCTCATCTACACCCTGGCCTGGTCAGAGCTCACCTATCCTCTTCTCAATCAATTGCAACAATTTGTTTTTGTCTAACATCTTCACACCCATCTTCTTCTTATTTGCTTGTTTTCTTTTAAAAATTGTTTTAACTCTTCCTCTAGTCAGAAAGCCCAGTGAAATGGATTTTGGAGTCAGAACGACAGCACCTGATCAAACAGAAGCCCATCACTTATTAGTCTTATGACCTTGGACAACTGACTCCTCTGGGCTAATCCTCTTTTCTCATTGGGGAAATGCAATGAGATTACTCAACATACGAAGCCCTTGTGTGGATTAGAGGAACAAAAACCCAGGCTCACCCATCCATTACTTTCTTTCTTTCCCTGTCCTTGAGGGCAGAGCTTGCTCTTACAGCTTCCTTTGTCCCTAGGGCCAGTCCAGTGCCAGGACATGTCAGGGCCCCCTGAGTTTTGGTTGAATAAGTGAGCGGGGACTGAGGAGGAGAGAGAGGAGGCTCATGCCTTCATTGAGTCATTCTATAAGGGAGTATTTACTGAGCCCCTGCTCTGTGCTAGAGAACAGAGGTGTCAAGGAGAGACACGCTGCCCTTCGCTGCAAAGAACTTACTATGTTGTGTCCATCCGATATTTCAGAACAGGGGAGAATCCATTTTTATCCATTTTCTGGATGCTGTCCCTTCCAGCATCCAGAGGGGGCTTAGCCTTCCCTTCCCATCCCAGGCTCACGGCTCCCCTCTTCTATCTTCACAGCCAGCATCTTTCTCACCCTTTCTCTAATACAACAGTTTTCTGAGTGACTAAAAGCCAGCAAGGCATCTCTGCTCTAAAGGTTCACACAATTACTTCCAGCCATCCTGGAGAATCCAGGATGTTGCTTAACCTTAATCATACCTGAACATTCTTTTGGCCACATGAGATAGCATATTCACAGGTTTCAGAGATGTGTACGTCGATGGGGTTCATTATGCTGGCTTTTGCCCATAGATAATGAGATGTAAGGACAAGTACGAGCAACGTCTGTTTCTTGAACTTAAGCAGAAGCCACATGCCCTTCATCTTTCACCCACCTTCCAAGACCTGAGGCTGAAGGCAAGTGGAGCAGCTGCTTTTGACCAGAGATGGAAACTTTGTGTTGAGCATGTCAGGGATACCCACCCGCTCCAGCCCTCTGTGTGGAGACCCGAGCATTGTCTAACATCTTCACACCCATCTTCTTCTTATTTGCTTGTTTTCTTTTAAAAATTGTTTTAACTCTTCCTCTAGTCAGAAAGCCCAGTGAAATGGATTTTGGAGTCAGAACGACAGCACCTGATCAAACAGAAGCCCATCACTTATTAGTCTTATGACCTTGGACAACTGACTCCTCTGGGCTAATCCTCTTTTCTCATTGGGGAAATGCAATGAGATTACTCAACATACGAAGCCCTTGTGTGGATTAGAGGAACAAAAACCCAGGCTCACCCATCCATTACTTTCTTTCTTTCCCTGTCCTTGAGGGCAGAGCTTGCTCTTACAGCTTCCTTTGTCCCTAGGGCCAGTCCAGTGCCAGGACATGTCAGGGCCCCCTGAGTTTTGGTTGAATAAGTGAGCGGGGACTGAGGAGGAGAGAGAGGAGGCTCATGCCTTCATTGAGTCATTCTATAAGGGAGTATTTACTGAGCCCCTGCTCTGTGCTAGAGAACAGAGGTGTCAAGGAGAGACACGCTGCCCTTCGCTGCAAAGAACTTACTATGTTGTGTCCATCCGATATTTCAGAACAGGGGAGAATCCATTTTTATCCATTTTCTGGATGCTGTCCCTTCCAGCATCCAGAGGGGGCTTAGCCTTCCCTTCCCATCCCAGGCTCACGGCTCCCCTCTTCTATCTTCACAGCCAGCATCTTTCTCACCCTTTCTCTAATACAACAGTTTTCTGAGTGACTAAAAGCCAGCAAGGCATCTCTGCTCTAAAGGTTCACACAATTACTTCCAGCCATCCTGGAGAATCCAGGATGTTGCTTAACCTTAATCATACCTGAACATTCTTTTGGCCACATGAGATAGCATATTCACAGGTTTCAGAGATGTGTACGTCGATGGGGTTCATTATGCTGGCTTTTGCCCATAGATAATGAGATGTAAGGACAAGTACGAGCAACGTCTGTTTCTTGAACTTAAGCAGAAGCCACATGCCCTTCATCTTTCACCCACCTTCCAAGACCTGAGGCTGAAGGCAAGTGGAGCAGCTGCTTTTGACCAGAGATGGAAACTTTGTGTTGAGCATGTCAGGGATACCCACCCGCTCCAGCCCTCTGTGTGGAGACCCAGAGCATCCTTCACTGTTCTTGATGGGCGTCTGAGAGAGACGGAAGCTTATATCTTATTCAGGGCAACCCTTGGGGAACAATATGTCCTGATACTGAGCTTACATTTACTTTCACTAATACAGAGAAGTGATTAATTTTTTTATGAGAATGCATTCTTTTTAAAAAATTATTTTTCTTTGACTGTGCTGGGTCTTCATTGCTGTGGGTTTTCTTCTCTAGCTGTGGGTGAGCAGAGGCTACTCTCTAGGTGTGGTGTTCATGGTGTAGCAAGTATCCAGGAAACAAACTCACACAGAGTGACAGAGTGGTGAGTGGAGGGCAGTTTATTATGCCAGTGGGCCCAAGGCGGAGTCTCCTCTTAGCCAGGACCCTGATTGAATTCTGTGACAACTATTTATGCCCCAGGTGTACGTGCCCAAACCCTCCTTCCCAGACCCCTCAAAGCTTTCCCATTAACATGGTCATGAAGAACATCAGAGTGAATCACAGGTTACATCCCAACATGAAGTCTGTTTTCAATCAGCATAGATTGATTAGGTAAATTTACAATTGATGATCAGCCTTTAAATGACAGTGTGGTTTTCTGGGAGGTTTAGATACAGAGTTAACCTCTGGCTTAGATGACTGGCCTGTTTCCTTATCTTACACAGATCTGGTGGGCTGTTAGTTTTTTATCTCCAGGGCTACAGCTTCTGTTCCTAAGAATACATAGATTTAAACCTAACTCAAAGTTCACCACAGGCACAGGGGAAGTCCTCTTACAAGGTGAAATCTTTTAGGAGAAGGAGGTTGCTATTTTCTTCCTCTACTCAGGCTGCTCAGTGTGGTGGCTTCTCTTGTGAAGTGCCCTTTCCCGAGTTGTGGCGCAACTGTTCCATGACATGTGTAATCTTCCAAAGGTGACGGAATTTTTTAAAAACGAGCAACGCTGTTTCTTGAACTTAAGCAGAAGCCACATGCCCTTCATCTTTCACCCACCTTCCAAGACCTGAGGCTGAAGGCAAGTGGAGCAGCTGCTTTTGACCAGAGATGGAAACTTTGTGTTGAGCATGTCAGGGATACCCACCCGCTCCAGCCCTCTGTGTGGAGACCCAGAGCATCCTTCACTGTTCTTGATGGGCGTCTGAGAGAGACGGAAGCTTATATCTTATTCAGGGCAACCCTTGGGGAACAATATGTCCTGATACTGAGCTTACATTTACTTTCACTAATACAGAGAAGTGATTAATTTTTTTATGAGAATGCATTCTTTTTAAAAAATTATTTTTCTTTGACTGTGCTGGGTCTTCATTGCTGTGGGTTTTCTTCTCTAGCTGTGGGTGAGCAGAGGCTACTCTCTAGGTGTGGTGTTCATGGTGTAGCAAGTATCCAGGAAACAAACTCACACAGAGTGACAGAGTGGTGAGTGGAGGGCAGTTTATTATGCCAGTGGGCCCAAGGCGGAGTCTCCTCTTAGCCAGGACCCTGATTGAATTCTGTGACAACTATTTATGCCCCAGGTGTACGTGCCCAAACCCTCCTTCCCAGACCCCTCAAAGCTTTCCCATTAACATGGTCATGAAGAACATCAGAGTGAATCACAGGTTACATCCCAACATGAAGTCTGTTTTCAATCAGCATAGATTGATTAGGTAAATTTACAATTGATGATCAGCCTTTAAATGACAGTGTGGTTTTCTGGGAGGTTTAGATACAGAGTTAACCTCTGGCTTAGATGACTGGCCTGTTTCCTTATCTTACACAGATCTGGTGGGCTGTTAGTTTTTTATCTCCAGGGCTACAGCTTCTGTTCCTAAGAATACATAGATTTAAACCTAACTCAAAGTTCACCACAGGCACAGGGGAAGTCCTCTTACAAGGTGAAATCTTTTAGGAGAAGGAGGTTGCTATTTTCTTCCTCTACTCAGGCTGCTCAGTGTGGTGGTTTCTCTTGTGAAGTGCGGGCTTTACGCACATGGGCTTCCAGAGTTGTGGCGCAACTGTTCCATGACATGTGTAATCTTCCCAGATAAGGGATCAAACCTGCATCTCCTGCACTGGCAGGTGAACTCTTTACCACGGAGCCACCAGGGAAGCCCCAGAGAAATGATTATTATATTACAGGTGCACCTGAGTTACAAAGAGCCATCCTGGCTTGGCGGAGACTGGTGTAGGGCTTCCCAGGGGAGGATGTTTCCTCAAAGTGTCAGCCAGCCTGGCAGAGATGGAAAGGCAGAGGTGGTGATTGTCCACACGAAGCGGTACTGCCTGCAAAGTTGCTCTCTCTCTCTTTCTCGTACCTTTTGCTTTGCCTTCGTGCCCATTTCCATTATGTCCACAGGCAGGAATGATTTGGCACTGAAATTGGACTTGCCTCGGGCTGGCAGACACAGGTTAATTTCCAGGACTGGATGGAGTAAACTATACATCCAGGGACAGAGTTGGAAGGGGTCCTAAGTCAGGGCCTAGGTTCTAGCTCCAGCATGGGGAGCCAGATCTAAGCCATGGATCTGCAGGACCCTGGGAGTCCCTTGCATGATGGACCTGGTGAGTGATGACCTGACATGGGCTTGCATACCACCAGTGACAGGGAACTTGGTTTCCCCTCCCAACTCTAAGGTTTCCATGAAGTGGGGCAGATAGATGCCGGGAGGCCTCAGCGGCTGAGACCTACGATCAAGATGAGCTCAAGGCAGGATAAGAGAGAGCAATGGACACCTTGGATCAGTGAGGCTGTGACCGGACAAACCCAAGGGACCCTGGGTATCTCAAGTGGGGAGGGGACTTACCACAGGGCCTCAGAAACTTTGGGATGTTTACAAGAGTTGACCTTGCAAAGATCAGGGAAGCCATTGCTGGATCTTAAGAGCTCAGAGTCCCAAAGTTGACAGTTGTGGCTGCCAGAAACCTGAGCTCAATTCAGGAGCTGCCCAGGGTCCAGTCTGTGGTGGACTTGGGACAACTGCCTGCAGAAGTCAGGGCATCCAGTGTTCTGGAAGGGGCAGTGGAGGTTCCTGCTTGTCTCCAGCTTTCTAGATCTCCCCCACGTGCCTCTCACTGCAGATACCTACCGGGCATCCTGCAGCTGAAGAAGGCAGCTTCTGGGCTTCCAGTCTCTGTTGTCAGGTTGGCGGCAGAGAAAGGGACGGGGCAGAGAAGCGGGAGGCGTGGGAGGAAGGGAAGGCAAGAAGCTGTCCAGCACAGGTGGTCTGCTTCAGCCATCTGCCCCCATCATTTCTAGCATTTTCATATGAGGAGCAGTCAACCAAGCACACGCTGGCTTAGAAACAACTCCATGGATGAGTTTTTGTAAGCTGCACAAGCTAAAGATGAGGTTACCCCCAGTATTGAGTCATTCCTTATTTTCTCCATGAAAAGATTACCCTCGAAGTGTTTGGACTACTTGGAAAATCAATTTGGGATAAAAAATTTATTTATCTACTAACCTATACTTTGGGGCTTTCCTGGTAGCTCAGCTGGTAAAGAATCTGCCAGCAATACAGGAGACTTCGGTTCGATTCCTAGATTGGAAAGTTCCCCTGGAGAAGGGCATAGCAGCCCACTCTAGTATCCTTGCCTGGAGAATCCCATAGATGGAGGAGCCTGGCAGGCCACAATCCTTGGGATTGCAAAGAACATGACTTAGCAACTAAACAACAACAAGTCTATAGTTAAGATCACATACAATATATAACAGTGATTTTAAAAAATTCCCTTTTGCTGTTTCACATTTCATGGAAGTTTGTGTATTATTAATGTGTGATCATTACTTGCTACTTAGGCTTACATGTGTTACTTTGATACCAGCAGGCATGATCATCTCACTTGTTTGAGACACAGCACCCTTGAGATCTGTGTTTCCCTGGAAAATTGTATTTCAAACCACAGGGGTTCATTCACCTAATGTTACAACCCTTCACACATATCATCCTGGAAATGTACATGTGTGATCTGGGTGACTCTTGATGTGGTCTTTAAAGGGCTTCTTTAGAAAGACACACAGCACTCAAGGTCATGAGTGCACCTAGCCCACAGAAGGCTGACCGACTCCCTGGGCATGTCTTTGTGTCCTTTACAGGAGACCTCTCTCCGTCGCCCAAGCTAGCCTTGACCGAGGCCGTTTCAGGCTCTGCATCAGACATCACCTTATCTTGTTTTCAGACTTACAAAGAAAGCAACAGAGGGAACATACAACTTTTCTGTGTGCGTGTGTGTATGTTTATATTTGTATAATGCTTGTAGAAAGTTCTTTAATGGGCTTCATTCATTCATTCATGTTTATTCATTGACTCATTCACATCCGCTCTATCCTGAAACCATTGCGTGGGTTCCTACTGCCCTTGGGATGAGAGCCAAGCTTGTCTTCTAGGCTCTGCACCACCTGAAACCTGTCTGGGCTCCTCCTCTCCCTTCTCATTCTGTCCCCAGGGTCCCCCTGCTCTGGTCCTCAGACTGCCCTGTCTTCTAGGACCCTGGCGCCTGCTCTTCCTCTGCCAGGCATGCTGGTCCCCCACTTTTGGCCCAGCGGATCCCCTTCTTCCTCCAGGCCTATGTTCAGCCACACTGAGTCTGTCCACTTTCCTACAAAAGAAGCTCCGCCTGGCCATACTTTCAGTGGGGTCTTCCTATATGGTTTTCTTCCTGGGCCTTAGCACTATCTGGCAGAGTCTGGTGAAGTGGTCTGCTGACTTGACTGTGGTCTGGGTCCTCCCCGTGGCATCAGCTCTGAGGTGGTGGGAACTCAGAGAGGGGAAACACCCTCCCTGGGCCTCTTGGATGACCAGAGCCGGCTGGGTTTGTGACGCCAGCTCCAGCAGAGCCTGGTGCCCACCTTTATGTGTACAGCGTCATCGTGCAAGGCTCAAGGATTACTGGCCTGAGATCCCAACAGAGGGAAAGGAGCTCAGAGAGGTCAAGGAACATATTCAAGACCACACAACAGATAAGTCAGGAAATGTGGAGTGAGCCTGGGCATATTCACAGCTGCACTTGGGCATGTGTGAACCCATCCGCTCTCTGCCCTCCCCACTGACCTGCCTGTACTGACACACTTTCCAACTTAAAAAATGACATTAGGCAAATTTGAGTTTTAAGAGTCTAATCTTTTCCCATCTCCCCAAAGCCATCAGCCTGGGAAACTCTTACCCAGGCCTTGTATAACTTGATGGAAATAGGTGATGTGACAGCCTGGTTTCCTTGTTGAAACAAGAAAGTGACTTCCTTTGTGTGGAGTCGTGGGTGTCATGATTGGGCTAGAGAATCCATTTCAGCTGGAGAAGGGTGGGTGCTGATGAAGTTACAATCCTGCTGCACCTTTTAAGATGAAATATTTAAACAAGCAGAACCGTGTGTGCTAATGTATTAAGCTCTCCTGAGATGTAAATCGTATGATTCCTAAGCGCCCTTTGACAAAGTCAATTATGTTACACGAGCCTAATAGAGACGAAGGTCCCTCATCCTTTGAATTGCCCATTCCTCTCTAGTACTTTTGCCAAAACAAAGAGCTCTCTACAGAAGCAGGATCTCATTTAAAACCCTTCAACGTAGTTCTATAAATTGGATAGGATTTTTAAAAAAATCCGAAGAAAACTGCATGCCTTATTGACAATGTTGGTGAGGAAGAGCACTTTGGCAGGTGCATAGCAGAAAACGTCTTCTGTATTCCTGAAATCACCTCTATTAGATTATGTAGATAGGATCTATGAAAATACTCCCAAACTTAATCTGTGGAAACTTGGGAGAGTGTATAAGCAAATGCTTAGATTTGCATTAGAGTCTTGACTTTGAAATCCATTACTGTGAGTTCCTACCTGACTTTGAGGGGCAATCTTTAGCGCAGGAGGGAGGCAGGAGGGGCCACGTTTGTGCTTAGAGGCTGGTTGGCCCCCTGGCTGGTTTTTTAAGGCCATTTAAATCTCTTTTGAAGGTCAATCCCATCTTTTTCATTAGGGAATTAGTACCAGCCAAGCAGGGCAAGCCTGTGTCAAAACTGAGCTTCAGCCGGATGGCTTTCTGAGATCATTTTTAGAATATTTGTTTTATTATTTTGTTCCATTTCACTTATTTTAAAAACTTGACATTTGTTATATTTGGTTTTTTTTTTTTTTATCACTCTCTCTTTCAGAACCATTCCTTGTATTCTCTGACAGATATGTATTTTAAAAAGTCAAGTGTAGAGCAAAAGGTAATAATAAATATACTATTATTAATAAATATAATTTTAAGTAAATAATAATTTAAAAAAATATTTTAAAAATGTTTGATAGCTTTCTATCTTAGTGATACAAGGCTTTCTATCTCCCTCTCTATTCATAAGGTGGTGGTGCTTAAATTTGTCCCGTTCATGTTTTACTTTGTTTTATTCAATTATAGGACTTCCCAGGTGGTGCAGTGGTAAAGAATCTAAATGCCTGCCAGTTCAGGAGATGCAAAAGATTTCAGTTCCATTCCTGGGTAGGGAAGATCCCCTGGCGACGGGAATGGCAATCCACTCCAGTATTCTTGCCTGAAGAATTCCTTGGAGAGAGGAACCTGGCGGGCTACAGTCCATGGTATCACAAAGAATCAGACACGACTGAGCAACTAACATGTATACATGCATACACACACACACACACACACACACATACTGATAAAATCAAGACTCCAGACAATCCTTTTGAATTGTTCCAACCTTAGAGACATAAATGAGGGAAATCCTGGACAATATTAGCTGTGTCTGACAAGTGAGATCATGGGCTGTGTGTTGAGTTGTGGTCCTTTGTAAAAATGTTCCAGTGACCCTCCTTCTGTGTCTGTGCTTTCCTCTAGTAAAGCAGTTCCTGGTGAAGCGAAAGCAATGCTTGCCTGGAACACAAAAGGCAATTGATTGGATTAATAATTTTTAGCTAGTGAATAAATGAATAAATCCATAAACCAAATCTAGTTTAATGAGCCTAGGAGAATTTCATCATGGCAGCATGGCAGTTAAACGGTCCCGTCCTGAACTTAAGATCTAATTACCTTAGTGTCCTAGGAAACTGAAGGAGCTTCCTTAAGTTGGGTTCAGTTTTTGTAGGTGTGTGTGTTCAGTCATGTCTGACTCTTTGCAACGGCATGGACTGTAGCCCACTAGGTTCCTCTGTCCATGGGATTCTCTGGGCAAGAATACTGGAGGTTCAGTCTTCAAGCATGTTCATAAATGGGGCCAGCACCTCTTCACAGGTGATGTGAGGAATAAAGAAGGTTATTGATGCTGGCAATGTACTTTACTGGGGTCTGCACTTAATGGGTTCCCAATAAATGTCCCCTTTCATTCCTACACTGTTGTGAAAGGCATTGAAAGTATTAGTTGTTCTGTCATTTCTGACTCTTTGTGACCCCATGGACTATAGCCCACCAGGCTCCTTCTAAGTGGTTAAAGGGGTTTAAATTTGTCCCGTTCATGTTTTACTTTGTTTTATTCAATTATAGGACTTCCCAGGTGGTGCAGTGGTAAAGAATCTAAATGCCTGCCAGTTCAGGAGATGCAAAAGATTTCAGTTCCATTCCTGGGTAGGGAAGATCCCCTGGCGACGGGAATGGCAATCCACTCCAGTATTCTTGCCTGAAGAATTCCTTGGAGAGAGGAACCTGGCGGGCTACAGTCCATGGTATCACAAAGAATCAGACACGACTGAGCAACTAACATGTATACATGCATACACACACACACACACACACACACATACTGATAAAATCAAGACTCCAGACAATCCTTTTGAATTGTTCCAACCTTAGAGACATAAATGAGGGAAATCCTGGACAATATTAGCTGTGTCTGACAAGTGAGATCATGGGCTGTGTGTTGAGTTGTGGTCCTTTGTAAAAATGTTCCAGTGACCCTCCTTCTGTGTCTGTGCTTTCCTCTAGTAAAGCAGTTCCTGGTGAAGGAAAGCAATGCTTGCCTGGAACACAAAAGGCAATTGATTGGATTAATAATTTTTAGCTAGTGAATAAATGAATAAATCCATAAACCAAATCTAGTTTAATGAGCCTAGGAGAATTTCATCATGGCAGCATGGCAGTTAAACGGTCCCGTCCTGAACTTAAGATCTAATTACCTTAGTGTCCTAGGAAACTGAAGGAGCTTCCTTAAGTTGGGTTCAGTTTTTGTAGGTGTGTGTGTTCAGTCATGTCTGACTCTTTGCAACGGCATGGACTGTAGCCCACTAGGTTCCTCTGTCCATGGGATTCTCTGGGCAAGAATACTGGAGGTTCAGTCTTCAAGCATGTTCATAAATGGGGCCAGCACCTCTTCACAGGTGATGTGAGGAATAAAGAAGGTTATTGATGCTGGCAATGTACTTTACTGGGGTCTGCACTTAATGGGTTCCCAATAAATGTCCCCTTTCATTCCTACACTGTTGTGAAAGGCATTGAAAGTATTAGTTGTTCTGTCATTTCTGACTCTTTGTGACCCCATGGACTATAGCCCACCAGGCTCCTCTGCCCATAGAATTCTCCAGGCAAGAATACTGGAGTGGGTAGCCATTCCCTTTTCCATGGGATCTTTCCAACCTGGGGATTCAACCAGGGTCTCCTGCATTACAGGCAGATTCTTTGCCATCTGTCACCAGGGAAGACTGCAAAAGACATTGCCCCGCTTAAAAATAAGTGTAAATATTGAACTGAGCAAAATAATTTCTTCATGATCATCTTGATTAGTTGCTTGGATCTCACACTTCCACATTTACAATTTCTTTGGAGGTGTATTCTATATTTCTTTTTAATACATTAAGTGTGATTGTTAAAAGTGAGAGTGCCTACATGGTTTCTTCCAACATTAAAAAATTCCATGACATACACATTGGTTTTCATTTGGTCTGTTTCTGAGCTTTCAATACTGCGTGAGTGTGTGTGATGTGTTTCCCTGCAGGTCCAATAATTTCTTTTATGTCTAACCTGGGTCAGTTTGTAAGGCAGGAAAACAGTATTTATAATCCTATTAATGAAATAGTTGAATGCTTTATGTGTTTCCACAGTGCACAGAGCTCTTGCTGCATACGTTACATATTTTATCATTAATTTCTAGTGACTCATCAACACCGAGGGCTCTCAGACACCTTCCAGCTGAGTGCCCAAAGTGCTTGCTGTGGTGAATGCCACCAGATCCCGACCTTCCCAGCAGACTGCCCGAGCCCATCATGAAAATCCCAGGCCCCTGGGATGCTCCAGTCATGGATGGGCTTAAGACAACACAGATCAATGGTTTCTGGCCAATATGATGAGAGGGACACCTAGTTCTTTGGGGAAATAAATATCCTCACTCTGCAGAAACCCAAGGGGAGCTAGTTTCTCTTTGTCCTCTAAATGTGAATGAGAAAACTCCAAGGGTGTTGACAGTTAATTCTGCCTTTACGGATATTAAAATAGGAAGATGCAGACAATGAAATGTGGAAAGAGGGCTGGACCCAGTGACCAAGAACGTTCTTTGTTGGTTAAGCCAGGCACAGGCTCATTTTGGTTCTTTGCAGTCCAGAGTACTCTCCCTGATTCACGTGGCTTTGGCTAATCACCCGGGAAAATGGCTCATTGTATTTCTATCATGGGCAAGCACACGTACTAACTGCTGGGACAGTGCAAGGCTCAGTGTGGACCTGAGACATCTGGACAGCTCTTCCTACTTGACATTCCCTTTGTAGCCTTTATTATCGAGGGAAAGATAGATGGAGTGATTCCCTCAAAAATGGTCTGCACAAGGATGTTTGAGCTCCTTGTCAAGTTGACTGAATATTTCCTGTGCCCTGGGTAACAGTTTCTATCTTACTCATGAAGATTAAACATGATTGGCTGTCCCATCCCATGAGAGTTTTATTCTGAGTCTTCTGATGGTCATTGAACTAAACTGAAGTCTGAGGGAATTAAGAAAACCACACACAATGTCCAAATCCGACTGAGTTGTTTGAGAACATAATGTGAAAATGTCAATGGTGTTTAGGGACTCTGGTTCTGAGTAAGTGTAAATATGAAAAATATATTTTTTGAAGTGGGGAGAGGAAGAGAGAGAAGGAAAGAGAGAGAGGAAAGAAGATGGAAGAGGAAGGAGGGGAAGAGGAAGAGAGGAAGGAGAAGAAAAGGAAGAGGAAGAAGAAAGGGAAGGGTTGGGGAGGGGAGGGGGGAGAAGGAAGGGCAGGGTGAGGAGGGAGAGGACAGATACCCAAGGGCATCCACGGAAAAGCAAGTCTCCAACTTCCAGCTGCAAGTCTCTGAGATTCAGATCTGCTTTAATGTCTCAATGACTGTCTTCCCACTTAATGAATTGGGAAGCTCTTTATGGAGAGGCACCCTTTCTGAAAGCAGCAGAAGGTCACTGTTATATTAAGTCCTCAAGTCTACCTTTTAAAGATTTCTAATATAACACAGGTCAGAAGCAGACCTTTACCAGATGACTTTTGCTCTGAGGGAGTCGCAGGGCACAGAGTCACGGCCGAAGGTGGTGGGCCTGACATTCTCCCTTGCGTTCTTTACGGATATTAAAATAGGAAGATGCAGACAATGAAATGTGGAAAGAGGGCTGGACCCAGTGACCAAGAACGTTCTTTGTTGGTTAAGCCAGGCACAGGCTCATTTTGGTTCTTTGCAGTCCAGAGTACTCTCCCTGATTCACGTGGCTTTGGCTAATCACCCGGGAAAATGGCTCATTGTATTTCTATCATGGGCAAGCACACGTACTAACTGCTGGGACAGTGCAAGGCTCAGTGTGGACCTGAGACATCTGGACAGCTCTTCCTACTTGACATTCCCTTTGTAGCCTTTATTATCGAGGGAAAGATAGATGGAGTGATTCCCTCAAAAATGGTCTGCACAAGGATGTTTGAGCTCCTTGTCAAGTTGACTGAATATTTCCTGTGCCCTGGGTAACAGTTTCTATCTTACTCATGAAGATTAAACATGATTGGCTGTCCCATCCCATGAGAGTTTTATTCTGAGTCTTCTGATGGTCATTGAACTAAACTGAAGTCTGAGGGAATTAAGAAAACCACACACAATGTCCAAATCCGACTGAGTTGTTTGAGAACATAATGTGAAAATGTCAATGGTGTTTAGGGACTCTGGTTCTGAGTAAGTGTAAATATAAAAAATATATTTTTTGAAGTGGGGAGAGGAAGAGAGAGAAGGAAAGAGAGAGAGGAAAGAAGATGGAAGAGGAAGGAGGGGAAGAGGAAGAGAGGAAGGAGAAGAAAAGGAAGAGGAAGAAGAAAGGGAAGGGTTGGGGAGGGGAGGGGGGAGAAGGAAGGGCAGGGTGAGGAGGGAGAGGACAGATACCCAAGGGCATCCACGGAAAAGCAAGTCTCCAACTTCCAGCTGCAAGTCTCTGAGATTCAGATCTGCTTTAATGTCTCAATGACTGTCTTCCCACTTAATGAATTGGGAAGCTCTTTATGGAGAGGCACCCTTTCTGAAAGCAGCAGAAGGTCACTGTTATATTAAGTCCTCAAGTCTACCTTTTAAAGATTTCTAATATAACACAGGTCAGAAGCAGACCTTTACCAGATGACTTTTGCTCTGAGGGAGTCGCAGGGCACAGAGTCACGGCCGAAGGTGGTGGGCCTGACATTCTCCCTTGCGTTCTTCTTAAACACGAGGAGCTAAGCATTTCCCTCCTAGGTGGAGTCCTCTTGGAAATCTGCCTTCTCAAACCCCTGATCATGACATTTGAGGTCCTCCCAATCTGAACTTGACCCATCTTTCCCACTTCATCCCTCACTTCTGCTCTCCCCTCCATCAGGGTGGTCTTGCCCCATCTCAGTGTCTGTCCAACCCAGGTCCAGACCTCAACTGCTGGAAAGGTTCTCCCTGCTTTGAAGAGGCGCCTGGAGCATTCTCCTTTCAAGTGTCTCTCACGGGTCTCTCCAATCCATCGGGATGCTGTTTCTTCACTCGCTTTGGTGTCGGCACCTGGAGAGGTGGTCAGATAGGGTGGACTGCTCCAAGGCCAGCAGTCAGGGTCCCAGAGGGGTTGAAACTCGGGGTGGAGCCTAGCCTGGCCATGTTGGGCTGGCACGGTCCTGGGAAATCACTCATATCCTTTCTCTGGATACCTCTTTGGGGGAAAGGTCCCTGGCTCCCTGAGCCATGGTCCTTGCCCAGACCACGGCACTTCCAGTCTCTGTGCTGAGGACTGCCCTTGGGTCCAGAAGCTCTCCCCAGGCAGACCCTGTGTGACTTTGGAATCCCACAGAAAGAATCACAATCAAACACATAAGCAAGCTGAATAGATCAAGCAATGAGAATGACTCTCATCTTGAACTTGAATCTCTTAAAAACACGTTGAACACGATCCAGCTTATGTTCCCTGTCCTCACCAGTAGCTCTGAGGTCCCTTTGCCTCCCGTGTCTAACTGCATCGCCTCCTACTCCTTCAGAGGCTGTGTTTCGTCGATCCAGTGCTGTGAAAGAGCCCACGCACCACTTCCATCCCAGCCCACAAGGCTTGTTTCTGCCTCCTCTCCACTCTTCTCTCCCTTCAACCCATCAGGAAAGCACATTCCTGTGTCTCATCTGTCCCTCAGCATCTCTGGGGCTTCCTAAGTCTACTTCCTGATTCTAAATCACAAGTCCAAAGCCCATCTTCCAGAAACAGGCACGGTGAGTAGTAAAAGGGAGGGTCCATCAGAAGGGAAGAGCAGCCCCCTCCTCACTGGGCAGCTGGGGCATGTGGGAGCCTTCTTCCACCAGCCCTCTGCCCTCTGCATAGTCTCATGGAGTCAGATATCAGTAGATGCTGTCAGATGCTAAATAGTAGACTACTAACTGATAGCATCTCCTCCACATACGTGCATGTGCACATGCTCAGTCCTCTCCAGCTCTTTTGGGACCCCATGCACTGTAGCCCTCCAGGCTCCTTGGTCCACGGGATTTTTCCCTGCAAGAATACTGGAGTGGGCTGTCATTTCCAGCTCTGGGGCATTTTCCCAGCCCAGGGATTGAATCTGTGTCTCCTGTAGCTCCTGCATTGACAGGTGAATTTTTTTTTTTTTTTGAAATTTTTTTACCACCTGAGAAGCCCTATCTCCTCTACGTGTATGCATGAATTCTAAGTTGCCTCAGTTGTGTCTGATTCTTTGAAACCCTGTGGACTGTAGCCCACAAGGTTCCTCTGTCCATGGAATTCTCCAGGCAAGAATACTGGAGTGGGTTGTCCTGCCCTTCTCCAGGGGATCTTCTTAACCTAGGGATCAAACCAGAGTTTCTTATGTCTCCTCCAATAGCAGGTGGGTTCTTTACCACTAGCACCACCTGGGAAGCCCCATTTCCTCTACAACCCCTCTTAAATCTGTACAGTGTTGAGAATGGGAAGAGCAGAGATCTGAAAGCAATGGCCAGGGGCGAGCCCATTTAAAAGGGATGGGCTTCTTTATTTTATCGGGAGCTCAGGGCAGATGGCAATCCACTATGTTGGCCTAGAAAGAGCACCCTCAACTCTCATCCTCATTCATAGTAACATTCCAAAAAGAAGACCCAAGCCAGAGGAGGAATGAGGGGAAGATTTCACCAGCTCCCCAACGGAATCACCAGAACTAATCAAGAAATGAACCACCACCAACAAACCAGACACTAGACGACAGAAGAACTCCATAGGTCCGTGAGAGTAGAGAAGTGAACAGCCAGAACTTTCCCGGAGCTACCGTTCTGAGAACCCTCTATCCTAACCCCCACGCTGTACCGCACCTATGGATAGCGCCCGCAAGTGCCCTAAAAGGGGGACTGAGTGGAGCCTCGGGGGAGAGAGGGCAGCAATCAGCGTGAAAATTCCAAGAAACCGCGGGGCATGTGGGAGCCTTCTTCCACGTTTAACTGATAGCATGCTCAGATGCTAAATAGTAGACTACTAACTGATAGCATCTCCTCCACATACGTGCATGTGCACATGCTCAGTCCTCTCCAGCTCTTTTGGGACCCCATGCACTGTAGCCCTCCAGGCTCCTTGGTCCACGGGATTTTTCCCTGCAAGAATACTGGAGTGGGCTGTCATTTCCAGCTCTGGGGCATTTTCCCAGCCCAGGGATTGAATCTGTGTCTCCTGTAGCTCCTGCATTGACAGGTGAATTTTTTTTTTTTTTTGAAATTTTTTTACCACCTGAGAAGCCCTATCTCCTCTACGTGTATGCATGAATTCTAAGTTGCCTCAGTTGTGTCTGATTCTTTGAAACCCTGTGGACTGTAGCCCACAAGGTTCCTCTGTCCATGGAATTCTCCAGGCAAGAATACTGGAGTGGGTTGTCCTGCCCTTCTCCAGGGGATCTTCTTAACCTAGGGATCAAACCAGAGTTTCTTATGTCTCCTCCAATAGCAGGTGGGTTCTTTACCACTAGCACCACCTGGGAAGCCCCATTTCCTCTACAACCCCTCTTAAATCTGTACAGTGTTGAGAATGGGAAGAGCAGAGATCTGAAAGCAATGGCCAGGGACGAGCCCATTTAAAAGGGATGGGCTTCTTTATTTTATCGGGAGCTCAGGGCAGATGGCAATCCACTATGTTGGCCTAGAAAGAGCACCCTCAACTCTCATCCTCATTCATAGTAACATTCCAAAAAGAAGACCCAAGCCAGAGGAGGAATGAGGGGAAGATTTCACCAGCTCCCCAACGGAATCACCAGAACTAATCAAGAAATGAACCACCACCAACAAACCAGACACTAGACGACAGAAGAACTCCATAGGTCCGTGAGAGTAGAGAAGTGAACAGCCAGAACTTTCCCGGAGCTACCGTTCTGAGAACCCTCTATCCTAACCCCCACGCTGTACCGCACCTATGGATAGCGCCCGCAAGTGCCCTAAAAGGGGGACTGAGTGGAGCCTCGGGGGAGAGAGGGCAGCAATCAGCGTGAAAATTCCAAGAAACCGCCCAGATCGCCGGCAGAAATTAAGACACTGTGAAGATAGGATACTGGAGCAGGACAGGGCAGAACGCAATTGGGAAGTTCCCTGCGGTGAGCTGCCTAGGGACCTGGAGCCAGAAGGGAGTGCCCATGGCGAAAATCGCGCCACTTGGCCGGGCGAAAATCGCGACTTTCCGCCTGGCACTGGATAAGTGCAAACACTCCTTGTGGGGGACTTGCTGAATGGAGGGGGTAAGTCGCCCGCGGATTGCTGACCAGGGACCAGGTTCGAGCCGGACGGGAAAACCCTTGCCTGCCTTTGGGACTTGGACACGTAACTGGCAGTGCACGCGCGCCAGTGGCGGAGGAGCCCGTGCACCCCCATAGCTGCACCGCAGCGGAGGAAGCCGGGAGAAGGGCAGGTATTGGAGGCTACCGGCAGGTGCGCGGCAGAGCCAGGGCGCCCCGGTCCAACACAGGACTGCGCGTGCGCCAGGGCCCCCAGCCCTACGAACTGGGATCAGCCCGCCGCCCAGGCCAGCACCTGAGCTTGCAGCACAACCAGTAATTGGCTGAAAACAAACCATAGCAACCGGTGCCTTAAGGGAAAGGCTACATCATCAAGACAACACCATCGAGAGCAGATTGGCTTCCACCAGACAGATGAGAGGATAAAAACCAGGGACAGTATTTAGCTTTTTTTTGTTTGTTTATTTGTTGTGGACGGTTCTGTTTATTTGTTTGATTGGTCAGGCTTTTTTTTTGTCTGTCTCTTCTTATTAAGTTTTCCTTCTCAATTTTTTAATTTCCTTTTTTTCTTTTTTTGTATTTTTAATTTTTAATTTTTTAAAAAATTTTAATTCTTGGAAACTTCTAATTTTCTTTCCTCTTTCCCATTGCCTCCTCCATGTTCTAAATGTAAAACTTTCTCCTATCTACCTCTATCCTCTAGATAAATATTTCCTACCTTCCTGTCTCCACTGTTCTCTTCCAGTTGACTAAACAATACAGCACACTAATCTTTGTTACCTAACAGTACAAAATCCTTGCAAGACTAATCTATTCCTTCTCATTATCCATACACTCTCCTCCTCCTCACCCCCAACACATGTCTTAGTTAAAAATTGCTTTCAATGAAATAGTCCAAGCCAGGACCTTGCCTAGGATCTATTTTTCCAGGCACTATTTTAATTAATTCAGAGATTAACGGGCAAGTATCATCTTTGATTGCGTCATTTGCCAGAAAAATTTCCTATGCTTTATCACTGTAAGACTGGTTAGATGTGGTTATTGCTGCGTATGTATGTATATCTTATGACTATGTTAGAAAACATCTGCATGCTTTTATGACTGTCACCCATCAAGGATACACCTCTTGTTCTTCAGATGCTAATATTTGAACTAATATCTCAGAACACCATAGCAAACCAGACATAGAGCCTACACCCCCTCACCAATCATCAAACCAAGGATCCTCGGAGCAGAAGCCCTAATTCCAAGACCCCACACTATCAAAGAACATACAACACTAGAGATTATTCACTTGTAAACAAGACCTAACACCACCCAAGACACAAACCACTGAACCCTTCTACAAGGACAGAAACCCAAAGGAAGGGAGAATTCAACCAAGAAGGCTGGTGGGGGAAAAGAACTCCATACACACAGACACACACACAAAAACAAAAACTAGCCTAATAATGAAACAACAGAGAAACACTGCACAAATGAAGGACCAAGCTAGAGAATCACAGCCTCAAATGACAGAGGAGGAGATAGACAAATTATCTGAAAGAGAATTCAGAAAAACTATACTAATGAGGATGCAAAACATTGAAAACAGAATATTAGAGGAAATTAGTGCATTGAGAAAAGACGTGTAGGAAATGAAAAATAAGCAAATAGAGACCACCAACTCAATTGCTGAACTCAAAAATACTATAGAAGGTCTCAACAGTAGAGTATCAGAGGCTGAAGAATGGATAAGTGAGTTGGAAGATAGAGTGCTTGAGATAAATGCTGAGGAACAGAACAAAGCTGAAAGAATTAACAAAACTGAGGATAGCCTTAGAGACCTATGGGACAATATCAAATGCACCAACATTAGAATTATAGGAGTCCCAGAAGAAGAAGAAGGGAAGAAAGGTTACAAAAAAATTCTTGAAGAGGTTATAGTGGAAAACTTCCCCAGCATGGGAAAGGAAATAGTTAACCAAGTCCAAGAAGCACAAAGAGTTCCACACAGGATAAACCCCAGAAGAAACACACCAAGGCACATTCTAATCAAACTAACACAAACTAAATATAAAGACAAATTACTAAAAGCAGCTAGGAGCAAACAACAAATAACATATAAAGGAAACCCCATACGTCTAACTGCGGATCTCTCAACAGAAACCCTGCAGGCCAGAAGAGAATGGCGAGACACATTTAAATGGCTAAAAGAGAATAACCTGCAACGAAGAATCCTCTACCCAGCAAGAATCTCATTCAGAATTGATGGAGAAGTCAAAAGCTTCTCAGACAGACAAAAACTAAAAGAATTCTGTACCACAAAACCAGCCCTACAACAAGCGTTAAAGGGCCTGATATAGCCAATAAATACAAGAGTAGGAGAAGTCCTACAAATCAAACCCCAGACTTCTAAGAAGATGATAATAGGAACATTCGTATCAATAATTACTTTGAATGTAAATAGATTAAATGCTCCAACCAAACGACAGAGGCTGGTTGAATGGATTCAGAAACATGACCCATATATATGCTGTTTACAAGAGACCCACTTCAGACCTAGAGACACTCATAGACTGAAAGTGAGAGGCTGGAAAAAGATATTCCATGCAAATGGAAATCAAAAGAAAGCTGGAGTAGCAATCCTCATATCAGACCAAATAGATTTTAAAGTAAAGAAGATTCTAAGACACAAGGCAGGTCACTACATCATGATTAAGGGATCTATCCAAGAGGAGGACATAACAGCCATGAATATCTACACACCCAACACAGGGGCACCTCAATACATAAGACAGATACTTTCAGACTTAAAAGAAGAAATCAATAATAACACAATAATAGTAGGAGACTTTAACACTCCTCTCACACCAATGGACAGATCATCAAAACAGAAAATTAATAAAGAAACACAAGCCTTAAATGCCACAGTAGAAAAGATGGACCTCATTGATATCTTTAGGACGCTCCATCCAAAAGCAGAAGAATACACTTTCTTCTCAAGTGCTCATGGAACATTCTCCAGGATAGACCACATTTGGGCCATAAATCAAACCTCAGTCAATTCAAGAAAACTGAAATTATATCAACCATCTTCTCGGACCACAATGCAATGAGACTAGAGATCAACTACAGGATAAAAACCGCCAAAAATACAAACACATGGTGATTAAACAAGACATACCTAAGAAACCAACTGATTACTGAGGAAATCAAAGGAGAAATTAAACAATTCCTAGAAGAAAAATGACAATGAACATACGATCATGCAAAACCTATGGGATACCACAGAAGCAGTTCTAAGAGGGAAATTTATAACAATACAATCCCACCTCAAGAAACTAGGAAAATATGAAGCAGATGACCTAACCCTCTGCTTAAAACAATTGGAGAAAGAAGAACAAAAACACCCCAAAGCCAGCAGAAGCTGAGAAATTATAAAGACTAGAGCAGAAATAAATGAGAAAGAAATAAAACAAACTATAGTATGGATAAATAAAACAAAAAGCTGGTTCTTTGAAAAGGTAAACAAAATTGACAAGTCACTGGCCAGACTCATCAAGAGAAAGCGAGAGAAGAACCAGATCAACAAAATCAAAAATGAAAAAGGAGAGATCACAACAGATCATGCAGAAATCCAAAGGATTCTAAGGGACTACTATGAGCAACTCTATGGCAACAAACTGGACAACCTGGAAGAAATGGACAGTTTCTTAGAGAAGTAGCAATCCTCATATCAGACCAAATAGATTTTAAAGTAAAGAAGATTCTAAGACACAAGGCAGGTCACTACATCATGATTAAGGGATCTATCCAAGAGGAGGACATAACAGCCATGAATATCTACACACCCAACACAGGGGCACCTCAATACATAAGACAGATACTTTCAGACTTAAAAGAAGAAATCAATAATAACACAATAATAGTAGGAGACTTTAACACTCCTCTCACACCAATGGACAGATCATCAAAACAGAAAATTAATAAAGAAACACAAGCCTTAAATGCCACAGTAGAAAAGATGGACCTCATTGATATCTTTAGGACGCTCCATCCAAAAGCAGAAGAATACACTTTCTTCTCAAGTGCTCATGGAACATTCTCCAGGATAGACCACATTTGGGCCATAAATCAAACCTCAGTCAATTCAAGAAAACTGAAATTATATCAACCATCTTCTCGGACCACAATGCAATGAGACTAGAGATCAACTACAGGATAAAAACCGCCAAAAATACAAACACATGGTGATTAAACAAGACATACCTAAGAAACCAACTGATTACTGAGGAAATCAAAGGAGAAATTAAACAATTCCTAGAAGAAAAATGACAATGAACATACGATCATGCAAAACCTATGGGATACCACAGAAGCAGTTCTAAGAGGGAAATTTATAACAATACAATCCCACCTCAAGAAACTAGGAAAATATGAAGCAGATGACCTAACCCTCTGCTTAAAACAATTGGAGAAAGAAGAACAAAAACACCCCAAAGCCAGCAGAAGCTGAGAAATTATAAAGACTAGAGCAGAAATAAATGAGAAAGAAATAAAACAAACTATAGTATGGATAAATAAAACAAAAAGCTGGTTCTTTGAAAAGGTAAACAAAATTGACAAGTCACTGGCCAGACTCATCAAGAGAAAGCGAGAGAAGAACCAGATCAACAAAATCAAAAATGAAAAAGGAGAGATCACAACAGATCATGCAGAAATCCAAAGGATTCTAAGGGACTACTATGAGCAACTCTATGGCAACAAACTGGACAACCTGGAAGAAATGGACAGTTTCTTAGAGAAGATTAATCTCCCACGACTGAGGCAGGAAGAAACAGAAACCTTGAATAACCCAATCACAAGCTCAGAAATCGAATTTGTGATTTAAAATCTACCCAAAAATAAAAGCCCAGGGCCAGATGGCTTCACAGCCGAATTCTACCAAACATTTAAAGAAGAGCTAATGCCTGTCCTTCTAAAACTCTTTCAAAAAATTGCACAGGAAGGAAAACTTCCAAACACATTCTACGAGGCCACCATCACCCTGATACCAAAACCAGGCAAAGACAACATAAAAAAGGAAAATTACAGACCAATTTCTCTGATGAACTTAGATGCCAAGATCCTCAACAAAATCCTAGCAAACAGAATTCAACAACACATCAAAAAACTCATACATCACAATCAAGTCAGGTTCATCCCAGGCATGCAAGGATTCTTCAACATCCGCAATCGATCAATGTGATACACCATATCAACAAACTGAGAGACAAAAATCACATGATCATCTCAATAGATGCAGAAAAAGCCTTCGACAAAGTACAACATCCATTTATGATAAAAACTCTTCAGAAAATGGGCATAGAAGGAACCTATCTCAACGTAGTGAAAGCCATATATGAGAAGCCCACAGCGAACATCATCCTCAACGGTGAAAAACTGAAAGCATTCCCTCTAAGATCAGGAACAAGACAGGGGTGTCCACTTTCACCACTACTATTCAACATGGTCCTGGAAGTTCTAGCAACAACAATAAGAGAAGAGAAAGAAATCAAAGGAATCCAGATTGGAAAGGAAGAAGTCAAGCTCTCTCTTTTTGCTTGACGACATGATATTATACATAGAAAATCCCAAAGACTCTATTACAAAGCTACTAGAACCAATCAACGAATTCAGCAAAGTCGCAGGATACAAAATCAACACACAGAAATCACTGGCATTCCTATACACAAACAATGAAAAATCAGAAAACGAAATCAAAGAGGCAATCCCCTTCACCATTGTAACCAAAAGAATCAAATATCTAGGAATAAACCTACCCAAAGAAACAAAAGAATTGTACACAGAAAATTACAAGACACTCATGAGAGAAATTAAAGAAGACTTAAACAGATGGAGAGATATTCCATGCTCCTGGGTCAGAAGAATCAATATTGTGAAAATGACCATATTACCAAATATCATCTACAGATTCAATGCAATACCTATTCAACTACCATTGACATTTTCCACAGAACTAGACCAAAGAATCACACAGTTCATATGGAAACACAAAAGATGTTGAATAGCCAAAGCAATCCTGAGAAAGAAAAACGGAACTGGGGGAATCAACCTCCCTAACTTCAGACTCTACTACAAAGCAACAGTCATCAAGACAGTATGGTACTGGCACAAAAACAGAACTATAGACCAATGGAACAAGATTGAGAACCCAGAGATAAACCCACACACCCATGGATACCTTATTTTTGACAAAGGAGGCGAAACTATAAAATGGGACAAAGACAGCCTCTTCAACAAGTGGTGCTGGGAAAATTGGGCAGCTACATGCAAAAAAATGAAGTTGGAACATTCCTGCCACTATGCACAGAGATCAACTTAAAATGGATTAAAGACCTAAATGTAAGACCAGAAACCATCAAACTCTTAGAGGAGAATATAGGCAAAACCCTCAAGGACATCAATCAAAGCAAGATCTTCTCTGGCCCACCTACTAGAATAGCGGAACTGAAAAGAAAAATGAACATGTGGGACCTCATGAAACTTAAAAGCTTTTGTACAGCAAAAGAAATTACAAAAAAGCTCAACCACCCCACAGAGTGGGAGAAAATCATAGCAAATGAAACAACAGACAAAGAATTAATCTCCAAAATCTACAAACAACTCAGACAACTCAGCACCAGAAAAACGAACAACCCAATCAAAAAATGGGAAAAAGATCTAAAGGGTTGCCTCTCCAAAGAGGACATACAGATGGCCCAAAAGCACATGAAACGATGCTCAACCTCGCTTATTATTAGATAAATGCAAATTAAAACTACAATGAGATATCACCTCACACCCGTCAGAATGGCCATCATCAACAAATCTACAGACAATAAATGCTGGAGAGGGTGCGGAGAAAAGGGAACCCTTCACCATTGTAACCAAAAGAATCAAATATCTAGGAATAAACCTACCCAAAGAAACAAAAGAATTGTACACAGAAAATTACAAGACACTCATGAGAGAAATTAAAGAAGACTTAAACAGATGGAGAGATATTCCATGCTCCTGGGTCAGAAGAATCAATATTGTGAAAATGACCATATTACCAAATATCATCTACAGATTCAATGCAATACCTATTCAACTACCATTGACATTTTCCACAGAACTAGACCAAAGAATCACACAGTTCATATGGAAACACAAAAGATGTTGAATAGCCAAAGCAATCCTGAGAAAGAAAAACGGAACTGGGGGAATCAACCTCCCTAACTTCAGACTCTACTACAAAGCAACAGTCATCAAGACAGTATGGTACTGGCACAAAAACAGAACTATAGACCAATGGAACAAGATTGAGAACCCAGAGATAAACCCACACACCCATGGATACCTTATTTTTGACAAAGGAGGCGAAACTATAAAATGGGACAAAGACAGCCTCTTCAACAAGTGGTGCTGGGAAAATTGGGCAGCTACATGCAAAAAAATGAAGTTGGAACATTCCTGCCACTATGCACAGAGATCAACTTAAAATGGATTAAAGACCTAAATGTAAGACCAGAAACCATCAAACTCTTAGAGGAGAATATAGGCAAAACCCTCAAGGACATCAATCAAAGCAAGATCTTCTCTGGCCCACCTACTAGAATAGCGGAACTGAAAAGAAAAATGAACATGTGGGACCTCATGAAACTTAAAAGCTTTTGTACAGCAAAAGAAATTACAAAAAAGCTCAACCACCCCACAGAGTGGGAGAAAATCATAGCAAATGAAACAACAGACAAAGAATTAATCTCCAAAATCTACAAACAACTCAGACAACTCAGCACCAGAAAAACGAACAACCCAATCAAAAAATGGGAAAAAGATCTAAAGGGTTGCCTCTCCAAAGAGGACATACAGATGGCCCAAAAGCACATGAAACGATGCTCAACCTCGCTTATTATTAGATAAATGCAAATTAAAACTACAATGAGATATCACCTCACACCCGTCAGAATGGCCATCATCAACAAATCTACAGACAATAAATGCTGGAGAGGGTGCGGAGAAAAGGGAACCCTCTTGCATTGCTGGTGGGAATGTAAATTGATACAGCCTCTATGGAAGACAGTATGGAGATTCCTTAAAAAACTAAAAATAGAAGCACCCTATGACCCAGCAATCCCACTATTAGGCTTATATACTGATGAAATCAAAACTGAAAGAAGCACCTGTACCCTAAATGTTCATTGCAGCTCTCTATGCAATAGCCAGAACATGGAAGCAACCTAGGTGTCCATCGACGAATGAATGGATTCAGAAGCTCTGGTACATATATACAATGGAATACTACTCAGCTGTTAAAAGAAATGCAGAAGACTCAGTCCTAATGAAGTGGCTGGCTCTAGAACCTATCATAAAAAGTGAAGTAAGTCAAAAAGAGAAAGACAAATACAGTATACTAACTCATATATATGGAATCTAGTAGGATAGTCTTGATAACACCTGCAGTGAACTCATGGAAAAACAGACAGAACATAGACATAGGGACATTGTGGGGAAGAGATAGGGAGGGGGAGGCATGGAGGGAGTAACATGGAAACCTATACTGTCATGTGTGGAAAAATAGCTATTGTCATTGTGCTAAGGGAATAGGAGTGCTTACAATGGCGTGGAGCGATGATCTGGAGGGGTGGGAAGGGGGGAAGTAGGGGGGTAGGGACCAGGGATATGCATATGACTGATCTGGGAACATACATGTTGGTGAACAACAAAACTCTGTAAAACCTTTAAAATAAAGAATAATAATAAAAAAAAGAATCAGCCAAAAAAAAAAAAAAAGAAAACCCAAGCCATCGCAAGGTTCAGATGTTGCTAGATGTGGGAACTGCTTATGTCTGGACTGTGAAAACCCCTAAGAGGTGGGAGGTTCAGAGCACATCGAACTGTTCTCCATATCTGAAGTAAGGTGAGATGGAAAAGACCAGAGCCTTAGCGGCAGAAGCCCAGAGTCCAAGAGCAGACTTCTCTCACTTGTGTGAAACCCTGTGCCATCCTCATGTCTGAACTGTGGTGCTAGAGAAGACTCTTGAGAATCCCTTGGACTGCAAGGAGATCAAACCAGTCAATCCTAAACTAAATGAACCCTGAATATTCATTGGAAGGACTGATGCTGAATCTGAAGCTCCAATACCTTGGCCACCTGATGCAAAGAGACAACTCACTGGAAAAGACCTTGATCCTAGGAAAGATTGAGGGCAGGAGGAGAAGCGGGTAACAGAGGTGGTTGGATCACCAACTCAATGGACGTGAGTTTGAGCAAACTCCAGGAGATGGTGAGGGACAGGGAAGCCTGACATGCTGCCATCCATGGGGTTGCAAAGAGCTGGACACGACCAAGCGACTGAACAACAGCAACCGAGGGAGAAAGGTCCGTAGTTTCTGGAATGGGCAAAAATCTCACAATTGTTCACACTCAGCCCAGCACCTGGCTTCAATGCACTGCCCAAATCCCCCTTGAATGCCTGGATGAATGTGTAACTCATTTTCTGAAAGACATATTGTGGCTTAACAGGAATTTTAAAAGCACCACCTCCACGACTGTCATTGTGAGACAGGATTTCCACATCATTGAAGCCAGAGAAGGAAGCCAGGTCATCCGCAGCCCATGGGCTACCAGGGGGTCCACCTTCCCCTCCCCTGAATATGACAGTAGTAATCCATCCCCTGTCGGACCAGATCACTAGGAAACGCCATTCATAATCGTCCCCTCTATTGATTCCGGTCAGTGGGTATTGGCAGTTTAAAAAGATTATGTTTTAATTGGGGACCAGATAGATGGCGTTTTAAGGTTTTGAGTTTCGTTCCATGCCATGCGATGGATTATTTGAGAGCTCGCTCAACACCAGGAGGACAAAGATTAATGTGTTGTCCTTTTCTTGAGGTGACCCTGGGTGCAAATGTAGCTCGGGCTAAAGTGACTGAAAATCTTTTGCTATCACAAGGCTGAAAAGGTTGACTGTGAATTCATTAGTGCTATCTTTGTTTAGGGTATAAAATCTACGCATTAAACAGCTTCAGTGGGACTCGCATTTTCTCCAGGCTGCTCAAGCCTCAAGTGACTGAAAAAAATGGAAGTCCTTGGGTCAATTTGGGGGTGCAGCGATTTATGAGGCATCAGGCGAGGCCTCTCAGAAGCTACTGTTTTCATGTTTTTGCAGTAGGGGAGGGAAATAGTAACAGAAGTGAGCTGGGGACAAGATACTGGAGCTGATTTTGTAGGGCCTCTGCAGAGGGAACTGGAGAATAAAGACAGAACAGCTGCTGACTGTGGAATATTTCCTAGGGACCTGGCCCTGTCCCCGGACCTGATGTTCACGAGCTCACCCAGAGGTTGGGGCATGCGACAAGCCTCACAAGCCTCTGAGTTCTATCATCATGTTCTAGAGATGAGGAAACTGAAGCCCAGAGAGGCTACAGCACTCCCTGAAGGTGACACAGTGATAGTCTCTCCCAGAAGGCCTGGGTGTTGTCTGCATCTTGTTGATGACCTCAAAGTGTAGACATCAGCTCCTGGGGGAATCCCCAAAGTTGTCACATTCGACCCTGGATAAAGAGTCAATGCTCTAGGGCACTCTTACAGAGCCAAGGTCAAGTGTGCAGATTCAGAATTTGTGGATGACCTCAGCTTGAAGTCATTTCCCTGACCCCGCTGACACTCCACTTCTTTCCCTAAAGAATTTTTGTAAGATCTAGAGATGCACCTGCTTGGTTCAGCTTCCCTAGCTCTCCAGGTCTCCTTGGCATCTACCAAGTCTTGAAAGAAGGGGAGAATTTTCTTTGACTTACTTTCTCAGTCAGCGCAGGCCCCTGTATCCTCACAGCCTCTAATCTTGCCAACTGAATGTCAGGGATTTTCACTGAGTTTAAGGCAGGGAGTCTCACCGAGTTCAAGGCTGTCCAGGAGGCACAGAGGTTACCAGGTGCTCTCTAAGAGAACCAGAAGAAGCCGCCCTTGGATATATGTTGCAAATGGTCACCATCTTGTGTCTCTTTCCAGCCTCTCCGCTGTCCCCTGCGATCCTCTGCCTTCCCTATGCACCCTTCTGTATGGTCCTGTTACAGAGGCATGCTTGTATGAATTCAGAAGGCTTGGTACTTTGGCTGCTTCTGGAGTCTTCCTTGGCAGAGCCTGCTGCTTCACCCCAGCAGTGGATAAGACCTATGCAAAAATCAACAAAGAAGGTGGGGGGTGGGTGAGATAGAAATCATTTTCCAGAATGCAAACCTCGTGCTTCAGGAAACAGCTAGGCATAACAAGTTATTTATTCATGATTATCTGTAGTCATGGTTTGTTTCTACCCTCTCAGAGTTTATATGACATTTATATAATGTGCATAATATAATTATATATTTACATGAATTTCTCTTGTTTGCATTCATATATTTATTGTGAGCCTTGCAATATGCGTTCGATTAATTTAAAAATATCATTCATGGAAATCCTTTGGTAACAGGAGGCTCTGTTAGACATTCCACATTGGATTATTTCTATCCTTTTTTTCATAACTTCTAAGGAGCTTATAAGCTCCGTCCATTTGGAAACTGTCTGTTAGAGCTGAAAGGTCGCTTACATAGTCTTCAGGGCAGACTTTGTATTTCAGAGACAGGGCTGATGAGGCCCCAAGAAGAGAAGGGATTTGTGCAAGGCGTGTTGGGACACGGTATCCAGTACAGCTCGGATACACACATGTGAAACTCCACCCTCAGTGTTCACGGCCATTGGCTCATGTGAACAGCAAGTCTAGCATATGAGTCTCTGTATGGACATCCGATTTTTGCTCATGTTTCAGCATCAACTTTATGTCGCAGAATTCTTTGCAATCGGGTTCCTCCACCATTGCACAGTCGAACTATATCACCGTCTTCATTGTCACCATCTCTGACATCACCATCACCAACATCACCATCATCATCACCATCAAAAGAACTTTACTGAGGGACTATTGGCACTAAGAACTGAAAAGAATATGGTTGATAAAGAGTTCACAAGTCGGACTTCCCCTGGTGGTCCAGTGGATAAGGACACCGCCTTGCAGTGCAAGGGGTGCCGGTTCGATCCCTGGCCTGGGAAGATCCCACGTGCCGCGGAGCGGCTGGACGGATGTGTCCAATCACTGAGCCGGAGCTCTGGAGCGCATGCGCCCAGAGCCAGCGCTCTGCAACGACAGACGCCACCGCGATGGGAGGCCCACAGGAGCCAAAGAACAAAGACGGATGAAAATAGAGAAATGAAAGACCAATAGAAGTGGCCCGCCCGCTCCCTCCCTCCCCAACCCGACTCCCACCCAAAATAAATAAATAAATAAGTCTTAAAAAAAAAAAAAAAAGAGTTCACAAGTCATGAGCATCAGAGAGTAAGGACTGCAAGTGTCCCTTGGCTTGGTTCATCAGGACCCGTCACTGAGGCTCCTCCATGGAGAGGTAACTTGTCTACCGCTTTCTTTCCAGCCTGATGCTCTGCCCTGTCGAGCTATAGGCCTTCTAGTCTGAAGGAGGAGCAAGACAGAGAGGGAAACAGAGCCTGGCTCTCTGAAGATAATTGATTTTAAAGTACAGACGAACTTCCTTAGCTCTGTGAAATCTTTGTAACAAAGATGTCCCTGACAAGCATGAACACAATTATACTCACGACCACTAGCACCACCAGCCCCTCTCCACTGGAACTCCGAGACTCTTAAGCCTTATTTGTGAAAACAGCAACCCCAGTAAGAATGAACACTGCCTTTTTAAAACTGAAATATAGCTGATCTACAATGTTGTGTTAGTTTGAGGAGTAAAGCAAAGTATTTCAGTCATGTATATATGTGTGTATTTATTATTTTCAGATTATTTTCCACTATAGGTTATTATAAGATATTAAATATAATTCCCTGTGTTATTATACAATAGGGCCTTATTATTCATCTGTTTTATATACAGCAGTGTGTTTTCTGTTAATCTCAAGTTTCTAATTTACCCCCCTCTCCACCTCTTTCCCTTTTGGTAACTGTTAAGTTTGTTTTATATTAAACACGTTTATATGCTGTGCTCTGTGCTGGTTTAGCCTTCTTGGTTTACAGACTGAGGACCTCCTGAGGGCAGGAAACTGTCTGACCTGGTCCCACTTATTGCTAAAACTGCCATTTGTGCCCTAAGGAGAAGCCTTGCAAATTGTATTCCCCAGATGAGAGTTTAGAGGTTGATTTGCAACTGAGAAAGCCGAGGTTCCCGGGATGGCCGGCCAGGGCCACGCTGCATAGGATTGCAGACTGTGACTGACCGTCACAAACCGAGCCACATGAACGAGGGCCCGCCCGCTCCCACAGGAGCCAAAGAACAAAGACGGATGAAAAGAGAGAAATGAAAGACCAATAGAAGTGGCCCGCCCGCCCCCTCCCTCCCCAACCCGACTCCCACCCAAAATAAATAAATAAATAAGTCTTAAAAAAAAAAAAAAAAGAGTTCACAAGTCATGAGCATCAGAGAGTAAGGACTGCAAGTGTCCCTTGGCTTGGTTCATCAGGACCCGTCACTGAGGCTCCTCCATGGAGAGGTAACTTGTCTACCGCTTTCTTTCCAGCCTGATGCTCTGCCCTGTCGAGCTATAGGCCTTCTAGTCTGAAGGAGGAGCAAGACAGAGAGGGAAACAGAGCCTGGCTCTCTGAAGATAATTGATTTTAAAGTACAGACGAACTTCCTTAGCTCTGTGAAATCTTTGTAACAAAGATGTCCCTGACAAGCATGAACACAATTATACTCACGACCACTAGCACCACCAGCCCCTCTCCACTGGAACTCCGAGACTCTTAAGCCTTATTTGTGAAAACAGCAACCCCAGTAAGAATGAACACTGCCTTTTTAAAACTGAAATATAGCTGATCTACAATGTTGTGTTAGTTTGAGGAGTAAAGCAAAGTATTTCAGTCATGTATATATGTGTGTATTTATTATTTTCAGATTATTTTCCACTATAGGTTATTATAAGATATTAAATATAATTCCCTGTGTTATTATACAATAGGGCCTTATTATTCATCTGTTTTATATACAGCAGTGTGTTTTCTGTTAATCTCAAGTTTCTAATTTACCCCCCTCTCCACCTCTTTCCCTTTTGGTAACTGTTAAGTTTGTTTTATATTAAACACGTTTATATGCTGTGCTCTGTGCTGGTTTAGCCTTCTTGGTTTACAGACTGAGGACCTCCTGAGGGCAGGAAACTGTCTGACCTGGTCCCACTTATTGCTAAAACTGCCATTTGTGCCCTAAGGAGAAGCCTTGCAAATTGTATTCCCCAGATGAGAGTTTAGAGGTTGATTTGCAACTGAGAAAGCCGAGGTTCCGAGCGGGGATGGCCCGGGCCAGGGCCACGCTGCATAGGATTGCAGACTGTGACTGGACCGTCCCACACACACCCAGGATGGGCCAGGACAGCACCGTGTCTGTGCCAAAGAGGCCACGCCTCCCACATTTCATTTCCCGCTTGCATTTCGAACTTAACTCTAATTTGACCATTGAATGTGTTTTTTAGGTGTCAGAGCTAGGTTGTAAACGCTCAGGAGGCAGAACCACGATGTTCACTGCCATGTTCCTGCAGAAAAAAGGTTAAAGACATAGTAGGAGCTCCATACGCGTCTGAAGAATCATGTCTTTTCAGGCCTAGAATCAGACGGTCTTGACCCTGTTCCTGGTTTCACACTCCTGAGTCCTGTGAATACACCACTCAGCCTCCGCAGGCCTCACCTTGATCATCTATAACGTGGGGAGAATAGTGTCTTGTTTGTTGGGATTGAAGGCAGCCCCCACCACATTCTCATGGAATCAGCATTTAAGTAAAGTTAGATCCTACTACATTGCTGGTGTTATTAGTGTTATGTTTTCCCATTTTGAAATGGAAAATGCCTGAAAATTTTACTCTCTCTATTTTCTCTCTCCTATTTAAAGACGAGTCAAAGTCTGTATCCCTTGATTTAAGTTTTAAATTTGGATGCAGTCCATTATCAAGGACCTGTTATAATCATACCTTTAGGATAATCATTTCCCCAATGAGCCCATTTATTATGGGCTCATTACAGGATGTTTATTCACGCCCATTCTTCGGTTGCCTTCAGTTATTCAATAGCTAACTTGCCAGGCACTGAGTTAGGCCTGGGCTGTCATATGAAATATCCCTGTGTTATTATACAATAGGGCCTTATTATTCATCTGTTTTATATACAGCAGTGTGTTTTCTGTTAATCTCAAGTTTCTAATTTACCCCCCTCTCCACCTCTTTCCCTTTTGGTAACTGTTAAGTTTGTTTTATATTAAACACGTTTATATGCTGTGCTCTGTGCTGGTTTAGCCTTCTTGGTTTACAGACTGAGGACCTCCTGAGGGCAGGAAACTGTCTGACCTGGTCCCACTTATTGCTAAAACTGCCATTTGTGCCCTAAGGAGAAGCCTTGCAAATTGTATTCCCCAGATGAGAGTTTAGAGGTTGATTTGCAACTGAGAAAGCCGAGGTTCCGAGCGGGATGGCCCGGCCAGGGCCACGCTGCATAGGATTGCAGACTGTGACTGGACCGTCCCACACACACCCAGGATGGGCCAGGACAGCACCGTGTCTGTGCCAAAGAGGCCACGCCTCCCACATTTCATTTCCCGCTTGCATTTCGAACTTAACTCTAATTTGACCATTGAATGTGTTTTTTAGGTGTCAGAGCTAGGTTGTAAACGCTCAGGAGGCAGAACCACGATGTTCACTGCCATGTTCCTGCAGAAAAAAGGTTAAAGACATAGTAGGAGCTCCATACGCGTCTGAAGAATCATGTCTTTTCAGGCCTAGAATCAGACGGTCTTGACCCTGTTCCTGGTTTCACACTCCTGAGTCCTGTGAATACACCACTCAGCCTCCGCAGGCCTCACCTTGATCATCTATAACGTGGGGAGAATAGTGTCTTGTTTGTTGGGATTGAAGGCAGCCCCCACCACATTCTCATGGAATCAGCATTTAAGTAAAGTTAGATCCTACTACATTGCTGGTGTTATTAGTGTTATGTTTTCCCATTTTGAAATGGAAAATGCCTGAAAATTTTACTCTCTCTATTTTCTCTCTCCTATTTAAAGACGAGTCAAAGTCTGTATCCCTTGATTTAAGTTTTAAATTTGGATGCAGTCCATTATCAAGGACCTGTTATAATCATACCTTTAGGATAATCATTTCCCCAATGAGCCCATTTATTATGGGCTCATTACAGGATGTTTATTCACGCCCATTCTTCGGTTGCCTTCAGTTATTCAATAGCTAACTTCCACGGTGTGCCAGGCACTGAGTTAGGCCTGGGCTGTCAGAGATGAAGGAGAGGGTGAGGGATGGACCAGGGAAGTTCAAGCCTGCCTGGGATGGTAGGGACAGGGAGCATCAGCTTAGCCCTCCTGTGTGGGGACCCTAATTTCTCTTCATCCAGAGTTCCAGACTGAGGTCAGGTGTGTTTGAAAACACATGACTCGCCCACTCCAAATTGCTTTCTCTCTTATCGGCACTGTTTCTGCACTGAAGACCCTTCAGCCCCAGAGGGAAGGGCGAGAGGGAAGAGACGTGAGTAGCCGGGAAGGAGGCAGAAGAGAAGGTATTTATTCTTCCTTCTCTAACCAGGAGGACTGGCTGCCATCTCAGCCTGCAGGGCCCGCGACAGGAGAGAACCAGCAGAGGGCCCTTCAGAGCGCGTGGGAAGGCGGGCCTATGTGGCATCCTGCAAAACCACGCTTTGCTCTAAGAGCTGGAGGAAGAGAGGAAATACGCGGCACAATGACATTTCCCACAATAGAGACAATAAAAAGTCAAAGTGATGAGAATTATTAAGTTCCCACTACAAGACACTGTGTTTTAAACTCTTTACACTTTATCTCAGTTATCTCTTAAGTCTTATAAAGTCTGTATTGTTACCATGCCCATTTCACAGATGGAGACATTGATCCATTGTGAGGCTGAGTTAAGCTTGGAAGTGACAGGCCAGGCTTTGAACCCCAGAATTCTAGCTGAAGAGCCTGCAGCCCTCACCTCTCCTGAACTCTGGATGTTGGAGTTCAGAGCTCCTGACCAGGTCACAGCTGGGGGTTCCAGGCTTTGAGAAAATGCCTGAAAATTTTACTCTCTCTATTTTCTCTCTCCTATTTAAAGACGAGTCAAAGTCTGTATCCCTTGATTTAAGTTTTAAATTTGGATGCAGTCCATTATCAAGGACCTGTTATAATCATACCTTTAGGATAATCATTTCCCCAATGAGCCCATTTATTATGGGCTCATTACAGGATGTTTATTCACGCCCATTCTTCGGTTGCCTTCAGTTATTCAATAGCTAACTTCCACGGTGTGCCAGGCACTGAGTTAGGCCTGGGCTGTCAGAGATGAAGGAGAGGGTGAGGGATGGACCAGGGAAGTTCAAGCCTGCCTGGGATGGTAGGGACAGGGAGCATCAGCTTAGCCCTCCTGTGTGGGGACCCTAATTTCTCTTCATCCAGAGTTCCAGACTGAGGTCAGGTGTGTTTGAAAACACATGACTCGCCCACTCCAAATTGCTTTCTCTCTTATCGGCACTGTTTCTGCACTGAAGACCCTTCAGCCCCAGAGGGAAGGGCGAGAGGGAAGAGACGTGAGTAGCCGGGAAGGAGGCAGAAGAGAAGGTATTTATTCTTCCTTCTCTAACCAGGAGGACTGGCTGCCATCTCAGCCTGCAGGGCCCGCGACAGGAGAGAACCAGCAGAGGGCCCTTCAGAGCGCGTGGGAAGGCGGGCCTATGTGGCATCCTGCAAAACCACGCTTTGCTCTAAGAGCTGGAGGAAGAGAGGAAATACGCGGCACAATGACATTTCCCACAATAGAGACAATAAAAAGTCAAAGTGATGAGAATTATTAAGTTCCCACTACAAGACACTGTGTTTTAAACTCTTTACACTTTATCTCAGTTATCTCTTAAGTCTTATAAAGTCTGTATTGTTACCATGCCCATTTCACAGATGGAGACATTGATCCATTGTGAGGCTGAGTTAAGCTTGGAAGTGACAGGCCAGGCTTTGAACCCCAGAATTCTAGCTGAAGAGCCTGCAGCCCTCACCTCTCCCTGAACTCTGGATGTTGGAGTTCAGAGCTCCCCTGACCAGGTCACAGCTGGGGGGTTCCCCACAGAACAGTCTTTGTAAGACACAAGAGGCTCCTAAAGGCAATTTTTTTCATCTTAGATGAGGATTACAAAGATTTTTTCTTTCCATTGCTTTTTGGTGTTTAGTGTTTGGTCATATGCTTAGGCCTCTGTGGTGGGAGAAGGCAGGGGTGACAGAGAGAGTCTAAATCTCTGGCCTGAGGACTTTCCTGGTGCCCAGAGAGTCTGGAAGTATCTAACAGGGCAGCATTTGAACTAACAATTTTTCACAACCACAGTAAACTGACAGACATTTATATGTGAATTTTTATACCCAACAGATAAAAATACAGACTAAAATGATAAATATCCATTTATAGGCTAAGAGCTGTGGATTGCATCAGATGAAAAGCACTTAATTGCTTCCAGAGATAAAAAGAGACAGTGAGACTAGGAAATATTCCACAGGTGGTGGGGCATTTGAGTTAGGGTTTAGAGGGATGAATAGAAGTTTGCCAAGCAGAGACTGTGGTGAGAGGTATACCCTCCAAACTGACAGAATATTCCAAGCTGATGCTGCAACGTGTTCTCTAATGTGCCAAGTTACTACTTTGTTTCATTCTTTTTAATGAAGTACTTCCAGAAAGGGCTTCCCAGACGGCGTTAGTGGTAAAGAACCCACCTGCCAAGGCAGGAGACATAAGAGACACGAGTTCGATTCTTGGGTCAGAAAGACCCCCTGGAGGAGGGCACGGCAACCCTCTTCCGTATTCTTGCCTGGAGAGTCCCATGGTCTGAGGAGCCTGGTGGGTTACGGTCCACGGGTCACAAAAGGTTGGGCCCAAAGTGACACAAGACAATAAAGTCAAAGTGATGAGAATTATTCAGTTCCCACTACAAAACCCTGTTTTTTAAACTTTTTACACTTTATCTCAGTTATCTCTTAAGTCTTATAAAGTCTGTATTGTTACCATGCCCATTTCACAGATGGAGACATTGATCCATTGTGAGGCTGAGTTAAGCTTGGAAGTGACAGGCCAGGCTTTGAACCCCAGAATTCTAGCTGAAGAGCCTGCAGCCCTCACCTCTCCCTGAACTCTGGATGTTGGAGTTCAGAGCTCCCCTGACCAGGTCACAGCTGGGGGGTTCCCCACAGAACAGTCTTTGTAAGACACAAGAGGCTCCTAAAGGCAATTTTTTTCATCTTAGATGAGGATTACAAAGATTTTTTCTTTCCATTGCTTTTTGGTGTTTAGTGTTTGGTCATATGCTTAGGCCTCTGTGGTGGGAGAAGGCAGGGGTGACAGAGAGAGTCTAAATCTCTGGCCTGAGGACTTTCCTGGTGCCCAGAGAGTCTGGAAGTATCTAACAGGGCAGCATTTGAACTAACAATTTTTCACAACCACAGTAAACTGACAGACATTTATATGTGAATTTTTATACCCAACAGATAAAAATACAGACTAAAATGATAAATATCCATTTATAGGCTAAGAGCTGTGGATTGCATCAGATGAAAAGCACTTAATTGCTTCCAGAGATAAAAAGAGACAGTGAGACTAGGAAATATTCCACAGGTGGTGGGGCATTTGAGTTAGGGTTTAGAGGGATGAATAGAAGTTTGCCAAGCAGAGACTGTGGTGAGAGGTATACCCTCCAAACTGACAGAATATTCCAAGCTGATGCTGCAACGTGTTCTCTAATGTGCCAAGTTACTACTTTGTTTCATTCTTTTTAATGAAGTACTTCCAGAAAGGGCTTCCCAGACGGCGTTAGTGGTAAAGAACCCACCTGCCAAGGCAGGAGACATAAGAGACACGAGTTCGATTCTTGGGTCAGAAAGACCCCCTGGAGGAGGGCACGGCAACCCTCTTCCGTATTCTTGCCTGGAGAGTCCCATGGTCTGAGGAGCCTGGTGGGTTACGGTCCACGGGGTCACAAAAGGTTGGGCACAACCGAAGTGACTTAGCAGGCACGCACTCTCAGAAAACAGCTTGTGGAAGTTAATGTGAGTGCTCTGAAAATCCAAAATATTTCTATCTTTGAGTTCACTACTTGGTCCTTGAAACAGAATCTCTTTTTAGGAACACGAAGAAGCCAATTCTGAATGATTTACAATTTCCCAACTGCAGATGGGGAATTAGACTAAAAAGTGGAAAACGAAACCTGAAGAAACCAGGCGTCTTTAGCACTGCATTTCCCAAAGGTCTGGCATGTGAGGGCTTCTTTCCCAGAACCGAGGCCACGTCGTGCGTGAATATCCATATTTAGCTGTGCACAGGCAGCTGTACAGGCTGCTGGCTGGGTGGACGGGCTTGAAACTCTGTAGCTTCAGTGAGAGTTTTGGAGGCTTTAGAGCTGCAGTCAGGAGAAGAACAGAGACGACAGAGGATGAGACGGTGGGATGGCATCACAGACTCAGTGGCCATGAGTTTGAGCAGGCTCCTGGAGATGGCGAAGGACAGGGAGGCCTGGCGTGTGGCAGTCCGTGTGGTCACAAAGAGTTGACTACATCTGAGTGACTGAACAGCTGCTTACCGAGGCCCTGGATGTTCTGGGAAGAGTGAGAAGGAAATTGGCCTCTATGCTCAGTAACACTGGAGAAGATGCTCAGTTTGAGACTTGCCCACAGACCTTTCCAGAAGCATTTTTGCCTTCGGCTGTTGGTGGCAGGTGGTGGGGCTTTGAGTTATTTAGAGGGATTGTTGCCAAGCAGAGACTGTGGTGAGAGGTATACCCTCCAAACTGACAGAATATTCCAAGCTGATGCTGCAACGTGTTCTCTAATGTGCCAAGTTACTACTTTGTTTCATTCTTTTTAATGAAGTACTTCCAGAAAGGGCTTCCCAGACGGCGTTAGTGGTAAAGAACCCACCTGCCAAGGCAGGAGACATAAGAGACACGAGTTCGATTCTTGGGTCAGAAAGACCCCCTGGAGGAGGGCACGGCAACCCTCTTCCGTATTCTTGCCTGGAGAGTCCCATGGTCTGAGGAGCCTGGTGGGTTACGGTCCACGGGGTCACAAAAGGTTGGGCACAACCGAAGTGACTTAGCAGGCACGCACTCTCAGAAAACAGCTTGTGGAAGTTAATGTGAGTGCTCTGAAAATCCAAAATATTTCTATCTTTGAGTTCACTACTTGGTCCTTGAAACAGAATCTCTTTTTAGGAACACGAAGAAGCCAATTCTGAATGATTTACAATTTCCCAACTGCAGATGGGGAATTAGACTAAAAAGTGGAAAACGAAACCTGAAGAAACCAGGCGTCTTTAGCACTGCATTTCCCAAAGGTCTGGCATGTGAGGGCTTCTTTCCCAGAACCGAGGCCACGTCGTGCGTGAATATCCATATTTAGCTGTGCACAGGCAGCTGTACAGGCTGCTGGCTGGGTGGACGGGCTTGAAACTCTGTAGCTTCAGTGAGAGTTTTGGAGGCTTTAGAGCTGCAGTCAGGAGAAGAACAGAGACGACAGAGGATGAGACGGTGGGATGGCATCACAGACTCAGTGGCCATGAGTTTGAGCAGGCTCCTGGAGATGGCGAAGGACAGGGAGGCCTGGCGTGTGGCAGTCCGTGTGGTCACAAAGAGTTGACTACATCTGAGTGACTGAACAGCTGCTTACCCGAGGCCCTGGATGTTCTGGGAAGAGTGAGAAGGAAATTGGCCTCTATGCTCAGTAACACTGGAGAAGATGCTCAGTTTGAGACTTGCCCACAGACCTTTCCAGAACATTCCTTCGCTGTTGGTGCCTGACTGGCATTTCTGGCAATGACAGCTTAGCACAAGGGATCTTCTGCATTTGGCTCCTGGGCTCCATCCTACCAGGGGCCCAGGCCTGCTCAGGATCACCTCTGCATCTAGCCTTTCTGCCAGCACTGGGTGGAAGCACTAGAGGAGGGGCTGGATGGAAGGGAAGATCCACATGCATTTGCACTTCTGACTGGAAAAATGCTCAAAACCTGAGGGTGAGGGCTTCCCTGGTGGTCCAGTGGGTAAGGACACCATCTTGCAGTGCAATGGGCGCTGGTTCGATCCCTGGCCTGGGAAGATCCCATGTGCAGGACTAATGTGTCCAACTACCGAGCTGGAGCTCTGGAGCACATGCACCCAGAGCCGGTGCTCTGCAGTGAGAGAGGCCACTGTGATGGGAGGCCCACACAGGCCAGAGAACAAAGATGGAAATAAATGAAAGACCAATAGAAATGGACAAAAAAGAAAAAAAAAGACTAAAAAAACAAACCCTGAAGGTGAGGCTCTGGTTGGCCCTGGTTACCTGGTGGGTCTCTAGGCTGGCCTGAAAGGTGGTGCATGCCAAATGGTCCTGGCATTACTCAGTGTTTGCACCAGTACTGTCAGATCCCTTTGGTGATTGATTACACATTTGGAAAAGATTTTTTGTTGTTCAGTTGCTCAGTTGCGTCTGACTCTACGAGATTTCATAGACAGTAGCCCGCTAGGCTCCTTTGCCCATGGGGTTCTCCTGGCAAGAATATTGGAGTGGGGTGCCATTTCCTTCTCTGAGGGTTCTTCCGGGACCACAGTTTGAACCCGCAGCCCCTATACTGGCAGGCAGATTCTTTACCACTGAGCAACCAGGGAAGCCCTTGGAAAATACAGACAATCACAAAAATAAAAGTAATTTATAGGCCTTAATCCAGTGACCTTGGCTAATGTTTTGGTATATTGACAAACATGTAGCTTTTCAAAGGCTGTATGCTATTGTGCTTGCTGTTTCATAGCCTTTAAACCAATATGTCTTAGACATTTTCCCATAAGAATAAACTGTCTTTCATAAAGTGATTTTAATGGTCATATAGTATTCCACATTACAGATGTACATAATTTATCAGCCATTGCACATCCTGCAATGAAACAGATTTCAAAATTTCACTGTAATTTAGACTTTCCTGGTGGTCCAGTGATTAAGACACCATGATCCCATCACAAGGGTGCTGGTCTGATCCCTGCTTGTGGAACTAAGATCCCACATACACACAGCCAAAAAAATTTTGCTCCTATAAATTATGCCATTATAGACATCTTCAAATATATATCAGATTTCTAAATATCTACCTTACATTTCCAAAAATTTCTAGTAGGATATATTGCTAGAAGAGAAATATTTTGGGTGGAAAAGATTTTTGTTTAAGGTTTTTACAGCTGCTGTAACAAATTACAATAATCTTAATGCCTTAAAGCAACATAAACTTATCATACTACAGTTGGGAAGATTAGATGTTTAAGATAGGTCTTGTTGGGCTGAAATCAGGGTGTGGAGGGCTGCGTCCAGGCAGGTGGTTCCAGGGTGGGTTCACTTTCCCCCCTTATCTAGGTTCTTCTAGAGGCTGCCACCTTCTTCCATGCCAGAAGCACCTGGTCCTGCTCTTCTCAGACACTGATCCTTTTGCCCCAAACCCCCGCTTTTTTTCCAGGATTTCCCCAAAGAACCCCCCGTGAGTTTGCTCAAACTCACGTCTATTGAGTCAGTGAGGCTATCTAACCATCTCATCCTCTGTTGCCCTTTTCTCCTTCTGCCTCAGTCTTCCCGTCAGGGTCTTTTCCAAGTTGTTTTTCCAACTCTTTGCAAATATTGATGGGTGCATTTCCTTCTCTGAGGGTTCTTCCGGGACCACAGTTTGAACCCGCAGCCCCTATACTGGCAGGCAGATTCTTTACCACTGAGCAACCAGGAAGCCCTTGGAAAATACAGACAATCACAAAAATAAAAGTAATTTATAGGCCTTAATCCAGTGACCTTGGCTAATGTTTTGGTATATTGACAAACATGTAGCTTTTCAAAGGCTGTATGCTATTGTGCTTGCTGTTTCATAGCCTTTAAACCAATATGTCTTAGACATTTTCCCATAAGAATAAACTGTCTTTCATAAAGTGATTTTAATGGTCATATAGTATTCCACATTACAGATGTACATAATTTATCAGCCATTGCACATCCTGCAATGAAACAGATTTCAAAATTTCACTGTAATTTAGACTTTCCTGGTGGTCCAGTGATTAAGACACCATGATCCCATCACAAGGGTGCTGGTCTGATCCCTGCTTGTGGAACTAAGATCCCACATACACACAGCCAAAAAAATTTTGCTCCTATAAATTATGCCATTATAGACATCTTCAAATATATATCAGATTTCTAAATATCTACCTTACATTTCCAAAAATTTCTAGTAGGATATATTGCTAGAAGAGAAATATTTTGGGTGGAAAAGATTTTTGTTTAAGGTTTTTACAGCTGCTGTAACAAATTACAATAATCTTAATGCCTTAAAGCAACATAAACTTATCATACTACAGTTGGGAAGATTAGATGTTTAAGATAGGTCTTGTTGGGCTGAAATCAGGGTGTGGAGGGCTGCGTCCAGGCAGGTGGTTCCAGGGTGGGTTCACTTTCCCCCCTTATCTAGGTTCTTCTAGAGGCTGCCACCTTCTTCCATGCCAGAAGCACCTGGTCCTGCTCTTCTCAGACACTGATCCTTTGCCACCTGCTTCCAGATCTAAAGACCCCGTGATTACATTTGTTGTGGTTGTTCAGTCGCTCAGTTGTGTCCAACTCTTTGCAAAACCATGAATTGCAGCCCACCAGGCTCTCCTGTCCTCCACTGTCTCCCAGAGTTTGCTCAAACTCACGTCTATTGAGTCAGTGAGGCTATCTAACCATCTCATCCTCTGTTGCCCTTTTCTCCTTCTGCCCTCAGTCTTTCCCAGCATCAGGGTCTTTTCCAGTGAGTTGGGTCTTTACCTCTAGTGGCCCCAAAATTGGAGCTTTGGCTTCAGCATTTGTCCTTCCAATGAATACTCTGGGTTGATTTCTTTTAGTGATAACATTGGGCCCACTCAATGGGCTAATCCAGAATTCTCACCTTATTTAAGGTCAGCTGATTAGCAACCGTCATTCCTCTTTGTCTGTAGTATAAGAAAAGATCAGAAGGTAGACATCTTTGGATGGCTATTATTCTGTTTACTACATACATGAACATAAAAATATTTTAGTAAAAACTGGCCTCCAAGAATCCTGTGACCATTTACGATCTCCCTAGCAGCTCATATCATTGTCTATGTTTCCCATATACACCAATATCTAGTGTTAATACTAAAAAAATTACCAATTTGAACAGCTGAAACATTGTATCTCATTGCTCTGCTAATTCTTATTTTTTTGACTACACGATATGTAGTTTTTTTCCCCAAAAAGTTTATCAGTCATTAGACTTTTCCTTCTGTAAATTGCTTGTTCATGTCATTGCCTTATTTCTCCTGTGTGTGGAGGGGGGACATCATCTTTTATAAAAGCTCTTTTTCCATCAAAGCTTTTAATTCTTTGTTTATATCCATGTCAAGTACATTTTGTCTTGGTTCGAGATTGCTCTTTAATCTTATTCTTGTATTTGATATTCAGGATCTTAAATAATTTCCCTGCAGATTCTATGAGTACTTTCTTCTAGGGCTTCTTCCTTGGCTTGATGGATAGCAAAATAATAATAATCATGGTTGCTAAGGTTTTCTTCACCTCTGGTCACGTAACTATTTACCAGTGTTTTTTCAGTTTCCACTTAGACATTTTAGAATTTATTTTAACTGTCTTCTTGCTTATCCTTTTTCCAATTATTCTGAATGTGTGCCTTGAGTTCAGTCGCTCAGTTGTGTCCAACTCTTTGCAAAACCATGAATTGCAGCCCACCAGGCTCTCCTGTCCTCCACTGTCTCCCAGAGTTTGCTCAAACTCACGTCTATTGAGTCAGTGAGGCTATCTAACCATCTCATCCTCTGTTGCCCTTTTCTCCTTCTGCCCTCAGTCTTTCCCAGCATCAGGGTCTTTTCCAGTGAGTTGGGTCTTTACCTCTAGTGGCCCCAAAATTGGAGCTTTGGCTTCAGCATTTGTCCTTCCAATGAATACTCTGGGTTGATTTCTTTTAGTGATAACATTGGGCCCACTCAATGGGCTAATCCAGAATTCTCACCTTATTTAAGGTCAGCTGATTAGCAACCGTCATTCCTCTTTGTCTGTAGTATAAGAAAAGATCAGAAGGTAGACATCTTTGGATGGCTATTATTCTGTTTACTACATACATGAACATAAAAATATTTTAGTAAAAACTGGCCTCCAAGAATCCTGTGACCATTTACGATCTCCCTAGCAGCTCATATCATTGTCTATGTTTCCCATATACACCAATATCTAGTGTTAATACTAAAAAAATTACCAATTTGAACAGCTGAAACATTGTATCTCATTGCTCTGCTAATTCTTATTTTTTTGACTACACGATATGTAGTTTTTTTCCCCAAAAAGTTTATCAGTCATTAGACTTTTCCTTCTGTAAATTGCTTGTTCATGTCATTGCCTTATTTCTCCTGTGTGTGGAGGGGGGACATCATCTTTTATAAAAGCTCTTTTTCCATCAAAGCTTTTAATTCTTTGTTTATATCCATGTCAAGTACATTTTGTCTTGGTTCGAGATTGCTCTTTAATCTTATTCTTGTATTTGATATTCAGGATCTTAAATAATTTCCCTGCAGATTCTATGAGTACTTTCTTCTAGGGCTTCTTCCTTGGCTTGATGGATAGCAAAATAATAATAATCATGGTTGCTAAGGTTTTCTTCACCTCTGGTCACGTAACTATTTACCAGTGTTTTTTCAGTTTCCACTTAGACATTTTAGAATTTATTTTAACTGTCTTCTTGCTTATCCTTTTTCCAATTATTCTGAATGTGTGCCTTGAGTCTCTTGATCTGAAACCCTCTTGTCGCAACTGATTTGGGGATAGAGCCTTGTCATTTTCTTTTAATCACAAAGAGGAAGTGCCTGCTGCCAAGATTATTGCCGTTTTCACACAGATGTTGCTGACCTCTGGGTTTGTGGGGCCAAGTGATCCACACAACAGAAATCGGGCACAGCCATCCAGGTACCACCGTGAGCCGGAGGAGAACCAGGACTCCGGTGCCAGCGTTGTGTGGCCACAGGCCGCTGGGGGGCTGTTCAGCTCTTTGGGGAGGCTGCCAGTTGTTTGATTCCAAGTTCTACCCTTGTGGGGCCAGCCGGGAGCGCCAGCTTTGTCTCCGTGAGCCCAGGCGACGTGTGACCCTGGAGAAGCGCTTCTGCCTGGATCACACAGCACAGGCCCAGGGCTGAGACGCTGCTTCCCGTCATCACTGCCTTTGGTGCCCGCTGATCACGCTGCTTTGTTCCGAGTGCAGCCGAACCAAGGGAAGAAAGAGGGAGTCTTTGTGGGCTCAGCTGCAGTCCGGCGTGCCTGCCGCTGCACCAGCGGCCCCTCCCTCGCCCTGGCTACCGTGCCTGGCGCTGCCACCCTGTTCCCAGATAGGATACTTTCCCAAAGGCTGGGGCTCCTCCTGTTTGTTCACACATCCATTCTCAGAATTGCTATAGGTGGAGGAATCCGGGAGACTAGGACGGGGAAGACTCACGGCTACACAGAACTTAGGAGGAGAAAAGAGATCAAAAATTGAAATAAACGGGGGGTTTCCTTGGCGGTCTAGTGATTAAAGAATCCACCTACCAATTCAGAGGACACAGTTTGATCCCTGGTCCAGGAAGATTCCAGAGGTCATGGAACAACTAAGCCCACGTGCCACAACTACTGAGCCCGAGACCCTAGAGCCTGTGCTCTGCAGCAAGGGAAACCATGGCCATGGGAAGTCTGGGCACTGTAATTAGAGAACAAGGAAGACCCAGCACAGCCAGTGCAATAAAAAAAATACTTGAAAAAAGAAACAAGCCAAAGAACAACGGCATAATGTGATGGATGTGTTGGAGAATTCAAGCACAATGCTGGGATGGCGAAGCCGGGGCTTCTTCCAGCCGCAGAGGCAGGAAAGCCTTTTTCACTCCTCATCTTCCCCTGCCTAGCTGGCACCCAAAGACTGACGGCAGCCTCTGAGATCCTCAGGCACAGACAGGCCTCTCTTTTCTGGCTTGTGCCTGCAGTGATTTTTCCCAGGGCCTTAGGCCTGACTGCTTGCAGGTTGTGGCTCAGTCTGTCTGTCTGTGCATGCTCAGTCGTGCCTGACGCTTTGTGACTCCATGCCTCCAGGCTCCTCCATCCATGGGATTCTCCAGGCAAGAATACTGGAGTGGGTTGCCATGTCCTTTTCCAGGGATATTCCCAACGCAAGGATGGAACCCCAGTCTTCGGTGTCTCCTGCATTGGCGGGTGAATTCTTTGTTGACCCCGGAGCCACCTGGGAAGCCTGGGTTCAAAGGTCAATGCTCTGTGTCAGCGGCCCCTGCAGGAGGCTGCTCCCGTGTCTACTGAGGGGAAGTGTTTCTCTCCAGAGTATCGTCGGTCCATTTCATTTGGATGCCTCATCCCGCCACGGCGTCTCCAGTAGCAATTTGTTAAGAGGTTAGGCTCTGTCTGCCCACTAGGATCAGAAGCTCCCTGTGAGCAAGTGTGCCTGGCAGGCTTACCGCTGTGATCTGGGTGGTAACTTAATACCTGGTTGTAGAAGATGCTTCATAAATACTTGATGAATGAAAGGACAAAGAGGTCACGAAAGAGCAAAATGAGTCACAGGGGGCCTAGAGGTTCAGATCCATCAGCTCTAGATGGGGCTGTGTCCCAGGGCCGGGGGTCACTGCCTGCTGTCCTCACCTTTCTCTAGAAGAATCCACACCCACCTAGAGGCTGGAGCAGGAAGGGGCCAGTTAGCTCTCTTTGTATCAGTCAAGCTTCTCTTGGGCCAGGAGATCCTTCCTGCTGGGCATTTGAGATGACAATGCAGCAATGCTGGCTGTGTTAGCTGCTGAGAGCCCACTATGAGGCTGTGCGGGGCCTGGGTCGGGGTTGGGTCCTGAAACAGACTAGAGCCAGGTTTGCTGAAGTCACAAGGGAGGAGAACTGAGTCAGGAGAGGGAGCAGGGTTGTAAGTCTGAATGAGAGAGGGAGGAAGAGAGGGATGAAAAAAACAGGACTACCTGGCATCTCTCTCACCCAGGGGTCAGCACAGATCTGAAGCCACAGTTGGTTTGAAATTTTGGCTCTACCTCTTCTGCTGCAGGACTTGGGGAACGTTCCTCAGCCTCTCTGAGCATCAGATTTCTCATCTGTGAAATGGGTACAGGGCCTTGGGGCCACTATATCTCGTGGTGTGATGAACCAGCATCTTCCCGCCTCTGCTTTGGGAGGATTTTGGGGGTGTGGAATGTGGGCCCAAGGGGGTCGCTGAGTACAGAGGCTGTTCCTGAGAGCCAAGGTGCCAACCCCAGGAGAGCCTGGGACCCTGCTCGAGGGAGTGTGCCCACAGCTGTGAAGCGGCGGGTGTCTGGGATTCACTTCCTCCTGCTGAGCCTGTGGGCCATGGCAGACCCGCCTGGGAAGCCAGGAAATCCACCTCTAGGAGCACTGCCAAGCTCCGTCCCCAGGGGGATCCCTGGATTCCGGCCTCCAAACCACTCACCAGGAAGCCACAAACAAGTGTCCAGCAAAGCTCAAGTCTGCGGTGGGGGCTGGGTGGGACCAGGCTGTCGTCCAGCCATGGCGCTGCCCTCTGGCCTCTGGCGACCGCTGTACTCTGGAAACTCCCGCACGGCCGTTCAGTGCTCCTCTGCTGTCCAGTAAGGAATGCAGCCTCGTTAGCTTTCTCCTAGTGGAAATTCACCTTTTGGAAAATGGAGAGAGAGAGAAAAAGGGAGAGAGAAAGAGAGAGCGGACATACTGCGTGTTTTAAGGCAACTTAGGTCATTGGCTCCACATGATGCTCCTTGGATTACGCTGGCCCAGACCTGACCTGACTGGACGGAGCAGCGTGCTCTCCAGGGCCCCGCTCTTGGTTCACGGAGGTCCTCCGGGCAGGCGATGCTTGCTTCCTCCGCAGAATCAGACAGTTACCCCAATTCAGGGTTTCGCGGGACCTCTTAAGTCATCGCAGGCAGACTCCCTCCACGCTTCCTGTCCTGAGATCTCAGAATCACTCGGGATCCAGCCTGCTTTTGATCTCCTCTAGGGGTAGGGCCCTGCCCCTCGCTCTCCTCGAAACATCGACGCCCTGGGTCCTTCCTCCTCTAGACCCGAGCTCCCCGCTCCTTGAGTTGCTGGGTGCTGAAGGAGCGCGGGAACCACCAGCTCCTTCAGCGCGGCCTGGTCACTGGCTGTTGTCTCCATCAGGCGCAGGCGTGGCTGTGCCAACAGCGGACCCCAGAGCCTCCGCCTGTGACAGAAACAAAGCCTGGTGTCCACTTGGACTGCACGTCCAGGGACGGAGGGCGGGCTGCCGCTCTCTCCTGGGCAAGCTTGTCTCCAGAATTCAGGCTGAGGGAGGCCCTGGACCTGGGATTTTGGATCCTGCTGCCACGAGGGGAAGGAAGACGTGGTGAGCTGTGCAATGGTTATGCAACTTCTGTTCAGAAGCAGCTGATGCCTGTCCTGTTCCCATGTTTGTGGTCAAAGCAAGTCCCATGGAAACACCTACCATCAGCAGGGGGAAGGACGATGGTCCTCTCTCATCTGGGCGACGTCTCTCTACCTTTAACAGGAAGAGACCTGGAGCCCCCCACCCCCAGGCACCATATTCTTGTTTAAGCCAGGTCAAAGGGTTTCTTCCCCCTTCCAGCTCGGGTAACCCAGGAGTGCATTTGGGGCATCCATTTATACTTTAGGGAAGCCTCATCACTCTGTTGTACCCACAGATGCAAATGAAGTTTCCATTGCTGAAATTCTTCCCTTACTCCCACCCCTTACTGTTCGCCAGTCTCCCACTTGTTCAGATCTCGTCTGAAATGTTGCTTCCTCCAAGAAGCCCTCCTGGCTGGTTTTCCATGCATTTGAGCCCATCTGCTACTTAGTGACATCCCTCTGTGTGAGTCCTCCCTAGAGTCATCACACCTCTAACTTGGCCACGCCCATTGTTTTGGCCAGATTGACCATTCCTCAAGAGCTGGCACAGTGTGCACCCTTTTCAGTCCCAAAGCCCGGATCCTCGTTGGAGACCTGTAACACTGAAGGTGCTCAATAAATTTTGGTTGAGGACTGAATGGCAGAAACATAACTCTTTCACAGAGTATAATTTTCCCATGAATTTCTTCTTTTAGCCCAAAGCAGTTACTTCTCATTTCTGTCCCTGCACCCTGACATCCTCTGAGATTTGGCTTATTTTCTGTGTATTTCAGTCCCCTCAACTAGAAATCAGCAGACCTTGGAGGATGAAAAACCTATTACGTGTGTGGGCACACCCCTGCACACACACAATGCAAAGTCTCTTCTAGGTTTTTTTTTGGTTTTTCTTTTACTGTATGCAAAGCTCCCGTGTGAATTTCTTTTATGAATTGGGCCCTTCTGTTTTATAGCCAGGGCTATTTGCTCTCACTGTAAAGCTGTATTATGGCCACAAATTCCATTTTTTTTTATTGTCCTGGAACATGGGCCCCCAGAGAATGTCAATTCGCAGAACAAGGGCCAGTAAACCGGACTTGTGTGGCAGCGAAACACTCCTCACAAGAGTACATCACCTCTCTGTTCTTACCTGCTGTCATCCTCCACCTTAACAAGCACACCCCCAAAAAGTCCTCTGGTTTCTACGGCTTGTTAGGTCTATCATCTTTTTAATTAATAGTGTTTTTACGAAGCCGTCTGAACTGTGTCATTTCCATTATCAGCAACGCATTGCCATTAATGAATCATTTTCATTTCTGATCCCCGGTATCATGCTAGTTGATCGCCTGTTTCCATGCCTTCGAATGATAGCATCGTTTTCTGCCCACGATCAAATTTAATTTGGACTCTGATTATATTAGGCTGTTGCGACTGAAGTGTCAATTTTTGTCAGGCAATTAGGAGCTCTAACCTGTGAAGTTAAGTTTGATAGGCATTGTAATTGGATTGTTACAGTAATAGCCTGGAACGTTCCTTTCCCTCCTGCTTCTTTGATTCTTGATGCATACTCCCGACACGAGAACAAAGACGTTTGGGTTATTATGCAGCCTTGGGACGTTTAAGACAACAGGGCGGAAGTCAGAGTTTGTGCAGTGGAGTGTGCTCCCACCCGACTCCACGTGCGGGACGCTGGAAGTTTGTGTGATTTAGAAAAATCAGAACAAAGGGAAAGTACACAGAGGGTACTGAGTGAAGAAAGTTACAGTGCTCAGAAGGGAGCACTGGTCGCCTCATTCGTTGGTAGCCTGGTAGGCTGCACAGGAAGCTCGAATCATTGGGAAGCTCCTCTCTCTTCCTCCCTCCCCATTTCCCTCCCTCCCTCCCTTTCTATCCCTCTCTCTCTCTCCCCTCTTTTTCCTTTCCCTTATTTTGAAAACCTTTCATCCAGACAGTGGGCTAAAAACAGTCTATCATCACATAAAGACAAGTCCTCCTTGCTCCCGCAGTTCATGATGTGACCCTGGAAAAACAGGCCAGCAGGTCCCTGCAGAGAACACCTGGATCCATCAGAAGGTCCTAGGTCTTGCTAGAAGGCTGGGTCTCTGCCGCAGGGCAGAGGAAGAGGGGCGTCCGTCTGTTGGGAACAGTGCACACAGATACCTGGGTGCGTCGCAGAAACCGATCACATCAGGGAGAGGTGAGGATTTCAGCGTCGTGGGCCCCTGCGGTGCCTGGCCGGCAGGAGCTGAAGCTGGAAGGGGGCGGGCCAGGTGAGACAAGAGGGGCATCTGGGTCTTGTCCTGGAGCCCAGGAGGGTCGAGAGTGGCCGTGGTGACGTGGGAGGGTGGCGTGGATGACTTCCCCGTGTTGTAAGATGTGTCAGGGATGTCTGTCTCTGTGTAACCCCCTGGACGGTAGCCGCCAGGCTCCTCTGCTCGTGGGATTCTCCAGGCAAGAACACTGAGTCTAAGAAGACTGGGTTGCCATGCCCTTCTCCAAGGCACCTTTCTGACCAGGGATTAAAACTCGTGTCTCTTACATCTCCTGCCTTGGCAGGTGGGTTCTTTACCACTAGGGCCACCTGGGAAGTCTGGATGACTTCAGTGGCATCTTAAATATTTATTTATTTGTTTGTTTATGTGAGGGCAGGACTTACAGCCCTTTAGCTCTTTGAAGTCCCCACCAGACCTGGAGTGAAGTCAGGACTCTCAGACGTAGCCCCAGAAGGCAGACCAGACCCATGACTGCCGTTTGGGAGAGTGAAGCAGGGAGAAGTGTGGCCTGTCACTAATTCCACCTCTAAGATGGTGGTGTCACTGAGGATTGCTCCAGGCAAACCAGGAGGCCAGCCAGGTGCTTATAGGCCCACCATGGTGGTGCGACCCTGCTCTGCCCTCCTTCCTCAGTATCGTCTCATGTTGTCGCATCTCAGGGGCCGGCTCCACTGGCTTCGTAGCTCTTGCTCTTCCAACCACAGGGCCTTTGCACTGCTGTTCCCACCATCCGAACCTGGGCCCTACTGCCTTTCGCTCCCACATCGGCTCTCTTGCCACCCGCTTCCAGTGGGGCTAGTCAGTGGAAGATACTGCGAGAAGATGGATGGGCAGGAGGGAGGTTAGCCAGCAGGTCCCTGCAGAGAACACCTGGATCCATCAGAAGGTCCTAGGTCTTGCTAGAAGGCTGGGTCTCTGCCGCAGGGCAGAGGAAGAGGGGCGTCCGTCTGTTGGGAACAGTGCACACAGATACCTGGGTGCGTCGCAGAAACCGATCACATCAGGGAGAGGTGAGGATTTCAGCGTCGTGGGCCCCTGCGGTGCCTGGCCGGCAGGAGCTGAAGCTGGAAGGGGGCGGGCCAGGTGAGACAAGAGGGGCATCTGGGTCTTGTCCTGGAGCCCAGGAGGGTCGAGAGTGGCCGTGGTGACGTGGGAGGGTGGCGTGGATGACTTCCCCGTGTTGTAAGATGTGTCAGGGATGTCTGTCTCTGTGTAACCCCCTGGACGGTAGCCGCCAGGCTCCTCTGCTCGTGGGATTCTCCAGGCAAGAACACTGAGTCTAAGAAGACTGGGTTGCCATGCCCTTCTCCAAGGCACCTTTCTGACCAGGGATTAAAACTCGTGTCTCTTACATCTCCTGCCTTGGCAGGTGGGTTCTTTACCACTAGGGCCACCTGGGAAGTCTGGATGACTTCAGTGGCATCTTAAATATTTATTTATTTGTTTGTTTATGTGAGGGCAGGACTTACAGCCCTTTAGCTCTTTGAAGTCCCCACCAGACCTGGAGTGAAGTCAGGACTCTCAGACGTAGCCCCAGAAGGCAGACCAGACCCATGACTGCCGTTTGGGAGAGTGAAGCAGGGAGAAGTGTGGCCTGTCACTAATTCCACCTCTAAGATGGTGGTGTCACTGAGGATTGCTCCAGGCAAACCAGGAGGCCAGCCAGGTGCTTATAGGCCCACCATGGTGGTGCGACCCTGCTCTGCCCTCCTTCCTCAGTATCGTCTCATGTTGTCGCATCTCAGGGGCCGGCTCCACTGGCTTCGTAGCTCTTGCTCTTCCAACCACAGGGCCTTTGCACTGCTGTTCCCACCATCCGAACCTGGGCCCTACTGCCTTTCGCTCCCACATCGGCTCTCTTGCCACCCGCTTCCAGTGGGGCTAGTCAGTGGAAGATACTGCGAGAAGATGGATGGGCAGGAGGGGAGGTTAGACATTCCTCTCTCCTTTTTTCACCTCTGCCTCTCTGGTGAGAGCTGCATCCTCCACAGCGCGGCTCCCACCCTGCGTCTCCACCCACATCGTTGCCTCCATTTTTCTGCCTCATCCCTTCAGTCCCAGGAGGGCACATCACCCTCCCTGAGTTTGTTCTCTTTACCCTCTCGCCTCTTTGAGGAGTCTCCTTACTAAAGGCTCATCATCGGTGGTGAATCCTGGTTCCTGACTGGGCGTTGACTGTTGCAGAATAAAGTGCCCCAGGGGAAAAGAGGCTGGAGCGGACTCCTCCACCCTCACCCGCTGCCCCACCGCGAACCTGGAGCTGCTTTCAGACGAGAGGATGTTGCCTCTGAAGACAAGAGTCAGCAGACAGAGTATCCGGTGAGAGGGGGCTTTCTGGTGGAGAAAATGGCCTCAGGCATGTGCCAGTGCACGAAAGAAAGGAAGGCCGCTTAGCGGTCTGGTGGGCAGTCCAATTCTGTCTGTCTTTCTTGTTTTCTTTCTCTTTTCCCTCTCTTCCTTCCTTCTTTCCTCCCTCCAGCCTTCCCTCCTTTCTTTCCTTTCCTTCCTTCTTTCAGCAAATATTTCCATAACTCCACCTCTGCACCAGGCACTGTCCGAGTCACACATCAACATTAGAGAAACTCCTTGCTCTCACAGCTGCCCTATTCCAGCGAGAGAAGACAGAAACGAACAAATGGGCATATTTTACAGGATGGCAAGTGATCAAGAAAGCATGGATAAAATAAAGCCCAGTAAAGAGAACCACAAAACTGGAGCGTGGGGGTTTTTGTAAATTAATTTGAGTGTTCTGGGTCTTAGTTGTGGCATGCAGGATCTTCACTGCAGCCTGGCCTCTCGGATCAGGAGCATGGCGTCTTAGCCACTGGACCACCAGGGAAGTCCCTGAAGTATGGTTTTGAAGATGACGTTTTCTCAGGGGCTGCTCTGGAAAGGTGGCCTGGGCCCTACTGCCTTTCGCTCCCACATCGGCTCTCTTGCCACCCGCTTCCAGTGGGGCTAGTCAGTGGAAGATACTGCGAGAAGATGGATGGGCAGGAGGGGAGGTTAGACATTCCTCTCTCCTTTTTTCACCTCTGCCTCTCTGGTGAGAGCTGCATCCTCCACAGCGCGGCTCCCACCCTGCGTCTCCACCCACATCGTTGCCTCCATTTTTCTGCCTCATCCCTTCAGTCCCAGGAGGGCACATCACCCTCCCTGAGTTTGTTCTCTTTACCCTCTCGCCTCTTTGAGGAGTCTCCTTACTAAAGGCTCATCATCGGTGGTGAATCCTGGTTCCTGACTGGGCGTTGACTGTTGCAGAATAAAGTGCCCCAGGGGAAAAGAGGCTGGAGCGGACTCCTCCACCCTCACCCGCTGCCCCACCGCGAACCTGGAGCTGCTTTCAGACGAGAGGATGTTGCCTCTGAAGACAAGAGTCAGCAGACAGAGTATCCGGTGAGAGGGGGCTTTCTGGTGGAAAAAATGGCCTCAGGCATGTGCCAGTGCACGAAAGAAAGGAAGGCCGCTTAGCGGTCTGGTGGGCAGTCCAATTCTGTCTGTCTTTCTTGTTTTCTTTCTCTTTTCCCTCTCTTCCTTCCTTCTTTCCTCCCTCCAGCCTTCCCTCCTTTCTTTCCTTTCCTTCCTTCTTTCAGCAAATATTTCCATAACTCCACCTCTGCACCAGGCACTGTCCGAGTCACACATCAACATTAGAGAAACTCCTTGCTCTCACAGCTGCCCTATTCCAGCGAGAGAAGACAGAAACGAACAAATGGGCATATTTTACAGGATGGCAAGTGATCAAGAAAGCATGGAGAAAAATAAAGCCCAGTAAAGAGAACCACAAAACTGGAGCGTGGGGGTTTTTGTAAATTAATTTGAGTGTTCTGGGTCTTAGTTGTGGCATGCAGGATCTTCACTGCAGCCTGGCCTCTCGGATCAGGAGCATGGCGTCTTAGCCACTGGACCACCAGGGAAGTCCCTGAAGTATGGTTTTGAAGATGACGTTTTCTCAGGGGCTGCTCTGGAAAGGTGGCCAGGTAGGGAGCGCACCCAAAGAACAGGGGCAGATGCTTGTTTGGTGGGCTAAAGGTCAGCAACGAAGCCAGAGCCTGTTCCAGCTGGAGCAGGGAGGGTGAAGGACGGAGCTGAGGAGGGTGACGTCGGTGAGGCTGAGGGACCAGATGAGTCTCGTCTTGGAGGCTGCTCCAGGGATCTGGCATTTCCTCTTGGAAGGAGGGGAATGGCATCACCGGGTTGCTGAATGAAATGAGCCTGCCAGGCGAGGGTGGAGGGGTGTGACGGGGCGGGGCAGGGCTGCAGTGGTCCAGGCGGCCACAAGCAAGGCGAGAGCGGGGGAGATGGTGGGGGGTGCCAGGTTCTGGATCCGTGTTGACCGCAGAGCCACGGCTTTGCTGGCAGTTGGAACGGGAGCGTGGGGGCCCCTGAGATGCATGAAAGACGACCCCAGGTCTTTAGCGCTGCCTCTCATGGGGATGGAATGACTGAACAGGTCTTAGTTTGACTTTATATGCTTCTTTTGTTTGGAGATCAGGACTTCTGTTTTTATTTATACTGGATTTGAGCTACCTCTTAGGGATTCACTTGGTGGTGTTGATGGGGCAGCTGGATCAAAGGCAGTAACATATCGGGAATCTGAATTCAGGAGTGGTCCCTCCAGAGACGGTACCTCGTGTCCAGCAGTGGAGGGAGTCCCTGTCCACCACAGGGAGGAAGCAGGTCCCGAGACTGTTCAGCTTAGCTTCAGGGCAGGCTGGCTGGGGACAGCCCCCAGGGATATTTCTATCCTTTGGACTCTGATTTTTCTGATGGGTTGCATCATCTCCTGAGGCCCTGATTAACACCTGCGTCGTGTGTTGTCTATTTCCTGGTATCATCTTGCACACCTGGTGCCTGGCCCAGAGCACTGCACAGAGGAGACGCTCAGTTATGGAGCAAATCAAGGAATGAATGCATCAACCAATAATTGAATGAATGAATGGACGAATGACTTGACTTTCCAGTGTCGTTGTGAACTGAAAGGCTGTGGGGAGGTCATGCTCTCACGTCTGGTATCCCCCTGGAAGCCTCAGACAGTGAGAAGACAGATGTAACATCAGGCTCCATCTCTGCCCCTTCTGGGCTGTGTCACCTCACGTGGGACAGGCACGTCTCTGAGCTCCGGGTTCCCTGTCTACACAAGGAGGACCGTGGGGAGGGATCGAGAGAGGCAGCAGGTCACTGTGCTGAGCACACAGTAGGGCTGCCTGTGCTTCTGCCCTTTTGTCTGCCCCCTGCCCCTGCCCTCGAGGAGCCGATAAGGCTGGGCCCAGAGTGATCAGCCAATTCGTAAGAATTAATCGTACGCAAATAGTAACAAGGTCTTGAGTTTTATCTGACGATTTATATGCTCAGAAGCTCTTTGGTGTTTTCTCTCTGGTCCCTTGATGACTCAGCGATGCTATCACTCAGACAGGAGGTGGAGACTGATTTGCCTGATGGGCTCAAGGCTAGGTGGGGTGGTCAAGCCCACTGCTGGCGGGGGATGAAGGGAGGATCAGGAGCTGCCCTGATTTACAGTTTTTGCAAGGCACCTATTCTTTAAGTGTCCTGATCTCATGAAATGGCTGTTAAATAAAGTGTAAAGATTCAGGAGGGCAAAATAAAGGGCCCAGACTGAGCTCTGGGGATCCAGGTGTGGAGATCACTGCCTCAGGCACTCACGTGTTGAAGCCCCTCTGGAAGAGATTGGCAGGGGAAGGGTGATGGAGAGCCTTGATTTGCAGATCTGTAAAATGGGTTCTGTGCAGCCTCCTTTGCTTGTGGTTATTCTCTAAGCTTCTACCGCTCTTGCTACCGTCACTCAAATCTTTTTTTTTTTATAATATTTATTTATTTATTTTTGGGCGGGGGTCGGGTTGGGGAGGGAGGGGAGCGGGCGGGCCACTTCTATTGGTCTTTCATTTCTCTATTTTCATCCGTCTTTGTTCCTTGGCTCCTGTGGGCCTCCCATCGCGGTGGCATCTGTCGTCGCAGAGCGCCGGCTCTGGGCGCATGCGCTCCAGAGCACCGGCTCGGTAATTGGACACATCGGTCCAGCCGCTCGGCGGCACGCGGGATCTTCCCAGGCCAGGGATCGAACAGGCGCCCCTTACACTGCAAGGCGGTGTCCTTACCCACTGGACCACCAGGGGAAGCCCAGTCACTCAAATCTTAAAGTCAGTTTTCCTCATCCTTCAGGACCTAGTTTAGATGCTGCCCCCTCCAGGAAGCCTGCCTCCATGCCCTCCTATCCTCCTTCAGTTTAAAGAGACCTCACTGTGAGCCTCTGCAGTAGTAGGTGGCTCCCTCTGTGTTACTGGTTACTTTCTCCTCAAGTTAGACCTGTGAGAATGGGTGGCATCCAGCCCTCTGCAGCCTGCGAGGCCCCAAGGGCAGAGGCTCTGACTGGTCCACCCCTGCACCCCCGCTGGGCTTGTGGAAACACTGCCAGGTCGTGAGTGAGTGACCCCAGGAGGGAACCACCGAGGCACGCCACGGCCTGGAATCATGCAGAGCAGGAAGGTGACCTCAGGGGCTCAGAGGAGGGTGCTGGGAGATGACGCGAGACGACTGAGGAGGCTCCAGGTCCGAACACGGACTCAGGGGTCAAACCACCACCTGTGGTCAAGGCCAGCCTGTGGCTTGTGAGCTAAGAGCAGTTTTCACAGTGGATGCTTGTGACTGATGGGGGGACAGGGATGACTGACTTTCCCATCAGTTAAATCAAATGTTGGGCTTTCCAGGCAGAGCTGATGGTAAAGAACCTACCTGCCAGTGCCGGAGACAGATGCAGGCTCAATCCCTGGTCCAAGAAGATCCCCTGGAGAAGGAAATGGCAACCCACTCCAGTATTCTTGCCTGGAGAATCCCATGGACAGAGGAGTCTGGCGCACTATGGTCCGCAGCATCACAGAGTTCGACAGGATGAAAGCAACCGCACACGGGCAAATCAAATGCGATTTTTAAAAACGAGAGAATTTCATTCTGCTCATATGGGGACCTGGGTTACAAAAATTTGTAATCAATTGTTGTATCTTTATTTCATCAACAAAAATTTGAGGAAAAAGTTTGTCTTCTTTTGTTATCTAACTATCTATGTGATATCTTAGACTTTGCCTGTTGGCCTGCAAAGCCTAGTATATTTACTATATGGGTTTTTACAGAGAGTGTTTGCCAATCCTGGTCTTAAATCCCAGGAAAAACAGGAACATTCAAGTTCATCGAGCTAAGGAATGCGCCAACACTCTCCGATGTATTATACTTTTTATCTTGACTGTGAAGTCTGCACATTTCACAAATGGTTAAAAGAGATGCTGAGAAGTCAAATGGCCCCCAAATTGGCCCCAGAGCTCAGCCCCGGTGCAGCCAGGTCACCGTGCAGCTAGATCACCAGGCAGCCAGGTGACCCACAGGTCAGGAATGCCAGGATTCCACTGTTTAAGCTCAACCATTCTGCCTAAAACCCTCTGGCATTTCGTAGGCCTCCAGCTTCTCACTGGGAGCGGGGGTATCACCAATTTGGACTCCAAGTCACTTGCTGAGTTCTCTCATAGACCCTTGTCAGAATCCCCTTCCTGTCTCTCCCCTGCTGGGAACTTGGCTGACGGTCCAGCAGGGTCACAGGTTTAGCCTCTATAAGCACCAATGTCAGCTGTAAAGACTGTAGGTGGTCTCAGTCATCGCTAGGCATCTGGCCCGGTCCGGCTGCTCTCTGGGCCCGGGGCGGAAGGCGGCCCATCCACGTACGCAGGGACCTCTGTGCCACACCGGGCATGCCGGTCAGGCAGCTCTCCCGGCGGCAGGATCAAGCCAGAATAAATTGTAGAAAACTTCATGGAAAAGGAGAAAACACACACATTAAGAAAACAAATCCGCGTTCCTCGCCGTGCCTTTGGACGCTGGCCACGCTGTTGATAGTCATCTTTATTAACTTTCCGTCCTGCTTGATGTCGAGTGACAATTACCATAGCCAGGCGGTCGATACCTCATTAATGGGCAGCTCTTGAGCAGAAATCGCAAACTGGGTCTTTCTGAAATGCAGACTCCTTTTCCCCAAGTTCTCTTCTCATGCAAAGAGAACTACAGCACATTTGCCTTGAACCAACAAACAAAACCCTCCCGAGTGGGGGATGCTCCCTCCCCAAGGCAACTGATAATTTTGCAAGCCAGGCCCCCTCCCCCTCCCCCGCCCTCTGCTCTGATGAGCAGAGATGTTGAAAAGCTCCCTGTTTCTCTCTGATGTCAGAGATGCTTTAACCAGCTGGGGGCAGAATTACATTCTGGAAATTACAGGGGATGAGGGAAAAAATGTGAATATTACAAATACAGTAGTCTTTTGGAGTCTGGGCTTCTCTGTTAATGCATTATAAAACAACTTAAAAAGTTCTATCAGGAGAAGTGATGTCTGAAGCCACGTTATATTTTAAAAGTGTCAGGACACGGGCGAGTTTACATTTGACAAGCAATTTAAATATTTCAATATATTTTATATCTTGAAAAAAATTGCCATGATCAAAACCTAGATGAAACTCTTTCATTTGGTACCTGGGTAGGAAAACATTGAGTTACAAATCTTTTTGACAATGTGGATTCTGGGTGTTACATAACCATTTTTAATCTTCTGAAATATTTCATTGCCTGGGAAAGCAAATCAGGGACAGGGTATTGTGTGCTTTTAAATTCATTTGTCTTAACACCCTTTCACTTTCTTGTTCTGCTTTGATGGTCTGATTACTTCTCTACATAAATATAAGCCGAAATTCATTCTGAGTATAAGCCTTATCTCTTTCCTCAGTGGTGATAGGGGACGCAGAGGGTCTTTTTTCCCTGTGCATCAAAGTGAATTTAGCAGTGAATGGTGTCTGCTGTTGCAGAAAAGCCCATTTATTTATCCCTATAATCAGAGCCATGCAGACAACAGAACCCAGTGCTTGCTCATCTCAGGTTCAGATGGAGGGAAGATTTATTGAGCACATACTCTGAGCCAGGCCCCCTGTAAGGCATGGCCTTGCCAGAAGTAAAAGGGCCCCCCTGACCTGGGTTAACTCTTTAAGCCTGTTAGCTGCTGCACCAGGAAGGAAATTAACAGGAGCCTGTCCTCCGGGAAGGAGTGGGGAGGCTGGCGGGAGTTGTGGGAGTTCAGTTTCTTCTGGCCCAGGCGATGGCCCCGAACCTGGTCCCCGGTAGTGAATGGGCTGGGGAAGGCAGTCACGTGGCAGTGATGGGTCAGGCACTGGAATCTCTGGAGGCAGGGAAATGGGCGAATATTTCCTGTGCTTTACTTTCTTCTTGGGCTCATCTGCGGGTTGGTGGTGGGGCAGAGCGACTGAACAGGCTGCTTTGACTTTTGGGTCCTTCTGGATTGCGGTAGAAAAAGTTGACTGACGTTTTATCTCTTCCAAATTCCTTTTGCAAATTCTTACCCCCATTTTTGTCTTGGCATCATCAACGAAACAGTTCCTGAAGCAAGGAAGAGCCTCACCCAGCTCTCCAAGGGGCCAGACAGTCCCAGTAGGACCCATGCTCCGTGGAAGCTCCCCCTGTGAGTGGCTCCCCAGAACACTTTACCAGGAAAATGTCTCAAGTGGGCAGAAGGGGAAGGGGATGACAGTGGACAAGACGGTTGGATGGCATCACTGACTCCATGGATAAGAGTGTGAGCAAGCTCCCGGAGATGGTGAAAGACAGGGAAGCCCGGCGAGCCGCAGTCCACGGGGTCACAGAGAATCGGATACGACTGAGGGACTGAACTGAACTGAGTTGGAGACGGAGCCACGTCCTCTGGACAGAAAGGCACGTCTTCTAGTGGGGGAAGGGTGGTAGACTGGCAGGGAGAAATATTTCGTGGTCGGGGGTCCAGATTTAGCAAAGAAATAAAATATCAGACCCTGGTCAACTTTGAGTTTCAGATACTCAATGAATAATGCATTATTGGGGACACATCCTAAACATAATTATTTGTTGTGTAATTAAACTTGGAATTTACATTGAACGGGCCTCTGTGACCACCCAGAGGGATAGGGTGGGGGGGACCAGAGAGGGGGCCCAGGATGTGGGAGGGACACAGGTGTACCAGAGGCCGATTCGTGTTGATGTACAGCAAAAATCGTCAGCATATTGTAATTAGCCTCCAATGAAAATAAATTAATTAAACTCCCCTCTCCAAAAAAATTGAACTAGTCTCTTGTATTTTTCTGATAACCTCATCAGAGGGGCATGCTCTGTGTCAGGGGCTTTTGTCCCAGCTGGTAACTTTCCAGGTCAAAGGAGGTAGGCTATTTTTAGTGGTGGAGGCAGAACTGATTTCCGTCAGAAGGCATGATCTGGGGGACTCGGAGGCCCTCCCTCCAAAATATCTCTCAGCACCGCAGCCCTAAGTCACTCAGTAAAATGTGTGAGACACACAGTGTGCTTGGTAATATGTGCTTATGATGACGCTTCAGCTTTAAAACCGACCCCTTGTCCCTCTCCCCAGCAGATGGTCCCCAAGTCTTCCCTGTGAAGGCAGTTCAGAGCCTCAATGGCGTTATTCAAATGTGCTTTTGGTGAGTCTCACGCAGATCCGTTCATCCCCATTTGGTTACGACAACTGGCAAGGTCAGAGCACCAACCCGCAGCTGGAGCAGGTGGAACCGTCTCTGGAAAGAGGCACGTGGCACACTGTCAGGGTGCCACACACCCTCATCAGAAGGTGATACCACACTCGTGAGGAATGCCTCACCTGGCGGGCTCTGACACATCCTTCAAAGGCTCAGCTGAGGTGCCCTTCCTCCTGGCAAGGCTTCCTCTCCCTGCTCCACCCCGTTCCACCTCTCTCCAGCTAGCCCAGGTGTGTGCTGGCCTCTGCTCGCCTCCAAGCTCCTCAGGCATTTCCCGTCAGATCTATGTCATTTCAGAGTTGGTGTGTCTGCCTTTCTCACTTGCTGTTCAGAATCCTGGGGGTGAGAGAGCCCCTTCATCCATTACTGTGTCTCTTGAGCCTGGCAGAGGCAGGCCCAGTGCATGTGCTCAGGATGCGCTTACCAGTGACTAGACAGCTGACAGGCGGAACGAACAAACCATTGGATTATTCAAGGAATGAATGAGTTATTTGGTGAAATGTATGTGATACAATACTACTTGAAAAATCTAGCAGAATGGGAAACTGACACAAACTTGTAAAGCAACTGTACTCCAATAAAAATTAATTTAAAACATGTAGCAGAGTAGTTTCATGCAAAAAAATACATATCTTCTAAAAATTACAGAGTGGAAGCAAAAAGCTCATCTGGCAAAGCAAGGACAAGCCAAGCAGACCCCATGCACACGAGGCCAGGACGTGAAGGTGCTGTTGTGGCTGCCATCTTATACAGGATGCCAGGGGTGCCAGGTCCAGATGCTGAGGGCAGCTGGGCTGACTCACGAACAGTGGTCCTGAAGACCCTCAGTGGTGCCCATGGTCCTTCTCTTGTGGGTGCTTCTTTATTTAGTGTCTGTCCCTCAGTTGTGTCCAACTCTTTGCACCCTCTGGACTGTAGCCTGCCAGGCTTCTCTATCCATGGAATTCTCCAGGCAAGAATACTGGAGTGGGTAGTCTTCCCCTTCTTCAGGGGATCTTCCCAACTCAGGAATCAAGCTTGGGTCTTCTGCACTGCAGGCAGATTCTTTACTGTCTGAATGACCAGGGAAGCCCTTTATTTAGGAGAGGTGCCAAATGCATGAAATCCCCAGTAGCCAGAGGAATGCTGGAGCTGCAGAGAAGAGGAATGACTTTCACTTCCTGGCTGCCTGATATCACCTGCCTTTGGCATTTAAACTTCCTCTCCCAGGTGGCTCTAGTGGTAAAGAACCTGCCTGCCAATCTAGGAGAAGTAAGAGACTCAGGTTTGATCCCTGGGTCAGGAAGATCCACTGGAGGAGGGCATGGCAACCCACTTTAGTATTCTTGCCTGGAGAATTCTATGGACAGAGGAGCCTGGCGGGCTACAGTCCAGTGTTGCAAAGAATCAGATGTGATTTAAGTGACTGAGCATGCACGCAACTTCTGGGGAAAATTCTGGATTCTGTGTTGAGTCCGCAGAACATGACTGGGTGCCCATGACCTCTTCCCTCCCTCCCAAGCTCAAGATAAAGGGATGCAGGTCCTTCTCCTGCCAGCAGGATGGTGCAGCCAGAGGGCAGACTCAGGTCCACCCTGCCAGAGGCAGCTCTGTGTCAGGAATGGCTGCCGTGGGCCTTGCGTCATTGCCTACACTGGGTTTCTGATCCCATGCCTTGTCCTCAGCCTTTTATCAAATTTTTCCATTCCCAACATTTTTCCGATATACTTTAAAGCAAGTGACAAGTGCGGCAAAATACATATCTTCTAAATTACAGAGTGGAAGCAAAAAGCTCATCTGGCAAAGCAAGGACAAGCCAAGCAGACCCCATGCACACGAGGCCAGGACGTGAAGGTGCTGTTGTGGCTGCCATCTTATACAGGATGCCAGGGGTGCCAGGTCCAGATGCTGAGGGCAGCTGGGCTGACTCACGAACAGTGGTCCTGAAGACCCTCAGTGGTGCCCATGGTCCTTCTCTTGTGGGTGCTTCTTTATTTAGTGTCTGTCCCTCAGTTGTGTCCAACTCTTTGCACCCTCTGGACTGTAGCCTGCCAGGCTTCTCTATCCATGGAATTCTCCAGGCAAGAATACTGGAGTGGGTAGTCTTCCCCTTCTTCAGGGGATCTTCCCAACTCAGGAATCAAGCTTGGGTCTTCTGCACTGCAGGCAGATTCTTTACTGTCTGAATGACCAGGGAAGCCCTTTATTTAGGAGAGGTGCCAAATGCATGAAATCCCCAGTAGCCAGAGGAATGCTGGAGCTGCAGAGAAGAGGAATGACTTTCACTTCCTGGCTGCCTGATATCACCTGCCTTTGGCATTTAAACTTCCTCTCCCAGGTGGCTCTAGTGGTAAAGAACCTGCCTGCCAATCTAGGAGAAGTAAGAGACTCAGGTTTGATCCCTGGGTCAGGAAGATCCACTGGAGGAGGGCATGGCAACCCACTTTAGTATTCTTGCCTGGAGAATTCTATGGACAGAGGAGCCTGGCGGGCTACAGTCCAGTGTTGCAAAGAATCAGATGTGATTTAAGTGACTGAGCATGCACGCAACTTCTGGGGAAAATTCTGGATTCTGTGTTGACTCCGCAGAACAGGACTGGGTGCCCATGCCCTCTCTTCCCTCCCCTCCCAAGCTCAAGATAAAGGGATGCAGGTCCTTCTCCTGCCAGCAGGATGGTGCAGCCAGAGGGCAGACTCAGGTCCACCCTGCCAGAGGCAGCTCTGTGTCAGGAATGGCTGCCGTGGGCCTTGCGTCATTGCCTACACTGGGTTTCTGATCCCATGCCTTGTCCTCAGCCTTTTATCAAATTTTTCCATTCCCAACATTTTTCCGATATACTTTCTGCCTTCCTTGCAGAAAGTAGCTAAAGTAAGTTTCTACTAATTTAAACCATGTTGATCTTGAAATTCTCTCACCCTCTTTTTTTTTTTTTAAATTAATTAAAACACAAGGATGTTAGACCAGAGGATACACCTGAAATGCTGAATCAAAATAAGTATGGTATGAAGAAGGCATCATTCATTGAGCGCTTACTGTGTGTCGGGAGCTTCATATCTATTCTTTTGTTTAACCCCATCTCAACACTGACCTCTGACCGATGATGTTACAGGAAATGCGCTGATGTCTCCATAATTCTATACAACCAAAGTGAAATTCCAACAGCCGTTAAGAGTCTTTACTGAGTCGGGAGCAAGGGAAGCTGGCCGTGTTCGTCTGACTGCACTTCCGGTCACTGAGTCCCTAAATGGACAGCTGGAAAACCCCTAATTGGTAACCGATCAAATTATCTTGTTAGGAAGATAGATGGCTATGAGAGCAGTGAACAATGTAATTGAATGTGGGTTTGATTCAATATTTAGTCACCCCATGAGCATGTAAAATTCATATTTTGTTTTCTGGACCATTTATCTCTAAGGATTTGGGTATTAAAGTCTAACAGGCTTCCCAGGTGGCTCAGTGATGAAGAATCCACCCATCAATGCAGGAGACCAGGGGCAGGAAGATCCCCTGGAGAAAGAAATGGGAACCCAGTCCAATATTCTTGCCTGGAAAATTCCATGGACAGAGGAGCCTCGTGGGTGAGCAACAGTCCATGGGGGTTGCAAAGAGTCAGACACGACTGAGCACAGCCCCACAAAGTCCAACAGGAGAAGCAAAACCTCACTGAAGCAGTTACAACGTTTGAAAAAGGAAGCCTGGATGGAGCTGGGCTTCTGAACTGAACCAGCCTTTCGATCCTGATAAACACTGGCACAAAAAAATCCTGGCCTTTAGCTTGAGTACACATACAGAGAATTATTACCATTTTCTTGCTGGAAGAGACAGATACAGATCTTCAGGGGTTAAGTCCTGTCTTTTTGTAAATGAAGAAGGTGCCAAGAGAGGTAGATGTCCCACTATGTGTTGGGATCAGAGCCAGGACTGGGGTCAACTTTCGTCCTGCAGCGATCTTCCCATGGGAAGCTCAGGTACCGTCCGCATTCAGAGTCACAGCTGGGCCTGCAGTCGTCCCACTTCCCCCAACCCCGTCCCCTAAGTGTAAAGTCCTCACAATCCTCTGGTGCCTTTGTGCTCTCTTCTGCCTCTTTCTTAAGCATCATCTCACATGACGCTCCTCTGAAGAATCTTCTTCCTTCGGTAGCCACTCCCCCAACCTTCCAGGGCTGAGAAGACCACTGGACGTTTAACAGCCGTGGAGAAGAGTTAGTGGCTTTGTGTGAGTGCTCTCATGTCCCACTCTTTGTGACCCCCTGGACTGTAGTCCGCCAAACTCCTCTGTCGATGGAATGTCCCAGGCAAGAATACTGGAATGAATTGCCATTTTCCTGCTCCAGGGGATCTTCCTGACCCAGGGATCGAACCGGCATCTCCTGCATCTCCCTCATCAGCCAGAGGACTCTCTCCCACTGAGCCACCTGAGAGGTGCACAAGTGCAGAACCACATCTGGCATCCCAGGAAATTTCCATCTGTGGACCCCGCCTCCCTTCTCCCGCATGTTGCTTTAAATGTCACGTCTGTAACGTTTACGTAAGGTGTCTACAGACCATCGATGCTATTTCTGCATTTCCTACCGACTTCTAAATCAAATATTTCCTTCGGAGTTAACTCCATCTCCACTGAGGCACTGGCATCATTCAAACAGTCCGCATTATTTAACAAGGAGTTTCCTTCCTTCAGCCACGAAGAAACTCAGAGACAGGATCTAAACTCAGTTATGGCCATTGGGCTGACCCTTGTTGGTTAAACTCACTTTTTCTTATTTCTCTTCCTATTTTATTCATCTTATTTCATGTTGGCTATCTTCAACATTTTTAAAAAATTGAACGAGGCAGAGTATAAATACATCTGATGAGTACATTTTAAAAATAACTTTGTGGAGGAATAATACTCTGCTATTTCAAGATTCACGATGGGCTCGATAAACCACTGGCACAAAAAAATCCTGGCCTTTAGCTTGAGTACACATACAGAGAATTATTACCATTTTCTTGCTGGAAGAGACAGATACAGATCTTCAGGGGTTAAGTCCTGTCTTTTTGTAAATGAAGAAGGTGCCAAGAGAGGTAGATGTCCCACTATGTGTTGGGATCAGAGCCAGGACTGGGGTCAACTTTCGTCCTGCAGCGATCTTCCCATGGGAAGCTCAGGTACCGTCCGCATTCAGAGTCACAGCTGGGCCTGCAGTCGTCCCACTTCCCCCAACCCCGTCCCCTAAGTGTAAAGTCCTCACAATCCTCTGGTGCCTTTGTGCTCTCTTCTGCCTCTTTCTTAAGCATCATCTCACATGACGCTCCTCTGAAGAATCTTCTTCCTTCGGTAGCCACTCCCCCAACCTTCCAGGGCTGAGAAGACCACTGGACGTTTAACAGCCGTGGAGAAGAGTTAGTGGCTTTGTGTGAGTGCTCTCATGTCCCACTCTTTGTGACCCCCTGGACTGTAGTCCGCCAAACTCCTCTGTCGATGGAATGTCCCAGGCAAGAATACTGGAATGAATTGCCATTTTCCTGCTCCAGGGGATCTTCCTGACCCAGGGATCGAACCGGCATCTCCTGCATCTCCCTCATCAGCCAGAGGACTCTCTCCCACTGAGCCACCTGAGAGGTGCACAAGTGCAGAACCACATCTGGCATCCCAGGAAATTTCCATCTGTGGACCCCGCCTCCCTTCTCCCGCATGTTGCTTTAAATGTCACGTCTGTAACGTTTACGTAAGGTGTCTACAGACCATCGATGCTATTTCTGCATTTCCTACCGACTTCTAAATCAAATATTTCCTTCGGAGTTAACTCCATCTCCACTGAGGCACTGGCATCATTCAAACAGTCCGCATTATTTAACAAGGAGTTTCCTTCCTTCAGCCACGAAGAAACTCAGAGACAGGATCTAAACTCAGTTATGGCCATTGGGCTGACCCTTGTTGGTTAAACTCACTTTTTCTTATTTCTCTTCCTATTTTATTCATCTTATTTCATGTTGGCTATCTTCAACATTTTTAAAAAATTGAACGAGGCAGAGTATAAATACATCTGATGAGTACATTTTAAAAATAACTTTGTGGAGGAATAATACTCTGCTATTTCAAGATTCATCATCTAGGTTACAGATTATCTGAGCTTCTGGGATTCTCTGATTATAAACAGTGGGGAGATTGGGTCCTGGTATGAAGCCACTTTGTCCCCGTCTGTCCTCACTGTGGAGTGGGGACCCAGGGCCTTGTAGACACCCCCGTTCAGTCTGTGGGCTCCTGGAAGCAGAGCCATGCCTGCTGCCTCCTCAGTCCTGACAGGTCCACAGTGAAGGTTATCTGAATAGACCTGCCCAAACCCTTCAGCTCTCCAGAGCTCTTTTCTTAATGCTTATAAGAGGTGGGTAGGAAAGGAAAGGAAGTAAGGTAAAAACCCAAACACCAGTTGTTATCATTTCTTATTAAGTTTGGTGGAATTATTGGTCTCTTATTTTATGCAAGGTTCTTCTGAGTCTGACCGCAACTGTCTCTTTAATGTTTCCTTTTTTGCACACTCCCTTGCTCCTTCCATCCCTCACACCATGGCTATATCACGTATTTCTCTGGTCTTTAAGTATAAGATGCTCTTTCCTCCACTTCTTCTTGCCCAGGTCCACTCCTAGTTATCTTCAAAATCTCAGTGAAATGATTTGTCTTTCTGGGAAAGCTTTCTTGAACCTCCTACCCCTACACATAGCAATTTGCTCTTTTTTATTGTGTGGGTACGTCTAAAGGAGCCGTGTTTACATATGTGTCCCTGGATCCATTAGCCCACTGTATTATGAAGGATGGCAGTTGTTACTCGAAGGAGTGGCTAAGAGCCCAGGCTTCCTGGACTGGAATCCCAGAGCTGCCCCTGAGTAGTCATGCAACTTTGAACAAGGTACCTAATGACTTTATGCATTCATTTCTTCATCTGTAAAATGCAATAACGACAGTTCCTCCTAGGGAGATAGCTAGGTAAATCAAGCCGGGTGCTAAGACAGCCTGGGGTACCACAAGTGGTGGGTCAGGATGAGGTCTCTGCTCAGTCTCGTATCTTCCCTTTGGCAATTTAGGATGTGGTGTCTGTGATATATTAAAAGGTAAGAAAATCCTACCTAATCTTACCTTTTCCAGAGGATGTTTTGTGAAATTTTAGCAAATGACTGTGGCATGAATACCTGAATGAAAAGGTTGGGTTATGGGAAGTGCTAACTGTTTTTCCAGGGAATTCATTTATTTGGGGGGAAGGTCTTTATTCTTTCCTTCCAGGAGCAGAGCAGGTCTAGGAGGAGTGGGCTTCTCAGGAAGGGAACACAAAGTCTTTGGATAGATAGCATCTTCCCTCCATGTTTGCCCTCCCTTTGTTGAGGGAAGGTGGTAGAGCACCTAGATACAACTGATCAGCTGGTGACAAGGAGATTGTCCCTCAAACGAGTAAATGCAGAAACCACCAGGGGGCTGTCTGCACCCCCCACCCCCCAGAGGAGAAGCCACTGATCTTCCTAAGGCCTGCCAGGAGAACGAAGGGGACCTGGAACCAGCCTGGGGGGTGAACTGTAGGAGAGACTAGTGGGCCTCCAGAACCAGCCCCCGAACCAGGGAGCTTGGCTGGAGTTCATTGGGCCCAGGACCCTCAGGAGCCAGGGCCTGAGGAGGAGCTGCCTCCACCTGGAGCTTCCTGACCTGAGCATCAGACTCACTTGTGTGTGTGTGTGTGTGTGTGTGTGTGTTTGTATCTCGCCTCCCTTTTAAACCTCTCTCCCTTCCCTCAACCCATCCGTCTAGGTCCTCACGGCACCTGCCTGAGCTCCCTTTGCTGTACAGAAACTTCTCACCAGCTCTTGCTTTCACACACGGTGGCATGTATGTGTCAATGGTACTTTCCCTGTTCATCACACTCTTCGCTTCTCCTACTGTGTCCACAAGTCCATTGTCTATATCCGTGTCTCCATTCTTTCCCTGCAAATACATTCATCTGCGCCATTTTTCTAAATTCCATATATATGGCTTAATATGCGATATTTGATTTTCTCTCTTTTTTAACATTTTTAAAGAGTTTTCTTGTTTTCAGGTACGCATAATCCCCAAATAGTCATAGGTATTCTCTGATCCCTCTCCCCTGAGTCCTTCCTCCCTTTTCCCCCTCCCCACCTTCCCCAGGTTGATGTTTAGTCCCCATGTAGGTTCCCTTAGTCTTATAGCTTAATCACAGTGGTTATCTCTGTTACATATGATAGTGTAGGTTTCCTTGTTGTTCTTTCCATACCTCTCATCCGATCTTCCCTCCCCCCAATGACCATAGGTCTGTTCTCTAAGTCTGTTTCTCCATTGCTGTTCTGCATGTGCATTTATTGGTATCATCTTACTAGATTCCATATATATGCGTTACCATACTGTATTTGTCCTTTTCTTTTTGACTTACTTCACTTTGTTCTATCGACAGTCGAATGGATAAAGAAACAATGGTACATATATACAATGGAATACTTCTCAGCCGTAAAAAGAAATGCAGAAGAATCAGTCCTAATGAGGTGGATCAATCTAGAACCTATGATTTTCTCTTTTTGATTTCACTCTGTATAGCAGGCTCCGGGTTCACCCACCTCACTAGATCTGACTCTGTGGCTCTTATGTTAAAATCTATGTTATGTTAATTATAACACAAGGTTTGCTTAATGATTTCTGGACCCTGAGTTGCCCCTCTTCACAGCCACGATGAGAATAGCATTAATTCTCCTTAAATATTTTGCAAAACATTGGGAAAAAAACCCTGCTGTCTTTGAAACGACATTTTTTCAGCACTTGGTATAGAACTTCCCTGGGATGAAGAGTTTCTTCTATAGACTTCAGATTATACATTGTGATGTAAAACTGTTGTGATAAGAAGCCCCATAATGGCTACAATTATAGTGTTTCAAGATCTCCTGACCGTGTCTGTTTCACAGCTGGAATCGATCTCTTTGGGGAGGGTCACACCTCACTGGTGTTGACAAAGTACAATTAAATTAGTCAAAGGGTAGCAAAGTTGTGGGGAAACGTCGAGCTCTAAGAACCGAAAATAAAATAAGGATAATTTAATCATTAAAATTGGCGCTGGTTTTGAGGACATTCATTGCTATGGAGATGTTCGAGCAGATTCCAGCTTGCATTTTAATGGTGAACTTAAATAAATCTGAGTCCTGGAGAGAAACTGCTAAGTGTATGGAATCCGAGCTAATCAGAGAAAAAGCTCCGACTTGGAGTTAAACCCGGGTAGTCGTTTGCGGGGAAGAAGCCGAATCATCCAAACCCTATCAGTTTTTTTTAGAATTTATTTTCAAGTTCTCGGAGTTTTGGAGTCAAGTCCAAAGTCTCTAACCAGGCCTGTGAGGCCCTCAGCATTCTGAGCCTACATCTTTTCCACATTCCTATGGCCTGGATCTGTCCCTCAGGTCCACATGGCCCCCGTATCCTTCCGAGACCATCTCAAAGGTACCCCATCTCTTGGGAACCCCCTGCGAGCTCCTGAAACCCCGGTCCCATATGGTGCCTCCAAGTGTGGGCTCTGGAGTCAGAATTTGCCTGGGTTCAAATTTTAGTTCTGACACTTAATGAGAATCTGTTTTCTTTCTCTGTAAAAGGAACAGTGATAAAACCTGCCCTTAGGACGGGAGCTTAGCTAAGGGGCCGGTGCCCTCAGGACCTAGGAGCCGCTGTGTGGTGACTAGGAATCGCTGCTGTCCCTAGCATGCTGGCCCCTCCGCCCTCACTCTACAGTGGATGTACAGGAACTCTTCCTTTATTATGGTTTAGGTGCCTTGTAGAAGGAAAAGATGACTCACACGTCTTTGCAATTAATAGAATATTCAATAAAGCAGTTTAAAAAGCAGATATCTGCCAATAGCAGCATATTTATACCCAAGTCAAGTAGATGGTTTCCTTCTAAATAATAATGTACGACTAATTATTCTATCTCTTGGAACAAGATAAAAATCCAGAAGAACAACTAAGTGAAGTGGAGATGGGCAATCTAACTGAAAAAGAATTGAGAGTAGTGATAGTAAGGATGATCCAAGATCCTGGAAAAAAGAATGGAGGTCGAGATGGAGAATATGCAAGCAGTGTTTTAACAAAGAGCTAGAAGATTTAATGAGCAGAGACGAACAATACAATAACCGACTGAAAAATACACGAGAAGGCATCTGCAGCAGATAAATGAGGCAAAAGAACAAAGAAGTGAGCTGGAAGACAGAGTGCTAGAGATCATGGCCGTAGAAGAGAATAATGAAAAAGAGAATGAAGAGTCATTAGTCTATATCTGGTGTATATCTGAAAATGGGGAGAACATTTAGTATCTGCAAGTGCCTGGATCTGGGCTAAGCGATCTCCACAAAACTCCTGAAGATCAGCACCCGTACTACCATCCTCTGAGGCTGGCTCACTGTTTGAGTCACACTAGCTGCTGAACAGAAAGACCCCAAAGGATAGTTCCAGATCAAGAGACAGCTGGAGATTAGTGTTGCGCTCTAGGGACAGCTCTCTCCACACTGTGATTCGGGAACTCAGAGGCTTCTCCCCTCCTGTGGCCCCACATCACTTTGTGGTCCTCCTGCCATGGGAGGAAAGGCAAAAGTGGACGCAGAGGAGGTGGTCTTCCTTCTTAGCAACTTGCACTGAGAGCGACACAGATATGACCACATGACCACACCTGGATGCAAGGAGGGAGGCTGGCTGGGAAATGTGGCCGGGGCCACTGTTGTATCATCAAGAACTGACTCTGGGGCTTCCCTGGTGGTCCAGTGACAAAGACCCCCTGCTGCCAAAGCGGGGGACCTGGACTTGATTCCTGGCTGCAGAACTAGATCTCAAGGGCAGCAAGAAAGGGTCCATGGGCTGCATCTAAAGACTCTGCAATGCTGCAACAAAGATCAGAGAGCCCGTCTGACCCAACTAGACCTCAGCACAGCCAAATAAATAAGTAGATAAAAAAGAACTGACACTGTGTCTCTCTTCCCTAGTCCGAGTTTGGTGAGTGATGTTATGTGGGTCACTTGAAATCCCCAAAGTGAAAGTATTTACACTACAGCAGTTGGCAAATGCTTCGGCTTGTTTTTGGTGCTATTTTATCAACTTTGCACTGACTTCCTCCCAGGGACAGTGGGGCAAGAACGGGGGACAATGTGGATTTTGGAGAGCAAGTGGTCATCTCTGCTAGGCTTCATAACTCCATTTTAAAAAAATTAGTCCGTGGACGAGGTTTAGGCATGCTCACTTACTTTGTCCTGGACTTCAGAGCAAGTGAGAATTGAGTTAGAAAGGGCTTCTAACTTCAGCTCTTACCGCCCTGCCATCTGGCCTCCCAAACCCAGAACATTCACTTGCAAGATTATTAGCAATTCTATTTTTAATGTATCCACGTGTTTACCCTCCCCAAAACTATTTTAGAACGATCAGGGAAGAGAGGAAGATTTCTTCCTCTGCAAGTGGGTTTAATTAGAACCAAAGCCACATTATTTCCTCTTTTATCTTTATTAAAAATAAAATTTCCTTTCTTTGTCCGAGAATTGTTATAGGAAACATTATTGAATAGGATCCCGCAGCTCTGAGCATTGTTCTATCACTCTGAAGGCCCAAATAGCATTTTTTCCCCCTCTCCCAGAAAATGTAGTGGCTGACTATTTTTTACTGAGTATTTTCCTAGTAAATCTCCCTGCTAAATTGGCCACTTTATTCATGATGATTTCTTCAAATATATCATTCTTGCATTCTTGTGGCACAATATGAATAATGAAGAGGAATATTTTCAAACACATACAGGACTCTGAATAAAACTAATGGGCAAGGCATTTAACAAAGTCGATGGGGGCTCGAGCAGTCCTCACTTGCCTTGGAGAGAGAACAGAGGTTGCACAGACCCCACGCAGGGACCTGCAGTCCTTAGAGAAATCTCAGTATCCTTGACTTTTGGTCCCAGTCTCCAGGGCTGCCTGAGACAGCCCCACCACGTGTGGCCATATCTCCCAGCATTGCCTGGTACATCATCAGCGCACCTGTACCCAGACTCTGTCCATGAAGTAGGCAGGTGCCTCAGTCAGACACTCAGGAGGGGAGCCAACCTCAGGATTTGGACCAGCTACACCGTTTGCTAGGCTTGAAGACTTGAGAAGCTCCCTCACTCCCCTGAGCCTCTGTCTTTTCCTCTTGGAAGCAGGGATCATTGTAGCTGTTAGAGGAGCATCCATCTAACCACACATGAACTAGTAACGTGTTGCTGGCAGGAGTTCTGTGCTCTGTGTAATCATCGTCTCCACCATCATCATGGTCACTGTGACCTACTACACGCTGGGTACCGCTCTGGTGAGTTCTGGGATAGTTTGGCCTCTCTATGCATCACCCTACATGATGCAAGTGGCCATGGCTGATGGTATTTTAAATGACCAAAATTGGAACTTCCCGGGTGGTCTAGTGGTTGGGACTCTGCGCCTCCACTGCAGGGAGCATGGGTTCAATCCCTGGTCAGGGAACTAGGATCCCATACATCTCAAGACATAGGAAAAATAAAATGAAATAAGTGAAAGACCAATGCATAGAAAAGTGGGTTTAATTAGAACCAAAGCCACATTATTTCCTCTTTTATCTTTATTAAAAATAAAATTTCCTTTCTTTGTCCGAGAATTGTTATAGGAAACATTATTGAATAGGATCCCGCAGCTCTGAGCATTGTTCTATCACTCTGAAGGCCCAAATAGCATTTTTTCCCCCTCTCCCAGAAAATGTAGTGGCTGACTATTTTTTACTGAGTATTTTCCTAGTAAATCTCCCTGCTAAATTGGCCACTTTATTCATGATGATTTCTTCAAATATATCATTCTTGCATTCTTGTGGCACAATATGAATAATGAAGAGGAATATTTTCAAACACATACAGGACTCTGAATAAAACTAATGGGCAAGGCATTTAACAAAGTCGATGGGGGCTCGAGCAGTCCTCACTTGCCTTGGAGAGAGAACAGAGGTTGCACAGACCCCACGCAGGGACCTGCAGTCCTTAGAGAAATCTCAGTATCCTTGACTTTTGGTCCCAGTCTCCAGGGCTGCCTGAGACAGCCCCACCACGTGTGGCCATATCTCCCAGCATTGCCTGGTACATCATCAGCGCACCTGTACCCAGACTCTGTCCATGAAGTAGGCAGGTGCCTCAGTCAGACACTCAGGAGGGGAGCCAACCTCAGGATTTGGACCAGCTACACCGTTTGCTAGGCTTGAAGACTTGAGAAGCTCCCTCACTCCCCTGAGCCTCTGTCTTTTCCTCTTGGAAGCAGGGATCATTGTAGCTGTTAGAGGAGCATCCATCTAACCACACATGAACTAGTAACGTGTTGCTGGCAGGAGTTCTGTGCTCTGTGTAATCATCGTCTCCACCATCATCATGGTCACTGTGACCTACTACACGCTGGGTACCGCTCTGGTGAGTTCTGGGATAGTTTGGCCTCTCTATGCATCACCCTACATGATGCAAGTGGCCATGGCTGATGGTATTTTAAATGACCAAAATTGGAACTTCCCGGGTGGTCTAGTGGTTGGGACTCTGCGCCTCCACTGCAGGGAGCATGGGTTCAATCCCTGGTCAGGGAACTAGGATCCCATACATCTCAAGACATAGGAAAAATAAAATGAAATAAGTGAAAGACCAATGCATAGAAAATCTGGGAACTCCAAATATAAAGCCCTTTTTCTGGTGGGGGGAAATCAGCTTTCCACTGTTCTCATCTCTGCCATGCCTTGACGTGCTTCACTGCACCTGTTCGTCTTCTGTCTCAGGTCATGAAGGATGGACGTGGTCTGTTTGGGGTCAAGGATACTTCTGGGTCAGACTGGAGGATAAGAGGTAGAGACACAGAGAAGAGCCTAGAGGCTGTCATCTCAGTGGAGGGCATTATTGTTGTTGGGGGTGTTGACCACAAGCTCATTACCATAAGGGCAAGAGCTCCATGAGACCAAAGAGGCTGCCTCAACCCCCACTTCTCGAGACAAGGGTCCCCTTGGCGGCCCCCGACCCCCACCCCAACTGCCTTCTCTTGGCACTCAGAAACCATGGATAAACTGATTTGGTGTCTCTGTTTCAGATATTCAGCAAACATTTTGTAGCACCTACTATGTGTTGGGCTTCCCAGGTGGTGCTAGTGGTAAAGAACATGCCTGACAATACAGGAGGAATAAGAGATACTGGTTCAGCTTCTGGGTAGGGAAGATCCCGTGGAGAAGGTCATGGCAATCCTCTACAATATTCTTGCCTGGAGAATCCCATGGACAGCGGAGACTGGCAGCCTATAGTCTTAATGTCTCAAAGAGTTGGGCATGATTGAAGTGACTTGGTACACAGCACATTTGCTGGGTACCATGCACATTTCTCTAATGTTACTTTATTTAATTCAAAGTGTCTTTCGTAGCCTTTATCTGATGTTGTTTTACATTTGTATAGGGCGTCTTTCTCCAGTTCTGGGGGTAATAACTCATTTTGTTCACTGCTGTATTACCTGATGCCCAGAATGGTTTCTAGAATCAAGATGGTACCCAATAAAAGTTCTTGAATGAATGAAAGACTGTGTTCTCCACATTCTTTGATGTAAACATTAATCTTCATATTACTAGGCAAGGAATAGAATTTCACTGATGAACCGTGGTATTTTAAATGACCAAAATTGGAACTTCCCGGGTGGTCTAGTGGTTGGGACTCTGCGCCTCCACTGCAGGGAGCATGGGTTCAATCCCTGGTCAGGGAACTAGGATCCCATACATCTCAAGACATAGGAAAAATAAAATGAAATAAGTGAAAGACCAATGCATAGAAAATCTGGGAACTCCAAATATAAAGCCCTTTTTCTGGTGGGGGGAAATCAGCTTTCCACTGTTCTCATCTCTGCCATGCCTTGACGTGCTTCACTGCACCTGTTCGTCTTCTGTCTCAGGTCATGAAGGATGGACGTGGTCTGTTTGGGGTCAAGGATACTTCTGGGTCAGACTGGAGGATAAGAGGTAGAGACACAGAGAAGAGCCTAGAGGCTGTCATCTCAGTGGAGGGCATTATTGTTGTTGGGGGTGTTGACCACAAGCTCATTACCATAAGGGCAAGAGCTCCATGAGACCAAAGAGGCTGCCTCAACCCCCACTTCTCGAGACAAGGGTCCCCTTGGCGGCCCCCGACCCCCACCCCAACTGCCTTCTCTTGGCACTCAGAAACCATGGATAAACTGATTTGGTGTCTCTGTTTCAGATATTCAGCAAACATTTTGTAGCACCTACTATGTGTTGGGCTTCCCAGGTGGTGCTAGTGGTAAAGAACATGCCTGACAATACAGGAGGAATAAGAGATACTGGTTCAGCTTCTGGGTAGGGAAGATCCCGTGGAGAAGGTCATGGCAATCCTCTACAATATTCTTGCCTGGAGAATCCCATGGACAGCGGAGACTGGCAGCCTATAGTCTTAATGTCTCAAAGAGTTGGGCATGATTGAAGTGACTTGGTACACAGCACATTTGCTGGGTACCATGCACATTTCTCTAATGTTACTTTATTTAATTCAAAGTGTCTTTCGTAGCCTTTATCTGATGTTGTTTTACATTTGTATAGGGCGTCTTTCTCCAGTTCTGGGGGTAATAACTCATTTTGTTCACTGCTGTATTACCTGATGCCCAGAATGGTTTCTAGAATCAAGATGGTACCCAATAAAAGTTCTTGAATGAATGAAAGACTGTGTTCTCCACATTCTTTGATGTAAACATTAATCTTCATATTACTAGGCAAGGAATAGAATTTCCTGGGATGTGGAAACAGGACATGATGAGCCAGACAGTCCTAGGTGTCTTTATTTTCTTTTATTTATTTTCTCTCTCTTAGTTCCCATACGGAAAAATGGGGATCACAATAGACTTACTGCACCTGGTGGTTGTGAGCACTATATTAAACCAAATAAAGAGCTTACCTCCATACCTGATATGCAGAGAAAATTCAGTGAATTGCAGCTGTATTACAGGACACATATAATCTCTATTCTCTCACTGTTTTTTCTTGCCTGCCTGCTGAGAGGTGTCTGAGGTGCTGCAGAGGCTGGGGTGTGGTCCTGGGGAAGGCAGTGGGATTGGACACACACCTCCTTGAAAGTGAAAGTGTCAGTCACTCAGTCCTGTCCAGCTCTTTGCGACTTCATGGACTATAGCCCATTAGGCTCCTCTGTCCACGGACTTCTCCAACTAAGAATACTAGAGTGGGTTGCCATTTCCTACTCCAGGGAATCTTCCTGATCCAGGGATCCAACTCACGTCTCTTGAGTCTACTGAGTTGGCAGGTGGGTTCTTTACCACTAGCATTCTCTGGGAAGCCCACCTGAGAAGACCTCTTTGGGGGACATTATTCTGCCGATCTCAGTGGCACCAGGGCTGTTGGGCTCATGAGGGATGTGACAGGACCCCAGGTGGGATACCTCACCCATTTGAGAGTCAGGGTTTCATCTTCTAAGAGCCAGAGTTTGATACCTAGATTGGGAAGATCCCGTGGAGAAGGTAATGGCCACCCACTCCCGTGTTCTTGCCTTTCCAAAGGCTCTGCTTCCTGTGCTTGGCTGCATGATTCATCGCTAGGAGAAATATTAGTCACATTGGATTACACATGGAAGCAGCTAAAACAGGAGAGACGTGCCCTGAGTCATCGGAGCCTGGTGAGGGCCCTTGCTCAGAGCCATGTGCTGACCTGGAGTGAGGGGGCCCTTGGGCTCCTTCCTGGAATAGACCGGAGACTCCAAAAGAGAATTTGCCCCCCCTTTTTTTTTGCTCCGGCCTTTCAAAAGGAAGCACAAAGAAGACGTGCATGTGAAAAGCGGTGATCTATAAGTCTTGGGTCTAGACTGGGGAGACTCTGGGTGCACCTTGTCTCCTCTGGCAGGTTCTGGTGAGTCCAGGATGAAACCTACGGGAACATCACTCCTGTGCCATGTGTCTGCCCATCTCATATTCACAGCGTATTTTTAGTTCCCCAAGCTTGACATCTACACTCTCTGTGCTGTGGCTCGGGCGGCAGGCTGCCAAGCTTCCTGTGAAGTCGCCCGCTGCTGAGCATCCTCACTCTTCCTCCTGGAGAGCAAGTCATCCAGAGCGGGATCTTCTCGGAGGAAGAGAGAATGTTGGCACTGAAGGAACGGGTGGTGATGGAGGTGACAGCAGCCAGTTAGGAACTGGAATCAACCTGACAGGACACGGACGTCAGTGGGTTCCTTCTCTTGGAAAGTCACATGAGTAGCTTCTCATCTTTCCCCATGTTTCAACACACACACACACACACACACACACACACACACACACACACTCTACCAGAGCTCCTGTGTCTGTGCAAAATACAGACTAGGTGCTCATCTCTGATGGCTTTAAAGTACCCAGGACAGTTTTCTTTCTGGTTTGCCAACATTTGTTATAATTTTATTTATTTATTTTTGGTTATGCTAGGAGTTCTTGACTGCTCGAGCCTTTCCCTAGTTGCGGCACTTTGACTTCTCATTGCCATGGCTTATTTTATTGTGGAGAACGGGCTCCAGGGCACAGGTTCAGTGGTTGTGGTTCCTGGGCTCCAGAACACATGTTCAATAATTGTGCCTCTTGGGCTTAGTTGATCCGCTGCACGTGCAATATGTGGACCAGGGATTGAACCCATGCCTCTTGCATTGGCAGACAGATTCTTGACCACTGAGCCATCAGAGGAGCCTTTGCTTGCCCATTTTAATAAAATATTTAAAATAATAGCCCAAAGAAAGGCCTCCAGAAGAGGGACAGAAAGCCTCTCATACAAAATAAATGAATCAAACCGACATGATGGCAAATGGGCAAAACAGAGAGGTGAACTAAGAGAAGAATGTAAGGAAATACAATGGAGTAGGTGACCATCCCCGATAGAGGAGGACCGGTCTTTGGTCAAGGGTATACGAGTAGCCGCGCTCCCCTGCTAGAACCTCCAAACAAGCTCTCAAGGGAGGAAAGCCTACATGAATTTTAGTGTAGAAAACAGAAAATTGACATGAAAGAATTAGGATGAGAGACGTGAACAACAAACTCGGGAATCCTCCTAGGATGAAGAAGCAAAGAAGGGTGAGAATGAAGAGAGTATATTAGTATGGGTACATACATATCAGTGTGGGGAACAGAAAAAGATCACTTATCACACATTTTAGGGAAAAAAATAGAACAGTGGAAATAGAAGCTTTAGTGAAGATGTTAGGAGGAAATTTTCTCAAACTGAAAAAGGAGCTAAGTGTTCAAATCTAAAGAAGATACAGTGGAAATTAATGTTGAGAAAAGACACGTGACCTGATCAAAGTGGCAAGAGTGATTGGGTGGCATCCCTCTTCCACTTTCTTATGTGCCCACATGCTTGTGAACACACATGTATGTATGTGTGCACATATGCATACGGGAGTGTAAATGAGAGGATGGGAACAGACAAAGGGGAAATAAATAGAGGGAAAAATATTTTGCCAAAGATGGCAACGTGGGTCCCGTGGTTAAGAATTACTCTAGGCTTGTCTTAGTTCCACCAGGCTCCACTATGAAAAGTGCTAGGACGTTCGACATCATGTTCTTGTGAAAATTCAAGGAGATAAGGTGGAGAAAGCTCTCAAAGGTGCAGCAGACAGGGAGTGAGCACTCCAAAGCGGTGAGCTGCTCTTACGAACATTTAAAAAGTAGAGAGAGAGCCACAGATGCTGGATGTGAATGGGATTGGCAGTCTTAGGGAAGAAGACACAAGCAAACAAGACATTAGAGTTGGAGGAAAGTCAGACACAGCGTTATGTTTCACAGGGAGGAGAAGTTGATGGAATAAGGGCATTGGCTAAGCATTTCTAACTGTTCAGTCACTAAGTTGTATCTGACTCTTTGCACCCCCCTGGACTGTACCACACCAGCTTCCCTGTCCTTGGCTGACTCCTGGAGCTTTCTCAAAATTATTTCTACTGAGTCAGTGATGCCATTCAACCATCTCATCCTCTGTCACCCCCTTCTCCTGCCCTCAGTCTTTCCTAGCATCAGAGTCTTTTCCAATGAGTCAGCTCTTCATATCAGGTGGCCAAAGTATTGGAGCTTTAGTGTTTCAGTCTTCCAATGAATATTCAGGGTTGATTTCCTCTAGGACTGACTAGTTTGATCTTCTTGCAAGGGACCCAATAGAAAAAGAAAAAAGGGAAAAACCTCGGAATCCTCCTAGGATGAAGAAGCAAAGAAGGGTGAGAATGAAGAGAGTATATTAGTATGGGTACATACATATCAGTGTGGGGAACAGAAAAAGATCACTTATCACACATTTTAGGGAAAAAAATAGAACAGTGGAAATAGAAGCTTTAGTGAAGATGTTAGGAGGAAATTTTCTCAAACTGAAAAAGGAGCTAAGTGTTCAAATCTAAAGAAGATACAGTGGAAATTAATGTTGAGAAAAGACACGTGACCTGATCAAAGTGGCAAGAGTGATTGGGTGGCATCCCTCTTCCACTTTCTTATGTGCCCACATGCTTGTGAACACACATGTATGTATGTGTGCACATATGCATACGGGAGTGTAAATGAGAGGATGGGAACAGACAAAGGGGAAATAAATAGAGGGAAAAATATTTTGCCAAAGATGGCAACGTGGGTCCCGTGGTTAAGAATTACTCTAGGCTTGTCTTAGTTCCACCAGGCTCCACTATGAAAAGTGCTAGGACGTTCGACATCATGTTCTTGTGAAAATTCAAGGAGATAAGGTGGAGAAAGCTCTCAAAGGTGCAGCAGACAGGGAGTGAGCACTCCAAAGCGGTGAGCTGCTCTTACGAACATTTAAAAAGTAAGAGAGAGAGCCACAGATGCTGGATGTGAATGGGATTGGCAGTCTTAGGGAAGAAGACACAAGCAAACAAGACATTAGAGTTGGAGGAAAGTCAGACACAGCGTTATGTTTCACAGGGAGGAGAAGTTGATGGAATAAGGGCATTGGCTAAGCATTTCTAACTGTTCAGTCACTAAGTTGTATCTGACTCTTTGCACCCCCCTGGACTGTACCACACCAGCTTCCCTGTCCTTGGCTGACTCCTGGAGCTTTCTCAAAATTATTTCTACTGAGTCAGTGATGCCATTCAACCATCTCATCCTCTGTCACCCCCTTCTCCTGCCCTCAGTCTTTCCTAGCATCAGAGTCTTTTCCAATGAGTCAGCTCTTCATATCAGGTGGCCAAAGTATTGGAGCTTTAGTGTTTCAGTCTTCCAATGAATATTCAGGGTTGATTTCCTCTAGGACTGACTAGTTTGATCTTCTTGCAAGGGACCCTCAAGAGTCTTCTCCAGCACCATAATTCAAAAGCATCAATTCTTCAGTGCTCAACTGAAAAGCTACTGTAGAGAATCACAAATATTTTGAATGGGAAAGAGCATTTGTATTTAGATACTCTATCCTTCGGCCCCTTCCATATTCCAGAGGAGAGAAAGTGGGTGCAATTGAGTGAAAACAACTTTTGTAAGCTCATACATCTTCCCAATGTTAGGAGGCCAGCACCTGGGCAATCATAACAGTAATACGTAACTGACCGTGGGTTTAGGTTACCTGACTGGTGGTTCTCTGAGTTCATTTAGTCCTTCTGATAACCTTCTAGTTCAGGTAGCAAGGAAAAGATCAGTCCTGTCTGAAGGAGAGAAATCTGAGGGACTAGTTATCACAGCTAGTTAAGTTGCAGTTAATGACCTTCAAACATACTTCCTACTTAGAATCTTGGCTCTTTGAAATTTTGGGGAGAAAAGTCAATCTTTTTTCCATTATGTTTGTAAACAATATTCCTTATATGGGCTTCTCAGGTGGCACTGGTTGTGAAGATCTGGCCTGCCAATGACGGAGACAAAAGAGATGTGGGTTTGATGGAGAAGATACCCTGAAACATGGCATAGAAACTCACTCTAGTGTTCTTGTATGGAGAATTCCAGAACAGAGGTTGGTGGTCTATGGTTCATAGGGTCACAAAGAGAAGGAACTTAGCAGGCACTCATCTGTAATTAACGAATCTTTAAAGAGGACCACCAAGAATGAATGTGTTGACTGATAAAGGAGCAAATGGATGCATAGAGGAGTGAATAGATGGATTCATGGAGAGACAGGAGAAATAGTCCCATTAAAATTTCAATCTAGCTATTAAATGCAGGATCCCCGGGTTCCTCTTTTTCCTGCTAACCTAAAAGCAACAAGAAAATGTTGCTGTCTGAATTCCAAATTGATTCCCCTGGTGATGTGGTGGGTAAGAATCCGCCTGCCAATGCAGGGGACATCAGGTTCAATCTCTGGTCCTGGAAGATTCCACACACCAATTGAAGTTCATGAGCCCTGGAACCCATGCTTGGCAAGAGAAGCCACCACAGCGAGAAGCCCACAGACCTCAACAAAGAGCAGACTCTACTTGCAACAACTAGAGAAAGCCCAAGTGCACTAATGAAGACCTTGTACAGCCAAAAATAAATAACGAAATAAATACATTAAAATAATAAAAGGTAGATCATATAGTTAAAAGAGCTCGAACTTGGGAATCTCTAGTTATGTGGTTTTAGGCAGAATTGAGAAGCCTTAAGCAAACAATATGTATTTTGTATGATACCCCATACTAAGAATGTACTCAGGAGACACTGACTGGCAGATTTATATCCTTCGAATATTAAAAGCCAGAACCCTTGGTCTCATAGCTTTGGTCTGTACTTGGTGAAGAAGTTTAAAGTAAATCACTGGTGCTCCTATCTTTCCTTTAAAAATCTTTTGAACATTACCTTCTCCATGAAGCATTGTCTGACAGCCTCTTTCCTCCTTGTCCAGACTGACCATTCCCTACTCCTCACTCTCCTTGAACTCTGTACCTTCCCTAATAAACCCAGTGTTTTCCAGAGGTATCCATAAAGATATCTTAGTGGTAAAATGATGGATACTGACTCTAGATGACTTTCATGGAAGAGAATTGGTTTGAAACTCTTGGGATGGGGGCCACTACAGGGGACGTTGTAGCAGGAGCTGCCACTGTTGGGATGCGTTGGTTTTGACCATGTTCCCTCTTATATCATTCTGCTCCACAAGTTACCTGAACTTGCTGTGGAACTTTCCTTGGCCAGAAAATTACAGAGTTCCTCAACTTACCTTCCTACCTAAACCTACCCCTTACCAGAAGATAGATGGGGCAGACTGAGAGAAGGCCACCACATACTCCAGAGTGGGGTGGTTGATGTGCTTCTTGATCTCCTTTTCCATCTCCTCTTCCTCTAGCAAGACTATGAAAATCTTGGGGGGAGGAACTGTGCATTACTCAGGCGCTCTGTAAATGTAATATGATGTTGGGACTCAGTCATGGCTATGTGAAGGGTATGGTCAGGAAGAAGATGAGGCCATTGTTCAACCAGAAGCGCATGTCCTTGCCAGTTGCCTTTGGGCTGTTCTTTATTAACACAGATCTGATGACCCCCCCCCCCCCCCACCAAAAGGTTTGAGAAGAGTAGCAATAAGGCAATATATCTTATCTCCCTTAAGATCCTTTATAGCTGGTGATGTTGGGTTGTGATAACCTAATGTGACACCTTTTTGTTTCCAGAAGAGTTCTGATAATGTTGTATGAAAAAACCATATAGTTAAAAGAGCTCGAACTTGGGAATCTCTAGTTATGTGGTTTTAGGCAGAATTGAGAAGCCTTAAGCAAACAATATGTATTTTGTATGATACCCCATACTAAGAATGTACTCAGGAGACACTGACTGGCAGATTTATATCCTTCGAATATTAAAAGCCAGAACCCTTGGTCTCATAGCTTTGGTCTGTACTTGGTGAAGAAGTTTAAAGTAAATCACTGGTGCTCCTATCTTTCCTTTAAAAATCTTTTGAACATTACCTTCTCCATGAAGCATTGTCTGACAGCCTCTTTCCTCCTTGTCCAGACTGACCATTCCCTACTCCTCACTCTCCTTGAACTCTGTACCTTCCCTAATAAACCCAGTGTTTTCCAGAGGTATCCATAAAGATATCTTAGTGGTAAAATGATGGATACTGACTCTAGATGACTTTCATGGAAGAGAATTGGTTTGAAACTCTTGGGATGGGGGCCACTACAGGGACGTTGTAGCAGGAGCTGCCACTGTTGGGATGCGTTGGTTTTGACCATGTTCCCTCTTATATCATTCTGCTCCACAAGTTACCTGAACTTGCTGTGGAACTTTCCTTGGCCAGAAAATTACAGAGTTCCTCAACTTACCTTCCTACCTAAACCTACCCCTTACCAGAAGATAGATGGGGCAGACTGAGAGAAGGCCACCACATACTCCAGAGTGGGGTGGTTGATGTGCTTCTTGATCTCCTTTTCCATCTCCTCTTCCTCTAGCAAGACTATGAAAATCTTGGGGGGAGGAACTGTGCATTACTCAGGCGCTCTGTAAATGTAATATGATGTTGGGACTCAGTCATGGCTATGTGAAGGGTATGGTCAGGAAGAAGATGAGGCCATTGTTCAACCAGAAGCGCATGTCCTTGCCAGTTGCCTTTGGGCTGTTCTTTATTAACACAGATCTGATGACCACCCCCCCCCCCCACCAAAAGGTTTGAGAAGAGTAGCAATAAGGCAATATATCTTATCTCCCTTAAGATCCTTTATAGCTGGTGATGTTGGGTTGTGATAACCTAATGTGACACCTTTTTGTTTCCAGAAGAGTTCTGATGAACAAGGAGTGCCTGCTAGGGTTTCCAGAACTATCTGGCTTTTGTTGTTTTCCTCCCCTGCTGCAGAAAATTTATTTCTGGTCGTCATTAAAATTCTGCTCCTACCATTTGTAACGAATAAGAGAAGACATGGGGTATAGTATCTGGAGTATACGTTTGTGAAAACGAGGCATGAGTACCTTCCAACACTTTGGGATTTTATGAATGATTTACATCTGGTGCTAAAGTTCACAAATGAAATGTGGGGGGAGCAGATGCTCCATGTCTTGACAGCACCGTGCCTGCCCATACTGATGGGGAATTGAAAACAGCGAGGGCTCATAAATCAAGAAAATCTATTTTTGTGTCTCTTGATCTCCATTCTGAACATCCATATAACACCCAAACAAACGTGGGGAAGTGAGTTCCTCAAGAAACCCTTTATGCTGAGTAGCAGTGTGGACATGTTAATAAAAAGTGTAGTGAAATACAAGTGAACGAAAGGGAGAGGGCGTGCAGGCAAGGAGTGGGAGTGGAGCAAAGAGAACCACAGAGTTGAAGAGCTCTCCGCCTGCTGTTCACTGGTGATTTATGGAGATCAGGGAAGGAAGCGTAGCACTGAGGCAGGAGACATGAAGGAAGACCCACCCTGGCCAGCCTGGGGTTGCAATGATTTGGAAAGAAGACTTATTTTAGCAAAGGCTGGGATGTTGTGTTTGAAAGAGAATCCACATATGGGAATGAACTTGAGTTGGTAATTGGAAAATCTTGGGGAGGAACTGTGCATTACTCAGGCGCTCTGTAAATGTAATATGATGTTGGGACTCAGTCATGGCTATGTGAAGGGTATGGTCAGGAAGAAGATGAGGCCATTGTTCAACCAGAAGCGCATGTCCTTGCCAGTTGCCTTTGGGCTGTTCTTTATTAACACAGATCTGATGACCACCCCCCCCCCCACCAAAAGGTTTGAGAAGAGTAGCAATAAGGCAATATATCTTATCTCCCTTAAGATCCTTTATAGCTGGTGATGTTGGGTTGTGATAACCTAATGTGACACCTTTTTGTTTCCAGAAGAGTTCTGATGAACAAGGAGTGCCTGCTAGGGTTTCCAGAACTATCTGGCTTTTGTTGTTTTCCTCCCCTGCTGCAGAAAATTTATTTCTGGTCGTCATTAAAATTCTGCTCCTACCATTTGTAACGAATAAGAGAAGACATGGGGTATAGTATCTGGAGTATACGTTTGTGAAAACGAGGCATGAGTACCTTCCAACACTTTGGGATTTTATGAATGATTTACATCTGGTGCTAAAGTTCACAAATGAAATGTGGGGGGAGCAGATGCTCCATGTCTTGACAGCACCGTGCCTGCCCATACTGATGGGGAATTGAAAACAGCGAGGGCTCATAAATCAAGAAAATCTATTTTTGTGTCTCTTGATCTCCATTCTGAACATCCATATAACACCCAAACAAACGTGGGGAAGTGAGTTCCTCAAGAAACCCTTTATGCTGAGTAGCAGTGTGGACATGTTAATAAAAAGTGGAGAGAAATAAAAGTGAACTAAAGGGGAGAGGGAGCGTGCAGGCAAGGAGTGGGGAGTGGGAGCAAAGAGAACCACAGAGTTGAAGAGCTCTCCGCCTGCTGTTCACTGGTGATTTATGGAGATCAGGGAAGGAAGCGTAGCACTGAGGCAGGAGACATGAAGGAAGACCCACCCTGGCCAGCCTGGGGTTGCAATGATTTGGAAAGAAGACTTATTTTAGCAAAGGCTGGGATGTTGTGTTGCAGACTGAAAGAGAATCCACATATGGGAATGAACTTGAGTTGGTAATTGGAAAATCATGGAAAGATACTTGTAAAGAAGACAGGATTCTGATGATTTTGAATTTTCCCCTTTCCTCTTTTACCATTCCTTCTTTCCTTCCTTCTTCCCCCCCTCTTTCCTTTCCTCCTGGCCTCACCTTCTTCCTTCTTCCCTTTCATGTAAACTATGGTCTTGTGTGAAACATGGTGACCATCTTAATGTTTTAGAAGAGAAGACAACTTTCCCAGAAATAGACTTGGGACCAAACTCTATGGAGTAATTTATATATGGATTACTATTTTCATCTTGGAACACCACCCCCCTTGAACTTCTCTGATGATCTTTAAAAAGTCAAGCATGTCACCCCAAATTTGTGTTTTTGTCTTACATCACTCTAGTCATTTTTATAGCATTTAATTGATAGACTTTGAACTTTCCTGAGGGCAGAGGCAGTGTATTAGTCATTTTGGGATGGAGCTGTGAACCTAGCCCTGTACCGTGCAGGGGACATGGCACTGGAATCATTCAGCTCCAGCTACCAGCATCGTTTTTGAGCATACAGTGTGAGAGAGAAGAACTGGGTGCTGTGAATATAAACATGATCAGACAAGGTCCCTCCCCTCAAAGGGCTCTCCACTTAGTGGAGAAAAAGGGCCTCCAACCATGGGTCCAGAGCTCGCCTGTCTTGAGACTCAAAGCACCAGTGGGAACCAAACAGAGAGAGAACTATTGTTTCCTAGGAAGCCCGAGGGGCTTCACAGAGGAGGTGCCATGAGCTGAATGTGGAAGAACATTTATTCGGGGGAAGTCAGTAACCGAAAAGGCAGGGAGGAACAGTGGTCAAGAATACATACCTATTGCTTTTGCGTTTTTTCTCTTTCCAGCTAGAAGAGCCCCATTAGTTATAATGAAGCACTGATTTTCTAAATTAATTGTCAGGGGAATTGCAAGAGTTAAGGTACACTTTACACTGTATCTAACTTACATCCTGTGAGGAGTTTATTCATTCACAGTTTCTAGCTGGTTGACTTTTATAAATGAAGCAATAAACACAACAATATTAAATATGCATCTATAATATTTCTTCACATTTATTTCTATAGCCGTCACTCTCAAGTACCCGCAGCATCCATTGTTGAAATTCTTCCCCTTTGTATTTCAGTTTCTATATGCAAGAGACTTTTTGATTTACAGATTCCTCTACACTTGGTTAAAAAAAAAAAACTGGGGGAGACAGGAAAAGAAAAACTAAATAAATTCCCTTTTCAGCTCTGTACTGAAGCCCATACTATATTTCTTAGAATGCAAGTTCTTGGTTTATTTTAAAAATTCCACATTGGGGAGATCACAGCCTTTTAAAAGGAGCCAGAGTAGGACACATCTGGGAAATTTGCTACACATAATATCAACTATTGGATTTTTAAAAAAATAAATGTAACTGGTGCATTAACAGATGAAATCTGATATTGTAATTTAACACCCAATTTTCCAACAGTTCTCTAATACGTAGACCACGTCCAAATAGTTCTAAAAGAGAATCTCAGTTCAAAAAATATATGTATCGTTCGCATTTTGCTATAATTAGGTGATGCTTTCGTGGGGGAGTTTTTCTTGATCCGCCGAGTCCCCCTACCTTTCCTTGGTGAGGAAGCTACTAAAGGCAGAAAAATAGAAGTTCGGTGGTCTCCCTTAGTTACCATTCTGTTCAAAATCCGTCGCCACCTAATGTAACTTGCGATGTGTCATAAAATACAAAGGAAAGTACTTTTCATGCCAACTATCAGGGAAGCGCTCTCTTTTCTATACCGCATGATGAACAGCAATGAGGCGTTCATTTTAAATTCCATTCATGTAGGTTCTAATAAAAGCTATTATAAAATACAATTGTGGAGAGACAAAAAGAGAGATAATATCACTATAGCTCAATATAAAATTTAAGTAATTAAGACATGAAAACTATTACACAATTTACTACAAATGCAGCAAGAATAATAAAACATTTAACCCTTTCTTTCCCAGCTCCTCCCCTCATTGGTCTCTCTGTTCAATACGAAACTGAAAAACCTGGGCACCTGAGGGGTCACGTAGAAATACTGTGAGGAAGAGTGTCTGGGGGAAGGAATGTAGGAGGTCATGAAAGGAAATGGCTTTTTTCTGTTTCAGGAAAAGCAGGTTTGGTGTTTCTGGAATGGCATGCTATCTATTGTGTGGCAGATTGATTTTATTTGGTGAAAATATGAAATTTCCTGTCAGCTGGCCATTACACTGTAGCCCAATAAAAAGTTCTGATGACAAAACAGAAGATGTCAAGAGTTGGTGGATGGATCTGAATTCAAATCCTGACCACAGTGCTGGCCAGGTGGGTGCCATCAGGACACCTTATTAAAAGTCACCATCGAACAGACCAAATCATACCCCCCACTTTAGAGGGTCACCCTCTAATCAGGCAGTGGGGGGTATGAAGGCTCGAGAATTAATGCTGTAAATGGATATTAATGGAAACACTAGTAAGGACTATGCTCTCGTGTTTTGGTTTGCCCTAAAGTGTATTTCTCCCAGATCATTTTAGAACATAAACACCATTTACCACGAGAGGGAGGCGTTATTTCTTCTTCAACTGAATCCTCATCTTTTATTTTTTTCTGAGTCCTCATCTTTCTGATTTTATTAAAGAGAAAGGACGTGTATGGTGCCAGTCAAAACTTCATTTTTTAACAAATGTCATGAGATCTTGGATTTGGAACCTGCTTCAGGCAATGGTATCTCATGGGAATATGAGACTTCTGTCTTTTTAATTGTGTTTGTCTTTCTGGTGGCCTCGGATGAATGACAAGGATGTGACTCTTGCTCTATGATGGCGATATCCGTTTTCCTTGTGAAATACATTTATTTCATACAAAAGAAGAAGGGGAGGAATGGAGAGGAATAGTTTGCGGATGGCTGGCACGTACGAGGTACTGAGAGAATATTTGTTGGATTAAAAAAATAATTAATAGTGTGTTACTACAGCAAATATCCAAGGACTGACATGGTTCATTCAAAAGACTGAGGAAACCATTTCTGCTGAGATTAGATCTGCATTTCCTCTGACGTGTGTCCTTGTACTTCCCTTCGGCCTACATTCCTTTAAGCACTTAAAACCTTGTTCACGCTCTCTCCCCCACCAGGCATGCCTCTACCTTTAAGAGTTTCCTGGTGGTCTGGTGGTTAAGAGTTCACCTCTCTATATAAGGGCTTGATCCCTGGTTGGGAACTAAGATCCCAGATACTGAGGGCAACTACGCTGGTGTGGGCCACAGTTCCTGAGTCCACGCACCTCAGTGAAAGATCCCACATGACAAAATGAAGATTCTGGGTGCCATAACTAATTAAGGCCCAATGCCACCAAGTAAATAAGTATTAAAGCAAATAGAATGTCTTCAAATTCAAGCCACTTCTAGGTGTTCCATCTGGAATCCCAGTGGCTGGGCCAGCCCCATGAGAGACACGCATCTTACTCTAACTGCACAAATTCTACTGTGGGCCAGGATTATCCTGAGCTCCTGGCCTTCAAGCAGTAATGGGCACAGCTGAGACCTGAACCAGGAGCATCTGATTACACCCTCTGTACTTTCTTCTATATCTCAGGACCTCCACACAAATAAACGCCATTACGTTCTAACACTGGCACCCCAGGAATGGCTCATGGTAGAGTCGAAGATTCTGAAGGGTCTGACTAAGTGGAAAGGAAGTGACAAGTGCCAGATCCCAAATATTAGACTTGATATCCAGAAGAGCAAAGTAAACTCCTTTGTCATGGGCTGGAGCGCCAGCACGCTTACAGAATATGAGATTAAAATAAACAAGTGAAAAATGCTTTCCTTGTTCTCCCTAATTTTTCTCCTAAAATCTGAAAATTTTGTTCCTTAAAATAAATTCAGAGGAGATGACCCAAATTTCTTTGCTCTGGGCATTAATCAAGACCTACCAACCCCACCTGCTCTTTTCGGGTTTCTCCAAACTCCACCTGTAAGCTGCACCTCACCTCCTGCTGCAGTGAATGGGCAGAACCAGGCCCTGTGGGTCTTCCATGCCCACCTCAGCCAGTCCACCCACTGTAGGGGACGGGTGAAAGAAAGGATGGAACCAATGGAAATCCACCAAAACTGCTGAGGACAAACGTGTAACACTGCTTCCTTCGGCCTACATTCCTTTAAGCACTTAAAACCTTGTTCACGCTCTCTCCCCCACCAGGCATGCCTCTACCTTTAAGAGTTTCCTGGTGGTCTGGTGGTTAAGAGTTCACCTCTCTATATAAGGGCTTGATCCCTGGTTGGGAACTAAGATCCCAGATACTGAGGGCAACTACGCTGGTGTGGGCCACAGTTCCTGAGTCCACGCACCTCAGTGAAAGATCCCACATGACAAAATGAAGATTCTGGGTGCCATAACTAATTAAGGCCCAATGCCACCAAGTAAATAAGTATTAAAGCAAATAGAATGTCTTCAAATTCAAGCCACTTCTAGGTGTTCCATCTGGAATCCCAGTGGCTGGGCCAGCCCCATGAGAGACACGCATCTTACTCTAACTGCACAAATTCTACTGTGGGCCAGGATTATCCTGAGCTCCTGGCCTTCAAGCAGTAATGGGCACAGCTGAGACCTGAACCAGGAGCATCTGATTACACCCTCTGTACTTTCTTCTATATCTCAGGACCTCCACACAAATAAACGCCATTACGTTCTAACACTGGCACCCCAGGAATGGCTCATGGTAGAGTCGAAGATTCTGAAGGGTCTGACTAAGTGGAAAGGAAGTGACAAGTGCCAGATCCCAAATATTAGACTTGATATCCAGAAGAGCAAAGTAAACTCCTTTGTCATGGGCTGGAGCGCCAGCACGCTTACAGAATATGAGATTAAAATAAACAAGTGAAAAATGCTTTCCTTGTTCTCCCTAATTTTTCTCCTAAAATCTGAAAATTTTGTTCCTTAAAATAAATTCAGAGGAGATGACCCAAATTTCTTTGCTCTGGGCATTAATCAAGACCTACCAACCCCACCTGCTCTTTTCGGGTTTCTCCAAACTCCACCTGTAAGCTGCACCTCACCTCCTGCTGCAGTGAATGGGCAGAACCAGGCCCTGTGGGTCTTCCATGCCCACCTCAGCCAGTCCACCCACTGTAGGGGACGGGGTGAAAGAAAAGGATGGAACCAATGGAAATCCACCAAAACTGCTGAGGACAAACGTGTAACACTGCTTCAAAGTGATGTCTCATTTTATTTCTAGAGTTGATTGGATTGTTTTTCAATGAAAAAAGAAAAATACATTCATTGTAGATCATTGGGGAACACAGAAAGAAAAAGAACGATCTATTGATCTTACAATATAAAGGTAATGAACATTGCTTCAAGCCATTTTCTCATCTATATTTGTACAAATCGGGATAGAATCGATAACAAACAAGCAAATCCGCAAATATCAGTGGTTGAACTTGACCGAAGTTTACTTCTCATTTGCTTGTTTTCTGCCACAGTTCTGGAGAGGGACTCTGGCCCTGGCAACCACCGAGGGTGGCCAGTGGGTGGCCAGTGGGTGGAACAAATCAGCTTTAAGAGACAACTGGATCTTTACGCCAAAGGGGAAAAGTGTTCTAGAAGGTCGAGGACTGGTGATTCAACACTGTGACTTATAAGTGCCCTGCTTTATATCCACGGGCAGTTCACTGGTCAGAGTGAGCCGTGTGCTCTTCTCAGTCTCCGGGGCCAGGGAGTGCCAGCTACCGTGTGGGTAAAAGTGGTAACACCAGAAACTCCTGATGAACAGCATCAACAGCTCTATGATATTAGTTAGGGTTTGGTTTTTCATTCCTGATGCCAAAGAAACACATACTGACAGAGCCTATAGGTGAGCTAAAAAATGCTTGAAGGAAATAAAATCAGTTAGAATCCTGCCATTCATTTTTCATGCCCTCAGCTATTCAGGGCTCTATCAATACTTCTATAAAAATAAGGATATATTCGAAAAATACATGGACAAAGTTGTATGCCTTGCTTTATAGCCCACTATTTCTACTGAGTATTCTGTATACTGTATTTTGGAGTTTTAAAATATTCTATACCATGTATAATATGTTATGTCTGTACCATAATTATATCATCCAATTTCTTAATTGTTTTATATTTTAAGAATTCAATTTTTTGCATTTATTATATTATATTTTGTGTTGTTCAGTCGCCAATCCTGCTCACCTCTTTGCGACCCCATGGGCTGCAGCCCATCAGGCCTCCCTGTCCCTCACCATCTCTCAGAGTATGGCCCAAGTTTATGTCCACGAACTCAACGATGCCATCCAACCATCTATCCTCTGTCACCCTCTTCTGCTTCTGCCTTCGATCTTTCCCAGCTTCAGGGTCTTTCCCATCAGTCATCTCTTCACAGCAGGTCGCTAAAGTTTTGGAGCTTCAGCTTCAGCATCAGTCCTGTCAATGAGTATTAAGGGTTGATTTCTTTTAGGATTGATTGATTTGATCTCCTTGCTGTCCAAGGAACTCTCAAGAGTCTTCTCCAGCACCACAATTTGAAAGCATCACTTCTTTGGCGCTCTGCCTTCTATGCACATATATTTATGTCTATGTAAGTATATATATATATATATATATATATACAAATTCTTACTCAAAACGTTTGACTATGTACAGTTTCATACTTAGAAGAATTTCTAAGTGTTTATAAATCATCTAAGCTGGACCTTTCATTTATTCTTAAAATGTGGGAGTTACACAGAGGCATTTTGAAACACATGCATCCTGCTTTTTTCTACATAGGTTTGCCTCATATTTGTCTGTGTCATTAGAATTCTCTCTCTGTGAAGTTTCTAGTGGATGATCTAGTATTTCATTGTGCAAATTTGCCATAGTACACTTATGTTGCCATTTTAGTTGTTTCCAATTTTCAACGACCATAAATAATGCTTTAGTGGACTTTATAAAAAGTATTTTTGTACTCAGAAGTTTTCAGTGGGCTCAAGTCCAAGGAGTGATATTACCAAAGCAAATGTTATAAACATTTTAAGACATTTTAAGGATAACATCTTTAAAGGAAAACATGTTTGTTTTGAAGAGTGAATAAATGAATGAATTAAATTACGAATGACTTGTCAGACTTGTCAGATTCTGAGAACTGGCAACAAATATCTCTAAGGGTCTCTTTCTGTAATACATTCCTTTAGTTGATATTTTATTTTATCCTCACAACATCTAGTGAGAAAGGTCCAAAAGATGGAACTTTCACATGCTGGCTCCACGTCAGGTGCTGTGTTAGGAACTTTATATTTTCTAACCCAGTGGCCTCAACAATTCCATAAAATGGGCTTTGAATGCTCCATTTTCAGACTGCAAAACCTCCTGATCCTGAAACTGGAATTCCAACATGATGGAGTCGGAGTTATGCCTTTATTCACGGAATGGGGATAGACCCGATATTAATTTGCAAAATAGGAGACAGACCATCATTAAGAGGTTTAGGTACACCCTTGTGCAGTCACTCCGAGGGGAACAGGGGCTTTAATATTCTGGGGTAAGCAGGCAGGGGTCGGGGCTGTGAGTTGTGCCTTGATGGTGGGCCAGCTCTGGGTGGGTAGAGGAGAGAAAGCCTTAAGGTCTTACCTCCAGAGGTTTAATGCCTGTGTAGAAATACTGACCACTATTTCTGTCAATTCTGATACCTCTACTTCCAGGCAGGCTCTCCTGTCAGAGGAGCAATATGCTACCAGTAAATTCGGGTTTGCCTTCTGCCACCTTCATAACCTCAAGGCAAAGGGAATCTCTTTTTCCATGGTAGTTCCAGGAAATGTATTTGCTTGACTCTCAGAATAGTGGTAAACAACTCGCCTGCCAACATAGAAGACATAAGAGACTTGGGTTTGATCCCTGGGCTGGGAAGATCCCCTGGAGAAGGAAATGGCAACTCACTCCAGTGTTCTTGCCTGGGAAATCCTATGGACAGAGGAGCCTGGCAGGCTACAGTCCATGGAGGCACAAAGAGTTGGACGTGACTGAACACACATATGCACAGAGTAGATGTAAATGAAAAGCGAGATGCCTGCTTTAGTCCAGAGTTCTTCCCTTTCTTCTAAGCATCAGACCAGTGATGGGCACTCACCCTTGGCATGCATTTCAGACCAGGAACCGAGGAGGAGGCAACCCTGGTGTGAGGTGGGGCTGTCTGGCTCTGGAAATCAAAGGCCCCTCCTCACCTTCGCAGAGAACGAGATGGGGGAGTCAGGCTGCTTCCACTCACACCAGACTCCACTTCAACTCAGGCTCTGTGCGCTGACTGTTCCCTAGCCTTGGACCCTTCCCACAGAAATTCACCAGCCTCCTGCCTAGTCACAACATCTAGTGAGAAGGGTCCAAAAGATGGAACTTTCACATGCTGGCTCCACGTCAGGTGCTGTGTTAGGAACTTTATATTTTCTAACCCAGTGGCCTCAACAATTCCATAAAATGGGCTTTGAATGCTCCATTTTCAGACTGCAAAACCTCCTGATCCTGAAACTGGAATTCCAACATGATGGAGTCGGAGTTATGCCTTTATTCACGGAATGGGGATAGACCCGATATTAATTTGCAAAATAGGAGACAGACCATCATTAAGAGGTTTAGGTACACCCTTGTGCAGTCACTCCGAGGGGAACAGGGGCTTTAATATTCTGGGGTAAGCAGGCAGGGGTCGGGGCTGTGAGTTGTGCCTTGATGGTGGGCCAGCTCTGGGTGGGTAGAGGAGAGAAAGCCTTAAGGTCTTACCTCCAGAGGTTTAATGCCTGTGTAGAAATACTGACCACTATTTCTGTCAATTCTGATACCTCTACTTCCAGGCAGGCTCTCCTGTCAGAGGAGCAATATGCTACCAGTAAATTCGGGTTTGCCTTCTGCCACCTTCATAACCTCAAGGCAAAGGGAATCTCTTTTTCCATGGTAGTTCCAGGAAATGTATTTGCTTGACTCTCAGAATAGTGGTAAACAACTCGCCTGCCAACATAGAAGACATAAGAGACTTGGGTTTGATCCCTGGGCTGGGAAGATCCCCTGGAGAAGGAAATGGCAACTCACTCCAGTGTTCTTGCCTGGGAAATCCTATGGACAGAGGAGCCTGGCAGGCTACAGTCCATGGAGGCACAAAGAGTTGGACGTGACTGAACACACATATGCACAGAGTAGATGTAAATGAAAAGCGAGATGCCTGCTTTAGTCCAGAGTTCTTCCCTTTCTTCTAAGCATCAGACCAGTGATGGGCACTCACCCTTGGCATGCATTTCAGACCAGGAACCGAGGGAGGAGGCAACCCTGGTGTGAGGTGGGGCTGTCTGGCTCTGGAAATCAAAGGCCCCTCCTCACCTTCGCAGAGAACGAGATGGGGGAGTCAGGCTGCTTCCACTCACACCAGACTCCACTTCAACTCAGGCTCTGTGCGCTGACTGTTCCCTGCCTGGGACCCTTCCCACAGAAATTCACCAGCCCCCTCCTTGCCTTAGTCACATCTCTCTCAAATGTCTCTCCAAGCAGCCATCTTTCTGTTTTCACCCTCACTGACTGCTAAATGGCAACTCACTCTAGTATTTTTGCCTGGGAAATCTTTTGGGCAGAGGAACCTGGTGGGCTACAGTCTATGGGGCCACAGAGAGTCAGACATGACTGAGCAACTAAACAACAACAATGAATACTCGACTCTGCATATACGTGTATTTTCTGTCTCTCCTACTATAATGTAAACAGCACTGGCTAGAGGTTTTGGTGCAGTTTATACCCTATTGCCAGTACCAGAATAGCACTTGGCATATAATAGTTGCTCAATAAATATTTGCAGATGGATGAGTGAAGGCCTTGAGAGCACAATTCTCAGAGAGAATTCGAGATTTTATAATATTTCCAGCCAAGTGACTTTATAATATTTTCAGGACTGAAAATCCATATCCTCCCCAATTTTCATATCTGACTTGGGGTCTACCTGTTTCTCAGTCTGGAGAATCCTGTCCTTCCTCTGGGCTCCCTGGAACCCTGATAAATAAGCCACGCTGTGCATGCCATGGCATGTGTGGACACTAAGGCAGTTTAGTCCTGTCTGACTCTTTGCAACTTTATGGTCTGTAGCCCGCCAGCCTCCTCTGTCCCTGGGCCTGTCCAGGCAAGACCACTGGGGTGGATTGACACGCCCTCATACAGAGGACCTTCCCAGTCCAGAGATGGAAACTGCATTGCTTATATTTCCTGCACCGGGAGGCAGGCTCTTTACCAGTAGCACCCTTGGGAAGCCCATGTTACAAATGTATGTCTATCACCTTTTCCATTTCACATCCTTGAGATCAGCCTCCTGGAGGGCTGGTTTCCTCACACTCTCTCAGCTAGTTACAAATAGCATAGTATTAAATTTTTAGATTTATTTATTAAATTTGTTAAACATCGACGTATAATTGATTTACAATTTTGTATTAGCTTCTCACCTTCGCAGAGAACGAGATGGGAGTCAGGCTGCTTCCACTCACACCAGACTCCACTTCAACTCAGGCTCTGTGCGCTGACTGTTCCCTGCCTGGGACCCTTCCCACAGAAATTCACCAGCCCTCCTTGCCTTAGTCACATCTCTCTCAAATGTCTCTCAAGCAGGCATCTTTCTGTTTTCACCCTCACTGACTGCTAAATGGCAACTCACTCTAGTATTTTTGCCTGGGAAATCTTTTGGGCAGAGGAACCTGGTGGGCTACAGTCTATGGGGCCACAGAGAGTCAGACATGACTGAGCAACTAAACAACAACAATGAATACTCGACTCTGCATATACGTGTATTTTCTGTCTCTCCTACTATAATGTAAACAGCACTGGCTAGAGGTTTTGGTGCAGTTTATACCCTATTGCCAGTACCAGAATAGCACTTGGCATATAATAGTTGCTCAATAAATATTTGCAGATGGATGAGTGAAGGCCTTGACGAGCACAATTCTCAGAGAGAATTCCGAGATTTTATAATATTTCCAGCCAAGTGACTTTATAATATTTTCAGGACTGAAAATCCATATCCTCCCCAATTTTCATATCTGACTTGGGGTCTACCTGTTTCTCAGTCTGGAGAATCCTGTCCTTCCTCTGGGCTCCCTGGAACCCTGATAAATAAGCCACGCTGTGCATGCCATGGCATGTGTGGACACTAAGGCAGTTTAGTCCTGTCTGACTCTTTGCAACTTTATGGTCTGTAGCCCGCCAGCCTCCTCTGTCCCTGGGCCTGTCCAGGCAAGACCACTGGGGTGGATTGCCACGCCCTCCTCCAGAGGATCTTCCCAGTCCAGAGATGGAAACTGCATTGCTTATATTTCCTGCACCGGCAGGCAGGCTCTTTACCAGTAGCACCCTTGGGAAGCCCATGTTACAAATGTATGTCTATCACCTTTTCCATTTCACATCCTTGAGATCAGCCTCCTGGAGGGCTGGTTTCCTCACACTCTCTCAGGCTATTCTCATCTCCAGTACATGGCTGCAGTTCACTTCCATGTCATCTCAGTTACAAATAGCATAGTATTAAATTTTTAGATTTATTTATTAAATTTGTTAAACATCGACGTATAATTGATTTACAATTTTGTATTAGCTTCTGGTTACAGCAAATTGACTCAGTTATATATGCATATGTATGTAAATACGTATATTCTTTTTCAGATTCTTTTCCACTGTAGGTGGTTACAAGGTACTGAATATAGTTCCATGGACTATGCAGTAAGACCTTGTTGCCTATTGTATATATAAGAGTATGTATCTGTTAGCCCCAACTCCCTAATTTACTCCTTCTCCCCAACTCTCCTTTGGTAACTCTCAGTTTGTTTTCTACGTCTGTGAGTCTATTTCTGTTTTATAATTAGTTCATTTGCATTACATTTTAGATTCTGTATGGAAGTGATACCATATGGCCTTTGTCTTTCTCAGTCTGACATACTTCAGATCATCTCTAGGTCCATCCATGTTGCTGCAAATGGCAGTTTCATTCTTTGTTATTGGCTGAGTAGTATTCCAGTGCATGTATGTGCTAAATACTCCTTATCCATTTATCTGTCGATGGACACTTAAGTTGCTTCCATGTCCTGGCTATGATAAATAGCCCTGCGATGAACATTGGGGTGTGTGTATCTTTTCAAATTAGTTTTCCTCTTTTCCAGATACACAGCATAGCATTTGAATTGTGACTCATATTTATACAGTGTGTGCTATGGGCCAGGTGCCATACCGAGTACATCACATGCATTTACTTAGTGACTTTCTTGTTCTTTTTTTAAAACCACATGACAGAAATAAATACATTTTACATTTCAACCCAGGAAGTGATATGTGTATGTATAGCTATAGCCATATCCATCTCTCTGCTACAGCTGAAACCAAGACTTTAAAAACAATACTCATCTGTCCTATAGGAAATGCACATAGTTATTTCCATGTTGCTTAACATACTCTTTTAAAAAGTGCTATTTGCAATCCATGGAACAAGGGGTGGGCAGGCAGGCAACCTGTGGCCCTGGGGCCAGTCCAGTCTGCCACCTGTTTTTGTTAATAAAGTGTTATTGGGACCAGATGGGACACAGCTGCACCCACTTATTTACGCGTTCTCCATGGCACTGTTCTTGTGCTACACAAGCAGAGCTGTGACAGAGACCATTACACCCACACAGCCTAAGAGAATACTATCTGGCCCTTTAAGAAAGAGTTTGCTGACACACCAAACTGATTTCAGATTCACACAGGAGTTGTGGCTTCGTTTTTTGACAGCGAACATTCTGACAGCTGCCCTTTAGGGGTGGTGCATGTTATCCTCAGTTCCAAGTGAGCACCCTGAGGACGGGAGCATTGCACTCGTTCCCAGGCCTGCAGCCAGTCAGCCTGTGGAGCTGGGGTCTGATATAAGTCACCCCAGCAGGGAGCCAGTGGCAGTTAACTAACGTGGAATTCTGCTCTGTTTCAGGATGACTTTAATATATGTCTGTGGGTCAAAGGAGCAATCCACAGACTGTATTTGCAACTTAAAAAATTATATCTTAGAGGTAGATGGTAATGGTAACACACGCAGTGAAATGATGGAAAAACAGACATGGAGAACAGACATACGGACATTGTGGGGAATGAACAGTGGGTGGCAGGCATAGAGGGAATCATATGGAAACCTATATTATGGTATTTGAAAAAAATAGCTATTGTCATTGTGCTGTGAGATGGCCTGGAGGGGTGGGGTGGGAGGACTAGAAGGCGGGATGGAGCGGGGAGAGGGTCAGGGATATGCATATGACCAATCTGGGAACATACATATCTGTAAACAACAAAACTCTGTAAAAATATAAAAAGTAAAAATATTATACACATATATTATATATATATATATATATATATGTATGTATGTGTATATATATATATATATATATATCTTACAGGTAAACTTTGGAAGAAATGTTGGTCTTATCCGCCATCATATTTCTCAATAAATGAGTAAGGGAAAGATACCAAGAAGAATTTAGTAGGCAGCACAACTTTTTAAAGATTAAGTCATTACATTTTAATTTCCTATTTCAAATATAGGCTTGGCTGCCTTGTTGGATTCGCTGTTGAAGCCTGACCTATGACACGGCTACATGCACACATATGGTAGACTGGCGGCTTGGCAGGGCTCCCAGTGACTCACGCGCTCATACAATCTCCTCCTCTCCAGCACGGGCTGGACCTCCTGACACCCTCCCTACCCGCGGAGGACTGAAAACGGATGGGACGTCATGTCTGAAATCAAGTTGGAAAGGACTGAGACTTCCATCTTGCTGGTACATCTCTAGGCCTCCAATGGCTGGCTCAGATAAAGCGGTGACTCTATTGGGGGCTGCGCATGGAGGTGCCCATCTGGCCAGGTATTGAGAGAGGTTCCCAGTTCAACAGTCGGCAAGGAAACAAGAACTTGGAAGCAGATGCAGCCCCAACTGAGCTTTGAGATGACTGCAGTTTTAACACACACCTTGATGGTCTTTGTAGAAAACCTGGGCTGGGGGCTTCAACTCAGCCATGTCTGGATTCCCAGCCCTGTGGAAACTGTGGGATAAAAAAATATATATGTGTTGCCTTCCATCACTAAGTTTTGGAGTTATTTGTTATGTGGCAATAGGTGCTTAATACACCATATTTCTTTATTAAAATTTGGGTTTCTGGGACCCCCATCAATCAACAAATCCATCTTCAGCACCCGTTAGGTGCTCAGTCCTATGAAGACAGGACAGAGGATCTGCTCAGAGGCTAAGAGTCCTGTCCTCAGGGACCTCATGATCTGATGACAGATCAAAATATCCCAGCTGCAGTCCATGTTCTCAGCCACATTGGTGATCGTTAGTCCATCAGCTTCCATCTAAGACACAGTCCCAGTGGACTCTGGTTATTTTCTTTAGTTGAATGCTGCTTTCTTGGGTTTCCCAGCCCAGTCTTAGCTGTCCAGCTTGGAAATCCTTTATAAGAGTGCGGCGCAGACAGCCCGCCCAACATGGCCTTGGACTTTCTTGGTCTGACATCTTAAAACCGCGAGCTGGTTCAAAAGGAGCAGTGAGCGAGGCCTGATATTACCACAAATAATTTGGTTTCTGAAAGTCGAAAATGAACCAGATGGCTTTTAAGGAAAACAGGACACACATCAGATTCCAATTATATTAAAATGATGACCCAATTTAGGAAAACACAAAGTGTAATAAAAAATGTTTAAATAACAAATTCAAATAAGCTGCCTTGTTGGATTCGCTGTTGAAGCCTGACCTATGACACGGCTACATGCACACATATGGTAGACTGGCGGCTTGGCAGGGCTCCCAGTGACTCACGCGCTCATACAATCTCCTCCTCTCCAGCACGGGCTGGACCTCCTGACACCCTCCCTACCCGCGGAGGACTGAAAACGGATGGGACGTCATGTCTGAAATCAAGTTGGAAAGGACTGAGACTTCCATCTTGCTGGTACATCTCTAGGCCTCCAATGGCTGGCTCAGATAAAGCGGTGACTCTATTGGGGCTGCGCATGGAGGTGCCCATCTGGCCAGGTATTGAGAGAGGTTCCCAGTTCAACAGTCGGCAAGGAAACAAGAACTTGGAAGCAGATGCAGCCCCAACTGAGCTTTGAGATGACTGCAGTTTTAACACACACCTTGATGGTCTTTGTAGAAAACCTGGGCTGGGGGCTTCAACTCAGCCATGTCTGGATTCCCAGCCCTGTGGAAACTGTGGGATAAAAAAATATATATGTGTTGCCTTCCATCACTAAGTTTTGGAGTTATTTGTTATGTGGCAATAGGTGCTTAATACACCATATTTCTTTATTAAAATTTGGGTTTCTGGGACCCCCATCAATCAACAAATCCATCTTCAGCACCCGTTAGGTGCTCAGTCCTATGAAGACAGGACAGAGGATCTGCTCAGAGGCTAAGAGTCCTGTCCTCAGGGACCTCATGATCTGATGACAGATCAAAATATCCCAGCTGCAGTCCATGTTCTCAGCCACATTGGTGATCGTTAGTCCATCAGCTTCCATCTAAGACACAGTCCCAGTGGACTCTGGTTATTTTCTTTAGTTGAATGCTGCTTTCTTGGGTTTCCCAGCCCAGTCTTAGCTGTCCAGCTTGGAAATCCTTTATAAGAGTGGGGCGCAGAAAGCCCTCCCAACATGGCCTTGGACTTTCTTGGTCTGACATCTTAAAACCGCGAGCTGGTTCAAAAGGAGCAGTGAGCGAGGCCTGATATTACCACAAATAATTTGGTTTCTGAAAGTCGAAAATGAACCAGATGGCTTTTAAGGAAAACAGGACACACATCAGATTCCAATTATATTAAAATGATGACCCAATTTAGGAAAACACAAAGTGTAATAAAAAAATGTTTAAATAAACAAAATCTGCATATTTATGAAACTATAATATTTGCCGGGCTCCTCACTTTGGATAATGAATTTCTGAACTAGACGGATGGCATTCCAAACTTGCCGCTGAATCCAGGCTTGGAGGAGCCTGCAGCACTGTTTGGAATTGCAGACGCTCCGAAGAGGAAAGAAAAAAAAAAAATGTCTTTTTTTTTTTTTTTTTTTAGCGTGTGTGTCAGCAGCCAATTTCGGAAAAGGAAAGGTCAGCCCTGCACAAACGTGATAGATCCTCTCCGAATGCAACCAGGAGTAGTCAGCTTTGTTGACTGAACATTTTGTCACCTCTCGCTGGCGGCAGTCGTTTGTCACCCGAAAAGCTTCACCACCACTGGCCGACCTCGTGTTGGGCTGGCTTGGCTGGGAACGCCTCGGATTTATCTATTTATTTTTCTAAATAAATTAAAAACTCAGGGGCACTTAAAATAAATTAGCAACTGCTCCTGAAGGCGTCTTTCTTGCAGTGCCACACATTGGAGATTTTGGCAAAGACTGACTTGTCTGCCTCCCCATCTTTCCCTACCGAGCACAAACTGCTAACGAAACACTGCGGACGCGCTAACAGGCGCGCCCCCGGGGTGCTTATTAATTCGGGAGAAGGGGCGTCCAGGTTCAGCATGATGCTTTCAGAGGGACCTTGTCCCTGGGTCTCTGGATGAGACTTGCTGGGGCCAGAGGAGAAGGCCAGCTGTTCTCCACCTAATGAAACGCTGAAAGGCTTTCTAAGGGAACTTGCGCCTACCCCAGGGAGGAAGTTGTCTTTGAGGACAGGCACAGCATTTTTAGGGGACGAACTTTCCAGACCGGATGGTGTCTAGGCCATCTCCTCTGCAGTGTAGGTAGTACTGCATCGCTCTTTATTCACTGAGCCGCCTCTGTGGCTCGCATCTGGGAGACAGCCCCGAGGAAGGATAGCACCATTCCAGTCATGGGGGGGGGGGGTGGGGTGCGGGCAGTACTACAGTACACCACCCTCTGCGGAGCCTGATGACGTCAGTAGTCTCCGTGTGATCCTGAGGGTACCTGAGATCAGCACCTAAGAGCCAGCCTGCAAAGCGAAAGAGCCTGTCCTGAACAGCAGTCAACATGGTTGACAAAGAGTTGTAGTTCAGTTTGCCAGTCTGAGGGCTCAGATGCTAACTTCCTCCAAAGAAAGCGCTCTCCCATAGCCAAACTAGTTTCCCCACGCTTCATTCCTTCAAATGGAAAAACAGCATCCAAGCTGCCGGTGGTACAAAATCTCCCTTTCTGGTTTTCTCAATCAAACAGCTTCTCTGAGCCTCTAGTTCTCATAGCTTTTAAGTCCAAGTTTCTTTCTCCCTCTCTTCCTTTCTCCTTTCCTTCCTCTCTCTTTCTTCCTTTCTTTCTCTCTTTCCCTCCCTCCTCCTTTCCTTTCTTCCTTCCTTTTCTATCATTTCCTTCCTCCCTTCCTCTCTTCCTTCATTCTTTCCTTCTCTCCCTTTCTCTTTCTTGTTTGGTCTCTCTTTTTCTCTTGATTTAATTTTCTTCCATTTTCTTTCTTTCTTGTTTGGTCTCTCTTTTTCTCTTGATTTAATTTTCTTCCATTTTCTTTCTTTCTTGTTTTCTCTCTCTGTTTAATTCTTTCTTTTCTTTATGAGGAATGAAAACAGTCATCAAATCTGGGTAACATGAAATGAGAAAAGGCTTCACTCTCCTTCCACAATATGATGTTCATTTCAATCATCCCCACCTTCCAATAACATTTTTCACACTCATCATCTCTGTGAACAAAAAGTTGAACACCAGAAATGTAAGAATCTAAATCTATTTTAACTGCATTATATCACAGAACACTCATTCTGTGATTATATTCCAGAATCCTTCCTTTTAACGTGAGTAGCCTTCATGGAGAAGGCCTACTTTTTTTCTGTTAATTAATAAATTTACTGTCAGGAGAATCCTTCATTACTGGAACCTGTGTAACTTCCCACCTGAGTACTCACATATCATATAAATCAGACACTCCTTAGTTTTAGGTAATTTGGTTGAAAGCATCTAATTGTGTTACAATAAAGCATCCTCTAGAAGATTATTTTAAAAATGCTTATTCTATGTGTTTTTTTCTTTTTTTTACTTTTAAAATTCTGTTCGTTTCCTTTTTTTTCAGTCTTGGCAGGATTGGAAGAAGTACTAATTGTCTCTTCGCCAGAGTTTAAGTGCAACATTTTTCATTAGAATCTAACAAATGTTCATCTTAAAATAGACTGACAATGGGTCAGACGGCTTCAGCTTCTCCCCTGTGAACCTGAACGCATTAGACTTGACGCTTTTTATTCTCAGATCAATGTTTCTTCTTATTCTCGGACTTAATTTAGTATAAGACTAATATGATGGTCTCTACACTTCTCTCTTTCTCTTTTTGGCTTTAATAAAATTAGAATTAATTCAATAGAATGCGATCTCTAGCTTTTTTGTCAAGCACAGAAATGCCAAATACAATATGCTTGGAATATTTTTTTTTTTGCCAGTGGTAAACTATTGTGCAAAATAATTATATAAATACATGAGAACATCTGGTCTTTTGAACTGTAGTCACTGCTGAATTTAAACATCGTACGCGTTTGACAAAATTAAAGGAGTTTATTCTTTGTTTTTCCTGGGCTTTAAATAGCAGTCCACAAATAGTACTTAGAGCTATCATTTCTCGTTCATTTTAAATATTACGTAGAGAAACTTATTCTGCATTCTTCTAGACTCTCAAGTACCTGGGGTCTCTGGAATTTGGGCTCCAGGTTAAACTATATTGAAATATTAAAACAATGACCCAAGTCAAATTCAAAGGGGGGATAAAACCTACTAAATGTTCTTCTCTCATTTTCCCCACAACAATTCCTAGATGCCACTAGACAATTAGAGCAATTTTGCTATCTTTTGTAGAGTAAAGTAATTAAAATTATTACCGCCACTTTTGTAATAAACTCGTGTGACTTCAAAAGTCTGTCCCCGCTTGCTTTCATGATGGAGACATCACACAATCTGTAATTGTGCTATTAAGGAAAAGAGAGCTAATCTTTTTGCATTTGAAGTAAGCCTTCATCGTCAGCCCAACAAAGCCAGACAGATCAAAAAAGAACCAGAGAGAGCATTTAAGGAAATTAGTACAAGTGTCAGTTAAAAGGTAAAAATTAATGCACTTATTATTGAAATATGGTTGAAACCTACGTTCTTTTCATTTCTTTGATATTGCCAAGGTCTAAAACATTCAATTAACTTTCCATTGTGTTTGGGGGAGACAGGCAGGGGATTGTCAGGGAAGTGTGAGGGGTGTGGGTGGTGCTCAGTGGAACACAGAGCAGGATGAACAGGAGGGAGATCCTGCCCCCAGGACAGAGCCGCTTCTCTGACTTTCGGACCCCACCTGCCTTAGGACTTCAGGTGGAGTCTGGACTGCTGCCTTGTTTTGTCGGGAGATTGGAAAACTGACACGCTGAATTCTGCACTTAAAAATCAAAGGCAACGTAAAATTCCAGTTGTCCTGAGGCTTCATAAACGGACTCATGCCTCATCCTCTGATACAATGTGTTGATGATGACAAAACACAGAAGGTGGACTGGAAAGAGAAATGACTCTTCAGGGGTGTTTAGATTATGGATGAACTTTTGACTGTATTTTTTCCCCCAATTTTTGGGGATGCTGTTGCATTTTTTTTTTTCTGCAGCCAGAAAAATAAAAAGATGATTTGGGGTATTTTTATAACAGCACGGAAGGAGAGGGGAGGACGAGTATTGGCTTTGGGGTCAGGCTGACGGGGGTTGTGATGAATAATTTAGCCATTTCGTGCTGTGTGATTTCAGATAAGTAGTTTAACATCTCTGAGCTAAAGGTTCCTTAAAGGTCCCTCTGTATTCTTATATGCTGATGTTGAGTATCTGCTATTGAGGTGGCTAAAGAGTGTGAAAGTGTCTTAGCAGGCATTCAATGAATATTGCTTTTTAGACTCTGACCCTATCTCTTCACAATCCTTTCACACACAAAAAAGACAAATTAAGGAATACTATTTGATATTTAGGGATTGGGGCACCAGCATTTGAGGTCACTCACGCTGATAGTTTTACTCTATCACACAATCTGTAATTGTGCTAAAAAAAAGGCTAATCTTTTTGCATTTGAAGTAAGCCTTCATCGTCAGCCCAACAAAGCCAGACAGATCAAAAAAGAACCAGAGAGAGCATTTAAGGAAATTAGTACAAGTGTCAGTTAAAAGGTAAAAATTAATGCACTTATTATTGAAATATGGTTGAAACCTACGTTCTTTTCATTTCTTTGATATTGCCAAGGTCTAAAACATTCAATTAACTTTCCATTGTGTTTGGGGGAGACAGGCAGGGGATTGTCAGGGAAGTGTGAGGGGTGTGGGTGGTGCTCAGTGGAACACAGAGCAGGATGAACAGGAGGGAGATCCTGCCCCCAGGACAGAGCCGCTTCTCTGACTTTCGGACCCCACCTGCCTTAGGACTTCAGGTGGAGTCTGGACTGCTGCCTTGTTTTGTCGGGAGATTGGAAAACTGACACGCTGAATTCTGCACTTAAAAATCAAAGGCAACGTAAAATTCCAGTTGTCCTGAGGCTTCATAAACGGACTCATGCCTCATCCTCTGATACAATGTGTTGATGATGACAAAACACAGAAGGTGGACTGGAAAGAGAAATGACTCTTCAGGGGTGTTTAGATTATGGATGAACTTTTGACTGTATTTTTTCCCCCAATTTTTGGGGATGCTGTTGCATTTTTTTTTTTCTGCAGCCAGAAAAATAAAAAGATGATTTGGGGTATTTTTATAACAGCACGGAAGGAGAGGGGAGGACGAGTATTGGCTTTGGGGTCAGGCTGACGGGGGTTGTGATGAATAATTTAGCCATTTCGTGCTGTGTGATTTCAGATAAGTAGTTTAACATCTCTGAGCTAAAGGTTCCTTAAAGGTCCCTCTGTATTCTTATATGCTGATGTTGAGTATCTGCTATTGAGGTGGCTAAAGAGTGTGAAAGTGTCTTAGCAGGCATTCAATGAATATTGCTTTTTAGACTCTGACCCTATCTCTTCACAATCCTTTCACACACAAAAAAGACAAATTAAGGAATACTATTTGATATTTAGGGATTGGGGCACCAGCATTTGAGGTCACTCACGCTGAGTATGTTTTAACTCTTATCACTTTGCAGGGCCAAGTCTTTTACTTTGCTTTGAAATTTTGCAAGTCGATTCAGTGGGGTAGATTTATGAGGCTACTTTCAGAGCATCAAATCTCCTTAGCTGAACAATCATTATTTGACAATTGCAATTCAAGAATTTTTTCAATTGTATAATGAATCAATCTTCCTAAATTGTATGCATGTCAAATTGTGATCAACTTGCTGTGAAAATGTTCGGCAAGAGAAGACCTAATGTTTAAAGTGAAAATTACTGGGATCACACACATTAATTTGTCTCTATCATTAATGAAACATTGTTTTATTGCCCCGAGAAAAAGACTCTTCCACATATTATAAAACAAATTTTAATAGAGAAATATTCGGGAGATGATTTCCTGCCATAACACATCAGTTGCAGTAGCTATGCATCCCTAAATTTTAGCCTGGTTCTGGGCACATCATAAGCACCTTATATATTCTACATACAACGAAACAGGCCTATTTCCTGTGGAGAAGGATTCTTCCCAGCCCAAGCAGCCTAGTTGGAGGTTCATAAAGGCTACCAGAGGAAGGGGGATATGGGACCATTTTATTAGCAGGTACAATTTTGAGTTTAGAAAAGGTAAGTTCTGTGAAGCAAACTCTCTTTCTACCTAAAGACAATATAAAGTTCCAAAATGTGTCTCCAAGGAAACATTTTTTGCAATATCTGTACTCCTTTCTAACCAACTCTGCCCAGGTGCTTAAGGAAAATAACTCAGTTATAAAATCCCGCATCATTGAAGTTGTGATTATTATTCTTATTAACATGCCTGTGATAGAACTTAGTGCCAAAATGGCAGATTTATGGTTTTGCGAAGGTAATGAATCAAAGTAAGGAGGTAAAAGCCACTATTACCCTAAAACCTTGAAGTGATAGACTATTTGGGTCGTTGTTTTGTTTTTTTTCCCCTTCCCTGTGCAGATGGCTGATACTGTGTTTTTTTCTTTACTTGCGGAAACACAGTAGGAATATAACAAGAATATAAAACTAGCCACTGAAAGACAGCTTGTGGCTTGTGCTCTTCTTTTTTTGTCCTGAGCTTGTCTTATCCTAGGTCTTTTCTGAAAGGTGCTGAGACCTGAAGGTACCGGAGGTGAGGACAGTGAATGGAGAAACCAAGGGATGAAACACAATTTTTTTATTTTTTGCTTTTACAGGGTTTTGTTGTTTACAGACATTTATAATCCCAGATTAGTCATATGTATATTTCATCCCCCTCAGGAACTCAGTTTTAAGGAGGACCCTCGTTAACAGAGAGAGGATGGAGGGACCCTAAAAAATCTGCATTGCAAATGTACAGCCTGCCTTTTTGATGAATATAGTTAATGGCTCAACAGGTAAATAATCCACCTGCAGTGCAGAGCTGGAGGAGATGAGGGCTTGTTCCCTGGGATGGGAAGATCCCCCGGAGGAGGAAATGGCAACCCACTCCAGTGTTCTTGCCTGGAAAGTTCCATGGACAGACGATCTTGGAGGGTTATAATCCATGGGGTTGCAAAAGAGTTGGACATGATTGAGCACACGTGCGTGTCTGTGCACACACACATACACGAAAAGAAATCCAGAGAACTAAAGAAAAGACCATGGAAATGGGAAGAAATCCCAAAGAAGGTGAAGACCCTCATGTGCTCTTTGGGTTGAGTACTCTCCCATCTGCTCTTTCACTGGGTCCTTCATTCAGTCCAGAGAGGTGAGCACCATAAGTAATTTTAGATTCTCAATAGAAATGTAGGGTCTGGGGCCAAGGGAGAGAGAGGTGACTTCTCTCAGCCCAGAGCCAGCCTAAGGATGTGTGCTGCCTCAGGCGCTGGGTGTGGAGTGTGGAAGATGTTTTTGGAAGGTGGATTAGCAGCATCAATTTCCTAACTGGTTCACTTAGGGTCTGAAGGAAAATTTCCATTTCCCTCAAACCTTCATCCTGCTCTGCTCCCTGGGGGGTGGGAGCAATAGCAGCCTTAAGGTAGAGGGGATCTCGAAGATTCCTATTTCCCAAGGCCTGGTGTAGTAAACTGGGACAAAACTAGGATTAACTCTCTAACCCCCACTAACGTGCCCTAAATGACTTCAGCCACAAAAGTGCTTAATGTGCTTCCTAACGCTAACATTTAGATGCATTTTCTCCAACCGTGTCAAAGCATTTTTGCATATGCTTTCCACTCTAACCCACAAAGAAGCAAATCTTTGACTTTGCCCTTCACCAGCTCTGTGACTTGGCTAAGGAACCTCTCTGTTTTCTCCTCTGGGAGCTGGAAGATCACAAAAGTCATACCTCATGGGGTAATGGTAGGCATTAGGTATAAATGTGCAAAGACTGGTTTAGTGCATATATACACCCAATAGAGGCTAGACATCACCTTCACCATCATCTTCATCTTCATCTTCACCTTCATCTTCATCTTCTCCATCTTCGCCGCCACCTCCATCTTTACCATCATGCCTACTGCCATGAATCAGGGCAGGGCATGTTTTTCAACCCCTCTTCATAGATGAGGAGAGTGAGGATACGTGTCTTCCGCAAATGACTCAGAGGCTGGACCTGATCTGTGGTCCTTAACTTCTAGTTCAAAGCTTATTCTCCTTGTTTTATTGGAACAGTGCTGATGTTCAACATGTTGCTGGGTGAGTCCAAATAGTCTTGGAGGTGGAAAGAAAGTCATGGCAGACCAATGGTGGTAATATGAAAGTGTCTGGCATTTTATTTTCACTCAGTCTCTGTCTGCTTATAATTAGGATTATTTCTTACTCTCTGTAAATTCAAGGCTGTGCTTATGTCAAAGGCCAAAGACCCATGTCACAGGGTCACGTGTGTTTCTGCAGCCAGTGTGGAAGGCAAACACTGGACAGAGAACCATCACTTGGGTTGGTCCATAATAATTTGTGCTGCAGGAAGGCGCTACCAGCATAGAACTTCGCACAGTTCTCGTGGGACAGAAAGAACTGGAAACGACAAAACCCTGAGGGCAAGCAAACCCAGTGGGGCTGTAGCATTAACAAACCAAGGAGGTTTACACAGGCGCTGCTGGATGACCCGGAACACAGATCTGGGCATCCTTCAACTCACTAGCAAGGAAGTCAGAGCACATGTGATGTTTCTGTGAAATTAGGAACTAAGAAGCCCTGGAAGGAGGGATTTCTCCTGCTGGAGGCCTGGTGTAGTAAACTGGGACAAAACTAGGATTAACTCTCTAACCCCCACTAACGTGCCCTAAATGACTTCAGCCACAAAAGTGCTTAATGTGCTTCCTAACGCTAACATTTAGATGCATTTTCTCCAACCGTGTCAAAGCATTTTTGCATATGCTTTCCACTCTAACCCACAAAGAAGCAAATCTTTGACTTTGCCCTTCACCAGCTCTGTGACTTGGCTAAGGAACCTCTCTGTTTTCTCCTCTGGGAGCTGGAAGATCACAAAAGTCATACCTCATGGGGTAATGGTAGGCATTAGGTATAAATGTGCAAAGACTGGTTTAGTGCATATATACACCCAATAGAGGCTAGACATCACCTTCACCATCATCTTCATCTTCATCTTCACCTTCATCTTCATCTTCTCCATCTTCGCCGCCACCTCCATCTTTACCATCATGCCTACTGCCATGAATCAGGGCAGGGCATGTTTTTCAACCCCTCTTCATAGATGAGGAGAGTGAGGATACGTGTCTTCCGCAAATGACTCAGAGGCTGGACCTGATCTGTGGTCCTTAACTTCTAGTTCAAAGCTTATTCTCCTTGTTTTATTGGAACAGTGCTGATGTTCAACATGTTGCTGGGTGAGTCCAAATAGTCTTGGAGGTGGAAAGAAAGTCATGGCAGACCAATGGTGGTAATATGAAAGTGTCTGGCATTTTATTTTCACTCAGTCTCTGTCTGCTTATAATTAGGATTATTTCTTACTCTCTGTAAATTCAAGGCTGTGCTTATGTCAAAGGCCAAAGACCCATGTCACAGGGTCACGTGTGTTTCTGCAGCCAGTGTGGAAGGCAAACACTGGACAGAGAACCATCACTTGGGTTGGTCCATAATAATTTGTGCTGCAGGAAGGCGCTACCAGCATAGAACTTCGCACAGTTCTCGTGGGACAGAAAGAACTGGAAACGACAAAACCCTGAGGGCAAGCAAACCCAGTGGGGCTGTAGCATTAACAAACCAAGGAGGTTTACACAGGCGCTGCTGGATGACCCGGAACACAGATCTGGGCATCCTTCAACTCACTAGCAAGGAAGTCAGAGCACATGTGATGTTTCTGTGAAATTAGGAACTAAGAAGCCCTGGAAGGAGGGATTTCTCCCTGCTGGGCTACCCAGGAGTTTAATCCAAGCAAGACTGAACTTTCCTCTGTCCTTCCAGCTTCACCTATGCTGGAAAAATACACCAGCATCAACCTCAGCTCTGAGGTCAGACTTCATGGTCCACATCCTGGCTTCTACACTTGCCTGCTGCATGACCCAGGCAATTCCGTGTCTCTGGGTCTCAATTTCTTCTTGGGATAGAGAAAAAGCAGGGCAGGTGATGTAGCCACCCCGCCTGGCACCATACATGAATCTGCTGCACACAGATCCTTCAAGGCAAGTTGGGTACCTACAGCTGTTCCCCTTTGGCTGTGCTCTTGAGTGTTCATACCTGGAAAAATGCAGCTGCTGGAACAAGCCTGACCTGACGGCCCTCCTGTGTTACCTCCGCCCGTGAAATATCCAAGTCTTGGGATTGCCATGGGGTCTTTAACCTTGTGTGGAGAAATGCCTGCCTGTAGACAAATCAAGGCACCCAATGCTTGTGCTTTGTGTTTATTTCCTTAAAAGTCACAGAGATCACAGTCTGCTCGTGTCCAGAGCCCCTGACCAGATGGGAAATTCCCTGCCTGCTCTCTGTGCCTCAGTTTCCTCATCACTCAAATGGATCAAAGATGATGCTAGCATTAAGACAGTGAGCAATTCATGGGCAGGAGGCCACCTGTGGTCTGTGTGTCTGGCTAAGGAAAGGTACATAATGGATGCTGGTAACTGATCTGATCATTAGAAGTTATGCTTAAAATCTGGTCAAGCTAGGTGTACACCAAGAAAACTTGCAAACAGAATTGGGCACCTGTGTCTCCAGTCAGGGCGGGGTCTACAGAACCAGATCCCAAGGCTCCCCAAACCCAGAAACTTGAATCACTGCTTCTGAAAATGTGGTAGGGATTTATGAAACCAGTAGTGTGTGTTCAATCATATCAAGGCTTCCAATACCATCTTAGTGAGGAAAAAAGAAATTGTGTCCACAAGAAAAGTAATGCAAGTTGTTAAAAAAAAAAAAAAAAAGACAGGTCAAGAAAAGCAAACGTTCTTCCTTGCCTGCAAAACCCTGAAAGAAGTGGACGTGGTGTGAACAGGCTCAGAAGGGTGAACAGGCTCAGAATGATGAACACTGGGGCAACACCCTGTGAGGATGCTCTTCCCTCAAACCCATGCGGTACTCGAATTGCTAAGTTCATTGAAAAAGCCACAGGCACTGGTCAAGTGGAAGTAATACTATATTAATATTTCTCACACTTTCAATTTACAAAAAACAATAGCGTCCATTCTTTCTTCAATTCACCATGGAGCCCGTGAGGTGGGCGAGAGAGTTCTCATGATTACCAGCACCCTGTTACCACTAATAACTCTGTGCCTATTTCCACATTACATCTTTTCACATCACTATTTCTCTCCTCTCTGTATCTCTCTGTGCGTGTTTCCGAATCTCTATCTTCTCCCAATATCTATGCTCAGAGCCATATCTATACCTAAATATATACTTTTATCTCTATACCTCTTTCTGTATTCTTTTCAAATCCACATCAATATCTGTATAGGAAACCAAGTCCTTAGTGAAACACAATCATGAGACAGAGGTCGCCCAGCTGGGAGCCTTTTTTGAGAGACTGTGTAAGATTTTAAGGCTTTTGGTTGGTTTTACATCCTCTTTGCTACTTCTCCCATGCTCTCTCTCAAATAAATGGAATAAAGAAATTAAAAAAGCAAAGAAAAAGGGGAAAAAAGGAAATCTAGGAAGAAGGCAGAAAGCAAGCAATGTAATTTCTTTATTTTCTATAAACAAAGCCGAACATAAGGCCAGACCTCTGATGTCTCTGTTTCCATGAACTTAATGTTTTGGTGTGGGGGTAGACTGGGAAATAGTCTTCTAACGGACCAGTCATTGTACAGTCATGCGTCATTTTCTGAGGCTCTTCATCATATACATCTTCTTGCTTCAGATTCTTAGGGACGATTTCTAAATGCCAGATTGTTTAAAATTAGAAAATATAATTTTGGGGGGCGGGGGGAATTAGGTAATTTATATTATTAAGAACCATTGTATGAAAGTGCTCAGGAAGTGCACTGTACTAATACAGATGTGAGCTAGAATTTTAGAAGACACTCCCTTTTTTATTTCTTTCCTCCGTTTTTTTTGTCTGCACTTGGAGCTTTGATAACAGGACAGGGTGAAACAGTCTAATTGAATTGCCAGAATGATGAAAATTTATATATCATTTTTGCGTCTGTTTTGAGAAGCAGATCCCTAATTTTAAAACAAATTAAATATTTCAAGAAGTTGAATTGCGGATTATTCTTTATTCTTCCAGAATTTTGAGAATTAAGTTACTGTGATTAACTGGAGGGATTGTTTGATTTTTGTAGTGGATTTATCTGAGTGAAGCCCAGGCCCTCCTTCTGTTCGTAAGTGCTTGCATACCTGGTCCATTGTACAACAGCCATTTTTTGGGTCAGATTTTTCAACCCTTCTAAACCATTTTCTTCCCAGCCTTGAAATTTACAGAAGGAGGAAAGCAGGCATATTTCGTTTTTGAAACTGAGTAGTAATGTTCTTAAGAATGTATTTTAAGAGTATCTTCTAGGCTAGAGGTTTGCAAAACATCAGCTGTTTCTCCTTGTGTGAGGTTTTGTTTATGCCCTTCTTTCAAATCTATTTTTGGTTCCCTGAATTTAGCACAGGTTGCTTATAAAAATCAAGAGCAATTATAAAATTTACCTGGAATCTGCCTTAAAACTCGAGTTAAGCCATATTGTAATTTTGTTGTCTGTTGTTGCTTTTAACTGTACGAGTGGTTTTCACCCTTTGCGTTTTTGGTTTCCTATGTGGCAAAGGAACGCCTTTCTCACACTTTCTATTTACTCTCCTTGTTCCTTCTTCACTACCTTGTCTTTGCAGACTTATTTGGCTCAGATTGCCGTGTGAGGGGAAAACTATTAACCCTTAGGTATTGTTTTATCTTTTAGAAATAAAGGTTTACTTTTTCAAAAGTCTTTTTCCCCCCTTAGAAATATCAGAGTGGCTGTATTATCTAAGAAGAGGCTCTCCCCTCTTTTTGTTCCATTTGTTGAAATACTTCAATTTCTTTGCAGCGGGTTCTAATGTATTTTGCAATTCACATAGCACACTGTAAATATAACATAAAGTTTTCGAAGCTTAATTAACAGTTAAGGATAATGGCAGGCCAAGTTTTTAGAGACATGAATTTAAGCTTGGCTCCAAGAAAATGAAGTCTTCCATGCAGGAAGCTGTGAACTTGAACCTCTTAAACAATAAAACTGAGGATTCAGAATCCTAGCTTTGCTTTTAACGCCAGGACCGGCACACAGGCCAGCTTCACCCCTATTGGGCCAAGATGCCTTGCAGGATCTGCTAGCTGTTTTCATCTACAGAGATGAAGCAGCATGAAAATTGAATGATTATTCTTTATTCTTCCAGAATTTTGAGAATTAAGTTACTGTGATTAACTGGAGGGATTGTTTGATTTTGTAGTGGATTTATCTGAGTGAAGCCCAGGCCCTCCTTCTGTTCGTAAGTGCTTGCATACCTGGTCCATTGTACAACAGCCATTTTTTGGGTCAGATTTTTCAACCCTTCTAAACCATTTTCTTCCCAGCCTTGAAATTTACAGAAGGAGGAAAGCAGGCATATTTCGTTTTTGAAACTGAGTAGTAATGTTCTTAAGAATGTATTTTAAGAGTATCTTCTAGGCTAGAGGTTTGCAAAACATCAGCTGTTTCTCCTTGTGTGAGGTTTTGTTTATGCCCTTCTTTCAAATCTATTTTTGGTTCCCTGAATTTAGCACAGGTTGCTTATAAAAATCAAGAGCAATTATAAAATTTACCTGGAATCTGCCTTAAAACTCGAGTTAAGCCATATTGTAATTTTGTTGTCTGTTGTTGCTTTTAACTGTACGAGTGGTTTTCACCCTTTGCGTTTTTGGTTTCCTATGTGGCAAAGGAACGCCTTTCTCACACTTTCTATTTACTCTCCTTGTTCCTTCTTCACTACCTTGTCTTTGCAGACTTATTTGGCTCAGATTGCCGTGTGAGGGGAAAACTATTAACCCTTAGGTATTGTTTTATCTTTTAGAAATAAAGGTTTACTTTTTCAAAAGTCTTTTTCCCCCCTTAGAAATATCAGAGTGGCTGTATTATCTAAGAAGAGGCTCTCCCCTCTTTTTGTTCCATTTGTTGAAATACTTCAATTTCTTTGCAGCGGGTTCTAATGTATTTTGCAATTCACATAGCACACTGTAAATATAACATAAAGTTTTCGAAGCTTAATTAACAGTTAAGGATAATGGCAGGCCAAGTTTTTAGAGACATGAATTTAAGCTTGGCTCCAAGAAAATGAAGTCTTCCATGCAGGAAGCTGTGAACTTGAACCTCTTAAACAATAAAACTGAGGATTCAGAATCCTAGCTTTGCTTTTAACGCCAGGACCGGCACACAGGCCAGCTTCACCCCTATTGGGCCAAGATGCTTCTTGCAGGACTCCTGGTCTGGAGCTGTTTTTCATCTACAGAGATGAAGCAGCAATAAGACAAAAATCCTATGCCATTTCATCAAAGGTTCAGAAAAACCCACTTTTAAATGCCACAGGAACGGAGGTGGGGGTCATTGACCTGAACAGAGTCACAGCAAAGTAGAAGAGCAGCCAAGTCTAATGGTGGGAGCAACTGAGGAGTGGTCCTCAGACCTGTGGCAGGGGCACTGCCTATATGGTGGCAGTTCTGCCCTCCTGGCAGAAGTGCTTGATGTCTGAGTCACGTAGTCTCTTCCAGCCTCAGTTTTCTCATCTTTGGAATGGATTCGAGAATCTCACAAGTCGGGCATTGTGGCTTCTTTTTTTCTCTAATTTTTTTTTTTTTCGGTTAATGTGCTCAGTTGCTCATTCCTGTCGGACACTGTGAAATCCCATGGATAGTAACAGCCTGCCAGGCTTCTCTGTCCATAGAATTTTCCAGGCAAGAATACTGGAGTGGGTTGCCATTTCCTACTCCAAGGTTTTTGTTTTTCTTTTTATGTGGACCATTTTTAAAGTCCTTATTGAATTTCTTACAGTCTTGCTTCTGTTTTATGTTTTGGGTTTTTTCACCCACCATCATTCATGCGGGGTCTTAACTCCCTGATTAAGGATTGAACCCTCACCCCCTGCACTGGAAGGCCATGTCTCAGCCACTGGACTGCAGGGAAGCCCAGGGCCTTGTGCTTTAAGTGCTGTGCCCATTATCACGGCGAGAGACCTAGGTCAAGCCTGGCTTAGTTTCCTTTTCCTTAGTTGGGGCTGTATTATCTAAGAAGAGGCTCTCCTCTTTTTGTTCCATTTGTTGAAATACTTCAATTTCTTTGCAGCGGGTTCTAATGTATTTTGCAATTCACATAGCACACTGTAAATATAACATAAAGTTTTCGAAGCTTAATTAACAGTTAAGGATAATGGCAGGCCAAGTTTTTAGAGACATGAATTTAAGCTTGGCTCCAAGAAAATGAAGTCTTCCATGCAGGAAGCTGTGAACTTGAACCTCTTAAACAATAAAACTGAGGATTCAGAATCCTAGCTTTGCTTTTAACGCCAGGACCGGCACACAGGCCAGCTTCACCCCTATTGGGCCAAGATGCTTCTTGCAGGACTCCTGGTCTGGAGCTGTTTTTCATCTACAGAGATGAAGCAGCAATAAGACAAAAATCCTATGCCATTTCATCAAAGGTTCAGAAAAACCCACTTTTAAATGCCACAGGAACGGAGGTGGGGGTCATTGACCTGAACAGAGTCACAGCAAAGTAGAAGAGCAGCCAAGTCTAATGGTGGGAGCAACTGAGGAGTGGTCCTCAGACCTGTGGCAGGGCACTGCCTATATGGTGGCAGTTCTGCCCTCCTGGCAGAAGTGCTTGATGTCTGAGTCACGTAGTCTCTTCCAGCCTCAGTTTTCTCATCTTTGGAATGGATTCGAGAATCTCACAAGTCGGGCATTGTGGCTTCTTTTTTTCTCTAATTTTTTTTTTTTTCGGTTAATGTGCTCAGTTGCTCATTCCTGTCGGACACTGTGAAATCCCATGGATAGTAACAGCCTGCCAGGCTTCTCTGTCCATAGAATTTTCCAGGCAAGAATACTGGAGTGGGTTGCCATTTCCTACTCCAAGGTTTTTGTTTTTCTTTTTATGTGGACCATTTTTAAAGTCCTTATTGAATTTCTTACAGTCTTGCTTCTGTTTTATGTTTTGGGTTTTTTCACCCACCATCATTCATGCGGGGTCTTAACTCCCTGATTAAGGATTGAACCCTCACCCCCTGCACTGGAAGGCCATGTCTCAGCCACTGGACTGCAGGGAAGCCCAGGGCCTTGTGCTTTAAGTGCTGTGCCCATTATCACGGCGAGAGACCTAGGTCAAGCCTGGCTTAGTTACTCCTTTACCAGCTGGGGCAAGACCTCTCTGGACCTCAGTCTACCCATTCTGTACATAAAGGGGCTGAACTCTGACCTCATCCTTTCTGAATTCTGGGTGAAGGGGTCTGATTTTTCCAGGCCTCTTATTCAGCAGAGGTCTCAGTCTAGACCCTGATTGCCTCAGCAAACGGGGACATGGGCTCCGTGTCAAGGTGAAAAGGCACTGGTCACCGCAGGGTGGACTGTGCCTCCGTCTGCAGGCATCTGCCTGAAATACACAACTATTTGCTTATCATCACTCTTTCAGTTACTTTCTCAGCTCTACACTTTTACTCCATTGTACTATCTGTGTTAGAAGGTTACTTTATTATTTATTGTTTGGCATTCTCTCATCTAAAAAAAAAGCCCTCAAAAAAAAAAAAATCAAGCTCTTACAGTTTAATAAATATATTTTAAATCAAAGCAGGGTTTTTATGTCACTTCAGTAATTCGTCTTGTGTCCCTTGTAGATAAAATGCTCCGGGACAGCTGGAAGCCGCTGTCCCGGTCTGCAGGGCCAGAAACCAGCAGGAAGCGCCGGCACTGAGCAGGCACGCGCCACCAGGCAGGAGGCAGTGCGCGGGACTCCGCAAAGCGAATGGCGGCGATCTGCTGTAGAAGCCAGCACGCCCAGCCACCTGTTGTTGACCCCCGAGCAAAGTCACTGCCTTTGCCATCCTGAAGTCTAGCGGGGAAACGAAGACTGGGAGAAACCGGAGGGTCTGGAGGAGCCCACCGTTTCCTGGTCTCTTGGGGAGGAGGCGAAAGGCTGGCGCGGAGGGTGACCAGAGCCCGGCTGGGCTCGGAGTTTTCATCTCACTTCCTGGCGGCCGGCGAAGAACTGAACGATGATAATTAAAAAAAAAAAAAAAAAAGGACTAAGTGAGGCCAGGCTCCCCCGGATCAGTTCTACGGGGTTCGGATCGCCTGGCCTGAGCATGGGTAGCACGCTCTCCCCAAGCGTACCCCGGCACCAGCACAGGTTCTCCAGATTTCGGGGCTCCTTGATGAGCGTCTTCCGGGGAAGCAGCGAGAACGGAGGTCCCCGAAAAGCCCTCGCACCCTCAGCTGGTTTGCCCTGCGTGGGGGTAACAGCGAGGGGGCGCGGGGCCAGCGCGAGCGAGCTCGTCCCCTTGGGGGAGGGTGGGGAAGGGAACGCGCAGACCCTGGTTCCGGAATCAGCCCGGACTGTATTACTTTCCAACTACGACTCGTTTTGCTGTTTCTAAAGAGCAGCCTAATTGGACAAAGTCGGTTCTCCGCTCCTTGTCTCCGGCTTCGGAGCTGCGGCGGGTGGAGTGCGGGTTAGCGCAGGTCTGACCTGGGGTCCCTGCCACCTGAGGACCCGCAGGTGGCTCCCCGAATAGCAGGCACGCGCGCCTGGCGGGGGCGCGGCGGGGTCCAAACGGGAATACGGTTTTTGGCTTCTGGGCGCGTTGTTTTCAGTCTCTCGTGTGTGCAACTGAGTTTGATACATACCTTCACTCTTCTCTCGTTTCCTTTCCGAATCCACCCTTCCGCCTGGTGCACCCCGCATTGCCCCCGGAATCTCAGGCGCCTGGCGGGGCGGAGCGAGAGACCGCGGCTGGGGGCGCCGCTGAAGCGCCGCGGGGAGACCGGAGGGAGGGGGCTCCAGCCAGGACCTGCCAGAGCCACGGCCTCGGCGGATCTCGGAGTAGCCGGCGTCTTAGCTGCCTACCTTCCCCACCCCGACACCCCGACTCTGCCCCAGGGTGCGTTTCCTTTCGGGGTAAAGTGAAGTCAAGTCAAAACCTGGGGAGGGTGAACGGGGATGGAGGCGAGTTCTTGTCCCGGACCTACCTTGCCCTGTTAAACTCCAGTTGGAAAGAAAAGTCAGTGTCCCGCGTGCCCAACTCATCCCTCCCGATGCTTACCCAGGTCTTTTGTTGTTGTCTTTAACACATGTGTATTTCTGGCCCTACAACCTGCCGTGATCACTGTGCCCTCCTCCTTGTGCTGAGTTTAAAGTTCCTGGTGGTTTCCTCTGATTCAGGAAGTAGCGCTTCTCCGCTGGCATCGCCTCCTACTTGTCCACAGGACCAGACATCCCAGCCAAGCAGACGGTGGGCCCCTGAGATCCTTACGTAAATTACTACGGTGGAAAGAGCTTTAAGGGTTGCTACCCAGCTCATCCTGGACTGGTACCCCACCAATCTCCAGAGGAGCTCCCTCAGACCCCTGCAGGTGGGGGATTAGTGAAAGACAGAAGGTAGAAACTGATCTCCCAGGTCAAAAATCCTGAGTTGATATTCTTCTGCTGTTGTGTGACTTTTTAGGGCAATTCCTTACTTTTTTGGTCTCAAGTTTACTTTTCTATAAAATTGAAAAAAAAAAAAAAAAGCCCCAATAACGTACACGTGCCTTGGCTAGGGGATCTTTGTGAGGGGAGAGATGACTATGTATTTATTAGCATTTTGAAAAACTTGAAGCCACCCAATTTTAGGTGATACAGAAGAAGAGAGTTGCTTGAAAGGTGGTGTTTGTTGTTTAGTCGCTAAGTTGGGTCAGACTCTTTGCGACCCCATGGACTGTTGGCTGCCATGGAAAGTCTCCTCTTTCTATTCCAGGCAAGAATACTGGAGTGAAGGAAAAAAAAAAAAAAGAATATTGGAGTGGTTTGCCATTTCCTTGTCTTGGGAATCTTCCCAGCCCAGGGTCTTCTGTGCTGCAGGCAGATTATTTATCGCTGAACCATCAGGTTAGGAAGGAGGGTGCACGGTAAACACGGGAAGATGAAGGGGTCTCACGGGTTAGCCTAAATCAACGACAAGGGAAAAGCTGCTGCCTGGCCAAGGGAATATTTGCGTTAACTCTGTTCTTGGAAGAGTTTTAGCTTCTGTTCTTTGCAGAATCTCCTTCTGCAAGGAAGTCCCAGGCTTTGTTGGGGCATTGGAAGAGTTTTAGCTTCGTGTTCTTTGGCCCGAGCAATCTCCGTGCCCAACTCATCCCTCCGATGCTTACCCAGGTCTTTTGTTGTTGTCTTTAACACATGTGTATTTCTGGCCCTACAACCTGCCGTGATCACTGTGCCCTCCTCCTTGTGCTGAGTTTAAAGTTCCTGGTGGTTTCCTCTGATTCAGGAAGTAGCGCTTCTCCGCTGGCATCGCCTCCTACTTGTCCACAGGACCAGACATCCCAGCCAAGCAGACGGTGGGCCCCTGAGATCCTTACGTAAATTACTACGGTGGAAAGAGCTTTAAGGGTTGCTACCCAGCTCATCCTGGACTGGTACCCCACCAATCTCCAGAGGAGCTCCCTCAGACCCCTGCAGGTGGGGGATTAGTGAAAGACAGAAGGTAGAAACTGATCTCCCAGGTCAAAAATCCTGAGTTGATATTCTTCTGCTGTTGTGTGACTTTTTAGGGCAATTCCTTACTTTTTTGGTCTCAAGTTTACTTTTCTATAAAATTGAAAAAAAAAAGCCCCAATAACGTACACGTGCCTTGGCTAGGGGATCTTTGTGAGGGGAGAGATGACTATGTATTTATTAGCATTTTGAAAAACTTGAAGCCACCCAATTTTAGGTGATACAGAAGAAGAGAGTTGCTTGAAAGGTGGTGTTTGTTGTTTAGTCGCTAAGTTGGGTCAGACTCTTTGCGACCCCATGGACTGTTGGCTGCCATGGAAAGTCTCCTCTTTCTATTCCAGGCAAGAATACTGGAGTGAAGGAAAAAAAAAAAAAAGAATATTGGAGTGGTTTGCCATTTCCTTGTCTTGGGAATCTTCCCAGCCCAGGGTCTTCTGTGCTGCAGGCAGATTATTTATCGCTGAACCATCAGGTTAGGAAGGAGGGTGCACGGTAAACACGGGAAGATGAAGGGGTCTCACGGGTTAGCCTAAATCAACGACAAGGGAAAAGCTGCTGCCTGGCCAAGGGAATATTTGCGGTTAACTCTGTTCTTGGAAGAGTTTTAGCTTCTGTTCTTTGCAGAATCTCCTTCTGCAAGGAAGTCCCAGGCGTTGGAGGAAGGTTTATCGAGCCTTTGGAGGGAGCAAGGTGTGTGTCTGTCTCCAAGTTCTGTTCCCCAAGTTTCCAAGACTGAAGCTGTGGGGCGTGGGGCAAGGGGAGTGGAAGACCCACCTGCAGCTGTTGGCCACCTGAGCCCCACGAGCAGGTCACTCATCCTCGTCTGGTCTCAAAGGCACGGCTGGTGGCACCTGTCCTGTCTTGGGAGCCCCAGAGAGAAGGTCAAGGGAAAGCTTATGGAGCAGCATCCTGGCGCTCTCCCAAGCACAGGAGAAAAGTCACAGGCACGGGATGATCTCATCTGAGGTAGGGACTGTGATTGTGACCAGTGGACGTAGGAGAAGTGTTAGGAGCACAAGTTCATGTGCCTAATAAACAATGAGACCAAGCGCACCGAAACTTGAGAGTTTGGAGAAGAGAAAGGTTTATTGCAGGGCCTTGCAAGGAGATGCACGGCTCATGCTCCCCAAACTCTAAACTTCCCAAAGGGCTTCAGCAAAGCATTTTTCAGAGCAATGGGTGTGAAAAAATAAAAAAAGAGCAAGGGGTGTGGTTGGTTATTGCAAGCTTCTTGGTGTAGGAATCCTTTGTTTATGTGGGTCAGGGTATTCCTGGGAATTTCCAACAAAACAAATGTTATTCTCTGTTTGTCAGCTTTTTACTTCTCTATGAATGGAAACAAGTAACACCCTTGACTGTTAGAACCTTGAGAATGGGTTGTCCTGTATATTTCAGGCTATATCTGGAAACAGGAGAATGCAAAGGTTGAAGTAGAAGAAACACACACTCTGGAGTCAGATTTGTTCTTCCCTATTGCAGGCGGTGACGGGGCAGAGGACCGGGATGTGGCTTGCCCGCCCCTCCCCCCACTCCAGGAAGGCAGTGGAGCTGTGTTTCGAAGCAGGTCATCAGAGCCCAGAGCCTCTCTTGGAACTTCTTGGGGGACAGTGTCTGGCACCCGGATAACACCCAGTACAGGGAGGCACATCTTGAAGCTTTAAGGAAAATCAAACGTCCCACCTTGTCCCCGTCCCATCCTCATGCTATTTCCCTTTATGAGTTTAGCTTTGAAGTTGGTGGGGGATGCCTGCAGCATTGTCTCTGGAAGCACTTCTGTTAGAACTAAAGTCTTCCAAGCTTGCACTGACTGCTTTAAGACTCCTAGGACGGTAATGAATATGCATGGACGGTAGTTTCCTATGAATATGGAGGAGTGGTTGGGGCATGCAGTGGATGGATTACTCTTTCACATTAACCACTGGTAACCTTTCTTCTGACTTCCCAGCAATATTATCCTGAGAAGAGTCAGCCCTGAATGCTTTTTTGCAAAATATGATTAGTCACTTCGGCCACATGTGCTTGCCCCAGACCTTATTTGCCATCCTATGTAATTATTAGAGGATCTTCTAATTTTATTTGAAATTCTAAATTGACATGTGGGTCAAAGTGCCTTGACCCAGCATTGTGTTTAATTTCTCTTTTGTTAGCCTCGTTTGGGCTGCTGAAGAATGACACTCAGAGGAATCATCTGCCCTGTTGACTTTCTCATTGCCACCGTTTCCTGTTGGAGCTGTGAGCCACAGCCTCGAGGATTCGCTCCGAGGAGGTCTTGTGTGTGTTCTCGTTCTTAGGTACTAGTGAGGGCCTATCCAGGTGGCTGTATCATAGCTTGAAGCTACAGGTCATGGTTTCCAGAGCTCTTTGCACCTGATGTTCCCTCTGTCAAAGACCCCTCTCCTGCTGATTCCACATACGTTATTCTCTGTTTGTCAGCTTTTTACTTCTCTATGAATGGAAACAAGTAACACCCTTGACTGTTAGAACCTTGAGAATGGGTTGTCCTGTATATTTCAGGCTATATCTGGAAACAGGAGAATGCAAAGGTTGAAGTAGAAGAAACACACACTCTGGAGTCAGATTTGTTCTTCCCTATTGCAGGCGGTGACGGGCAGAGGACCGGGATGTGGCTTGCCCGCCCCTCCCCCCACTCCAGGAAGGCAGTGGAGCTGTGTTTCGAAGCAGGTCATCAGAGCCCAGAGCCTCTCTTGGAACTTCTTGGGGGACAGTGTCTGGCACCCGGATAACACCCAGTACAGGGAGGCACATCTTGAAGCTTTAAGGAAAATCAAACGTCCCACCTTGTCCCCGTCCCATCCTCATGCTATTTCCCTTTATGAGTTTAGCTTTGAAGTTGGTGGGGGATGCCTGCAGCATTGTCTCTGGAAGCACTTCTGTTAGAACTAAAGTCTTCCAAGCTTGCACTGACTGCTTTAAGACTCCTAGGACGGTAATGAATATGCATGGACGGTAGTTTCCTATGAATATGGAGGAGTGGTTGGGGGCATGCAGTGGATGGATTACTCTTTCACATTAACCACTGGTAACCTTTCTTCTGACTTCCCAGCAATATTATCCTGAGAAGAGTCAGCCCTGAATGCTTTTTTGCAAAATATGATTAGTCACTTCGGCCACATGTGCTTGCCCCAGACCTTATTTGCCATCCTATGTAATTATTAGAGGATCTTCTAATTTTATTTGAAATTCTAAATTGACATGTGGGTCAAAGTGCCTTGACCCAGCATTGTGTTTAATTTCTCTTTTGTTAGCCTCGTTTGGGCTGCTGAAGAATGACACTCAGAGGAATCATCTGCCCTGTTGACTTTCTCATTGCCACCGTTTCCTGTTGGAGCTGTGAGCCACAGCCTCGAGGATTCGCTCCGAGGAGGTCTTGTGTGTGTTCTCGTTCTTAGGTACTAGTGAGGGCCTATCCAGGTGGCTGTATCATAGCTTGAAGCTACAGGTCATGGTTTCCAGAGCTCTTTGCACCTGATGTTCCCTCTGTCTGAAATGCTTTTACCTTCTCTTCCTCTGCTTGGTGAGCTCCTGCTGATTCCACATACGTAATTTTTAAAATTGAACTATATTTGATTTACAATGTTATGCTAGTTTCAGGTGTACATATATATATATATATATATATATATATATATATATATATGATATATATATCCTTTAAAACATACACACACACACACACACATAAACACACATATACTCCTTAAAACAAAACTTTTTTGACGTTGATCATTTTTAAAGTCTTTGTTGAATTTGTTACAGTATTGCTTCTGTTTTATGCTTTGATTTCTTGGCCTCCAGTCATGTGGGATCTTAACTCCCTGACCAGGGGTCAGACCCTCACCTCTGAATTGGAAGGCAAAATCTTAACCACAGGGCCACCAGGGAACTTGCTCTGTATTCTTTCTTCCCCTCATAGGATATTGCAGAAGACTGAGTGTAGCTCTCAGTGCTACGCAGTAGGTCCTTATCATTTATCTGTTTTATATACACTGATGATTCTTTAAGACACAACACAAGCCTTCCTCTGTGCCTTCCCCCCAACCTCTGAGAGCTGACCATGGCCTTCTATACCCCATGTGACTTTCCCTGCCCCAGCATGTGTTGCCCTCGACAGCTACCCTATTTTTATGCTTCTGTTAAATTCTAACTGTCTTGTGTGTGTGGTTATGAATGTGGACCCTGAAAGTAAATTTCCTGGGTTCTCATGCTGGCATTCTCCACATTCGTTTACCATGTGACCTCATGGATGTCATGGGAGTCATAATACTGCATGATTCTGGGATTGATAGGCTTAAGTGATATATGTTATTCAAACCTCATTCCCTCGCAGCAGGCATTCAGTAAATAGTCAGTGTTATTAAGGCATTGTCTTTTTTATAGACTGAGGTCATTAGGGGCTATGAGAGATACCTTTGTATTAATAACAATATTTATTCTCATTTCCTTGATAAGTAGTGAATGCTGTATTCCCAGTACTTGGTTCATAACATGTGGTCAGTTACTCTTTTCAGGAACAAAATAAACCAAAACAAAACAAGAGGCAGAGTTTGTCGATGGAGATATTTATACCAAATGTTCACTGTCATTGATCAATTACTTAGTGTTACTATAGCACTTACTCCACGCCAGGCATTGTGCTTGGTTCTCTAGTGGATCAAAATGGGGCATCCACACTTCCACAGAAGTTACCATTGACTTGGGGTGATAAACAAGCACAATGCCCTGTTCACTTTCAGGATGGTACAGGAAAGAAATAACTATATTTTGCTGCAAGGCGAAATACGTACTTTTCTAATCTATCCTCTTCATTCTTGCCTGAATTTTCCTCTTGCCAGGCAGCATGAATCATATGCTCAGAGGCTGAGGAAGCAGAAGAAATTTAGCCACAGAGAGCCACTCGCCTGCATGGACCCCTTTCAGGTGTTTCCAGGGTTGTATGATTTTAAGTTGCTTTTCATTGGCCCCAGTTGGAACTCTGCCCCCTTGTGAAGGCAAAATCTTAACCACAGGGCCACCAGGGAACTTGCTCTGTATTCTTTCTTCCCCTCATAGGATATTGCAGAAGACTGAGTGTAGCTCTCAGTGCTACGCAGTAGGTCCTTATCATTTATCTGTTTTATATACACTGATGATTCTTTAAGACACAACACAAGCCTTCCTCTGTGCCTTCCCCCCAACCTCTGAGAGCTGACCATGGCCTTCTATACCCCATGTGACTTTCCCTGCCCCAGCATGTGTTGCCCTCGACAGCTACCCTATTTTTATGCTTCTGTTAAATTCTAACTGTCTTGTGTGTGTGGTTATGAATGTGGACCCTGAAAGTAAATTTCCTGGGTTCTCATGCTGGCATTCTCCACATTCGTTTACCATGTGACCTCATGGATGTCATGGGAGTCATAATACTGCATGATTCTGGGATTGATAGGCTTAAGTGATATATGTTATTCAAACCTCATTCCCTCGCAGCAGGCATTCAGTAAATAGTCAGTGTTATTAAGGCATTGTCTTTTTTATAGACTGAGGTCATTAGGGGCTATGAGAGATACCTTTGTATTAATAACAATATTTATTCTCATTTCCTTGATAAGTAGTGAATGCTGTATTCCCAGTACTTGGTTCATAACATGTGGTCAGTTACTCTTTTCAGGAACAAAATAAACCAAAACAAAACAAGAGGCAGAGTTTGTCGATGGAGATATTTATACCAAATGTTCACTGTCATTGATCAATTACTTAGTGTTACTATAGCACTTACTCCACGCCAGGCATTGTGCTTGGTTCTCTAGTGGATCAAAATGGGGCATCCACACTTCCACAGAAGTTACCATTGACTTGGGGTGATAAACAAGCACAATGCCCTGTTCACTTTCAGGATGGTACAGGAAAGAAATAACTATATTTTGCTGCAAGGCGAAATACGTACTTTTCTAATCTATCCTCTTCATTCTTGCCTGAATTTTCCTCTTGCCAGGCAGCATGAATCATATGCTCAGAGGCTGAGGAAGCAGAAGAAATTTAGCCACAGAGAGCCACTCGCCTGCATGGACCCCTTTCAGGTGTTTCCAGGGTTGTATGATTTTAAGTTGCTTTTCTTAAAGCATCTCTTGCCCAAACTACTTTAAGCTTCAGGCCCCAGAATGCCTGAATCTGCCCCAATTGTGCCACGGTGTGGCTTAAGGAATTTGATGACTCTCCAGTGTCTCGAAGAAAGAACACCTCCTATGAGCCAGCCAGTGGATGAGTTTGGAGCAAGTAACATCCAGACTATAGTGGTAAAGAATCCACCTGCCAACGCAGGAGATGCGGGTTCTATCCCTGGGTCGGGAAGATCCCTGGCAGGAGGATATGGCCACCCACTCCAGTATTCTTGCCTGGGAAATCTCATGGGCAGAGCAGCCTGGCCGGCTCCCGTCCATGGGATCTCAAAGAACCTGACGAGCCTGAGCAACTGAGCACACACACACACGACGTCCAGACACCTAGCCTGGGATGTAACCTCTTCATCATCTGACCAAACCCCACGTCGCCCCATCTCTCACTGGAGTCAGCCGGGCGGCTTGCTCTTCCCAAGTGTACTGTTGTGTCTCCACACCTCTAGCCATGCTCTCCTTTCTGTCTAGGATGCCCCACCTCTGCCTGTGAAGCTGTCATAGCATCCTTCAGCTGTCTTCTCCCCGAGCTCCCCCACTTACTCACGACCTCGGGCTCGGAGGCCCCAGCCCTCTGCTCAGCCTGCTTGGACAGCCTTCCTCGTCTGGGATGCCGCTGTGTCGCTGATGGCCTGCGACCCCATGTTCTGGTAGAGGGATAGTCAGCTTCCTATTGGTGTCACTGAACTTGGAGCCTGGTGTCTGTTTACACACTCAATAACCTCCTTGCTGGGGGAGACAAGAATAGCAGCGAGGAACAGATACACGGAGTGAAGAGTCTCCTATATTTTGTCCAACAAATGTTAGAAATGGTAGACTTCATAGTTTCAGAAGAGGAAAAGACCATTTGGGCAGAGAATAGTCTTCAGCTTGATAACTCAGTTTTGTGCCCACCCTGATGTTAGTCGTGAATGTTAAAAGAAAAAGAAAAAATGGAAATGATGGTTGTTCACAAGCAATCTCTCAAGTATTTACTTCTGAAGCAAGCACTTCAAGAAACAATGGCTTTTTGTTTTCAAAAATCACATATTGCTAATCTCAAAGAGCATTTTGAAAGGAGTCTTCAATATCGTGTGAAAAATTAAAGTATGACTATAGATCACAAACGGGAAAAGAAGTATTTTCTATTCTTTGAGTCACATTATGCTGGAACCATTTGAGAAGATAGCCTGTAAGTTAAATTTTCTTTTAAAACTGGCATGTGACATGGCAAAACTCAAATGCATTGTTTTTTTTTTTATTTTTTATAAGGTTTGAGGAGTGGAATTTTGAAAAGTATTTGGAATGGGAGACGGCTGAATTAATACCGTGGAGATCGTGGTTATAAAGATTGATAAGGAAGGTTCATTCAGGAAAACTATAATGGCAGATGTAATAATGACGGCATTCATCACCCGTCAAAGGCGTTTATTAAGCACCCACAGGTACTTGGCAGCCTGTGGGGGCCACGCGAGTGAGACAGACACGGTCCCTATTCATCGGAGAGCTTGCCTTTGTGCGCCTCTGTCCCCACTCGTCACTGGTGCCTGAAAGACCCTCCTTGTCATTACTTACGCTGTCTGAGTTTCTGATTTTCCGGGGAGGTGGGGGAGTGATTCTTTTCGTTGCTTCTTTTAATGATGCCACGTGCTGTGGTGTTCCACCCCCCCCCCCGCCCCCCACCAGGAGATGTCGCCTTCGTGGGCGGGTGAGCTGGCAGGTGGGAACCAACCCGAGGCGTGTTCATGGGAACGCAGGCAGATGGGGGGCTCCCTGGAGGAGGTGATCGAGCTCCTCCTAGAACCACCCACAGGGCTTTGCCAGTCACTCTGTGGTAACCCTTGTTGGTTCTGCCCATCCTGGCTTGACGGTGAGGAAGCTGAGGGCACGGAGGTTCCCTGGAAGCACACAGCAATGGGCTGGCAGCATCACCTCCTCAGAGACCAGACGTTTGCTGACTGAAGCCGTGAGGCAACGGAAGAACCCACAGAGCGTCGGAAGGTCAGTGGCAGACCTTACCTTTGTCTGTTTCCCTCAACTCCTGACATATTCTGCACAGAGGGGCACAGTAGTTTCTGCGAAATTGCGCCCTTGTCCAATAGGATGTGCTGGGAGCTCTAGAAATTAAAACTTGACTCCAGGAAAATGGAGGGTAGGGGATGTTCTCCAGAAGAATTTTCCTACGTACGTCACGTCAGGAGCAGGCAGTCAGTGCGGGGGATGACCTGTGACCTGGGTGCTCCAGGGCACGGCTCGTAGCAGAAAAAAAAAATGCATCCACTTCATGATTTTTCAAAATACCGTGATTGGGAAAAAAGTGCGTATGCTGAACTTTCATTTCATGTTTTACCCTTGAGGTTTTTTTTTTTTTTTTTAAATTTATTTCTTTATTTTAAAGTTTTTACAGAGTTCTGTTGCTCACAGACATGTATGTTCCCAGATCAGTCATATGCATATCTCTGCTCCCCTTACCCTTGAGTTTTAAAGATGGTTTTGATATTAAAAAATTCGATCATGGAACATTTTCTTTTTTAAAAAAACTGTTATGGATGACTGCTCCCGGTGTTGTGAAGACCTGAGGTTAATGCATCCTGAGACATTTTCAAGGTCGTGTCTGCTCTTCCAGATTAATTTGTAGGCCTGTGGGTGGGTCCATGGGGGTTAGTAGTGCAGCGACTTTCCTTTATCACCTTGGCCAGCAGGGAGCTCAGTTATGTGTTGTCCCTCATGAAAGGAGCTTCCTGGCACAGTACTTTTTCCTAAAGGCAGAATCTTTATCCCCTCAATTTTTGTTCTAGTTCGTGTGTTTACTTTTCTTACAAATAGCTTCAAATCCTTTTGAAAGTTAAATATGTATGTATTTATATTTAGAAATATATGCAAACTACATGTATGAGTATGCATACATTAATACAGGTATTATATACACATACACCCATATTTCTATATAAATATCTATTTATGTCTATATTTACATCTGTATCCATAAGCACACATAAATCATAAATCTACTCAATGTTTGCTGAGCATCTGCTAGTTGCTGGGTCCCATTTGGTGCACGGAGGGATCTGACCATGGCAAGAGAGCTCCCTTCTTTTACCCAGCTCACCTTTTAAAGGGGCTTCACTGTAGGGCCGATGACGTAATTAGCTAGTGTAATTTGGGAACAGAAGAGAGGGAAGGACTCTTGGGTTTTTTGTTTCTTAAATTCTGCCCTTTCCTTCGTCTGCAGTGTCTTGCTGGTCGCTCACTCCTCTCCTTTGGCCCCTTTCTCCCACCCACAGCCATCCTCATTCACTTGCGTCTCCGTTGCTGCGGCAGTCCTCATCTAGCAGCTCTTCCTCCATTCTTCTGGTCTACTGGTCTGATCACTTTCTTCTAAAACTATGTTTTTGTCTCTGAGGCTTCCTCCTATGGACCCCCACCATGGTAATAATAGTAGCGGTTAATCAGAGGCTGTGCTTACGCTGAGCTTCTTTTTTTTTTTTTTTTAAACTTTTATTTTACTTTTAACTTTTACAGAGTTTTGTTGTTTACGGATATGTATGTTCTCAGATTAGTCATACATATACCCCCCCAAGCCACCCCTCCAGACCATCAAATTATCTTATTTAAATACTACACAATCTATGAGGTTACTGCGGTTTTTAGTCCCATGTCATGAGGGAGGGGATTGGGGCTCCGAAAGCTGAAACCACTTGGCTGAAACCTCACTGCTGCTCAGGGGGCAGCGTGGGCTTCGGGCTTGTGGTCTCAGTTCTCCTGATGTCTGTTCTCTCGCTGCTGTGTCCCGGCCTTGAGGGCAGAGCCCTGGGGCTGAACATCCGGGCTGACTCTGAGCTCACGCCTGCATGTCTGCTACTTTCCTCCAAGGAAGTGGTCTCGCCTGTCTGCTCCGTTTAAGGGATCCTTCCAGTGGCCCTGGCAGATCTTCGCAGGGCTGGTGGACCGAGCCATGCCCGAGGCCGTCAGCAGGGCTACCACACTGGGAGACACTGCTGAGCCCCGGGCCAGTGATGACCCCTGCTCGCCTGGAATGCTTCATTTCCATTCTGGGTGCCAATGTCTCCAGGGGTGTCGTGGACTAGACTCAGAGGAGTAGATCATGTGAGATGATCCATATTCGGTGGTGAAGTAGAGAAGGGGATGCAGGCACCCCACGAGAGACCGATGCTTCCCCAGTGTCTTGAGAATCCATGGCTCATCCACGAAGACTTGGGTCAAAATTATGTTGGTGCGTGCATGCTCAGCAGCTTCTGTTGTGTCCAACGCGGCAACCCTACAGACTGTAGCCCACCAGGCTCTTCTGTTCCTGGGATGCTCCAGGCAGAAACGGGAGTCGGTTACTGGAGTGGGTTGTCACGTCCTCTTCCAGGGGGTCTTCCTCACCCAGGGATCGAACCTGAGTCTCGTGCATTGCAGGCAGATTCTGTACCTCTGAGCCTTTGGGGAAGCTCCACATTTATGTTTCCTTCTTCCCAAATTCCCACAGTATTCCATGAAAACCAGCATTGACAGGTGGATCTTACCAGTTAGATGCCTTTTGGTTGCAAGTGACAGAAACCATCCTGAGCTGGTCTAACCGCACTGGACACTTTGCTCTATTCATCTGGCTTGTAGTTTCTTAAACATGGCTGCAAGCGCTAATGCTGTCTTCTTCCTTCAGCTTTGAGCTTCTCTTCCGTTACGGAGCAAGGACTCACTGTTTGATGCTCACAGAAGCCAAATACGAGGACAAAAAATTGTGAGGTCAGCTGGCAAAGAGACAGGAGACAGGGCTCAAATCTGTCTCTTGGATCCCGGGTTCTAAGCAAAATTTAAGTGGTTAGGAAAATAAACTGATTGCCTCATCTCAGAATCACTCCATATATGATAATGAGCTGCTAGAAACCAGATTTTCCTTATTGATGTACTTCTCACTTCTGGGATGGCTTCTATGGCAACCACACTTGTATTCTTTGAGCTCCATAGATTGAAGATCCTTGGTGCTGGGGTCATCCTGGCGACCTGGGTTCCCGTTTTACACATGCACACTGCTGTCTCTGGTTTGATTCATCAACAACCCTGTTTTAAGAAGCAAGATCAATTTCAGTTGTTCTGTTTCACACTGAGCACAAAGATGTTCAGTAAATTCCTTGGCACCTCTGTAGGCATTTGGCATCTCAATGAATACAAAAAGCCCCGCCTTCTTAGGACTTACCTTCTTCAAGGAGGAAAAGACAATAAAGGACAAATGTAATACATATGGAATTAAGTACATGTTGAAAAATACCAGAGCAGAGTAAGGGGAAGTCTGGGCTGGACAGACTGTGGTATTAAAGAGTGGAGTCAGGGCAGGCCTTATTGAGAAGGGAGAAGAGGAATAAAGGGCCATGGAAGGGAGCCAAGTGGTTATCCAGAAACATTCTAGAAGGAAAAGCCAATCCATAGGCCCTGAGTTAGGCGTGCATCTGTCATGTTGAGGCCGGCATGGCTGGAGCCTGCCATGTAATTTCTTCTTGAGCATGGAAGGAAGATTCCTCTTTTGGTGCTGACTTCTGCTGCACGTTGGCTGCCCTTGGGGCTTTGAGAGATCAGTCCTCAAGCAGTGTGTGTGCCTGTGTGTGTTAGTCATTCAGTCATGTGTGACCCTTTGTGACCCCATGGACTGTAGCCTCCCAAGCCTCCTCTGTCCATAGGGTTCTCCAGGCAAGAGTACTGGAGTGGGTTGCCATGCCCTGCTCCATGGGATCTTTCCAATCCAGGGATCAAACTTGAGTCTCCTGCATTGCAGATGTGTTCTTGACCATCTGAGAGCTCCCAGAGAAGCCAGAGACTCCCTTTTAAACTTGAACTTTAAACTTAAAGTCTTCTATTTTTCCAAGAGGGAGGCCCATCAAGGTTCTGGCTGTGTGTTCCGAGGGTTGCTTTTTTTTTTTTTCTGAAAAAGCCTAGCTTGGGGAGCTGCTCCTGTTTGTAGATAAATTTCAAAAACATCGTCTTCCAGATGCTGTGTCTCCACAGCACATTTTGGATGCCTGACATTTAAAATCCTGGAAACGAAACCTCCAGTGTCTTGTATCTCTTTGGAAATGATGAATTTCAAATGAACTCAAGTTAATGTAGTGCTTGTGAAGGCGCCAGACAAACCGTGTTCAAAACTGTAGACTGTCGACAAAACAGGTCCAGCAGGACCGCTCTCAGCAGATGGCTCTGCCCTCCCAGCCTCGCGGCAGACCCACACGCCGCCTTGTAGCGTGAGAAGGTAATTTCTGATTCACGTGTCGGCCTGCTTCCCAGCAAACTGTCTCAACCTCAGGAGGAAAAGACAATAAAGGACAAATGTAATACATATGGAATTAAGTACATGTTGAAAAATACCAGAGCAGAGTAAGGGGAAGTCTGGGCTGGACAGACTGTGGTATTAAAGAGTGGAGTCAGGGCAGGCCTTATTGAGAAGGGAGAAGAGGAATAAAGGGCCATGGAAGGGAGCCAAGTGGTTATCCAGAAACATTCTAGAAGGAAAAGCCAATCCATAGGCCCTGAGTTAGGCGTGCATCTGTCATGTTGAGGCCGGCATGGCTGGAGCCTGCCATGTAATTTCTTCTTGAGCATGGAAGGAAGATTCCTCTTTTGGTGCTGACTTCTGCTGCACGTTGGCTGCCCTTGGGGCTTTGAGAGATCAGTCCTCAAGCAGTGTGTGTGCCTGTGTGTGTTAGTCATTCAGTCATGTGTGACCCTTTGTGACCCCATGGACTGTAGCCTCCCAAGCCTCCTCTGTCCATAGGGTTCTCCAGGCAAGAGTACTGGAGTGGGTTGCCATGCCCTGCTCCATGGGATCTTTCCAATCCAGGGATCAAACTTGAGTCTCCTGCATTGCAGATGTGTTCTTGACCATCTGAGAGCTCCCAGAGAAGCCAGAGACTCCCTTTTAAACTTGAACTTTAAACTTAAAGTCTTCTATTTTTCCAAGAGGGAGGCCCATCAAGGTTCTGGCTGTGTGTTCCGAGGGTTGCTTTTTTTTTTTTTTTTTTCTGAAAAAGCCTAGCTTGGGGAGCTGCTCCTGTTTGTAGATAAATTTCAAAAACATCGTCTTCCAGATGCTGTGTCTCCACAGCACATTTTGGATGCCTGACATTTAAAATCCTGGAAACGAAACCTCCAGTGTCTTGTATCTCTTTGGAAATGATGAATTTCAAATGAACTCAAGTTAATGTAGTGCTTGTGAAGGGCGCCAGACAAACCGTGTTCAAAACTGTAGACTGTCGACAAAACAGGTCCAGCAGGACCGCTCTCAGCAGATGGCTCTGCCCTCCCAGCCTCGCGGCAGACCCACACGCCGCCTTGTAGCGTGAGAAGGTAATTTCTGTTTACTTCCCCTTCACCGTCGCGCCTGCGTGTGACCGTGCTACTCCCAGCAAACTGTCTCAACCTCGTGTGCCTTGGTAATTGGATAACTAATCACATTTCTGTTTTAATTGGAATGTTTGGTGTCAGGCTGATGCAGTCAGGGACACTTAGGGGGTCTGATCTGGATTTGTAGCTCACGGGAACTACTTCTCTGGTCACATAAACGCGCCCCCTTGAACAAATGTTAGCTGTAGACACCGTCTCTTGACATTGGCATTGATCAGACTGAGCTCTGTTGTTGACCTTTGAGGCTGGATTGTTCTTTGTTTGAGGGGCGACCTTTGAGGCTGGATTGTTCTTTGTTTGAGGGGCGGTCCTGTGAATTGCAGGACGTATCGCCATCCCTGGCTTTTACACGCTAGGTGCCGGTAGTGTCTCATAGAGCTGTGACAACCAAGATGCCTCCAGGCGTTACGAGATGCCCCCTGGGCAACAGCATTGCTCTGGACCATCTGGTGACAACATCCGGATGACGGTGATCAGCACTGGTATTTACAAAGTGATTTCAAAACCGTGGTGCTTTTGTTACAGTTAGTCAGGTAGGATTATGCCTTGTAACAATAAAGACAGCAACACTCACTCTTCTCTTATAGATCTTCTTTTTTTATATATACAAGTAATACGTGTTCATCTTAGAAAACTTGTGAGAAAAACAGAACTGTAAGACGGAACTATGATTCATCTGTGTTCTCACCCGCCACCAACAAACTGCTATTAATACAACTAGTTTTTATCTTTTCATACATACCTCCATGCAAATATCAATAGATACACTTACATTGCAAAAATCAGGTTATGCTTTTTTGTCCTACTCTATTGTCTTCTTTGTGCAAAACACAACTATGTTTCCTATGAAATATTCTTACCTGTGAGTGTATTAAAAATTCTGTAATTCTAATAACTCATTGCAGTATGGAGATGGACTGCAATTTAGTCAAAAGTTTTCTTTGTAAATACTGCTTTGCTGGTTTCTTTTTCACATTTAGACTGTCGACAAAACAGGTCCAGCAGGACCGCTCTCAGCAGATGGCTCTGCCCTCCCAGCCTCGAGACCCACACGCCTTGTAGCGTGAGAAGGTAATTTCTGATCCCTTCACCGTCGCCTGCGTGTGACCGTGCTACTCCCAGCAAACTGTCTCAACCTCGTGTGCCTTGGTAATTGGATAACTAATCACATTTCTGTTTTAATTGGAATGTTTGGTGTCAGGCTGATGCAGTCAGGGACACTTAGGGGGTCTGATCTGGATTTGTAGCTCACGGGAACTACTTCTCTGGTCACATAAACGCGCCCCCTTGAACAAATGTTAGCTGTAGACACCGTCTCTTGACATTGGCATTGATCAGACTGAGCTCTGTTGTTGACCTTTGAGGCTGGATTGTTCTTTGTTTGAGGGGCGACCTTTGAGGCTGGATTGTTCTTTGTTTGAGGGGCGGTCCTGTGAATTGCAGGACGTATCGCCATCCCTGGCTTTTACACGCTAGGTGCCGGTAGTGTCTCATAGAGCTGTGACAACCAAGATGCCTCCAGGCGTTACGAGATGCCCCCTGGGCAACAGCATTGCTCTGGACCATCTGGTGACAACATCCGGATGACGGTGATCAGCACTGGTATTTACAAAGTGATTTCAAAACCGTGGTGCTTTTGTTACAGTTAGTCAGGTAGGATTATGCCTTGTAACAATAAAGACAGCAACACTCACTCTTCTCTTATAGATCTTCTTTTTTTATATATACAAGTAATACGTGTTCATCTTAGAAAACTTGTGAGAAAAACAGAACTGTAAGACGGAACTATGATTCATCTGTGTTCTCACCCGCCACCAACAAACTGCTATTAATACAACTAGTTTTTATCTTTTCATACATACCTCCATGCAAATATCAATAGATACACTTACATTGCAAAAATCAGGTTATGCTTTTTTGTCCTACTCTATTGTCTTCTTTGTGCAAAACACAACTATGTTTCCTATGAAATATTCTTACCTGTGAGTGTATTAAAAATTCTGTAATTCTAATAACTCATTGCAGTATGGAGATGGACTGCAATTTAGTCAAAAGTTTTCTTTGTAAATACTGCTTTGCTGGTTTCTTTTTCACATTTAGAATACTGAAACAGACTGGAAAATGGAATGCTAGGTTTCGGTCAGGGATAACTGGATGAGTACGAAGGAGAGAGGAGAGGAGAATGATGTCAGGTGTATGAGCCTTAGTTACTGGGGAAGAGGACGGTGGTTGCACTGACTGAGGTGGAATGGAGGGAAGCTGATGGCTTTGTGAACTGCTAGGCAATGAGAGGGGCTTCCCTGTGGCTCAGATAGTAAGAATCCTACCTGCAATGCAGGAGACACAGTTTCAATCCCTGGGCTGTGAAGATCCCCTGAAGTACCACCCTGGTACTCTTGCTTGGAGAATTCGATGCACAGAGGAGCCTGATGGACTAGAGTCCATGGGGTCATAAAGAATTGGACACAACTGAGTGACTAACACTTCACACTTCACAGACAACTGGAGACGGCTGATGACTGAGTACGAGGATCCAGGCTTGAGACAGCCGTTTGGAGTGATCTTCCTAGAGGCAGTATCACAGCCTTTAGCCTGGCGCTGTCCAACAGAAGTCTAATGCAAACCACATGTGTACATTTCAGATTCCTACTGGCCACAGTAAAAAAAAAAAGTTAAACAACCAGGTGAAATTATTTTAATAATGTTGTTGTTTAGTCGCTAAGTCTGATTCTTTGTGAGCCTGTGGACTGCAGCTTGTCAAGCTCCTCCGTCCATGAGGATTTTCAGGAAAGAACACTGGAGTGGGTTGCCATTTCCTTCCCCAGAGGGTCTTCTCTGGATCAAATCCGTGTCTCCTGCATTGGCAGATGGAGTCTTTACCATTGAGCCACCAGGTCAACCCATTTTAATAATACATTTTATTTAGCTCAGTGTATCTGGCTATTATTTTGAAGCCTGCACACTAGCCCCATTTCAGGTGCTTAGTCTCTATGGGTAACTTGTGGCCGCCGTATTAGATGGGGCAGCTCTGAGACGTCATGCCACAGCAGTGTCCACTGTGTATTTCAGGGCACATCTGATCACCCCTGGAGGAAGTGTTACTGGCTTCTAGTTGGGTACCATCCAGGGATGAGGCAAGACATCCTCCAATGCACAGGAAAGCCCTTCAGGCAAGGAACTATCCAGCTCAGATTGTCCCTCGGACTGAGGATGAGAAATCTACAGCCAACATTTGTTCAAGGGGCCATTTCCGGACTGTCTTGCATGGATCTGCAATTTAGCAAAAGTTTTCGAAACCCATTTAGAATACTGAAACAGACTGGAAAATGGAATGCTAGGTTTCGGTCAGGGATAACTGGATGAGTACGAAGGAGAGAGGAGGAGAATGATGTCAGGTGTATGAGCCTTAGTTACTGGGGAAGAGGACGGTGGTTGCACTGACTGAGGTGGAATGGAGGGAAGCTGATGGCTTTGTGAACTGCTAGGCAATGAGAGGGGCTTCCCTGTGGCTCAGATAGTAAGAATCCTACCTGCAATGCAGGAGACACAGTTTCAATCCCTGGGCTGTGAAGATCCCCTGAAGTACCACCCTGGTACTCTTGCTTGGAGAATTCGATGCACAGAGGAGCCTGATGGACTAGAGTCCATGGGGTCATAAAGAATTGGACACAACTGAGTGACTAACACTTCACACTTCACAGACAACTGGAGACGGCTGATGACTGAGTACGAGGATCCAGGCTTGAGACAGCCGTTTGGAGTGATCTTCCTAGAGGCAGTATCACAGCCTTTAGCCTGGCGCTGTCCAACAGAAGTCTAATGCAAACCACATGTGTACATTTCAGATTCCTACTGGCCACAGTAAAAAAAAAAAGTTAAAAAAACAGGTGAAATTATTTTAATAATGTTGTTGTTTAGTCGCTAAGTCTGATTCTTTGTGAGCCTGTGGACTGCAGCTTGTCAAGCTCCTCCGTCCATGAGGATTTTCAGGAAAGAACACTGGAGTGGGTTGCCATTTCCTTCCCCAGAGGGTCTTCTCTGGATCAAATCCGTGTCTCCTGCATTGGCAGATGGAGTCTTTACCATTGAGCCACCAGGTCAACCCATTTTAATAATACATTTTATTTAGCTCAGTGTATCTGGCTATTATTTTGAAGCCTGCACACTAGCCCCATTTCAGGTGCTTAGTCTCTATGGGTAACTTGTGGCCGCCGTATTAGATGGGGCAGCTCTGAGACGTCATGCCACAGCAGTGTCCACTGTGTATTTCAGGGCACATCTGATCACCCCTGGAGGAAGTGTTACTGGCTTCTAGTTGGGTACCATCCAGGGATGAGGCAAGACATCCTCCAATGCACAGGAAAGCCCTTCAGGCAAGGAACTATCCAGCTCAGATTGTCCCTCGGACTGAGGATGAGAAATCTACAGCCAACATTTGTTCAAGGGGCCATCATGTTTCCTGTGTGTCAGGCATGCATACAGAGCCCTACAAGAGTCATCTCATGAGTCCCCAGGCCAGTGTGTGAAGCAAGATTTATTACAGCCCTCATATTACTGTTGAGGTAACTGAGGTCTAGAGAAGTTAGGTAGATTTGTCCTGTGTCATGGACCTGGGGTTCATACTCAGGCCATCTGATTCAGGAATAGAGAGAATGCAGTTACATGAAAGTGAACTTAGTTTTACCTAGAATAGGCAGAGTTTTCCAAAACATCTGCTTAAGTTCAATATCTCATCTTTCAGTGGTTGGTGAACAGACATGGCACTACTGTGTCTCTAGTCTCTCTTTGAAGTTTTAAAAATTAGACTGATCAATGAACTTTTTAAAAATTAGGCTTGTTCACTTGGTCACATACGTGTGGCCAAGTGAAAGACCATCTCATCTCAAATGCTCCTGATGGGCTCTGTTGTCTTGTGGGAGTCAGTTAAGCACCTGAATTCTAGGTATTTTCATCCATTAAGTGGGCACAGACCATGTTTCCCTAGCAGAAGTAATGTAGGCCCTGAAGGTACTAATGCATTTTAAAGCATTTCCTACCTATTCAGTAGCTGCTTAATAAATTAAGCCAGAATTGTATGGTCTATTCCTTGATTTAAACTCTCTGCCACCCATAAAGGAAAGGGTCCGATGCCTGGTTTGGCAGGACTGGAAGAAGGTGTCTCTCTCGTCATCCTGAAGCTTCCAGTCAGGGGAGCAAGATGCTGGTCAACAGAATTGCATTTCTTGAAAATGTGAAAAGTCATTGACAGAACTTTTCTCCGTGTCAACCCATTTTAATAATACATTTTATTTAGCTCAGTGTATCTGGCTATTATTTTGAAGCCTGCACACTAGCCCCATTTCAGGTGCTTAGTCTCTATGGGTAACTTGTGGCCGCCGTATTAGATGGGGCAGCTCTGAGACGTCATGCCACAGCAGTGTCCACTGTGTATTTCAGGGCACATCTGATCACCCCTGGAGGAAGTGTTACTGGCTTCTAGTTGGGTACCATCCAGGGATGAGGCAAGACATCCTCCAATGCACAGGAAAGCCCTTCAGGCAAGGAACTATCCAGCTCAGATTGTCCCTCGGACTGAGGATGAGAAATCTACAGCCAACATTTGTTCAAGGGGCCATCATGTTTCCTGTGTGTCAGGCATGCATACAGAGCCCTACAAGAGTCATCTCATGAGTCCCCAGGCCAGTGTGTGAAGCAAGATTTATTACAGCCCTCATATTACTGTTGAGGTAACTGAGGTCTAGAGAAGTTAGGTAGATTTGTCCTGTGTCATGGACCTGGGGTTCATACTCAGGCCATCTGATTCAGGAATAGAGAGAATGCAGTTACATGAAAGTGAACTTAGTTTTACCTAGAATAGGCAGAGTTTTCCAAAACATCTGCTTAAGTTCAATATCTCATCTTTCAGTGGTTGGTGAACAGACATGGCACTACTGTGTCTCTAGTCTCTCTTTGAAGTTTTAAAAATTAGACTGATCAATGAACTTTTTAAAAATTAGGCTTGTTCACTTGGTCACATACGTGTGGCCAAGTGAAAGACCATCTCATCTCAAATGCTCCTGATGGGCTCTGTTGTCTTGTGGGAGTCAGTTAAGCACCTGAATTCTAGGTATTTTCATCCATTAAGTGGGCACAGACCATGTTTCCCTAGCAGAAGTAATGTAGGCCCTGAAGGTACTAATGCATTTTAAAGCATTTCCTACCTATTCAGTAGCTGCTTAATAAATTAAGCCAGAATTGTATGGTCTATTCCTTGATTTAAACTCTCTGCCACCCATAAAGGAAAGGGTCCGATGCCTGGTTTGGCAGGACTGGAAGAAGGTGTCTCTCTCGTCATCCTGAAGCTTCCAGTCAGGGGAGCAAGATGCTGGTCAACAGAATTGCATTTCTTGAAAATGTGAAAAGTCATTGACAGAACTTTTCTCCGTGCCCGATGCCTTTACGCATTTGAGGAGTCATGTGATTTCTGAGGCAGGACAAAGCTGAAGAGAGGTGGTGTCCAAAAAACAGCATGTTAGAAAAAAATTCTGAGCAAGGGCATTTGCAGTATGTAAGTGGAATGTTAATTGAAATCTGAGTCTGCCAACAGGAGCTTTGGAAAGAACCCAATCAGGATTAGACTAATTAAGACATCTTGAAAATTGAACAGGTTGGACTGTTTTAAAGAAGAATTGAACCACATGAAAACTATATGCTAAGGAATGTGACTCTGGAAGGTTGAAAAAACAAAACAAACAAACATGCAAATAATTATCGTCAAGTCAAAGGGAAGAAGGAGAGATGCTCACTCTGCGGACCTGGTGGAGTCAGAGCTACCATCCTGGAAAGCAAATGTCTTAACAAGTCGCTGACATTGGCAGGTTGGTTGCTGGGTAAACAGACATGTCATTCAAACCACCTTGGAAATAAGCGGTTTTCTTTTACGGGCCATCCTAGATGCTTTTTAAGCAACACTTCGATTATAGTTGCACCATGATATAAAAGGCTCCAGAGACCCAAATATTCCAGCAGAGCTCATTCTTGACTATGCAGCATTGTGTGCTTTTTTAAAAGATGTTTTAATGCCTCTTATCACTTGGCTTCCTTTCCTTTGTTTCCTCCTGAGCCAATCAAAAAGGCTTTATTTTAATGGGTCCCTAAATAAAGTAGCAGTTCTACAAAAAGCACAGATAAGATGCCTAATTTTTAAGGTTGTGCTAAGTACCGAGCTAACCTGACAGCCTATATTTAGTATAATGATTTATTTGCTCTTCCGAAAAGCTAACAATTTACTGTAAAATTTTGGATACAAAAGGTGAGGTTCTCCCAACTCCACAATATAATCAGGAGTGTGACTCGGTACCTCAGAAGCTTCCAGTCTTCCCGAAAAAATATTTTGACAAGACTTAAAACAGTTAAAATGTAACCGTCCTTGCTCATGATTGGAAACAGTAGCGTGTGTGCCGATGGCATCACAATAAATATTTCTGTGATTAAGAAACTTGTTATAGTCCAACAGCAAGTTTGCTCAAGCCTTAAATTATTTTTCATATCTGTAAATAATGTTGACATTACTTTGGCATTATAATAAATATTAAGGCCATTTGGAAGTGAATCTGCAAGTTGAGATGCCTGCCTACCAAAACAAACTTATTTATATTATTGGCACATAGAATGAAGAAACATCACACACACACACACACACTGCATTTGGCTGGCATGTTTCATAGGATCATTACATTTGTTTTGGGGGTTCAAGAGTCATATAATTAATACACTAATAAACTATTTTGTAGAGTTGTTTTTCAGAAGTGCATTACCAAATGCTTTTTAAATAACACAATAACCGAAGGCTTGTTCGCAAGAAATAGCAATTGATGATAAAGCAGTCAACGGAATGGTTCAACCATTGTTATTAATGACGAGTAATGCAACTTTAGAAGATGGGGAGGAATAAACAGGGGAGAAAATGGAAGTTTTCGGAGTAATTTGTGCAAGCAAATGGATTGTGATTTGTGAGAAAGATATGGAAAATGAAATCTAGATGCTGGTGGTTCCAGACAGGGATTTTTATGCAGGCTGCTGTGCTATTTTCGTGTAGTAAATAAGAAGAGGAATGAAGGCGGTCATAGAGAAAGGAATAAAAGAGTTCCCTTAGAAATGTAGGTTTTAATGTTAAAGGAACTGCCCCTTTTTCCATTGGACTACTTTCCCTTAAACTGGCCACCCTTCTTTGGGCAAATCCTTGGTCAGGATGGCAGTCATGTGCCCTGTGTGCTGGAGAAGAGAGTCAGCTTCTGGCTCTGCTCTTCAGCCGGGTCTTCAGCTTCTGGACTTCTGTCTCTTTTCTATTCATGGGCATCTTCTGCAGGTCTAAAATTCAGGATCATCATTTCATAGGTTTCTTCTTTTACCTCCGAATAAACAGACTCCATACCTATGGGCTCATTCAACAAGTCAGATCAAAGGAGAAGAATGAGCAGTGCAAGGACCTTTAAAAATTATAGTTGATTTACAGTGTTTCGGATATATAGCAAACTGATTTGATTATGTACATAGACACATCTCTTTTTCAAATTCTTTGACCTTATAGGTTATTATAAGATATTGCATATAGTGCCCTGTGCTATATTGTAGATCTTTGTTGTTTATCTGTTTTCTATGCAGTAATTATGTCTGTTCATCCCTAATTCCTGGTTTGTCCTTCCCCACCCACTTTCCCCTTTGGTAACCATAAATGTGTCTTCTATGTCTGTGAATCTGTTCCTGTTTTGTGAATAAGTTCATTTGTGTGTATATATATATATATAAATATATATATATATATATATATATATATCTTAGATTCTGCATGTAAGCAATGATATCTGATATTTGTCTTCATCTGACTGACTTCACTTAGTATTAGCCATCTCTAGGTCCATCCATGTTGAACAGTAGAGGAAAATAGGAGAGTCAAAGACTTATGTTGGAATTAACTCACGCTCAAAATTGAGAGGATCAAATCCAAGTGTCTTATGTCTCCTGCAGTAGCAGGTAGGTTCTTTACCACTAGTGTTACCTGGGAAGTCCGTCATCCATATATAGAAATATATATATATACATCAGAGTAGGAAGTGGCTACCCACTCCAGTATTCTTCCCTGGAAAATCCCATGGATAGAAGAGCTTGGCACGCTGCAGTTCATGAGGTCACAGAGAGTCGGACATGACAAAGTGACTGGCACTTTTACTTTTCTTTCTTTGCAGCTAGTGCCACCTGGGAAGCCCACCATCTATGTATAGACATGTGTGTGTGTGTGTGTGTGCCAGTACTTGATATGAGTCAATCTGTAATTCTGTGGTCAGTTAGTTCACTTTTAGTTCTTGATCTTCACAGTTAAAGGTGACCCCATGGTCCAGCTTAGTCACATGGATCTTGCTGCTGTAGGTGAGTGTGTTTGAGTCATTAAGGATGCTTGGAGGGAGAAGTCAAGAGTCTCCTCCAGGTTCAGTGAATGTTTTCCATTCCCCACTCCCCGCTGCCTCTTCTGGACGGCCTTGGAGACCCCTGGGCTCTGGGTTCCCCAGCGGGCCAGGATAAGACCCGAGGACAGTTCCTGAGTAGAGAAAAGAGAAAGAGCAAGGACAGAGGGACCGTTAGAGGGAAAAGGGGCTGAAATGAGGGCAAACAGTGCTGGGAAGTCAGGAAGGTGTTAGGAGGAAGACGATGGCAAGAGTCAGAAAAGGACTCAGCCTCAGGATGCGCTTGAATGGGAAGAGTTCATGGATGCTAGTGCTAGAAATGGATTGTCCCTCTATATTGTAGATCTTTGTTGTTTATCTGTTTTCTATGCAGTAATTATGTCTGTTCATCCCTAATTCCTGGTTTGTCCTCCCCCACTCACTCTCCCGTTTGTTAATATTAAATGTGTCTTCTATGTCTGTGAATCTGTTCCTGTTTTGTGAATAAGTTCATTTGTGTGTATATATATATATATAAATATATATATATATATATATATATATATCTTAGATTCTGCATGTAAGCAATGATATCTGATATTTGTCTTCATCTGACTGACTTCACTTAGTATTAGCCATCTCTAGGTCCATCCATGTTGAACAGTAGAGGAAAATAGGAGAGTCAAAGACTTATGTTGGAATTAACTCACGCTCAAAATTGAGAGGATCAAATCCAAGTGTCTTATGTCTCCTGCAGTAGCAGGTAGGTTCTTTACCACTAGTGTTACCTGGGAAGTCCGTCATCCATATATAGAAATATATATATATACATCAGAGTAGGAAGTGGCTACCCACTCCAGTATTCTTCCCTGGAAAATCCCATGGATAGAAGAGCTTGGCACGCTGCAGTTCATGAGGTCACAGAGAGTCGGACATGACAAAGTGACTGGCACTTTTACTTTTCTTTCTTTGCAGCTAGTGCCACCTGGGAAGCCCACCATCTATGTATAGACATGTGTGTGTGTGTGTGTGTGCCAGTACTTGATATGAGTCAATCTGTAATTCTGTGGTCAGTTAGTTCACTTTTAGTTCTTGATCTTCACAGTTAAAGGTGACCCCATGGTCCAGCTTAGTCACATGGATCTTGCTGCTGTAGGTGAGTGTGTTTGAGTCATTAAGGATGCTTGGAGGGAGAAGTCAAGAGTCTCCTCCAGGTTCAGTGAATGTTTTCCATTCCCCACTCCCCGCTGCCTCTTCTGGACGGCCTTGGAGACCCCTGGGCTCTGGGTTCCCCAGCGGGCCAGGATAAGACCCGAGGACAGTTCCTGAGTAGAGAAAAGAGAAAGAGCAAGGACAGAGGGACCGTTAGAGGGAAAAGGGGCTGAAATGAGGGCAAACAGTGCTGGGAAGTCAGGAAGGTGTTAGGAGGAAGACGATGGCAAGAGTCAGAAAAGGACTCAGCCTCAGGATGCGCTTGAATGGGAAGAGTTCATGGATGCTAGTGATTCTGGGAGAAATGGACCCTGGGGAGGTTCGGGGAGGCTGGCTCAGCTCTCTGCCTTTGACCGAAAGATATCTCTTTAAGGCTTGTAGTTTAAAATAATATCTATTAAAATTTACTGGAGAAACACAGTATAAGAAAAAATATTATCAGAAAAAAGAAGAAATATGATCTGTACACTCGCCACCCAGAGACAATAATGAGCGTTCAGATATGTTCCTTCTGGGCCTCCTGGTGGCTCAGTGGTGAGGACCTCTCCTGCAGTGCCGGAGACGTGGGTTCAGCCCCTGAGTCGGGAAGACCCCCTGGAGAAGGAAATGGCAGCCCACTTCAGTAATCTTGCCTGGGGAATCCTGTGGACAGAGGAGCCTGGCGGGCACAGTCCATAGTGTCGTAGAGTCAGACACAACTTTAGAGAGTGAACCTGCATGCACACATATTCCTTCTAAGTGATTTCTTTTGCTATGTTCCTGTATAATATTATGTTTACAGATTTTTCTTTGGCTTTATTTCCTACTCTTACATTTCATATTGAATCATGAGCCTTTACCCTTCTCGGTCCCTATTCACTAAAATATAATTTTAATGACAGTTTGGGATCCCTGGTTTGGTTATGTTGTAATTTAATAACCTCTCCAAATATTTAGATAGCTTCCCATTTTTCATGATTATAAGAACACTGAGGGAAATGTCTTATTTGATGTATGAATCACACTTCAATGATTTTTCTTTGGTGTAGATCCCTAGAAATGGAGCAGCTGCATTGAGAGGTATGAATAGTTTAAAACTCTTGGTGCTATTCTCAGAGGGTTTTAAGCCTCAGTTTCCCCCTCTGCCCTTCCAACAAGGCTGATGTGAGAATGAACTTGTGGGTTCTGTGTTATGGGCACACCCTGTCTTAGGCAGCTTCTGAACCAACACTGCTTGCTTACATTGTTTCTATGACCTCAAATAAGGCCCCCTTGCTAATGAAAATCTGGAAAACTTTTCTCCTGCTTTTCTTAGGAAGGTCTATGCCATCCTGGAAACCATGGCACAAGACGCCATTTAAAAAGAATTTTCATTTGCTTTGGGAAATAAAATCTAAACACGTTTTTCAGAAACTGCTGTAAATTTCGCGAAGCTAGAATGTTTTCCTTAGAAGTCGAGGACATATGGTTAGTCTTCCAGTGTTACTAGTAACAAAGTCTTGAAAATATTAACTATTTCATTCTTCCGAGGAGAGTGTAAAATTATCCTTTATTTTCTTTTTTGCCTCCCACACTTTGGTTTTAACAAAAAACGAGACATTCCTATTATAAGTAATTACAGCCCTTCTGTTCCAGTCTTTCAGCGCCATAAAATTAGCTATTGTACTAAATAATTAGCACATGCCATTCAGAATATCCGAAAAATTATACGCAACACCAAGCAGGCACTATGCACTGACACTTGGCCATGTTCTCTCGAAACCCGCTCAGTGAAAATTAGGTATTGGCAACAGGTACCTTGAAAACAATTTATTAATCTTAAAAAACATTTAAACATTTGAATGATGGCATGTAAAAGCACTTTCAAGTTTGGAATTGTCTGAACTCTGACTTCTTAAATACAGTCTTGGCTGCCAGCGCATTAATTGCACCATTGAAGAGCATCCCACCGGCTGATTTAAAGCTCACACAGGACCAGCAGCCTCCTGCAGGCCTGGGAGGTGGACGAATGAGGCTCAGGATCCCTGAGAGGTTGTTAACCTGATGCAAAGAGGGTGCCCAGGGTCAATGTTCTGCTTTGCTCCTTCAATAACTGAGAATTGTATTTACGTTACTTTTTTAATGTTCAGTAAAAGAAAATGTGGCTGTTTTGAAAGGTGTCGTGACTTTGCAGTTGATGAGCACCTTAATGATTTTGCAGATGTAAGATGGAGACTCAGACTTGTTTCACTTTGTTAAGTAACAGTGATTTCCAGGTCCCCCAACTGGGGAAGCCTGGTGAATGACTGTGTGTTTTGGAAATCTCATATTGAACATCACATTGCAATTTTGATTCTTTGGAATAACTAGGGAAGAGTCTGGCTTCTGAAATTTTTTTTTTTTTTGGCCACATCATGGGGCACCTGGGATCTTTTTTCCAAGACCAGACTCTAACCCAGGCCCTCAGCAGTGAGAGTGGGCGTCCTAGCCACTGGATCACCAGAGAATCCCCGCTGAAATGGTTTTTAAAGGTCAGATTAGTTTTACTTTAGTGTATAGTTAGAAAAGGATACTAAACCAACATTCAGGCTTAGTATAGGTTTGATAAAAACATTAACAGATAGTGATATGTTTAAAACAGACGTAAAGGCATGGAAGAAGATGAAGTACTAACCACCCCCCCCCCAAAAATGAACTGATATGCTATGTTAATAATATCAGACAGAATAGACTCACTGGAGTTAAAAGGTAGTCATTTCGTATGAAATAAACAAGTCTCAAGAATGATACAATAGCTTTAGGTTTAAAGTGTCCCTGTGCACCCAGACTGAAGAGTACACATTGTTTTGAAACACACATAGGAATAGTTTTGAAATTCATCACATGTATGCCACAGATTCTCAAGTGTGGCTTCATGTCAGAATCACCTGGGGTGTTTTATTCTAAAAGCGAGTAAGGTTCGGCATTGTGATGTAGTTAGAATGGGGTGTGTCCAGAGAAGAGGGACTAAAATCTAACAAGGTGGTTTTAGTGTTCAGTCCAGATTGTGAAGCACGGCTCTAGCCTAAAGTAGCCCCAACTGATTTCAAAGCACCATCCAAGATAGACCACCATCTCTGACCAGATTGCAATTAACGGAGAAATCAGGATCAAAACTATGCCTTGGAAAAGTCATTTATTTGACACTTTAAAATTATACCTCTGCACAATATATGGGACAAAAAGTAAATAAAAAGAAAATGATAAATTGTCTAGAACTCTTTGATGACAAATGTCTGTAAATCATGGTGTTTGGAAAGAAGCCACAGCTGTAAAAAGAGAGAAATCTTCTTAGAAATGGAAGAGACTAAAATTAATGAGAAATTAAATTTAAGAACAGAGATAAAGAATGGCAGATTAAACTCAAGAAAACTAGCCGGCAAAGTGGGAGTTTCAGAAGTCAGTAGAATAGAAAGTAAGCATACAATAAGAGAGGACAAACAAAGCCAATAGTCAATTGTCTGAGAAGATTAATAAAATTGATGAAACTCTTTCAAAGTTAATTAAGAAAAATAGAGAAGGAAGGCACAAACAAATGATTTTAGAAATAAAAAGATAATACAGAGATTAAATTGATGATATTATGAATAAAACATGTATGCCAATAAATTTAAAGGCCTCAATTAAATGAGTAAAATACCAGGAGAAAATATAACTTCTCATAACTGATTCAAGAGGAAGCAGTTCTAGTAACCATTAAGGAGAAAATAAAACAGACGTAAAGGCATGGAAGAAGATGAAGTACTAACCACCCCCAAAATGAACTGATATGCTATGTTAATAATATCAGACAGAATAGACTCACTGGAGTTAAAAGGTAGTCATTTCGTATGAAATAAACAAGTCTCAAGAATGATACAATAGCTTTAGGTTTAAAGTGTCCCTGTGCACCCAGACTGAAGAGTACACATTGTTTTGAAACACACATAGGAATAGTTTTGAAATTCATCACATGTATGCCACAGATTCTCAAGTGTGGCTTCATGTCAGAATCACCTGGGGTGTTTTATTCTAAAAGCGAGTAAGGTTCGGCATTGTGATGTAGTTAGAATGGGGTGTGTCCAGAGAAGAGGGACTAAAATCTAACAAGGTGGTTTTAGTGTTCAGTCCAGATTGTGAAGCACGGCTCTAGCCTAAAGTAGCCCCAACTGATTTCAAAGCACCATCCAAGATAGACCACCATCTCTGACCAGATTGCAATTAACGGAGAAATCAGGATCAAAACTATGCCTTGGAAAAGTCATTTATTTGACACTTTAAAATTATACCTCTGCACAATATATGGGACAAAAAGTAAATAAAAAGAAAATGATAAATTGTCTAGAACTCTTTGATGACAAATGTCTGTAAATCATGGTGTTTGGAAAGAAGCCACAGCTGTAAAAAGAGAGAAATCTTCTTAGAAATGGAAGAGACTAAAATTAATGAGAAATTAAATTTAAGAACAGAGATAAAGAATGGCAGATTAAACTCAAGAAAACTAGCCGGCAAAGTGGGAGTTTCAGAAGTCAGTAGAATAGAAAGTAAGCATACAATAAGAGAGGACAAACAAAGCCAATAGTCAATTGTCTGAGAAGATTAATAAAATTGATGAAACTCTTTCAAAGTTAATTAAGAAAAATAGAGAAGGAAGGCACAAACAAATGATTTTAGAAATAAAAAGATAATACAGAGATTAAATTGATGATATTATGAATAAAACATGTATGCCAATAAATTTAAAGGCCTCAATTAAATGAGTAAAATACCAGGAGAAAATATAACTTCTCATAACTGATTCAAGAGGAAGCAGTTCTAGTAACCATTAAGGAAATTGAATCAATGGTTAAAAATCTTTTCATAAAGAAAGTCATAGAACCAGATGATTTGAAAGGGAAGTTCTATCAAATATTTAAGGAACCAATAATTTTATTTTATAAAAACTCTTGCAGAGAATGAAGAGGAAAAATCCTCAACTCGTTTTGTTAACTGGTCCTCACTTTGATGGCAAAACCAGATCTGAAGCAACAAAAAAGAAAAAAAAAAAAAACAAGTTACAGCTCAGCCTCACTCATGAACATAGATACAAAAATGCTTAACAAAATTTATTGGCACAAGAAACCCAGAGACATATAAAATGTGTAACACAGCATGAAGAAGTTGGATTTATTCTAGGAATGTAAGATTGATCTTTCTATGGAAAAAAAATAGTCCATGGAATTTGGAATTTACCACATTAACAAAAGAAAAAAGAAAACCTATATGATAATCACAATAGACGTAGGTAATATTTTGAATAAAATTCCACACTTCTTTGTAAGAAATAAAAAATATTCTAGCTAAACTGGAATTGAAGAGAACTTTCTTAATATGACACAGGACATCTAAAAAGTTCTACAGAAAACATCATATTTAATGACTAAATATGAAAGGAATATCTTTAAATCAAGAACAAGGCAGCAAGGAGGTGTTAGTCACCAAATCAGTCAGCTTTGTACTGAAGATGTTATCAAGAAGAAGGAATAGAAGAAGTATGACTAAAATTAATGAGAAATTAAATTTAAGAACAGAGATAAAGAATGGCAGATTAAACTCAAGAAAACTAGCCGGCAAAGTGGGAGTTTCAGAAGTCAGTAGAATAGAAAGTAAGCATACAATAAGAGAGGACAAACAAAGCCAATAGTCAATTGTCTGAGAAGATTAATAAAATTGATGAAACTCTTTCAAAGTTAATTAAGAAAAATAGAGAAGGAAGGCACAAACAAATGATTTTAGAAATAAAAAGATAATACAGAGATTAAATTGATGATATTATGAATAAAACATGTATGCCAATAAATTTAAAGGCCTCAATTAAATGAGTAAAATACCAGGAGAAAATATAACTTCTCATAACTGATTCAAGAGGAAGCAGTTCTAGTAACCATTAAGGAAATTGAATCAAGGGTTTAAAAAATCTTTTCATAAAGAAAGTCATAGAACCAGATGATTTGAAAGGGAAGTTCTATCAAATATTTAAGGAACCAATAATTTTATTTTATAAAAACTCTTGCAGAGAATGAAGAGGAAAAATCCTCAACTCGTTTTGTTAACTGGTCCTCACTTTGATGGCAAAACCAGATCTGAAGCAACAAAAAAGAAAAAAAAAAAAAACAAGTTACAGCTCAGCCTCACTCATGAACATAGATACAAAAATGCTTAACAAAATTTATTGGCACAAGAAACCCAGAGACATATAAAATGTGTAACACAGCATGAAGAAGTTGGATTTATTCTAGGAATGTAAGATTGATCTTTCTATGGAAAAAAAATAGTCCATGGAATTTGGAATTTACCACATTAACAAAAGAAAAAAGAAAACCTATATGATAATCACAATAGACGTAGGTAATATTTTGAATAAAATTCCACACTTCTTTGTAAGAAATAAAAAATATTCTAGCTAAACTGGAATTGAAGAGAACTTTCTTAATATGACACAGGACATCTAAAAAGTTCTACAGAAAACATCATATTTAATGACTAAATATGAAAGGAATATCTTTAAATCAAGAACAAGGCAGCAAGGAGGTGTTAGTCACCAAATCAGTCAGCTTTGTACTGAAGATGTTATCAAGAAGAAGGAATAGAAATGAAGTATAAAGACTGAAAATCGAAAATGAAGAAATAAAATTTTCATTGCTTAAAGCTAGCATAATGGTCTATATTTTAAGGAACCCAAATCCACAAATAAATTATGAGAATTAGTAAGTCAGTGAGATTGATTTTTGAGAATTGAACTCAAAATGCAAGAGTCAATTGCATTTCCTTAAATTAACAAAAGGCCCCAGGACATGTGGGTAACATCTATTTATAGCAAATAATTTACAAAATTTCAAAAAAATTAATTTGATAACACAGGGGCAATCCTTGTGTTGAGGAAATTTTAAATGTTTATTGAAGGAAATCAACATTACTCAATTAAAGTCATATTCTTAAAGAGAAATACTCAATACTGTAAAGATATAGTTCTCCAAGCTGATGTATAGATTTGATGAGTTTCCAATCTAAGTGCCAAGGAGACTTAAAGAAAAAGACTGATTCTAAAAAGTCTATGGAGGAGAAAGAGTCAACACACTTTGGAGAAAGAAAACTTAAGAGGGAAGCTTGATCTTACAGGTAGAAAAACTTATTTTAAGTTATCAAAGAACAAGTATTGCTGTAGGAATAGAAAGATAGGCTAGTGGAATAGAATGGAGAGCCTGGACATTAACTCACACATGTGTGGGAACTTGACTTATGATAAAGCAGGTAATGAGAAATACTGCAGAAATGGTTGGATTTGGTAATTTGGGACAACTGGGGTGTGTGTGTGTGTGTGTGTGTGTGTGTGTGTATACACATATACATATATGGGAAAATGCTAGTTTTGCTTCTCTGCTTCATACCACACACAAAAGTTCAGTTCCAGGAGGATTTAGGATGTAAGTGGCAAAAATAAAACTCATAGGAGAATATCTTCATGATCTCTGGGGAAAATTTCTTAAGCAAGATACAAAACATAAGGAAAAAGATAAAAACCACAAGACAGAAACTTAGAGGATCACAGGAATATGCATGCGTGTGTGCTCAGTTGCTTCAGTTAAGAAAAATCCATTTCAGACACAGGACATCTAAAAGGCATCATATTTAATGACTAAATATGAAAGGAATATCTTTAAATCAAGAACAAGGCAGCAAGGAGGTGTTAGTCACCAAATCAGTCAGCTTTGTACTGAAGATGTTATCAAGAAGAAGGAATAGAAATGAAGTATAAAGACTGAAAATCGAAAATGAAGAAATAAAATTTTCATTGCTTAAAGCTAGCATAATGGTCTATATTTTAAGGAACCCAAATCCACAAATAAATTATGAGAATTAGTAAGTCAGTGAGATTGATTTTTGAGAATTGAACTCAAAATGCAAGAGTCAATTGCATTTCCTTAAATTAACAAAAGGCCCCAGGACATGTGGGTAACATCTATTTATAGCAAATAATTTACAAAATTTCAAAAAAATTAATTTGATAACACAGGGGCAATCCTTGTGTTGAGGAAATTTTAAATGTTTATTGAAGGAAATCAACATTACTCAATTAAAGTCATATTCTTAAAGAGAAATACTCAATACTGTAAAGATATAGTTCTCCAAGCTGATGTATAGATTTGATGAGTTTCCAATCTAAGTGCCAAGGAGACTTAAAGAAAAAGACTGATTCTAAAAAGTCTATGGAGGAGAAAGAGTCAACACACTTTGGAGAAAGAAAACTTAAGAGGGAAGCTTGATCTTACAGGTAGAAAAACTTATTTTAAGTTATCAAAGAACAAGTATTGCTGTAGGAATAGAAAGATAGGCTAGTGGAATAGAATGGAGAGCCTGGACATTAACTCACACATGTGTGGGAACTTGACTTATGATAAAGCAGGTAATGAGAAATACTGCAGAAATGGTTGGATTTGGTAATTTGGGACAACTGGGGTGTGTGTGTGTGTGTGTGTGTGTGTGTGTGTATACACATATACATATATGGGAAAATGCTAGTTTTGCTTCTCTGCTTCATACCACACACAAAAGTTCAGTTCCAGGAGGATTTAGGATGTAAGTGGCAAAAATAAAACTCATAGGAGAATATCTTCATGATCTCTGGGGAAAATTTCTTAAGCAAGATACAAAACATAAGGAAAAAGATAAAAACCACAAGACAGAAACTTAGAGGATCACAGGAATATGCATGCGTGTGTGCTCAGTTGCTTCAGTTAAGTCCAAACTCTTTACAACTCCATGGACTGAAGACCCCCAGGCTCCTCTGTCCATGGGGAATCTCCAGGCAAGAATACTGGAGTGAGTTGCCGTGCCCTCATCCACAGTTTCTTCCAACCCAGGGACTGAACCCCCATCTCCTGCATTTCCTGCATTGTAGACAGAGTCTTTCCCTCTGAGCCACCAGGGAAGCCCCAACATGAATGTACCAGGGTGTATATAATTAAAGTGACAAATACTGATCTGGGGCTTTGGTTCTGCTGATGAAGGTGTAGACTTGTACTAGTGTCTTGCTATACCTAGTAAGGTCAAATATTTGCATATTTCATTGTCCAGAATTTTATTCCTACTGATGTCCTGTAGATTTGAGGTGTCCATTGGGACCTTTTTGGATGATGAAAATGTTCTATATCTGTCCTCTCCAGTATGGTAGCCACGAAACCATATGTAGCTACTGAGCAGTTAAAATATGGCTAGCATAACCTAGGAAATGAATTTTTAACTTTAACCAATTTAAATTAATTTAGATGTGAATAGTCACTCTAGTGGATGGTGTAGCTGAAAAGTAGTACTTCCTGACAAATTTCATGTCATTTCACTCACAGAAAATGGTAACATTGGGGAGGGAATCTTTTTTGCAGGGGCATGGGGAGACATGAATGAGAATGTCTGTCAAATGTAGACTAGATAAGAAATCATAGAAGCCTGTACAATGGAAAGCCACAAAGCAAGATGAAGGTAGGAACCCTAGCACATGATTAACATGAATGTAGCACAGAAACTCAGCTAAAGAAGGAACTGGTTTATTTACATAAAAAAAAAAATTTAAAGGTAAAATAAAGTCTATTGTTTGAGGCAAAAAAGGTAGTTAGCAAAACTATAAAATAAAAACAAGTATATGGTTAGCACATAATCTAGGATAGTGGCTACCTCTCTGGGGAAAAGGAGGTTGAGGTTGGTTGGGGTGGTATAGTAGGGGTTCCCACCTTTATTTTTTGTTTGGGGATGTGGTACATATATATTTTATTACTAGCGGAATTTAATGAAACTGAACATATATGTTACATACCCTTTTGCATGTAGATTTCATAACAAAAAAAAAAGAGATCAAGAGTCATAGTTTAAAAGTGTTCATGGGGCTTCCCTAGTGGTCCAGTGGGTAAGGACACTGCCTTACAGTGCAAGGGGCTGCGGTTGGATCCATGGCCTGGGAAGATCCCACGAGCCGCGGAGCCGCTGGACCAATGTGTCCAACTACCGAGCTGGAGCTGTGGAGTGCACGCGCCCAGAGCCGGTGCTCTGTAAGGAGAGAGGCCACTGCGATGGGAGGCTCACACGGGCCAAAGAACAAAGATGAATGAAAATAGATAGATGAAAGACCAATAGAAGTGGCCCGCCCGCCCAACTCCCTCCCCAAGCCACGCCCCCCACCCCCATAAAAAGTGTTCATGAAAGGTGGGAGATTTGTAAAATAGCTTCCTCTTAAGTTTTTAGAGCATTTTTTTCTGCTTCTATTTTATATGTTAATCCAATAATTATGTTAGGACTTCCCTTGTGGTCCAGTGGTTAAGAATCTGCCGTCCAATGCAGGAGGTACAGGTGCGATCTCTGGCTGGGGAAGATTCCACATGCTGAGGGACAGCTGAGTCCCTGCGCCTAGCTGCTGAGCCTGAGCACTCTAAAACCTGTGCTCTGCAACAAGAGAAGTCACCGCAATGAAAAGCCTGTACACCACAGCTAGAGAGTAGCCCCTGCTCGCTGCAACTAGAGAAAGCAGCAATGAAGACCCAGCATAGCCAAAAAAATTTTTTTCTTAGTGAAAATAATAGATCTAAAGGCAGGTATCAACCAAGTTGAAATCATCTGCTCATAAACAAAGGCAATAAATATTCATCGAACACTCACTATAGGCAGCATTGTTCTAAATGGTAGGGATATAGTATGAATAAGAAGGAACTGGTTTATTTACATAAAAAAATTTAAAGGTAAAATAAAGTCTATTGTTTGAGGCAAAAAAGGTAGTTAGCAAAACTATAAAATAAAAACAAGTATATGGTTAGCACATAATCTAGGATAGTGGCTACCTCTCTGGGGAAAAGGAGGTTGAGGTTGGTTGGGGTGGTATAGTAGGGGTTCCCACCTTTATTTTTTGTTTGGGGATGTGGTACATATATATTTTATTACTAGCGGAATTTAATGAAACTGAACATATATGTTACATACCCTTTTGCATGTAGATTTCATAACAAAAAAAAAAGAGATCAAGAGTCATAGTTTAAAAGTGTTCATGGGGCTTCCCTAGTGGTCCAGTGGGTAAGGACACTGCCTTACAGTGCAAGGGGCTGCGGTTGGATCCATGGCCTGGGAAGATCCCACGAGCCAGCGGAGCCGCTGGACCAATGTGTCCAACTACCGAGCTGGAGCTGTGGAGTGCACGCGCCCAGAGCCGGTGCTCTGTAAGGAGAGAGGCCACTGCGATGGGAGGCTCACACGGGCCAAAGAACAAAGATGAATGAAAATAGATAGATGAAAGACCAATAGAAGTGGCCCGCCCGCCCAACTCCCTCCCCAAGCCACGCCCCCCACCCCCATAAAAAGTGTTCATGAAAGGTGGGAGATTTGTAAAATAGCTTCCTCTTAAGTTTTTAGAGCATTTTTTTCTGCTTCTATTTTATATGTTAATCCAATAATTATGTTAGGACTTCCCTTGTGGTCCAGTGGTTAAGAATCTGCCGTCCAATGCAGGAGGTACAGGTGCGATCTCTGGCTGGGGAAGATTCCACATGCTGAGGGACAGCTGAGTCCCTGCGCCTAGCTGCTGAGCCTGAGCACTCTAAAACCTGTGCTCTGCAACAAGAGAAGTCACCGCAATGAAAAGCCTGTACACCACAGCTAGAGAGTAGCCCCTGCTCGCTGCAACTAGAGAAAGCAGCAATGAAGACCCAGCATAGCCAAAAAAATTTTTTTCTTAGTGAAAATAATAGATCTAAAGGCAGGTATCAACCAAGTTGAAATCATCTGCTCATAAACAAAGGCAATAAATATTCATCGAACACTCACTATAGGCAGCATTGTTCTAAATGGTAGGGATATAGTATGAATAAAGTTATTGCCTGTAATATAACTCCATATAATGTTAGATATGAGGAGTGCTGTGGAGAGAAAGAAACAACTATATTTTCCAACATGTCTCTCCAGCTTCTGGTGGAAGAACGGATGTCATGCTGAAGCTGGCAGTGGAAGCTATTCAGTGGCAGAGAATGGGGATGGGGGCCTGGGTCAGAGGGGCCCTGGGAAAGGTCCCGAAGTGAAAATGAGTCGGATCCAATTAGTCATATTTTACTGTGAAAGTCGCTTCAGTCGTGTCCGACTCTTTGGCAAGTCCTTGGACTGTCCCCTGCCAGGCTCCTCTGTCCACGGGATTTCCCAGCAAGAATACTGGAGTGGGCTGCCATTTCCTTCTCCAGGGGATCTCCTCAATCCAGGGATTGAACCTGGGTCTCCTGCAGTTGCAGGCAGATTCTTTACTATCTGAGCCACCAGGGAAGCCCTGATTTACCATAGATGCAATGTTTAATTCTGCTTACTCTGCGTGGGCAAGGCTCCAGGCAGAGCCTGGAAGTAGGAAAAAAAAAAAGGAAGAGAGAAGGTAAAGCCCCAATCCCATCAGTCCTTCAGGTTCAGCAGCACATCTGTAGTCAAATCAAGAAAAAGCGTTCCAAATGCAAATCTGAGCTGAGCCCTCCTGCCCTTTTAAACCAAACTGACTTCTCCTGACCCTTGGGAGTTGTTACCAAATCCTCAGGGCCAAGTGGTCCTGTAGTTGCAGCCCCCCAGCCCCGCCCTGCCTCTCGGCTGGGGCCACAACCTTCCTTCAATTGTCTGAATGTGTTGCTCAGTCTTCACCTTCGCTCCAGAGAGCAAAGGAAGCATTTCTTTGGGAAATGATGGTAAAGTTCACTATGGTTAATTATAGAACTAAAATGTTATATTATATATATATATATATATATATATATATATATATATATATATATACACATATATATATATATATATATACATACATACACACGCTGTGGAGAAGTGTCTGGCACATGAGAACTTAATAAAAGATTTTAGCCTTTGTTATAAGAGACTTTATGGTTCGATTGGAAGCCTGCCAGCCAGTGTCCCATTTTTTGTCCATTTTCATAGTGGCCCTCCTGGTTCTTCTGAGATAAAAGCATCCCTTGCTCCCAGTTGGACAATTCCATGTTAGATATGAGGAGTGCTGTGGAGAGAAAGAAACAACTATATTTTCCAACATGTCTCTCCAGCTTCTGGTGGAAGAACGGATGTCATGCTGAAGCTGGCAGTGGAAGCTATTCAGTGGCAGAGAATGGGGATGGGGGCCTGGGTCAGAGGGGCCCTGGGAAAGGTCCCGAAGTGAAAATGAGTCGGATCCAATTAGTCATATTTTACTGTGAAAGTCGCTTCAGTCGTGTCCGACTCTTTGGCAAGTCCTTGGACTGTCCCCTGCCAGGCTCCTCTGTCCACGGGATTTCCCAGCAAGAATACTGGAGTGGGCTGCCATTTCCTTCTCCAGGGGATCTCCTCAATCCAGGGATTGAACCTGGGTCTCCTGCAGTTGCAGGCAGATTCTTTACTATCTGAGCCACCAGGGAAGCCCTGATTTACCATAGATGCAATGTTTAATTCTGCTTACTCTGCGTGGGCAAGGCTCCAGGCAGAGCCTGGAAGTAGGAAAAAAAAAAAGGAAGAGAGAAGGTAAAGCCCCAATCCCATCAGTCCTTCAGGTTCAGCAGCACATCTGTAGTCAAATCAAGAAAAAGCGTTCCAAATGCAAATCTGAGCTGAGCCCTCCTGCCCTTTTAAACCAAACTGACTTCTCCTGACCCTTGGGAGTTGTTACCAAATCCTCAGGGCCAAGTGGTCCTGTAGTTGCAGCCCCCCAGCCCCGCCCTGCCTCTCGGCTGGGGCCACAACCTTCCTTCAATTGTCTGAATGTGTTGCTCAGTCTTCACCTTCGCTCCAGAGAGCAAAGGAAGCATTTCTTTGGGAAATGATGGTAAAGTTCACTATGGTTAATTATAGAACTAAAATGTTATATTATATATATATATATATATATATATATATATATATATATATATATATCACTATATATATATATATATATACATACACACGCTGTGGAGAAGTGTCTGGCACATGAGAACTTAATAAAAGATTTTAGCCTTTGTTATAAGAGACTTTATGGTTCCATTGGAAGCCTGCCAGCCAGTGTCCCATTTGTTGTCCATTTTCATAGTGGCCTCCTGGTCTTCTGAGATAGAAAATTCCACTGGGAGAAACAGCTTCCTGATGTTGATGCCAAATGGACCACTTTGGAGGCTGCATCCCTTGCTCCCAGTTGGAGCAAATTATGTACATCACTCCATAAGTCACTTCAGTCATGTCTGACTCTTTGTGACCCTATGGACCATGGCCTGCCAGGTTCCTCTGTCGATGGGATTCTCCAGGCATGAATCCTGGAGTGGGTTGCTGTGCCTTCCTCCAGGGGATCTTCTTGACTCAGGGTTCAAACCCAGATCTCTTACATCTCCTGCACTGGCAGGCGGGTTCTTCACCACGAGCTCCACCTCAGAAGCTCTTATGCATCATTTGTCTCCTTGAAAGGTGTCAGAGCTGAGTTTCAGCTTGGAACTACCAGCTTTACCTTGGCTTCCCAGTTTGGATCCTGTCAGTGAGGTTTTCAGATGTTGAGCTGTTGATATATTTTATTTAAATTAAAAAATATTTTGTATTGAAGTACAGTTGATTGACAATATTATGGTAGTTTCACATGTACAGCAAAGTGATTCAGTTATACATAAATCTATTTCAGATTCCTTTCTATATGACTTATTACGGAATATTGAGTAGAGTTCCCTGTGCTATATATACAGTAGGTCTTTGTTGATTATGTTTTATATGGAGTTGTGTGTATATTGGTCTTTTTTTTTTAGTTTTTATTTTACTTTTTACTTTACAGAGTTTTGTTGTTTACAGATATGTATGATGCCAGATTAGTCATATGTATAACCCCCCATCCCACCCCTCCAGGCCATCACACAGCACCCTTGCAGGATCCCCTATTCTCACAGCACAATAACAATAGCTGTTTTTTTCACATATGATAGTATAGGTTTTCATGCTATTTCCTTTATGCCTCCCACATATTGTTCATTCCCCACAATGTCCATATGTCTACTCTTCATGTCTATTCTTCCATTGCTTCACTGAGTGTGTTATCATTACCATCCTACTAGTTTCCATATATATGTGTTGTATATTATATTTGTCCTCTTTCTGACTGACTTCACTTTTTATGAGAGGTTCTAGATCCAGCCACCTCATTAGGGCTGATTCTTCTGCATTTCTTTTTACAACTGTGTAGTATTCCATTGTATATATGTACCAGAGCTTTTGTATCCAGTCATTCGTCAATGGACATCTAGGTTGCTTCCATGTTGATGCCAAATGGACCACTTTGGAGGCTGCATCCCTTGCTCCCAGTTGGAGCAAATTATGTACATCACTCCATAAGTCACTTCAGTCATGTCTGACTCTTTGTGACCCTATGGACCATGGCCTGCCAGGTTCCTCTGTCGATGGGATTCTCCAGGCATGAATCCTGGAGTGGGTTGCTGTGCCTTCCTCCAGGGGATCTTCTTGACTCAGGGTTCAAACCCAGATCTCTTACATCTCCTGCACTGGCAGGCGGGTTCTTCACCACGAGCTCCACCTCAGAAGCTCTTATGCATCATTTGTCTCCTTGAAAGGTGTCAGAGCTGAGTTTCAGCTTGGAACTACCAGCTTTACCTTGGCTTCCCAGTTTGGATCCTGTCAGTGAGGTTTTCAGATGTTGAGCTGTTGATATATTTTATTTAAATTAAAAAATATTTTGTATTGAAGTACAGTTGATTGACAATATTATGGTAGTTTCACATGTACAGCAAAGTGATTCAGTTATACATAAATCTATTTCAGATTCCTTTCTATATGACTTATTACGGAATATTGAGTAGAGTTCCCTGTGCTATATATACAGTAGGTCTTTGTTGATTATGTTTTATATGGAGTTGTGTGTATATTGGTCTTTTATTTTTACTTTTATTTTACTTTTTACTTTACAGAGTTTTGTTGTTTACAGATATGTATGATGCCAGATTAGTCATATGTATAACCCCCCATCCCACCCCTCCAGGCCATCACACAGCACCCTTGCAGGATCCCCTATTCTCACAGCACAATAACAATAGCTGTTTTTTTCACATATGATAGTATAGGTTTTCATGCTATTTCCTTTATGCCTCCCACATATTGTTCATTCCCCACAATGTCCATATGTCTACTCTTCATGTCTATTCTTCCATTGCTTCACTGAGTGTGTTATCATTACCATCCTACTAGTTTCCATATATATGTGTTGTATATTATATTTGTCCTCTTTCTGACTGACTTCACTTTTTATGAGAGGTTCTAGATCCAGCCACCTCATTAGGGCTGATTCTTCTGCATTTCTTTTTACAACTGTGTAGTATTCCATTGTATATATGTACCAGAGCTTTTGTATCCAGTCATTCGTCAATGGACATCTAGGTTGCTTCCATGTTCTAGATATTGCGTAGAGAGCTGCAGTGAACATTGGGGTACAGGTGCTTCTTTCAGTTTTGATTTCATCAGGGTATAAGCCTAAGAGTGGGATTGCTGGGTCTTATCGTGCTTCTATTTTTAGTTTTTTAAGAAATCTCCATACTGTCTTCCATAGAGGCTGTATCAATTTATGTTTTTAAGAGTAGATTTCACATCATCAGTTGGATTTCTGGCAGCTGAAGAGGCCCCAGGGCCAGGTAGCACTGTCCTGTTGGGATGAGCCTGCCTCCTCCAGTGAGAGTTTTTGTTATACTCAGAAGCTTACCCACCTGGCCCTGGCAGTTCATTGACTCTGAGACCTCTTATCAACTCTGTTAGATCTTCAGTCTTTGAAGGAAAGCTATTATAGACCCCATCTCTTCTCTTTCCCGGTATAAACATCCCCATCTTCTCATGACCTGCTCTTTCTTCCCTGGTATAGTTTCTTCCCAAACACAGACATTTTCCTTTCCTTGGATTCTATACATAAGTATCTTGAGGAGTAGGGATAAGAAAAACATTAACTGTAAGGACATAGCCCAGTTTGTGCAAGTCTGCAAACGTCTTTGAGTTCTAAATGTCTTTAGACACCAAGTGTTTTTATTTTATTTTATTTTATTTTATCTAGTATCTTAGTGTCTTAGATACTAAGTTTTGTTTTTCTGGAGCAACTGAGGGATTTCTGAGGGCAAAACCCCTCCGTCCCTCCTAACACTCAGCTACAGAGGACAGGATGTGGACAGCAATCTCAGGGCTTGGAATCAAGTTGCAAAGAGAAATCTATACAGGAATCAGAGGACCTTCTGCAGAGAGAAAAGACTGCCTCGTCCACCATTCATTTATCTGTTCGTTTACTTGCCTTCGAATTTCCCTGATGGCTCAGCTGGTAAAGAATCAGCCTGTGATGGAGGAGATCTGGGTTCAGTGTTGTATATTATATTTGTCCTCTTTCTGACTGACTTCACTTTTTATGAGAGGTTCTAGATCCAGCCACCTCATTAGGGCTGATTCTTCTGCATTTCTTTTTACAACTGTGTAGTATTCCATTGTATATATGTACCAGAGCTTTTGTATCCAGTCATTCGTCAATGGACATCTAGGTTGCTTCCATGTTCTAGATATTGTATAGAGAGCTGCAGTGAACATTGGGGTACAGGTGCTTCTTTCAGTTTTGATTTCATCAGGGTATAAGCCTAAGAGTGGGATTGCTGGGTCTTATCGTGCTTCTATTTTTAGTTTTTTAAGAAATCTCCATACTGTCTTCCATAGAGGCTGTATCAATTTATGTTTTTAAGAGTAGATTTCACATCATCAGTTGGATTTCTGGCAGCTGAAGAGGCCCCAGGGCCAGGTAGCACTGTCCTGTTGGGATGAGCCTGCCTCCTCCAGTGAGAGTTTTTGTTATACTCAGAAGCTTACCCACCTGGCCCTGGCAGTTCATTGACTCTGAGACCTCTTATCAACTCTGTTAGATCTTCAGTCTTTGAAGGAAAGCTATTATAGACCCCATCTCTTCTCTTTCCCGGTATAAACATCCCCATCTTCTCATGACCTGCTCTTTCTTCCCTGGTATAGTTTCTTCCCAAACACAGACATTTTCCTTTCCTTGGATTCTATACATAAGTATCTTGAGGAGTAGGGATAAGAAAAACATTAACTGTAAGGACATAGCCCAGTTTGTGCAAGTCTGCAAACGTCTTTGAGTTCTAAATGTCTTTAGACACCAAGTGTTTTTATTTTATTTTATTTTATTTTATCTAGTATCTTAGTGTCTTAGATACTAAGTTTTGTTTTTCTGGAGCAACTGAGGGATTTCTGAGGGCAAAACCCTCCGTCCCTCCTAACACTCAGCTACAGAGGACAGGATGTGGACAGCAATCTCAGGGCTTGGAATCAAGTTGCAAAGAGAAATCTATACAGGAATCAGAGGACCTTCTGCAGAGAGAAAAGACTGCCTCGTCCACCATTCATTTATCTGTTCGTTTACTTGCCTTCGAATTTCCCTGATGGCTCAGCTGGTAAAGAATCAGCCTGTGATGGAGGAGATCTGGGTTCAGTCCTTGGATTGGGAAGATCACCTGGCTACCCTGGGCATGGCTACCCACTCCAGTATTCTGGCCTGGAGAATCCCAGGACAGAAGAGACTGGTGGGGTCACAGAGGGTCGGACACGACTGAGAGACACTTTCACTTTACTTGCCTTTGCATTAACTGATGGATACATTCATTCTTGTACTGAATTCGAGAGGCGGAATCTGAGTGGCTGCCTAGTCCTGGCGACAGAGTTCCTGTTCGTGGGGCTAGAGTTGTCAGTATGGGACTGTTTCAGGCAGACGTACCACCTGCACTTCTGGACAGTGGACGGTCAGGGGCTCGCTGCCAGGGTGTGCCTCTTGTGTCTAGATTGTCAGATTCTGTGGGGGATCTTCTGCAGGAAGCCTGCCAAGGAGGATCCCACTGTGGTCACCCCAGGGTCAGGCTTGTTTCTCCTCTGTGCCAGAAGGAACTCTTCCAAGGAGTCCTGGTGCTGACGCTGGACTCCTGGCTGGAATGTGGAGTCGGGGTGGAGGCAGGCAGCCTTCAAGGGCACCCCTTGACTTTAAAATGAGGAAGGTTTCCTTGGGGTTAGGGGATTCTGGCAGAACTTGCAGGTTCTAGCAGCTGGTCTCAGGAGTGCGGGGTTTGGCTCCAGAAGAACCGAGTATCAATCAAATGCCTGTCATTCTTGATTCGATTGCAAACTCTTCTAGTCGGGAAAGTGCTTGGGGGTGGGTTTGCTGGACATGTGATGAGACATGAGATGGCATGATGGCCTTTGATCGCCCTTGCCGGGGAGTTTGTAGGAACAGAAATCCAAATGATGGTGAAAAGTTCATCTTCAGGAATTAAGTCTTCTCTCCGACTCTTGCCAACGGAGCACCGGCGTCATCTGGTTGCAGCCCCTTAGGCGACGGTAGACCGGTGAGGATTCAGAGCATTCCTATCGATCCTTCCAGATTTGTTTTTTCTCCTTCCAGAAATTTTTGACACAAAAATCAGAGCTGCCAGGGTCTGTTGCTTTTCACATTCCAGTGTCAGAGGCTGTCTGGTTAAGAATGACATTCGGCTGCTGCAAGATCCACCGGCGAGCCTGCCCCAGTGAAAAGTTCTGGGGAGCGATGTCAGTGTCTGCAAAGCCCCTTTGCACACCTTCTAGAATTTTCCAAATAAATCCATGCAGGGCGGCTCCTTCCAGGGTCACGCAGTGACAGCTGTGAGTCGAGCTATGTAATGTTCAGAACCTAGGAGTTGTCAGAAGTAAAAACATCTTTCAGTTCTACTGAAGTTAATAAGTCAACTTAAATCAGCCACATATGTGGAAACAGAAGATTTTCAAAGCAGCGCCTTCATTATAAAAAATGTGTTAAAATTAGTAACTATTTTATATCTTGCCTATTTTCCCCATCCAACCTAGTTTTTTTTTTTTTTTAGTCCAAATATAGATTTTTGCAGTATTAAGGTAGAGATGCACAGAGTCAATGAGAGATGAAATTAGGGTTGAATTTCTTACCCTTAGGTAAGATGTGCCCCCGGATAACTTTGACAACTGTGTTTTGGGGAGTGCGGTCCCCCTGAAGTGGGAGTTCTCTCCCTCTCTGCCTGAATACTCTCAGTAAAGGTTTTCTAGTCCCTCATTTCTTATCCTGGGGGCTTGTCTAATTTTCATTGCTTCAGCCTAGAGTCTTTGGGGAGCGTGTTTCTGGTACCTTCTCTGAACTGGGGTTTTTGTGCTGGGATTGGAGTCGGTTCCTTATGACATTTGTAGAAGGATTAACAGATGCAGTTCTTTATTGCATCACAAAGTCAACTCCTTGGACTTTTTCTCAGCTATAATATAATTTCATGAAAACTGACAGCCGTTATGAGACATGGACTCAAAAGTCACATGTGGGACCTGAGCTCTCCGGGCGTTTTGTAGTCAGTGGTGGGCTGGCTGGCTGCTTTCTCCCTTCTCTTGGAAACAGCACACCTATATCCTTTGGGAGAACTGCCCCAGCCGTCGTCAGAGGTCTTGTTGGACTGTCACATGCCCCTCCTTCCATGTGTGAACTTGTGAACCACGGTGAGCCCATCAGGTATTTACTTTCTCTGTTTCGCTCACTCAACTGTGACTTTTGGTCTTGGTGAGCCAAGAAAGGGGCAGAAGTGGAAAGAATGGATTTCTTCAAAGGACAAGGTCCTGTGGGTCCTGCTACCCTGTTCCTTTCTTCTTTGAGTCTGTTCCTTCCACTGTGGCAGCCACACCAGCTCCCCATTCTCCCTTGGTCTTGGGGCAGGGGAGAGGGTGGACAAAAGTGAGCCAGGGTCAAGGTCATAACTGGTTTTGGGCTCAGTGTGGCCTTGGTATCGGACTGACTGCTCTGAATTCATTCTCCCATCTGATCTTCAAGACCATCCAGTGAGGAGGCCAGAGGCAGCTCAGCTGGTAAAGCATCTGCCTGCATTGTAGGAGACCCTGGTTCAATTCCTGGGTTGCGTAGATGCCCTGGAGAACAGATAGGCTACCCTCTCCAGTATTCTTGGGCTTCCCTGGTGGCTCAGACTGTAAAGAATCCCTCTGCAATGTGCGTTGACTGGGTTTAATTTCTGGGCTGGGGAGATCTCCTGGAGGAGGGCCTGGCAACCCACTCCGGTATTCTTGTAGGAAAATCCCATGGATAGAGGAGCTGCCTTAGGACAAAGTAGCTTGATACTGATGCACTTTCTGTCCAGCTGTATTATAACACCTGGAACTGACTCAAATTTTAAAAAGTCTGTTTTTACACAAATGACCTTATGTATGACACAGAAACAGATTCACAGACATAGAGAGTGGACTTGTGGTTGCCAGGGGTGGGGTAGGGGGGAAGGATGGAGTGAGAGTTTGAGATTAGCAGATGCAAACTGTTATATATAGCATGGGTAAACAAGATCTTACTATATAGTGCAGGGAACTATACTCAATATCCTATGATAAACCATAATGGAAAAGAATATGAAAAAGATTGAATATATATATCTATCTATCTGTATCCCAGAAACTAACACAACATTGTAGAGTAACCATGGCGATTTAGTTTCTAAATTGTGTCTGACTCTTTGCAACCCCATGGACTGTAACCTATCAAGTTCCTCTGACCATGGGGTTTTCCAGATAAGAATAATTGGAGAGGGTAGCCATTTTCTTCTCCAGAGGATTTTCTTGACCCAGGAATTGAAGCTGGTCCTCTTGCATTTGGGGTAGATTCCTTACTGACTGAGTTACTAGGGAAGCAAACTAAAATAAAATACAGAAAGAAAAAAAAAAGTCTGTTTGTAATGACAATCAGCTTTCCATTTGCTTGCTCCATTTTCACCTAAACAGATCTATCTAAAGGTATTTCTTTTCTTTTTTTTTTTTTTTTTTTGGAGACTTACGCTGATATGTAACCTGTTCCGAAGAACTACTTTCTAAAGAAATAAAGTGAAAGTCACTCAGTCATGTCCAGTGCTTCGCAACTCCATGGATGAGCCATGGAATTCTCCAGGCAAGAATACTGGAGGGGGTAGCCATTTCCTTCTCGAGGAGATCTTCCCAACCCAGGCAGGAATCAAACCCAGGTTTCTCACACTGCAGGTGGGTCCTTTACCGTCTGAGCCACCAGGGACACCCAGGAACACTGGAGTGGGTAGCCCATCCCTTCTCCATGGGATCTTCCCTGCTCAGGAATTGCACCTGTGTCCTTGCATTGCAGGCGGATTCTTTACCAGCGAAGCTACTAGGGAAGCCCAAGAAAGTCATTTACAGGTTAAATCTGACCAGACCCAATACATTCCTAAACCTCTCAACTTAGATGTTTTTTAACACAAGAATTCCAGCTGACCAGAGATTTCCTAGGAGGCTTGAAGCACTGGCATAGCATTTAATTCCAGGTTCACCATGAGCTTGCTTCCGTCTCATGAAAGTGACCCTATCTGAAAGAACACCCTGTGGTTTGGAATTAGTCACTGAGCTGCGCCAGCACGTTTAAGAGCTGGGTTTTCTGCCTGCCGAGACTCCCAGTTCTCTCCTACCTGGAGAGCAGCCACACACTCACTCCTGACTCCAGGTTCCCAGCAGCGGCAGCCTTAGTTTTCTCTCCCCTTCTTCATGGACAAAGCTCTGGAAAGCCTTGTATTTTTCCACGGACTCTATTGACATCTGACGTCTTCTGGTCTTCTTTCTTTAAATCACCTTCCATGGCGATTTAGTTTCTAAATTGTGTCTGACTCTTTGCAACCCCATGGACTGTAACCTATCAAGTTCCTCTGACCATGGGGTTTTCCAGATAAGAATAATTGGAGAGGGTAGCCATTTTCTTCTCCAGAGGATTTTCTTGACCCAGGAATTGAAGCTGGTCCTCTTGCATTTGGGGTAGATTCCTTACTGACTGAGTTACTAGGGAAGCAAACTAAAATAAAATACAGAAAGAAAAAAAAAAGTCTGTTTGTAATGACAATCAGCTTTCCATTTGCTTGCTCCATTTTCACCTAAACAGATCTATCTAAAGGTATTTCTTTTCTTTTTCTTTTTTTTTTTTTTTTTTGGAGACTTACGCTGATATGTAACCTGTTCCGAAGAACTACTTTCTAAAGAAATAAAGTGAAAGTCACTCAGTCATGTCCAGTGCTTCGCAACTCCATGGATGAGCCATGGAATTCTCCAGGCAAGAATACTGGAGGGGGTAGCCATTTCCTTCTCGAGGAGATCTTCCCAACCCAGGCAGGAATCAAACCCAGGTTTCTCACACTGCAGGTGGGTCCTTTACCGTCTGAGCCACCAGGGACACCCAGGAACACTGGAGTGGGTAGCCCATCCCTTCTCCATGGGATCTTCCCTGCTCAGGAATTGCACCTGTGTCCTTGCATTGCAGGCGGATTCTTTACCAGCGAAGCTACTAGGGAAGCCCAAGAAAGTCATTTACAGGTTAAATCTGACCAGACCCAATACATTCCTAAACCTCTCAACTTAGATGTTTTTTAACACAAGAATTCCAGCTGACCAGAGATTTCCTAGGAGGCTTGAAGCACTGGCATAGCATTTAATTCCAGGTTCACCATGAGCTTGCTTCCGTCTCATGAAAGTGACCCTATCTGAAAGAACACCCTGTGGTTTGGAATTAGTCACTGAGCTGCGCCAGCACGTTTAAGAGCTGGGTTTTCTGCCTGCCGAGACTCCCAGTTCTCTCCTACCTGGAGAGCAGCCACACACTCACTCCTGACTCCAGGTTCCCAGCAGCGGCAGCCTTAGTTTTCTCTCCCCTTCTTCATGGACAAAGCTCTGGAAAGCCTTGTATTTTTCCACGGACTCTATTGACATCTGACGTCTTCTGGTCTTCTTTCTTTAAAATCACCCCTTTCCAGTGGTCGTGTTTGGAAGGAGAAATTTATAGGGGGGCCAGCTAAGTAGCAGTTTTGCCCCCAGTTCCCAAATTTTTAAGATTAATTTACTGAGTGTTGGCCTGTAGTAGGTCTTTGTTGCTATGCTCAGGCTTTCTCCGGTAGCAGTGGTGGACCAGTGGGTGGCTACTCTTCATTGCAGTGTGATGGCTCCTCATGGTGGTGGCTCCTCTGTTGTTTTGAAGCAGCAGGTCTAGGCACTCAGGCTCAGTACTTGGGGTGCACAGGCTTAGCTGCCCTGTGGCATATGGGATCTTCACAGACCAAGGACCGAACCCGTGACCCCTGTATTGCAAGGCAGATTCTTAACCACTGGACCATCGGGGAAGCCCCAGAATCTCCATCAATTGGTCAGTGTAGTATAGGGAATGACACCTGTTACCATCCTTCGTTCCTCCCATCTATGCCATGGGAAGGCACAGACCCTCCTCCTAGACAGAAGGAAGCAGAGGGGCCATGCCACAGGGGAATGGACCACAGAGATAGGTGGGCTCAAGGCTGGCCTTACTGCTTATTAGAACATGGGCTGAGGGGTCTGCGCTGGGCCTCAGCTTTCCTTCAAGGGAAATAAAACACAGCCTTTGTCAGATATCCCTATAGGGCCTGGCATGCGGTTTGAACCTACATGTGTGACTGTTTTTACCAGCAAATAAAGCCTAGTAAAACAGCAGTTGCCACTGAGCGGCTGGTTCATAGAGGCCCTCACAGATTGTGCCCTGGCTTTTTTCTCTTCTGTTCATGGAATTAGGTGGATGTATTAGGCCCTGCCAACCTGACCTATGCCAGTCCACAACAGAGACTGGCATAGCATTTAATTCCAGGTTCACCATGAGCTTGCTTCCGTCTCATGAAAGTGACCCTATCTGAAAGAACACCCTGTGGTTTGGAATTAGTCACTGAGCTGCGCCAGCACGTTTAAGAGCTGGGTTTTCTGCCTGCCGAGACTCCCAGTTCTCTCCTACCTGGAGAGCAGCCACACACTCACTCCTGACTCCAGGTTCCCAGCAGCGGCAGCCTTAGTTTTCTCTCCCCTTCTTCATGGACAAAGCTCTGGAAAGCCTTGTATTTTTCCACGGACTCTATTGACATCTGACGTCTTCTGGTCTTCTTTCTTTAAAATCACCCCTTTCCAGTGGTCGTGTTTGGAAGGAGAAATTTATAGGGGCCAGCTAAGTAGCAGTTTTGCCCCCAGTTCCCAAATTTTTAAGATTAATTTACTGAGTGTTGGCCTGTAGTAGGTCTTTGTTGCTATGCTCAGGCTTTCTCCGGTAGCAGTGGTGGACCAGTGGGTGGCTACTCTTCATTGCAGTGTGATGGCTCCTCATGGTGGTGGCTCCTCTGTTGTTTTGAAGCAGCAGGTCTAGGCACTCAGGCTCAGTACTTGGGGTGCACAGGCTTAGCTGCCCTGTGGCATATGGGATCTTCACAGACCAAGGACCGAACCCGTGACCCCTGTATTGCAAGGCAGATTCTTAACCACTGGACCATCGGGGAAGCCCCAGAATCTCCATCAATTGGTCAGTGTAGTATAGGGAATGACACCTGTTACCATCCTTCGTTCCTCCCATCTATGCCATGGGAAGGCACAGACCCTCCTCCTAGACAGAAGGAAGCAGAGGGGCCATGCCACAGGGGAATGGACCACAGAGATAGGTGGGCTCAAGGCTGGCCTTACTGCTTATTAGAACATGGGCTGAGGGGTCTGCGCTGGGCCTCAGCTTTCCTTCAAGGGAAATAAAACACAGCCTTTGTCAGATATCCCTATAGGGCCTGGCATGCGGTTTGAACCTACATGTGTGACTGTTTTTACCAGCAAATAAAGCCTAGTAAAACAGCAGTTGCCACTGAGCGGCTGGTTCATAGAGGCCCTCACAGATTGTGCCCTGGCTTTTTTCTCTTCTGTTCATGGAATTAGGTGGATGTATTAGGCCCTGCCAACCTGACCTATGCCAGTCCACAACAGAGAGCTTTGGCTGGAAAACCGAATGCCAGTTTATTAACTTCCAGTTATAATTCTGACTATCCAGTGAAATTTGTTTGTGCATTTGCTGTGGAAGGTGCCCTCTCTTAGCCAGACACCAAATTACTGTCTACAATTTGGCCAGGAAGCACAATGACCCCAGTGCTCTATAGAAGGTTTCTAGTTTAGGCACTCGTCTCGACTCAGGAATCCAGATCAGACAGCACAAGTGAGTTTCCAAGGGACATTGTCATCTCACCATTCGTTGAGCCCCCAGAGGGTCAGTGGCTCCTTTCCAGCTCTTTCTGCCTTGAAACTGTTATGAGTCACAGTACAGATAATTCCTCTCCAACAGTGCTTTCAAGAAAACCTTCCATTTGAAAAAGGCAAATATGTGATCTCACTCGCATGTGGAATCTGAAAAATAGCACCCATGAACAGAACAGAAGCAGACTCACAGACATAGGAAATAAGCATAGTTACCAAAGGTGGGGTGGGGGCTGGCTAAATGGGGTTAGGAGATTAACAGATGCACCTTTTCCAAATATAACACAGAGGAGCAACAAGGACGTACTGTATAGTCCAGGGCACTGTAGTCAATATCTTATAATAACCTAAGATGAAATAGAATACAAAAGAATATAGACATATGCATATATGTTGTTGTTGTTGCTATGTAGTTGCTAAGTCATGTCCAAGTCTTTGTGACCCTGTGGATGGTGGCATGCCAGGCTTCTCTGTCCTCCACCATTTCTGGGAGTTTGCTCAAATTTGTGTCAGTGATGCTGTCTGACCAACTCATCCACTTAATCTTTCCCAGCATCAGGGTTTTTTCCAATGAGTCGACTCTGTGCATCAGGTGGCCAAAGTATTGGAGCTTCAGCAATGTGTGTATATATATATATATATATATATATATATATATATATATATATATATTCATGGCTTCCCAGGTGGGCTTAGTGGTAAAGAACCCACCTGTCAATACAGGAAATGCAGGAGACACAAGTTTGGTCCCTGGATCAGGAAAATCCCCTGCAGAAGAGAATGGCCACCCACTCCAGCATTCTTGCCTGTAAAGGTCCATAGACAGATATGTCTGGTGAGCTACAAGTCTATAGGGTTTCAGAGAGTCAGACGCAACTGACTGAGCATACACACACACACACACACACACACACACACACACACACACACACACGCATAAGTGAATTACTTTGCTATACACCTGAAACTAACACAGTGCTGTAAAACAATTTTAGTTTCTAAAGTTGTAAATACTTTAATTTTAAAAAAAGAAAAATGTACATTTAAATGAGCTGTGCAGTATACAAGAGTTTCTACATGCATGTATTATAGATAGGCACAACTGAAATTTGTATTTATCATTCATTCAATCACTAGACTAGTTATTGAGAACATTCCCAATAGAGTCTCGCCCAGATCAATAAGGATTCTGGTTATCACTAGCTGCTTACCAAGCCAGTGAGCCATTTGGCTCATGAGTCTGCAATGGGGATCAGACTTACTGGAGATGATGCTTCTCTGCTTAACAAGGTCAGTTACTCTGCTAGGAATAATCAAACAGCTAGACAGTAGGATCATCTGGAGGCTTTTTCAGTTATGTGTCTTGTAAGGGCTGGGATGAGGCTCTGCAATCTATACCTGGCCTCTCTGCGTACCATGGGCTTCCTCCCAACATGGTGATCTTAAAAATAGACTTCTTAGAGAGCAGTCTAGGGCTTTAAAAGTGAACAAGGCACAAAGAGAGTGGCCTCTTTATGACCCAGCCTCTGAAGTCACATGCTCCCACTTCCATGTCTGCTCTTCGGATGAAGCGCTCACAGCCCCATTCAGACTCCAGGAGTGGACACGGAGACCCTGCCTATGGAGGCGAGCAAGGCCAATGAATTAGGGGTGTGTCTTGAAACAATTCTAGCAACTCTCAGGACGAGATCTGGATTTATTGAGTCTAAATCCATCTTTATCATAATTAGATGAGTAGGGGCTATGGGGTGAATGCTGGGGAATTTAGTGATGGGTAGAGCTGATTTCAAGCTCTGGAATCTTTTACTTATTAGGCATGTGGTGTTAGATATTCTTTTCTAACATTTTGTTCTAATTCTATTCTAATTCAACTATTCTACCTTTTCAAGTCTTGGTTTCATTATTTATAACATGAAGAAACAACCATTCTAACCTTGTCACAGTGATTAAACAAGACTCGTAAAAAAATAAGACAATGTTTGGCACAGAGAATAGGTGCTCAGTAAATGGGAATTATGAATAACAAAATTAAAAATACCCATTTAAGAAAAGTGGAACTAACTTTAAAAGTATTATTATTATTAATATCATCATCATTGTTATCAATCATCTGGTACATAACAATCCCAAGAAATACATCTTGTCTCCTTTCCTCCTCCATGGTCTGTGCTCCCAGTGGGCCCGCCACTGCCCGCTCAGGTGGCCCTGATTCCTCCTCCACCTCCCTGTGTCCCTGTGGTCCTAGGAGTAGAGGTCTCAGCTGACCACTGGCTACTTTGCTTCCTCTGTTTAGTTCCTTGCTTCTTCTCTTATCTGTAACACCAACTCACTGAAATATATCCACTCTGTTTGGAGCGTCCAACGTGCTGTCTGTTTCCTGAGTGGACGCTGTATGAACACGTCAGTCTACAAATCGCACTGAGGCCCTGTCAGCAAGGATGAGAAAGAGTGGGAGGGAGAATTTGGGTAAGAACAGGCGTTTTCCTCCCTCTCTCCTTCTCTTCTTCCCTCTCGTCTCTTGCTCCCACTCTTTCTTTACATTTTTGTTTCCTCTTTTAAAAAGATGATCATATGAGTGATCCTCTGAAGCTTGCTGTTTTCACAATAAGTACACATGACTAATTCATGCCATTCTGATTCACTTAAGAATGACAATGAGGGAACTTCCCTGGTGGTACAGAGGATAAGACTCCACCTGCCAATGCAGGGGACATGGGTTCTGTCCCTAGTCTGGGGGGACTCCACATACTGAGGGGCAGCTCAGCCCATGAGCCACAACTATGGAGGCCCTTACACCTAGAGCCTGTGCTCCACAACAAGAGAAGCCTCAGCCTGCTGCAACCAGAGAAAGCCCGTGCTCAGCCATGCAGACACAGTGCCACCCGAATAAATACAAACGCACAGAAATAAAGCTGTAGGGCACAATTCACAGCAGCCAAGACACGGAAGCAGCCTGTATGTCCCCTGACAAAGGAGTGGATAAAGAAGATGCGGTGCATATATACCATGGAGTACTCCTCAGCGACAGAAACAATAAAATAATGCCATTTGTAGCAACATGGGTGGGTTTAGAGGTTATTATATTAAGTGAAGTAAGTCAGACAGAGAAAGACAAATACCATGATACCACTTATATGTGGAATATTTTAGATAGTTATAATATGACACAAATGAACTCATCTATAAAACAGAAACAGATTCATGGACAAAGGGAACAGACTGTAAAGGGGAAGGGGTTAGGAGTTGAGGGAAGGATGGATTGAGAGCTTGAGAATAGCAGATGCAAGCTATTATACGTGGACTGGATAAACAACAAGGTCCAACAGGAAAGCACAGGGAACTATATTCATGTTCCATGATAAGCATAGTGAAAAACAATATAAAAAAGGAATGTATAGGGCTCCCCTGAGGGTCCAGTGGGTAAAAAGCCCGCCTTGCAGTGCAAAGGGAACCAGTTTGATCCCTGGCCCAGGAGATCCCATGTGCTCTGGAGCGGCTGGACCGGTGTGTCCAATGACGAGCCAGAGATCTGGAGTGCAGGTGCTCAGAGCGGTGCTCTGCAACAAGAGAAGTCACTGCAATGGGAGGCCCACACAGGCCAAAGAATAAAGATGGATGAAAATAAATAAATAAAGAATAAAAAGAGGCCAATTTTTTTTTAAAGTTTAAAAAAGGAATATATATATATACACACACACACACACACACACATATATATATAACAGAATCATTGCTGTGCAGCAGAAATTAACACAGCATTGTAAATCAACTGTACTTCAATAAAAAAATGTCTAAATAAATAAATAAAAATAGCTGTATGATACTTACCTGGCAGGGAGTTCCCATGATCTCAAAGGTGGTCCTTCCAGGAGAGTCTTATCCATTGACCTCTGGATAAGCCAAGCCCTGCAATTTCCCCAAATGTGGGAGGCTCGACGGCATAGTCTGTGGCAATGGGGTCTGCCTTTGCTCTCTCCCCAACATAAACCCTAGCTGCACGGTGTTCCACATGATGGGTGCTCCGAGCACACGCATCTGCTTCCCTGTTGATGGGCGGTCTGTAGCTTACTGGGGTGCCGAAAACACGGAAGCAGCCTGTATGTCCCCTGACAAAGGAGTGGATAAAGAAGATGCGGTGCATATATACCATGGAGTACTCCTCAGCGACAGAAACAAAAAATGCCATTTGTAGCAACATGGGTGGGTTTAGAGGTTATTATATTAAGTGAAGTAAGTCAGACAGAGAAAGACAAATACCATGATACCACTTATATGTGGAATATTTTAGATAGTTATAATATGACACAAATGAACTCATCTATAAAACAGAAACAGATTCATGGACAAAGGGAACAGACTGTAAAGGGGAAGGGGTTAGGAGTTGAGGGAAGGATGGATTGAGAGCTTGAGAATAGCAGATGCAAGCTATTATACGTGGACTGGATAAACAACAAGGTCCAACAGGAAAGCACAGGGAACTATATTCATGTTCCATGATAAGCATAGTGAAAAACAATATAAAAAAGGAATGTATAGGGCTCCCCTGAGGGTCCAGTGGGTAAAAAGCCCGCCTTGCAGTGCAAAGGGAACCAGTTTGATCCCTGGCCCAGGAGATCCCATGTGCTCTGGAGCGGCTGGACCGGTGTGTCCAATGACGAGCCAGAGATCTGGAGTGCAGGTGCTCAGAGCGGTGCTCTGCAACAAGAGAAGTCACTGCAATGGGAGGCCCACACAGGCCAAAGAATAAAGATGGATGAAAATAAATAAATAAAGAATAAAAAGAGGCCAATTTTTTTTTAAAGTTTAAAAAAGGAATATATATATATACACACACACACACACACACACATATATATATAACAGAATCATTGCTGTGCAGCAGAAATTAACACAGCATTGTAAATCAACTGTACTTCAATAAAAAAATGTCTAAATAAATAAATAAAAATAGCTGTATGATACTTACCTGGCAGGGAGTTCCCATGATCTCAAAGGTGGTCCTTCCAGGAGAGTCTTATCCATTGACCTCTGGATAAGCCAAGCCCTGCAATTTCCCCAAATGTGGGAGGCTCGACGGCATAGTCTGTGGCAATGGGGTCTGCCTTTGCTCTCTCCCCAACATAAACCCTAGCTGCACGGTGTTCCACATGATGGGTGCTCCGAGCACACGCATCTGCTTCCCTGTTGATGGGCGGTCTGTAGCTTACGGTGTTTTGGGTTTTGCCACAATTAACACCTCTGCAGTAGCAGTAGCCATGTGTGTTGATGCACATATGTCTTAGTAGGTTCACTCTCGGTTCTGTAGAATGCATTTCCAAAGGAATTTCTGGATTAAGGGGTATGTGACAACATTTCATTTTGTCAGTTTAAGAAATATTTTTAAATAAAGGAGCATCAGCAGATGACTTTCTCAAAGGCTGAATCATCTACCCAGCCTTTAACAACTTATTTCCACTTCTTATTCAGCACCAAAAGACCTCTGTGCTTATATTTGGATAGCTACGACCAGAGCCGGCTCTCAAAATGGCTATTCAATGGATCAAGGATTTGGAGAGTGAAGAATAGGTAAAAGACATGCCCAAATTTGCTGACTGAGATAGATTTTTATTATCCATGGGTTGTTCGTTTTTGCCCCCTGCATTACATAAAAAGTCAACCTTTGAAAAAGGGCCTTCTGTCTACAGAATTCCATCCTCTAATCTGTGAGGCCATGTAGGTGTCCTTGATATGTTTTATAATAAGGCACTTACGAGGCTAATTGCACTGTATTTATAGCCTATAGAGGTGGTTCCCACTTCAAATGGGAAGTTTCCTTGGTAATGTACTAATAACCACAGGTTCTGAGAGGCTAAACTGAGACTAATGCAGGGAAATTCAAAGCTAGGCATGCAGGGGACCCTATAAAGGCACTGAAGGAAACAGACGGCGTGAGAGAGACAGGAGAAGCCCAGGGTGAGGCCTGTTTTATTTGATTCCCTTGCCTTCTGGGTTTTCCACTAACCTTGGGTTTAAAATCAACATTAACATTAGGCTTGGTATTGACCGTTCTGAATTCCTGCTGTTCAGAATATCCAAATATCTCTATAGGGTCTGAAATCCAGCCCCTGGTTTCCGGTTCACCCCAATTCTGCTCTCCTGTGTTGTACTGTTGCCCATTTCCAACTGTTCCCTTCTTCCTGGGAAATTTCATCTCTCCTTCAGGACTGATGAAGGAGCTGGTCCGTCTCTCCTTGTTCTCTCTCTCTTTATCTTGCTTCAAATCTTCTGCCTTGCTCTCCCCAACATAAACCCTAGCTGCACGGTGTTCCACATGATGGGTGCTCCGAGCACACGCATCTGCTTCCCTGTTGATGGGCGGTCTGTAGCTTACGGTGTTTTGGGTTTTGCCACAATTAACACCTCTGCAGTAGCAGTAGCCATGTGTGTTGATGCACATATGTCTTAGTAGGTTCACTCTCGGTTCTGTAGAATGCATTTCCAAAGGAATTTCTGGATTAAGGGGTATGTGACAACATTTCATTTTGTCAGTTTAAGAAATATTTTTAAATAAAGGAGCATCAGCAGATGACTTTCTCAAAGGCTGAATCATCTACCCAGCCTTTAACAACTTATTTCCACTTCTTATTCAGCACCAAAAGACCTCTGTGCTTATATTTGGATAGCTACGACCAGAGCCGGCTCTCAAAATGGCTATTCAATGGATCAAGGATTTGGAGAGTGAAGAATAGGTAAAAGACATGCCCAAATTTGCTGACTGAGATAGATTTTTATTATCCATGGGTTGTTCGTTTTTGCCCCCTGCATTACATAAAAAGTCAACCTTTGAAAAAGGGCCTTCTGTCTACAGAATTCCATCCTCTAATCTGTGAGGCCATGTAGGTGTCCTTGATATGTTTTATAATAAGGCACTTACGAGGCTAATTGCACTGTATTTATAGCCTATAGAGGTGGTTCCCACTTCAAATGGGAAGTTTCCTTGGTAATGTACTAATAACCACAGGTTCTGAGAGGCTAAACTGAGACTAATGCAGGGAAATTCAAAGCTAGGCATGCAGGGGACCCTATAAAGGCACTGAAGGAAACAGACGGCGTGAGAGAGACAGGAGAAGCCCAGGGTGAGGCCTGTTTTATTTGATTCCCTTGCCTTCTGGGTTTTCCACTAACCTTGGGTTTAAAATCAACATTAACATTAGGCTTGGTATTGACCGTTCTGAATTCCTGCTGTTCAGAATATCCAAATATCTCTATAGGGTCTGAAATCCAGCCCCTGGTTTCCGGTTCACCCCAATTCTGCTCTCCTGTGTTGTACTGTTGCCCATTTCCAACTGTTCCCTTCTTCCTGGGAAATTTCATCTCTCCTTCAGGACTGATGAAGGAGCTGGTCCGTCTCTCCTTGTTCTCTCTCTCTTTATCTTGCTTCAAATCTCCATTAAGTTTTCCAGTTAACAGTACCCAGTTCCAGATCACTGTGAACCACTGTGGATAGGTGTCATTCCAACACTTATGTAGTTGGTTTGAAATGATAGCAATTGCATTAGTAAATACTAACAGAAAACAGGGCTTCCCTGGTGGCTCAGCTGTAAAGAATCTACCTACTAAGGTAGGAGATGTGGGTTTGATCCCTAAGTTGGGAATAACTCCTGGAGAAAGAAATAGCAACCCACTTCAGTATTCGTGTCTGGGAAATCCCATGAATGGAGGAGGCTGGCAGGCAATGGTCCTTGAGGTTGCCATCCATGACGGGACTTAATGACTAAACAACAATAGAAAACGTTTTGTGTTACCTCTGTTCTAAGCACTAAGCTGGACACTGGAACACAATAGGTCTTAAGTAGGAATGATGGTTCGTTATTGATAGAGGATCAGAGTGAAGCTTAGAGAGGGTTAGTCACTCAGAGGGTTAACCACTTAGAGAGGGTTAGAGAGGGTTGTGCCCCAAACCACATAGGCAATAGTAAGTGCCAGACGTGGGCTTTAAATACAGATTTTATTGGACTTTGACATCCACGTTGCCATTAGATTGTCTCACCTCATGTCTGTGTGCCAAATGGCACTGGCTTATCATCCTTTTGAGGGGTGCACCAGTCTCTGCCATGTCCCTTAGCTCTGCTCCATCCTCATTCTCGTTGTCCCACGTGATGAAGACCTCTGTGTGCCAGGCTGGGTGAGGTGCTTTCATGGACCCGGTTACAGCAGTCTTGTGTGGAAGGTGGAGACCTCATCATGTGCATGTGGTCCAGGCCCTGACCCGGTACTGAGGCTCTGGTACCGACTCAGCAGAGTTATTTCTTCTTTTCACCAGAAGCGCTTTGAGGGAGCTGGACGGCTCACCACTTTCTTAGAGATCCACTTCCTCTCTTGTGCCTAAGGCGGAGCAGACCTCTGTCTTAACCAGTTCTGAATTCTGCTGTTCGTCCTTTGGTTTTCCCCCTTGTTGGCCCATTTCCAACTGTTCCCTTCTTCCTGGGAAATTTCATCTCTCCTTCAGGACTGATGAAGGAGCTGGTCCGTCTCTCCTTGTTCTCTCTCTCTTTATCTTGCTTCAAATCTCCATTAAGTTTTCCAGTTAACAGTACCCAGTTCCAGATCACTGTGAACCACTGTGGATAGGTGTCATTCCAACACTTATGTAGTTGGTTTGAAATGATAGCAATTGCATTAGTAAATACTAACAGAAAACAGGGCTTCCCTGGTGGCTCAGCTGTAAAGAATCTACCTACTAAGGTAGGAGATGTGGGTTTGATCCCTAAGTTGGGAATAACTCCTGGAGAAAGAAATAGCAACCCACTTCAGTATTCGTGTCTGGGAAATCCCATGAATGGAGGAGGCTGGCAGGCAATGGTCCTTGAGGTTGCCATCCATGACGGGACTTAATGACTAAACAACAATAGAAAACGTTTTGTGTTACCTCTGTTCTAAGCACTAAGCTGGACACTGGAACACAATAGGTCTTAAGTAGGAATGATGGTTCGTTATTGATAGAGGATCAGAGTGAAGCTTAGAGAGGGTTAGTCACTCAGAGGGTTAACCACTTAGAGAGGGTTAGAGAGGGTTGTGCCCCAAACCACATAGGCAATAGTAAGTGCCAGACGTGGGCTTTAAATACAGATTTTATTGGACTTTGACATCCACGTTGCCATTAGATTGTCTCACCTCATGTCTGTGTGCCAAATGGCACTGGCTTATCATCCTTTTGAGGGGTGCACCAGTCTCTGCCATGTCCCTTAGCTCTGCTCCATCCTCATTCTCGTTGTCCCACGTGATGAAGACCTCTGTGTGCCAGGCTGGGTGAGGTGCTTTCATGGACCCGGTTACAGCAGTCTTGTGTGGAAGGTGGAGACCTCATCATGTGCATGTGGTCCAGGCCCTGACCCGGTACTGAGGCTCTGGTACCGACTCAGCAGAGTTATTTCTTCTTTTCACCAGAAGCGCTTTGAGGGAGCTGGACGGCTCACCACTTTCTTAGAGATCCACTTCCTCTCTTGTGCCTAAGGCGGAGCAGACCTCTGTCTTAACCATTTCCTGAGCTCTTAGCAGTTAACCCTTTTATGGGCATTATATGGTATGTTCACAAGTACCTGACCCTCTTCTGTAGACCAAATGAAATCGTTAAATACATTCAGTGAGCTCAAAATAAGGCAAAGGGATTTCCCTGGGGGCTCAGGGTTAAAGAGGTTGCCTGCCAGTGCAGAAGACACGGGTTCAGTCCCTGATCCAGAAAGGTCCCACATGCTGCAGAGCAACTAAGCCCGTGAGCCACAGCCCAGAATAGCCATAAATAAATAAATAAATAAATAAAAATTAAAAAAAAATAAGGCAAAGAAAAGAAGAAAATGAGAATAAAGAAGGACAAATAAAAGATAAGTAGCAATTTTGTAGATTGAAATTCAGCCATATCAATAATTACACTGATGGTCAACATGTACATGGCATAAAAACCTTCATGGGAAGATTCCTTATTATTAAAGCATACTGACTTCAAAATGAATCTATAGATTTAGCAAAATCAAAATTGCTCCTGTTTCCTGGCAAGGAACCTGAGGCTGTGAGACACTGACACTTACTTGAGTGAATGAACTGTGTCCACACAAAGGGTCATCTCTGTGGAACTGCGGCTCTCAACCGGGGTGATCTGATGCCCACCCCCAGGGATGACACTTGGGGATATCTGGAGACATTTGGTTGTCAGTAGCAAGAAAATGCTACTGGAAACGAATAGGTAGAAGCCAGGGATGTTGCTATACATCCTACAGCGCTCAGGGCAGCCCCCTGTATATTAGAATTATCAGAACCAAGTATCTATAATGCTGAGGTTGAGAACTCAGTTCTAGAAGAAAGAAAGGAGGCGTATCTGATCCTCTTTTCTGCTTTTGGGTATCTTAAGAGATGGAGTTTTTATATAATACACACGGAACATTGAATGCTTTCTTTACCTCCTAAGATAACTAAAACAATAACTACTAATTATTTATCAGCTATAAGGGACCCCAGGGACTATCTTTCTTAAAGTAAGTGAGCATTACTTTCCTTTTTTTAGATTGAAGTGTAGTTGTTTTACAGTAATGTGCTAATTTCAGGTGTACAGCATAGTGAATTTTTTGCAGACTGTATTCCATTATAGATGATTAATGAGCCTTAATTTTCAACTGAATTTCTAAAAATTAATTATTTATTTGGCTGTGCTGGGTTGTAGTTGCACACTTTGGATCTTTGATTTTCCTTGTGGCATGTGAGATCTTTAGCTGTAGCATCTGAATTCTTATTTGAGGCATGTGGTATCTACCTCCCTGACCAGGCATCAAACCTGGGCCCCCTGTACGTGAACTCAAAGTCTTAGCCATGGGACCACTGGGGAAGTCCCTAACTGAATTTTTAATAAATTAAAAAATAATGTGTATGTTACTTTCTTTCCAATTTGAAGAGACCAAGACAACAGATGGCATTATGTGACAACGTTATTATGACATGGGCTTTGTGGCTCAGTCAAATGTCAAAGTTTGTTTCAAATCATATGGTTCCATTCTCTAATAAGGGAAGAATTTGCACCTGGACCTCTTTCTATTAAAAGCCTCCAGTCCTATACTTACAATCAAATAGAAATTTTTAATGACTAGCTTAAGTTCTAGCTGTCAAAATGGTATGCCATTGATGGGTAGACTTATACATCTGACATTTGTTATAAAATTCACCAGAGAAACAAAAAGGTGGCAAATGAACAAGTTCAACAAAATGTTGGTACTTGTTAAAGCTGGATGATGGTTAGATAAATAGGAATTCGTTTCACTTGTTATTCTACTTTCATGTAAGTTTGAAAATTCCCAGAAAAAGCATCTGGCAAAGGTGTATTATTACCATCCACAGAGTGAAGCAATGTCATTAGGTAGCACTTGTTTCTTGTTCCATTGATGTCGATTCACAGATGATTTCTACAGCAAAATCCCATGCATACATCTAGATATTGTTTAATCCAGCAGACTCTTTACCAGCTCAGTATTTTCAGGGAACTTTGAAAATTAAAAGTGACCACAGTATGGGCAACTGAGTTAAACAGATAGTTCACAAAGGAAGCACTATGAATAACAGACAGCCCATTAAAATATTCAGGAGAAACCCAAATTGAATGCTTTCTTTACCTCCAAAGATAACTAAAACAATAACTACTAATTATTTATCAGCTATAAGGGACCCCAGGGACTATCTTTCTTAAAGTAAGTGAGCATTACTTTCCTTTTTTTAGATTGAAGTGTAGTTGTTTTACAGTAATGTGCTAATTTCAGGTGTACAGCATAGTGAATTTTTTGCAGACTGTATTCCATTATAGATGATTAATGAGCCTTAATTTTCAACTGAATTTCTAAAAATTAATTATTTATTTGGCTGTGCTGGGTTGTAGTTGCACACTTTGGATCTTTGATTTTCCTTGTGGCATGTGAGATCTTTAGCTGTAGCATCTGAATTCTTATTTGAGGCATGTGGTATCTACCTCCCTGACCAGGCATCAAACCTGGGCCCCCTGTACGTGAACTCAAAGTCTTAGCCATGGGACCACTGGGGAAGTCCCTAACTGAATTTTTAATAAATTAAAAAAAAATAATGTGTATGTTACTTTCTTTCCAATTTGAAGAGACCAAGACAACAGATGGCATTATGTGACAACGTTATTATGACATGGGCTTTGTGGCTCAGTCAAATGTCAAAGTTTGTTTCAAATCATATGGTTCCATTCTCTAATAAGGGAAGAATTTGCACCTGGACCTCTTTCTATTAAAAGCCTCCAGTCCTATACTTACAATCAAATAGAAATTTTTAATGACTAGCTTAAGTTCTAGCTGTCAAAATGGTATGCCATTGATGGGTAGACTTATACATCTGACATTTGTTATAAAATTCACCAGAGAAACAAAAAGGTGGCAAATGAACAAGTTCAACAAAATGTTGGTACTTGTTAAAGCTGGATGATGGTTAGATAAATAGGAATTCGTTTCACTTGTTATTCTACTTTCATGTAAGTTTGAAAATTCCCAGAAAAAGCATCTGGCAAAGGTGTATTATTACCATCCACAGAGTGAAGCAATGTCATTAGGTAGCACTTGTTTCTTGTTCCATTGATGTCGATTCACAGATGATTTCTACAGCAAAATCCCATGCATACATCTAGATATTGTTTAATCCAGCAGACTCTTTACCAGCTCAGTATTTTCAGGGAACTTTGAAAATTAAAAGTGACCACAGTATGGGCAACTGAGTTAAACAGATAGTTCACAAAGGAAGCACTATGAATAACAGACAGCCCATTAAAATATTCTCAACATCGTTAGTTATTGGGGAAATGTGGTTTAAACAATGAGATAGATATCCCTACAGACTGATTAGAAGCTTGAAGTAAAAAGATGGATAATACCAAGTTTAATCAAACATGGGGGACAACTATAAATCTTTTATAGTTTTGGAAAAGTGGAAGGAAATGATTGGCAGTAGACCTGCACTAGTCCACAGGCTTGCAGAGTCAGACATGACTTAGTGATTCAATGACAACAGACCTATACTAAAAAAGAGTTAAAGAAAACACTTTAGTTAGAAGAAAATTATTTCAGATAAAAATTGAAACTACTCAGAAGAATGAAAGACACTGGGAATTGTGGCTGTTTGTATGTTTATATAGATGAATGTATGTATTTCCTTTAGACCTCTTTTAAAGCATAAGTGAATGCTTAAACAAATACAAGAATAATGCAATGTGATACCTATAATGCATATAAGAGTAAAATGTATGACAATACACAAAGGTCAGGAAGGGAGGGACAGAGGGATGCTCTTGTAAGGTCTTTATGCTCCCTGGCATGGTATCATGTAAAGGCAGACTGTGCTAAGTTAAAGATGTACACTGTAAACCCTAAAGCAACCATTAAAATAAAAAATCATTAATTTATAGCTAAGAGACCAACAAGGAGACTAAATTAAATTATTAAATAAATTCAGTGAACTCAAAACAAGGCAGAGAAAGAGAAAAAGGGGGACCAGAAGGACAGATGAAAAACCAGTAGCAGCATAGTAGATTGAAACTCAACAATATCAGTAATTATGTTAAATGTGAATGGTCTAAACATCTCTTTGGAAGACTCATTATTATTAAAGTATACATATTCCAAAACTGAGGTATAGAGTTAACAAAATCCAAATCGCAGCATGCTTAGTTAGAGAAATTTACGAGATGATTTTGAGATTCATATGGAAATGATCTAGAGTAGTCCCAACAGCTTTGGAAAAGAAGAGCAAAGTTGGTTTGCTAACACAACATGATTTCAAGCCTTATTATAAAGCTACAGTTAAAAAAAATAAAAGCTACAGCTATCAAGAGGTACAAATAGGTTAATGGGATAGAATGCAAAGTTTAGGAAGTTTAGTGTATCCATATGTAAAAAAAAAAAAAAGACTTCAATTTATACCATGCATCATAACAAAAATTAATTAAAATTAGCCCATATGACATAATGCTATATTTTAAAACCTAAAAGTTCATAAAACTTTTAAAAGTAAAAACAGTTGTGACCATGGATTAAACAAAGATACAAAAACAAAAACACGATTCATAAAAGAGCAAATTGCCAAATCTTTCAAAATCCATATTATCTGCTTCTTGGAAAAATGCTGTTAAGACAAGGAAAAGCTAAGCCACAGTCTAGGAGAGACTATTTTTAAGTCATCTGATGAAGAGTTTGCACTCAGAATGTATAAAGAACTCTCAAAACTCAACAATGAGAATACAAACAATAAAAAATACACAACAGACTTCTATAGAGCCTTCACTGAAGAAGATATGACTAAAACAAACACAGGAAAATATACTAGGAATCATTTATAATTAAGGAAATACAAGTTAAAATCACAATAAATGCCCAAACACTCCTTTTAGCATAGCTGAAATTTAAAAAATTCATAATAAGAAAATGTTATCAAGGATGGGGACCAACCAGAATTCTTACACACTTCAAGTAGGTACAGTGACTTTGGAAAAGTTTTCCAGTTTCTTAAAAAGTTCATCATTCACCCACTTTATGATCTAGCCATCCCACTTCTAGGTATTTGCCCAAGAGAGGAAAGCACATGACCAAATAAACAGATAGACATAAAGGTCGACTGTAGTCTTACGTGTGTGTGTGTTCAGTTACTGCAGTCGTGTCCAACTTTTTGCAACTCTATGAACCATAGTCTTCCAGGTTCCCCTGTCCACGGGGTTCTCCAGGCAAGAATTCTGGAGTACATTGCTATGCCTTCCTCAAGGGTATCTTCCTGACCAAGGGATCGAACTGGTGCGAATCTTTTCCCAACAGCTTTGGAAAAGAAGAGCAAAGTTGGTTTGCTAACACAACATGATTTCAAGCCTTATTATAAAGCTACAGTTAAAAAAAATAAAAGCTACAGCTATCAAGAGGTACAAATAGGTTAATGGGATAGAATGCAAAGTTTAGGAAGTTTAGTGTATCCATATGTAAAAAAAAAAAAAAGACTTCAATTTATACCATGCATCATAACAAAAATTAATTAAAATTAGCCCATATGACATAATGCTATATTTTAAAACCTAAAAGTTCATAAAACTTTTAAAAGTAAAAACAGTTGTGACCATGGATTAAACAAAGATACAAAAACAAAAACACGATTCATAAAAGAGCAAATTGCCAAATCTTTCAAAATCCATATTATCTGCTTCTTGGAAAAATGCTGTTAAGACAAGGAAAAGCTAAGCCACAGTCTAGGAGAGACTATTTTTAAGTCATCTGATGAAGAGTTTGCACTCAGAATGTATAAAGAACTCTCAAAACTCAACAATGAGAATACAAACAATAAAAAATACACAACAGACTTCTATAGAGCCTTCACTGAAGAAGATATGACTAAAACAAACACAGGAAAATATACTAGGAATCATTTATAATTAAGGAAATACAAGTTAAAATCACAATAAATGCCCAAACACTCCTTTTAGCATAGCTGAAATTTAAAAAATTCATAATAAGAAAATGTTATCAAGGATGGGGACCAACCAGAATTCTTACACACTTCAAGTAGGTACAGTGACTTTGGAAAAGTTTTCCAGTTTCTTAAAAAGTTCATCATTCACCCACTTTATGATCTAGCCATCCCACTTCTAGGTATTTGCCCAAGAGAGGAAAGCACATGACCAAATAAACAGATAGACATAAAGGTCGACTGTAGTCTTACGTGTGTGTGTGTTCAGTTACTGCAGTCGTGTCCAACTTTTTGCAACTCTATGAACCATAGTCTTCCAGGTTCCCCTGTCCACGGGGTTCTCCAGGCAAGAATTCTGGAGTACATTGCTATGCCTTCCTCAAGGGTATCTTCCTGACCAAGGGATCGAACTGGTGTTTCCTGTGTACTTTGCATCATAGGTGAATTATTTACCCACTGAGCCAATTGGGAAGCCTATATCTGTGCCCGAATCCCAGAAATAGAATGAATAAACTATTGATAAACTATGTAGATGTTTCCAATTAACTATACTGAGTTAAAAAAAAGAGTTAACCCCTTTGCTGTCCACTTTTAACTGCCACGACATTGTTAATAGACTATACTCCAATACTGTTGTTGTCACTAAGACATGTCCGACTCTTTGTGACCCCACAGACTTCAGCATGCCAGACTTTCCTGTCCTCTGCTATCTTCTAGAGTTTGCTCAAGTTCATGTTCACTGAGCTGGTGATGCTATCTAACCATCTCAGCCTCTGCAGTCCCCTTCTTCTCCTGTCCTCAACCTTTCCCAGCATCAGGGTCTTTTCCAATGAGTCAGCTCTTCTCATCAGATGGCCAGAGTGTTAAGAGTTTCAGTGTTTGTATCAGTCCTTCCAATGAATATTCATGGTTGGTTTCTTTTGGGATTGACTGGTTTGATCTTGCAGTGCAAGGGACTCTCAGGAGTCTTTTCTAGCCAATATAAAACAAAGAAACAAACAGAAAAGTTGGGTGGGGGAAGCCAAGGAAAATAAGATTATAAACCATACGATTCATCTTATATAAAATTTTAGAAAGTAAAAACTATTCTTCAGTGGCATAAAATCATATCTCTTCTTGCCTGGGGTAGGCAGGGGGGAAGAACTTGAAAAGGAGCACAGGAGTTTTTTGGGGTGATGAATATGTTCATTGCCTCGATTATGGAAAATAGTCTCAGGAGTGGGTGTATATATACAAACTTATCAAAATATATTTTAAGTTTGTTTGTTATTGTATGTCAATTATGCTTCAATAACACTGTATACGTTTTCAAAGTTTGTCCATTTCACATTATGTAATTTTCACTTATACAAAGAACCCAAAGCAAAGGATGATCTTGAGTCAATGACAGGCATGACGCAGAGTTTAGGGATAAGTGTTTAGATTTTTTTAAAAGCAGCAGCAACAAGAATAAAATGGACCAATGAATGGGTAAAGGGATCGAACTGGTGTTTCCGGGTGTTTTACTTTGCATCATAGGTGAATTATTTACCCACTGAGCCAATTGGGAAGCCTATATCTGTGCCCGAATCCCAGAAATAGAATGAATAAACTATTGATAAACTATGTAGATGTTTCCAATTAACTATACTGAGTTAAAAAAAAGAGTTAACCCCTTTGCTGTCCACTTTTAACTGCCACGACATTGTTAATAGACTATACTCCAATACTGTTGTTGTCACTAAGACATGTCCGACTCTTTGTGACCCCACAGACTTCAGCATGCCAGACTTTCCTGTCCTCTGCTATCTTCTAGAGTTTGCTCAAGTTCATGTTCACTGAGCTGGTGATGCTATCTAACCATCTCAGCCTCTGCAGTCCCCTTCTTCTCCTGTCCTCAACCTTTCCCAGCATCAGGGTCTTTTCCAATGAGTCAGCTCTTCTCATCAGATGGCCAGAGTGTTAAGAGTTTCAGTGTTTGTATCAGTCCTTCCAATGAATATTCATGGTTGGTTTCTTTTGGGATTGACTGGTTTGATCTTGCAGTGCAAGGGACTCTCAGGAGTCTTTTCTAGCCAATATAAAACAAAGAAACAAACAGAAAAGTTGGGTGGGGGAAGCCAAGGAAAATAAGATTATAAACCATACGATTCATCTTATATAAAATTTTAGAAAGTAAAAACTATTCTTCAGTGGCATAAAATCATATCTCTTCTTGCCTGGGGTAGGCAGGGGGGAAGAACTTGAAAAGGAGCACAGGAGTTTTTTGGGGTGATGAATATGTTCATTGCCTCGATTATGGAAAATAGTCTCAGGAGTGGGTGTATATATACAAACTTATCAAAATATATTTTAAGTTTGTTTGTTATTGTATGTCAATTATGCTTCAATAACACTGTATACGTTTTCAAAGTTTGTCCATTTCACATTATGTAATTTTCACTTATACAAAGAACCCAAAGCAAAGGATGATCTTGAGTCAATGACAGGCATGACGCAGAGTTTAGGGATAAGTGTTTAGATGTCTGCCATTTATTTTGAAATGCAGCAGCAACAAGAATAAAATGGACCAATGAATGGGTAAAGGGACGGATAAGTGGATAGATGTATAAGAACACAAACAGACTTTTTCCTTTTCCTAATACAGATTTTCATTTTGATTTATTTCTCTGTCCAGTCTGCCACAGAGACTTCCAGCAGATGCTGCCACCCTGGCTCCTTAGCCCTGTGTCTGTAAAGCTTCCAGATTGGAAGGTTTTCTAACTCACCTCTTATTCAGCCTCATTTTAACCCTTTTCATTGGCCACTAAGGAAATCCCAGCTGACTAAGCTGACCACAGCCACGGAGAGCATGCTTCATGAACCCGTGTGGAGCAACAGTGGAGAAGTGCTCATCATTGCTATTTACCTTATCCTCCAGCTCTCACGTTAATAGGTTCTGTATGGATGTTCTATTAGTTTCCTTGAGTCATCATCACAAAACAGGACAGATCAAGGAGCTTAAACCACAGAAAAATATTTTCTCATGATTCAGGAGGCTTGGAGGTTCAAGATCAAGGTGTGGGCAGGCTTGGTTTCCCCTGAGGCCTCCCCTCAGCTTGCAGATAGCCTTCTCTTGCTGCCTTCTCAACTGTTCTTGAATCCCTAGTGTCTTTCTCTGTGTTCTAATATCCTGTTCTTATAAAGGTACCCCTCAGATTGAACCAGGGCCAACGCCACTGACCCCATTTTAACTTAAGTATCTATTTTTAAAGTGAAGGTCCAAATGCAGCCACATTCTGAGGTACTGACACCAAGCATAATCCTGTGGAGAAGAGCTCTCAAATGCCAAAATCCTAGCAAATTCTAGGAGTTTTTTGGGGTGATGAATATGTTCATTGCCTCGATTATGGAAAATAGTCTCAGGAGTGGGTGTATATATACAAACTTATCAAAATATATTTTAAGTTTGTTTGTTATTGTATGTCAATTATGCTTCAATAACACTGTATACGTTTTCAAAGTTTGTCCATTTCACATTATGTAATTTTCACTTATACAAAGAACCCAAAGCAAAGGATGATCTTGAGTCAATGACAGGCATGACGCAGAGTTTAGGGATAAGTGTTTAGATGTCTGCCATTTATTTTGAAATGCAGCAGCAACAAGAATAAAATGGACCAATGAATGGGTAAAGGGACGGATAAGTGGATAGATGTATAAGAACACAAACAGACTTTTTCCTTTTCCTAATACAGATTTTCATTTTGATTTATTTCTCTGTCCAGTCTGCCACAGAGACTTCCAGCAGATGCTGCCACCCTGGCTCCTTAGCCCTGTGTCTGTAAAGCTTCCAGATTGGAAGGTTTTCTAACTCACCTCTTATTCAGCCTCATTTTAACCCTTTTCATTGGCCACTAAGGAAATCCCAGCTGACTAAGCTGACCACAGCCACGGAGAGCATGCTTCATGAACCCGTGTGGAGCAACAGTGGAGAAGTGCTCATCATTGCTATTTACCTTATCCTCCAGCTCTCACGTTAATAGGTTCTGTATGGATGTTCTATTAGTTTCCTTGAGTCATCATCACAAAACAGGACAGATCAAGGAGCTTAAACCACAGAAAAATATTTTCTCATGATTCAGGAGGCTTGGAGGTTCAAGATCAAGGTGTGGGCAGGCTTGGTTTCCCCTGAGGCCTCCCCTCAGCTTGCAGATAGCCTTCTCTTGCTGCCTTCTCAACTGTTCTTGAATCCCTAGTGTCTTTCTCTGTGTTCTAATATCCTGTTCTTATAAAGGTACCCCTCAGATTGAACCAGGGCCAACGCCACTGACCCCATTTTAACTTAAGTATCTATTTTTAAAGTGAAGGTCCAAATGCAGCCACATTCTGAGGTACTGACACCAAGCATAATCCTGTGGAGAAGACTCTCGAGAGTCCCTTGGACAGCAAGGGATCAAATCAGTCAATCCTAAAGGGAGTCAACCCTAAATGTTCATTGTAAGGACCTCTACTGAAGTTCAATACTTTGGTCACCTGATGCAAAGAGCTGACTCCTTGGAAACGAACCTGAATCAGGGAAAGATTGAAGGCAAAAGGAGAAGGGAGTGGCAGAGGATAAGCTGTTTAGACAGCATCACGGGCTCAATGGATGTGAATCTAAGCAAACCAATGCAGAGTGAGGCCAAATAACCCAACTTTGGTGTTTGAAGCAGAGAAAGATTTATTGCAGGGCCAAGCAAGGACAATGGATGGCTCATGCTCACAACTCCCAAACTCCCTGGTGGTTTTGAAACAGGAGGTGATCTTGGTTAAAAGACTGTGGGTTCGGGCTTCCCTGGTGGTCCAGTGGGTAAGGACACCGCCTTGCAGTGCAAGGGGCACCGGCCCCATTCCCAGCCTGGGAAGATCCCGCATGTCATAGAGCGGCTAGACTGATGTGTCCCATTACCGAGCCAGAGCTCTGGAGTGCATGTGCCCAGAGCCGGTGCTCTGTGACAACAGAGGCCTCTGCGATGGAGCCCCACACGGGGCCAAAGAACAAAGATGGATGAAAATAGATAAATGAAAGACCAATAGAAGTGGCCCGCCCACTCCACTTCCTCCCCAACCTGCACCCCCGCCCCCCAAAAAAGACAACAAAAAAAAGACTATGGGTTCAATCTAAGTCTCAGTTACACAGTTTTATTTTGTTCGGGGCTTTCATGCAGGCTGTATCTCTTGCCTGGACCCCTCCATTCCTACCCTCTACCTGTTCTGTTAGCAAGAAGGTCCCTTCCTAGGAAACAATATTTCTTGACCACCTCACCCCCCTCATGCAGACTAGGTTAGACCCCCAGGTATATACTTTCATTACTGTATATAAACATACTGTGGTTTTTCTTATTCTTCTTTTCAAGGTTGTTATTAATTCTGTATTGTGTGTTTTGGAGCCTGCCTCGGCTCCTATACCTCAGACAGCATAAAAACAGGGGCAACATTCAACACGTTCATTGTTAGAATCCAGTCACTCACCAATGCATCACGCATACTAAGTGCTCAATAAATATTTGTTGAATGAATGAATGAAGGCATGGAAACCTTTAAATCAATGGACCCTTTGCTGTTTGCTACCATTTAGAGATTATTCATTCTGTTCACCCTTTGATCATTTTATTCCCAACTGGAAGTTTCATCAGTTGGATGATAGGAGATGAGGAAGGGAAGAATGAGTCATTTTCTGAGCAGCTGTAGTTAATTAAGGTGGGACAGGATGGGAGGAAGGAAGGAATGGGCAGAAGGTTAACCATTGAGCCCATAGTACTTGACTACTTTTGATTAATATTCCTTATAGTCACTCTGCACCATTCATTAGCATGGTAGGTGAAGGTTGGATGTAATTTTAAACAACAGTTTGAGACATTTCTATTCTGGTCCTGAAACAGCTTAAATATTTTATGAGTTTTTAAGATTGGGAGAAATTAAAGCAAGTATGTAATCTTGCTCTGTGTGTGTATAAATATATACACATATGAAATTTAAATATACTCACACAAAATCTTATTGTAGAGAATCTCATAAATCTAAAAAAGATAGGGAGTCTAAAAAAAACCCTACCCATATGTAAACATAATATGAAAATATATTCAGTGTTAATTTCAGAATTTATTGCAATCTGCACTACATCTTTAACAATTGCACATACACTCTCCCGAGAGCGAGAGTGAATTTTTTAAAAATGAAATATTTTGCATAAAATATTTTGATATTTAAAAAAACCAATATAACTTTTAAAAAACCATAAAAGAAATGTCTAGCAGGAGTTGTGAGGGAACAGTTTTAAGGAGGAAAAAGTCATTTCACTATAGTTTTTATCCTCTGAAATTGGGACCAATGTACTAGATAATTACGTACTTTGGGATCATTAAGGGGCTTTTAGCAAATAATTTATCTAGTGTTCAAATGGGAATGTAAATAAATGAGTAATTTTTCCTTGTTAATTATAATTCTTGTGAATTACAATGTCTAGGCACCTCTCCAGGACCACAAATCCACCCATGAGTCAGAAAATGCCACCAACAATGTTGATGTTGCATTTGATAAAGTTGTGTTTTTTTCCACGAGTAATCATTATCTTCAATTTTAGACGATTCCAGAAATAAAAACTGACAATAAAAGTAACTTCAGTTTCATTCCATTTCTTGTATGCATTTTATGGGTTGTAATATGTTTCTATATCTCAATGAAGCAACTTATAGCAGAGGTGTTACTTTTTATTAAGCTCATATTACGTGTATTTTATTGCAACTTGGCTACAGTCTAACCTCTTTTGAAAGATTAACTCGAAACTCACTCCCTATCTCCACCAAAATGAAAAACAAAGAGAATACATTTCAATGTGATTTAGGCTGAAAAATTCTATCAGCTATAAATGTTAGAACAATTGCGATTTAGATCTTATTTAAGGTTTCAAAGCATTTTGCCACCGATTTAGTTTGATTACCATATTATCCGGTTATGTGCATTAGAAAATGTCTCTGTGATGGGGCTTCCGCAAATGATCCTGTGACATATGCACCCCTTTCCTTTAAAAACCAAATGCAATTCACAGAAGAGGCTTATGGATTTGCAATTAAAATAGGAGTGTTGCCTGAAACCAGACAGGGCGCGGTCTGACCTTCCATTGGTATATTGTAGCTGATCCTAATAGTCTACGTGCACGTGTGCATGTTTTTTTTTCAAATTCAAAGGAAAACAATTTGCAAGTGCAAACAGGGTAAGTGGTCTTGGGTTTTTGAGGCTCTGAGGGTTTATAAATGCTAATTTTGTAAAGGGTACTCAGAGAATTCTTGATGCAGGGGAGGGGGAAATCTAAGAACGCTCTCGGCAACCCACTTAATGAGAGTTGAGGCAAAAGAAATTCAAAGGATTGAAATTGTAGCATCAGCTTGTGTTTGGGGAGCACCTACTACGTGTGCGGCCCATTCCGAATAGTCTCAGTTCCCAGAAAAAGCATGCCGAGATGAGAGGCATCCCCATTTTCACCAAGGGGGAAGGTGGCTTGCTCAAGGTCACACAGCTAATAAGAGATGAAGTAGAGATATCAAACCAGTCAATCCTAAAGGAAATCAACCCTGAATATTCATTGGAAGGACTGATGCTGAAGCTGAGGCTCTAATACTTTGGCCACCTGATGCGAAGAGCCGACTCATTGGAAAAGATCCTGAATCAGGGAAAGACTGAAGGCAAAAGAAGGGGGTGATAGAGGATGAGGTGGTTGAATGGCATGACCAACTCAATGGACATGAGTTTAACGGAACTCTTGGAGATGGTGAAGAACAGGGAAGCCTGGCACGCTGCAGTCCATGGGGTTGCAAATGGTCAGACAGACTTCGTGACTGAGTAACAAGAAGGGATACAGATCCAGGCCAAGTCAGGTCCCAAGCTGGTCTCTTCTCACCACACCACACCCCTATGTTCAGCACGGGCAGTGTGCAGGTGGAATTAAAGAAGTCTATGGCCAGTGCTGGGTTTCCCAAGTTGTGCAGTGATAAAGAATCTGCCTGCCAATGCAAAGATGCAAGAGACACGGATTTGATCTCCTAGTCCGGAAGACTCCCGGAGTAGGAAATGGAAACTCACTCCAGTATTCTTGCCTGGAAAATGCCATGGACAGAGGAACCTGGCGGGCTACAGTTCATGGGGTCACAAAGACAGGACACACGCACACACACACATGGCCAGTGCTACTTCCACTGAATTCCAGTAGATTGCCAGAGATGCTCTCCTAACTGCACTCAATCTGTGCACTAGCTCCTGCCTTTGGTCTCACGGAGACCATCCCAGCATCGTCACAGGGCCTGCTGACCACCTGCTCTTTGCTACGCCTACCCACATGCATCCTACCAGGGAATCTGCTTGCAAGAGTCACTTGGTTTGTATCCAGTCCATCTGGCCACAGGTGCTCCTTAACTATCCTGAGCTCATTTAATTAAATACTCCATGTAGGCCAATGAAACAGTGTGAAAGAATTTGTTTCTATGGAAGTTAAACTCTTTCAAAAGATCTTATCAAGGAAGATGAGTGCAGAAACTGTTTTGTCAGATTAGATGTGGAACAGATAATTTTAAAAAATCCCAGACATAGTATGATGGGTGTGGTTTATGAAATCCAGATTGGAAGCCCTTTATCCTCAAAGAAAAGGCATCAGTCCTAAAGCAAACTTCTGGTAGATTAAAACACATTATATATTGTAAATGAAAATGAAGATGTTAAGGTTGTATGATTTTCTACTTTAATGGAGTTTCCTAACTAACTGACCAGCTAGTGGTCTCCACAAAAAAGTCAGATCTTAGTGCTTTGAAAAAAATTTGGCTTCTACTCATTGGAAAAGATCCTGAATCAGGGAAAGACTGAAGGCAAAAGAAGGGGGTGATAGAGGATGAGGTGGTTGAATGGCATGACCAACTCAATGGACATGAGTTTAACGGAACTCTTGGAGATGGTGAAGAACAGGGAAGCCTGGCACGCTGCAGTCCATGGGGTTGCAAATGGTCAGACAGACTTCGTGACTGAGTAACAAGAAGGGATACAGATCCAGGCCAAGTCAGGTCCCAAGCTGGTCTCTTCTCACCACACCACACCCCTATGTTCAGCACGGGCAGTGTGCAGGTGGAATTAAAGAAGTCTATGGCCAGTGCTGGGTTTCCCAAGTTGTGCAGTGATAAAGAATCTGCCTGCCAATGCAAAGATGCAAGAGACACGGATTTGATCTCCTAGTCCGGAAGACTCCCGGAGTAGGAAATGGAAACTCACTCCAGTATTCTTGCCTGGAAAATGCCATGGACAGAGGAACCTGGCGGGCTACAGTTCATGGGGTCACAAAGACAGGACACACGCACACACACACATGGCCAGTGCTACTTCCACTGAATTCCAGTAGATTGCCAGAGATGCTCTCCTAACTGCACTCAATCTGTGCACTAGCTCCTGCCTTTGGTCTCACGGAGACCATCCCAGCATCGTCACAGGGCCTGCTGACCACCTGCTCTTTGCTACGCCTACCCACATGCATCCTACCAGGGAATCTGCTTGCAAGAGTCACTTGGTTTGTATCCAGTCCATCTGGCCACAGGTGCTCCTTAACTATCCTGAGCTCATTTAATTAAATACTCCATGTAGGCCAATGAAACAGTGTGAAAGAATTTGTTTCTATGGAAGTTAAACTCTTTCAAAAGATCTTATCAAGGAAGATGAGTGCAGAAACTGTTTTGTCAGATTAGATGTGGAACAGATAATTTTAAAAAATCCCAGACATAGTATGATGGGTGTGGTTTATGAAATCCAGATTGGAAGCCCTTTATCCTCAAAGAAAAGGCATCAGTCCTAAAGCAAACTTCTGGTAGATTAAAACACATTATATATTGTAAATGAAAATGAAGATGTTAAGGTTGTATGATTTTCTACTTTAATGGAGTTTCCTAACTAACTGACCAGCTAGTGGTCTCCACAAAAAAGTCAGATCTTAGTGCTTTGACTTTATTTCCAACAATTATAATTAGTGGCTTCTACTGGCAGCATGCTCTGTGCAGGTAGGGGGTCCAAGATTCAAAAGAGTAAGGCTTATATAATAAGTAACACTTATGATTAGCTACTCTTCCGAGGCTGTGTAGCCCCACTGCTATAATTGCCTCCGTTTTGCAGATGAATCTCCGATGATGCAAACATGGGAAGGGATGGAGCCACCCAGCCCTCCATGCATCCATCTGCATCCATTCACTCATTTATATGTTCATTCATCCACCTTCTACCCATCATCCATACGGTCTAGGAGTTTAGACTAGAGTGGAGGGAAAGGTAGACATACGGAGTCAGAAGATCTGGGTTCAAATCCCAGTTCTGCCATTGATTTACCGCAGACAAGTCAGTTAGCCTCTGACAGCCCACGTCGTTGCTTTGGTAAAACAAGAACAGGACATCCTTTGCAAAGCTGTTTTTAGGACTGCATGAGGGTGCCCAGGTAGATGCACCCTACCTGCTGGTTCTTTCTCTCTCCTTTTAGTGAGGGAAGAAATTCACATTATGCAGAAAGGTAGTCTGTGAGATAGAAACCATGAAGCCACCGTGTTGAGAAAGGAGGGAGGGTTTCCTTTGGACTTACTGAAGCAGGGAATGCTTCCAAGTAGAAGCTGGGCTTGGCACCTCGTGTGGCTCACAGAGTCAAGAGCAGTAACAGCCAAGAAACAGAGATGAGAAAGCACGGGCTGTGGGATGGTGGGAAAGCATGGGGAGAAAAGCCAAGCGAGGGTGGAAAGGATAGCTTTGGACAGATAATAAAGGCCTCGCAGGCTGTACTGAAATGGTGGTACTTGACCCAGAAGGCATTCGGATGCTTGACTGAAAGCCATAAGAGGTGAAGTAGAAAGAGTGGGAGGTGGACTGCATATGAAGCAGTGCTGCATTTATCCATCCCACCACCCCTCCAACTACTCATCCATCCCTCCACCCATCCATCTGCCCATCCACCCCTCCACCTATCCTTCCACCCATCCATCCCTCCACCCCCCCAACCTACCCATCCATCCATCCACCCACCCATCCATCTGCCCATCCACCCCTCCACTCATCCATCCCTCTACCCGCCCAACTACCCATCCATCCCTCCACCCATCCATCCACCCATCCTTCCACACATCCATCTCTCCACCCATCCATCTATCCACCCATTCCTCTATCCATCCATCTGTATCATTTATGTATAAATTTACTCAACCTCTCTCCGTCTGCCTGTCATCCATCCATCTCTCTACCAGACCATCCCTCCTCCACCTCCTACCCACTCTTCCTTGCTTTATTCCTTTTTTCCTTCTTTCCACTCAGTCACTCATCTACCCACTCACAAATTTATCCACCAATCCACCCATCTATCTACCCATCCAGCCATCCATTTATCCACGTATTCACCTATCATCCATTCATTAATTCCTTCTTCCTTCTTTTCCCTTCTTTCCTTTTGTCTATTTATACATCCACCCACTCTTCCATCCATCCATCTACCCATTCATCCATCCTTTCATCTATTCTCTTTTTACAAAAACCCCCGGAAGCTAGAAATATTTTGAAGATAGATTCCTTCTCCCTCCCTTTGTGGTAATAATACAACTATTGTCACTACTATTGCTACCAATACAGAATGTACTCCTCCTTGTAGTAGGAGAGCTTTCTGTTGCTATACAACTCATTTTCTGCACTGTTTTATTTACGCATCACAGTAGTCACTTCAGATAGTCAGGATAGGGGTAGTTGTGTGTGTGTGTGTGTGTGTGTGTGTGTTAATTGCTCAGTCAGGTACGACTCTTTGTGACCCCATGGACTATAGCCTTCCTCCTCCTTCCTTGGATTTTCCAGGCAAGAATACTGGAATGGGTAGCTATTCCCTTCTCCAGGGAATCTTCCCAACCCAGGGATTGAACCCACATCTCCTGCACTGGAGGCAGATTCTTTACCACCTGAACCACCAGGAAAGTCTCAGGACAGGTACATTCACATCAATTATAGATCAGGGCACAGTTCATCACACTAACCAGGGCCCAAATGGCATAACAAGAACTTGAAGTGTGGTTTTCTTTTCTGCTTTAGCGCATACCTTACTTATCTCCCAAGGGTACTGGTCTATCAGGCTCAGGTAGAGGGCCTCCATGCCGGTTTGAGGCCACTGGGGTGGCCGCTGAGGGGCCATCTCCAGTTTTGAGCTTCTACTCATGAATGGGAAGATAGCTGCTTATCATGCAAATGTACACAGCATCTGAACGCTGTGTGCACAGAAATGTCCCATTCATAGACTAGGAGACAGCTGGAAGTAATCTCAAATGCATTATGCATTGTGATTGCATTGGCAGAGGGGTAAGAAATGTTAAAGTTTTGTTACAATAATAATAACCATTGTGACAATACGATTTGTTTTACTGACGCCCGTTTTTTGGCAACTCTATCGTTATAAACACAGCATGTGACTATACTTTAATGAGACTGTATAAATGTATGCGTGTTTACGAGGATATGTTTTTCAAGACTACATTCCCAGTTTCTGGGGCACTTCTCTCTCCACAACTTCAGTCCTTTGACCTCCAGCTGCATGCCTGGTATGGTCCTGGCATATGAGATCATGCCCAATCTAATGGAAGAGCTCTGGTCCAAGGCACGAGGGGTCTGCATCCTGTCTGTGCATTAAAATCACTGTCTGCACTCTTAAAAAGGATCCACTCTTGAACACTGGTCCAGATAAAGTTAACTGGATTCTGTCAAGATAAGAACTGAACCTGGGACATTTGGGAAACCTTCTCAGTTAATCCTAAAGTGCAGTGAAGTCTAAACTACTGCCCCCTAGCTTAGTGCTTCTTAGCCTGTAACGTGTGCATGGATCACTGAGGGATCTGTTCAAAATATGGGCTCTGAATCAGTTGGTCTGCAATGGGGAAGGGGAAGGAAGAGTAGAAGAGACAGATGGGCCAGGACAACCCTGCATTTCTAATAAGGTCCCAGGATGCTAAGGAAGTTGAGTCCTGGACCACATTTTGAATAGCAAGGCTCTGATTAGCCATATGGACCTGCGCTCTTGAAGTCCCTGAAAATTGATTAAAATGCTCTGGTATAGATGTTTAAAATACAAAACCTAGGATGAAGTCTCAGGACAGGTACATTCACATCAATTATAGATCAGGGCACAGTTCATCACACTAACCAGGGCCCAAATGGCATAACAAGAACTTGAAGTGTGGTTTTCTTTTCTGCTTTAGCGCATACCTTACTTATCTCCCAAGGGTACTGGTCTATCAGGCTCAGGTAGAGGGCCTCCATGCCGGTTTGAGGCCACTGGGGTGGCCGCTGAGGGGCCATCTCCAGTTTTGAGCTTCTACTCATGAATGGGAAGATAGCTGCTTATCATGCAAATGTACACAGCATCTGAACGCTGTGTGCACAGAAATGTCCCATTCATAGACTAGGAGACAGCTGGAAGTAATCTCAAATGCATTATGCATTGTGATTGCATTGGCAGAGGGGTAAGAAATGTTAAAGTTTTGTTACAATAATAATAACCATTGTGACAATACGATTTGTTTTACTGACGCCCGTTTTTTGGCAACTCTATCGTTATAAACACAGCATGTGACTATACTTTAATGAGACTGTATAAATGTATGCGTGTTTACGAGGATATGTTTTTCAAGACTACATTCCCAGTTTCTGGGGCACTTCTCTCTCCACAACTTCAGTCCTTTGACCTCCAGCTGCATGCCTGGTATGGTCCTGGCATATGAGATCATGCCCAATCTAATGGAAGAGCTCTGGTCCAAGGCACGAGGGGTCTGCATCCTGTCTGTGCATTAAAATCACTGTCTGCACTCTTAAAAAGGATCCACTCTTGAACACTGGTCCAGATAAAGTTAACTGGATTCTGTCAAGATAAGAACTGAACCTGGGACATTTGGGAAACCTTCTCAGTTAATCCTAAAGTGCAGTGAAGTCTAAACTACTGCCCCCTAGCTTAGTGCTTCTTAGCCTGTAACGTGTGCATGGATCACTGAGGGATCTGTTCAAAATATGGGCTCTGAATCAGTTGGTCTGCAATGGGGAAGGGGAAGGAAGAGTAGAAGAGACAGATGGGCCAGGACAACCCTGCATTTCTAATAAGGTCCCAGGATGCTAAGGAAGTTGAGTCCTGGACCACATTTTGAATAGCAAGGCTCTGATTAGCCATATGGACCTGCGCTCTTGAAGTCCAGCCCTGACTTAAACTTGATTAAAATGCTCTGGTATAGATGTTTAAAATACACCTTAGGAACGAACTAATGAGAGTTATAGCTGAGGTTGACATTGACAGCATAGGAAACCCCATATTGTAAGAGACAGGATGTGGGCATGCATTCTAATTTTCACAAAGAAGAGGTCAGTCTAGTTGACTTAAGTGTCTGGCAAAATTCAGGAAGGAATTCTTTAACATATGGTTAGTGACACATGGAAAGGAGGGAGGTGGTAGCCAAGACCCAGTTCAGGATTATCAGTAACAAGGAGTTCTGGGTGTTCCTGATAGTGTTCTCAGACAGGGAGAGTGCTGGAAGCCAACTGTCCTTTTATCTACCTTGAGGAAATACCACAAGAAGGACTACGTCTATCATGGTTTGCTGCAAAGAGTGAGGCAAGCGTCAAACATGAACGATGGGCTTGAACGTGCCTACTTGCCAGCATCATCTCAGTAAATTGTCAGAGCACCTATCTGTTAATTAGTAAGGGGTCAGTTTCAAGAATGGGGAAACCAAGGCTTAGAGAGGCCTAAATACAGGCACTTCTTCTGAGTTGCATAGTTGTTGTTCATCTGCTCAGTTGTGTCCAACTCTTTGTGACACCATAGAAGCAGCACGCCATGTTTCTCCGTCCTGAACTGTCTCCCAGAGTTTGCTCAAACTCACATCTATTGAGTCGATGATACCATTCAACCATCTCATCCTCTGTTGCCCCCTTCTCCTCCCGCCCTCAGTCTTTCCCGGCATCAGGGTGTTTTCCAATGAGTCAGCTCTTCACATCAGTTGCCAAAGTACTGGAACATCAGCTTCAGCATCAGTTCTTCCACTGAATAGTCAGGATTGACCTCCTTTAGGATTGACTGGTTTGATCTCATTGCAGTCCAAGGGACTCTCAAGAGTTTTCTCCAGCACCATAGTTTGAAAGCATCAATTCTCCAGCACTCAGCCTTCTTTATGGTCCAACTCTCACATCCGAACATGACTGTTGGAAAAATCATAGCTTTGACTATTTGGGCATTTATTGGAAAAGTGATGTCTCTACTTTTTAATACACTGGCTAGTTTTGTCATATCTTTTCTTCCAAGGAGTAAAAGTCTTTTAATTTCTTGCCTGCAGAGAGCTGGAATTCAAACTCAGACCTGGGACTTCCCTGGTGGTCCAGTGGTTAAGAATCCACTTGGTAATGTGTGGGTCGTGGGTTCAATTTTCTGGTCTGGGAAGATTCCACATACTGGGAGCAACTAAGCTCATGCATCACAACTACTGAAGCCCATGCACCCTGCAGCCTGTGCTCTACAACAAGAGAAGCCACCACAATGAAAAGCCTGCACACTTTAATTAGAGAGTAGCCCCACTTGCTACAAATAGAGAAAGTCCGAACACAGCAAAGACCCAGCAAAGTCAAAAATAAATTAATTAAAAACAAACTCAGATCTGTCTGAATCCAGGCTCTACTTGCTTTCCTAGTCTGTTCCATGGTCAGATGGAGTCAGAACTTTGACCTGGACAAAGCAGGCATTTCATAGAAGTGCTGGCTACTGCCTGTGTGAAGAGAGCCCTACTCTTGGACTTGAGGAGCAGGGTGTAGCACCCCACAGTGAAGGATGCTTCGATGGGAAAGGCAAGACCTTTTATGTAGAATTGCTTAAAAAGATTAGGTGAGAAACTGTTTTCAAGTCACCCAGCAGGGTTCCTGACACTTGTAGGGTCTCCCCACTCAGAGCTGAGAGTGTTTATATAAGTACATTAGATAAACATGATTGACATGATTCCTTCTGACTCTGATTCTCTTGTAATCCTTGGCTTTTCAGACAGTGGACGCCGCATTACTGCTGTTCTGGTTGTTTCTGACCCCCTAAACCATTGCTGATTCTACCCTGCCACCCTTTCTTCTTCTCTCTGCTTTTCCCAGTCACTGGTTTCATCCAAGGGCAGAATACAGTCATTCAGGCTTTATCGAAGCCGCCTAGTTGATTTCTCCAATCACTAAATTTGGAAGCGTTTATCCTTTCCAGAAGTAATGTAAGAAAGTGAGAATTGGACCATAAAGAAGGCTGAGCACTGAAGATGGGATACTTTCAAACTGGGGTGCTGGAGAAGACTCTCAAGAGTTTCTTGACACCAAGGGGACCAAACCAGCCACTCCTAAAGGAAGTCAACCCTGACTGTTCATTGGAAGGACTGATGCTGAAGTTGAAACTCCAGTAATTTGGCCACGTGGTGAGAAGAGCTGACTCATTAGAAAATACCGTGATGCTGGGCAAGATTGAGGACGAAAGGAGAAGGGGTGATAGAGAATGAGATGGTTGGATGTCATCAGTCATCCAGCTCATGACTTAAAAGGCATGTTTGAGCAAACTCCAGTAGATGCTGAAGAACAAGGGAACCTGGTGTGCTGTAACCCATGGGGTTGCGAAGAGTTGGACATAACTTACCAACTGAACACTGACAAAAAAATCCTTGTCACAAACAACCCATGGACTACTCAGTTATGTTCTTCGCAAGATGATGGCTCTGCCATCGTTTCTTGGTTCACATCTGTTTGAAGGGCTCACCAGCATCTTTTGGGCAAATGACCCAAGCCCTAAACTTCTGTGGGTGGATTTCTCTTTCAGGGGATTTAAAGCGCTTGGATGATTTTTAAAGGTCCATATTTAAATAAAAAATCTTTATACCAGCCTCTGATGAAAGTTTCCCTGAAGGAGAGAGAAAATGGACAACCATGAAGCTCCCATTACATGTTATTAATAAATTCTGGATCAGGTTATTTTAAAAAAGCATTGCCTTTGCGCTTCCAGATCCCCTAAGACATCCGCTGAACCGCTGTATTTTAGCCTCATGCAGTCGGTTCTCCACTGAGTCAGGGTGGGGACTTGGGAGCCTCTAAGATCCAGAGTTTTCTATTTACAGCTTCAAGACACAACACAAAAGAAAACACAACTGGCGACACCGCACATCGCTGCTACACCTTGCAAGGTGATGCTTGTTCCCTTGTGTCTGCCGTCTGTGCCCGACCTCTGGAACCATTTCTACACATGTGTTCGCACACATTCCTGAGTGATACTTTGATCAGGAATGAAACCTGCCAGGTGGCTTGAAAACGTAGATTTTAAAACACATTTTGTTTATTTATTTTCATCCATCTTTATTCTTCTGCCGGTGTGGGCCTCCCATTGCTGTGGCCTCTCTCACTGCAGAGCAGCGGCTCTGGGCGCATGCGCTCCAGAGCACAGGCTCCTAATTGAACACATGGACCCACCCTCCGCAGCACGTGGAATTTGGCCACGTGGTGAGAAGAGCTGACTCATTAGAAAATACCGTGATGCTGGGCAAGATTGAGGACGAAAGGAGAAGGGGTGATAGAGAATGAGATGGTTGGATGTCATCAGTCATCCAGCTCATGACTTAAAAGGCATGTTTGAGCAAACTCCAGTAGATGCTGAAGAACAAGGGAACCTGGTGTGCTGTAACCCATGGGGTTGCGAAGAGTTGGACATAACTTACCAACTGAACACTGACAAAAAAATCCTTGTCACAAACAACCCATGGACTACTCAGTTATGTTCTTCGCAAGATGATGGCTCTGCCATCGTTTCTTGGTTCACATCTGTTTGAAGGGCTCACCAGCATCTTTTGGGCAAATGACCCAAGCCCTAAACTTCTGTGGGTGGATTTCTCTTTCAGGGGATTTAAAGCGCTTGGATGATTTTTAAAGGTCCATATTTAAATAAAAAATCTTTATACCAGCCTCTGATGAAAGTTTCCCTGAAGGAGAGAAAATGGACAACCATGAAGCTCCCATTACATGTTATTAATAAATTCTGGATCAGGTTATTTTAAAAAAGCATTGCCTTTGCGCTTCCAGATCCCCTAAGACATCCGCTGAACCGCTGTATTTTAGCCTCATGCAGTCGGTTCTCCACTGAGTCAGGGTGGGGACTTGGGAGCCTCTAAGATCCAGAGTTTTCTATTTACAGCTTCAAGACACAACACAAAAGAAAACACAACTGGCGACACCGCACATCGCTGCTACACCTTGCAAGGTGATGCTTGTTCCCTTGTGTCTGCCGTCTGTGCCCGACCTCTGGAACCATTTCTACACATGTGTTCGCACACATTCCTGAGTGATACTTTGATCAGGAATGAAACCTGCCGCAGGTGGCTTGAAAACGTAGATTTTAAAAACACATTTTGTTTATTTATTTTCATCCATCTTTATTCTTCTGCCGGTGTGGGCCTCCCATTGCTGTGGCCTCTCTCACTGCAGAGCAGCGGCTCTGGGCGCATGCGCTCCAGAGCACAGGCTCCTAATTGAACACATGGACCCACCCTCCGCAGCACGTGGAATTTGCCCTGGCCAGGGATCAGACCGGTACCCCTTGCACTGCATGGCGGACTCTTTACCCACTGGACTACCAGGGAAGCCCGAAAACATAGATGTTTAAAATGAGCAGCAGCCAGTGGCTTTGTTGTGTCCTTAAGAACACGATCCTCACTCGAGGCTTTTTTTCCGGTCTATCTAGGCTCCAGGGAAATGAGGATCCAAACAAACCAGCCACGGTCACCTGTCTTTAAGGTTCAGTTAGAAATCCGTGCCTCGGGGGTCTTTGCTTTTGCCCCCGTTGTTGCAAACCCACTTACAGTGACTGGCTCGCAGATGCAGTTCCGGTGGCTTTAAAAGCACCTTAAAACAAGTGTGGCCATCCTCAGTGTCAAAGAAAGGGCTCATCACACTGGACGTGAATGTGCTTTCTTATCTAAAACATTCCATAAGGGTTTCTTGGCCTGCATTGTAAGATACTGAGGTATTAAGCAGAAACTGACAAAATGTATCAAGTTGTGCAAACTGCCTTTCATCCGCTAAGTGATCCTCGTGGCAGTGGGCACAGACGGTTGAGGTAAAAATCCTGTGGAAAGATTGGCACTTATAGGAGAATTGTGACTGTTGAGAATGCCTCCCACCATATTTTTTTCTCTGCAAAATGGGAAAAGAGCGTCATCACTTGACTTTCATGAGTGGGCAGAGGTGCAGGTGGTGCTTTGTAGGCATCCGGACACCATGCATGTGTGTTCAGTCTTTTCAGTCGTTTTTGACTCTTGGGACCCCATGAGCTGAAGCCAGCTAGGCTCCTCTCTCCATGGGATTCTCCAGGCAAGAATACTGAGGTGGGTAGTTACGCTTTCCTCTAGGGCCAGACATGGTGTTCTGCTGCTGTTCAAGGCTGTTACAGCACTGAGGATCGAGATGTGACTTTGGCCTTGTAGACTGGTGAGGACACTCCTTGCTCTCTGAAGAGTACTGTGTCTATCACCGCAGCAAGTGGCCTGTGACAGTCAGAATGCTTAGGTTGTACTGCAGTGACAAACAACCCCCAATCTCAGCGCCCTAACAAAGGTTTATTTCCAAATGGCACTTAGGATGGCCAGACTTAGTCACTAAAAATACAGGGTGCCCAATTAAATTGGAATTTCAGAAAAATAACAAGTACATATTTTAGCAGAAATGTGCCCTATGCAATATTGTAAATGACGTGCTTATGTGAAATTCAGATTTAACTGGATTGCCTGTATCTTTTTGAGAGGCCAACTCCCACTGCATATCCTCCATTGGGGTCCCGGCAAAAAAGGGGCTCTGCTCACCTTTTTTTCCGTTAGTTGGGGCAAACCCACCTTCACAGTAAACCTGCGGGGTCTTTGCTTTTGCCCCGTTGTTGCAAACCCACTTACAGTGACTGGCTCAGATGCAGTTCCGGTGGCTTTAAAAGCACCTTAAAACAAGTGTGGCCATCCTCAGTGTCAAAGAAAGGGCTCATCACACTGGACGTGAATGTGCTTTCTTATCTAAAACATTCCATAAGGGTTTCTTGGCCTGCATTGTAAGATACTGAGGTATTAAGCAGAAACTGACAAAATGTATCAAGTTGTGCAAACTGCCTTTCATCCGCTAAGTGATCCTCGTGGCAGTGGGCACAGACGGTTGAGGTAAAAATCCTGTGGAAAGATTGGCACTTATAGGAGAATTGTGACTGTTGAGAATGCCTCCCACCATATTTTTTTCTCTGCAAAATGGGAAAAGAGCGTCATCACTTGACTTTCATGAGTGGGCAGAGGTGCAGGTGGTGCTTTGTAGGCATCCGGACACCATGCATGTGTGTTCAGTCTTTTCAGTCGTTTTTGACTCTTGGGACCCCATGAGCTGAAGCCAGCTAGGCTCCTCTCTCCATGGGATTCTCCAGGCAAGAATACTGAGGTGGGTAGTTACGCTTTCCTCTAGGGCCAGACATGGTGTTCTGCTGCTGTTCAAGGCTGTTACAGCACTGAGGATCGAGATGTGACTTTGGCCTTGTAGACTGGTGAGGACACTCCTTGCTCTCTGAAGAGTACTGTGTCTATCACCGCAGCAAGTGGCCTGTGACAGTCAGAATGCTTAGGTTGTACTGCAGTGACAAACAACCCCCAATCTCAGCGCCCTAACAAAGGTTTATTTCCAAATGGCACTTAGGATGGCCAGACTTAGTCACTAAAAATACAGGGTGCCCAATTAAATTGGAATTTCAGAAAAATAACAAGTACATATTTTAGCAGAAATGTGCCCTATGCAATATTGTAAATGACGTGCTTATGTGAAATTCAGATTTAACTGGATTGCCTGTATCTTTTTGAGAGGCCAACTCCCACTGCATATCCTCCATGGTCTGCAGGGGGCTCTGCTCACCTGGGTACCATATAAGAAGAAGAGACTTCTGGAAAATATCACACTGGTAGCTCAGTGCTACAGCCAGGAGAGAGTGCATATTATTTTACTTGTAACTGGTCATGTGATTTGCCCAGGAACATGGGGTCTAGGAAGTACAGTTTCATAGTGTGCTGGAAAATAGACAAGTGAATTCATGGAGATGCCGGTCAGCGTGGAAGGTCAGTCAAGCAGGAAGGAAGGGGAGGGCCCTCTGGCAGCATAGACAGCGCCTCAGTCCGTTAGGACTGCTGTTAAGAAAAGAAAAAAAATCCAACAACAAAACACAGTCTAGGTGGCATAGAAACAACAGAAATTTATTTTTCATAGTTCTGCAGGCTGAAAATCTGAGATCAGGGTGTCAGCATGGCCGGGTTCTGTTGACTGCCTTGTTTCAGTTTCCAAATTGCTGACTTTTCTTTGTCTCCACACAAGGCAGAGAAAAGAGAAGAGAGCGAGCTCTCTAATGACTCTTATAAGGGCACTAGTCTCATCCAGCAGGCCTCACCCTCATGACCTCATCAAACCCTAATCACCTCTCGAATGCCCCACCTCCTAATGCCTTCACAGTGGTGGAAGCAAGGTAAGGTTGATTTCAGCATGTGAATTCCAGGGTGGCTGGGAAGGGACTCAAACATTCAGTCCGTAACAGTTCATATTCCCTTTTTTGACTCTGTCCATTGAGGTCAGAAGAAAATGCCCTCCCTGCCACCGCCCACTCTAAAGGTTTCTCCATCTTAACTCCTAACACCTGTGAATTCCTTGCCATTCAGCTAAGGTACTGTGTCTATCACCGCAGCAAGTGGCCTGTGACAGTCAGAATGCTTAGGTTGTACTGCAGTGACAAACAACCCCAATCTCAGCGCCCTAACAAAGGTTTATTTCCAAATGGCACTTAGGATGGCCAGACTTAGTCACTAAAAATACAGGGTGCCCAATTAAATTGGAATTTCAGAAAAATAACAAGTACATATTTTAGCAGAAATGTGCCCTATGCAATATTGTAAATGACGTGCTTATGTGAAATTCAGATTTAACTGGATTGCCTGTATCTTTTTGAGAGGCCAACTCCCACTGCATATCCTCCATGGTCTGCAGGGGGCTCTGCTCACCTGGGTACCATATAAGAAGAAGAGACTTCTGGAAAATATCACACTGGTAGCTCAGTGCTACAGCCAGGAGAGAGTGCATATTATTTTACTTGTAACTGGTCATGTGATTTGCCCAGGAACATGGGGTCTAGGAAGTACAGTTTCATAGTGTGCTGGAAAATAGACAAGTGAATTCATGGAGATGCCGGTCAGCGTGGAAGGTCAGTCAAGCAGGAAGGAAGGGGAGGGCCCTCTGGCAGCATAGACAGCGCCTCAGTCCGTTAGGACTGCTGTTAAGAAAAGAAAAAAAATCCAACAACAAAACACAGTCTAGGTGGCATAGAAACAACAGAAATTTATTTTTCATAGTTCTGCAGGCTGAAAATCTGAGATCAGGGTGTCAGCATGGCCGGGTTCTGTTGACTGCCTTGTTTCAGTTTCCAAATTGCTGACTTTTCTTTGTCTCCACACAAGGCAGAGAAAAGAGAAGAGAGCGAGCTCTCTAATGACTCTTATAAGGGCACTAGTCTCATCCAGCAGGCCTCACCCTCATGACCTCATCAAACCCTAATCACCTCTCGAATGCCCCACCTCCTAATGCCTTCACAGTGGTGGAAGCAAGGTAAGGTTGATTTCAGCATGTGAATTCCAGGGTGGCTGGGAAGGGACTCAAACATTCAGTCCGTAACAGTTCATATTCCCTTTTTTGACTCTGTCCATTGAGGTCAGAAGAAAAATGCCCTCCCTGCCACCGCCCACTCTAAAGGTTTCTCCATCTTAACTCCTAACACCTGTGACTGTGTTACCTTGCTTGACAAAAGGAACTTTGCAGATGTGATTAAGGTAAGACTTTTGAGATGGGAACGGATGGTGGATCATCCCAGAGATCCAATGTCATCACAAAGGTCCTTAGAAGAGTGAAACAGGAGGATTAAAATCAGAAAAGACGTGTTCATGGAAGCAGAGACTAATGCAGGCAACCTCAGGAAGCTGGAAAAGGTAAGGACCAGATTTTTCAACAGAGCCTCTAGAAGAGATGCAGCTCTGCCAGCACCTAGACTGAAGACTCATCATGCACTTCTGATCATCAGAAGCATAAGAGAATAGTTATGTTGTTTAAAATCACTTGAACAGAAAGTATTTCAAACCAGTCAATCCCTGAATATTCATTGGGCATACTGATACTGAAGCTCCAATACTTTGGCCACCTGATGTGAAGAGTTGACCCATTGGAAAAGACCCTGAATCAGGGAAAGACTGAAGGCAAAAGGAGAAGGGGGTGATAGAGGATGAGGTGGTTGAATGGCATGACCAACTCAATGGACATGAGTTTAACGGAACTCTTGGAGATGGTGAAGAACAGGGAAGCCTGGCACGCTGCAGTCCATGGGGTTGCAAATGGTCAGACAGACTTCGTGACTGAGTAACAAGAAGGGATACAGATCCAGGCCAAGTCAGGTCCCAAGCTGGTCTCTTCTCACCACACCACACCTATGTTCAAGGAAGGGATAAACAGATTTCCAAATTGCTGACTTTTCTTTGTCTCCACACAAGGCAGAGAAAGAGAAGAGCGAGCTCTCTAATGACTCTTATAAGGGCACTAGTCTCATCCAGCAGGCCTCACCCTCATGACCTCATCAAACCCTAATCACCTCTCGAATGCCCCACCTCCTAATGCCTTCACAGTGGTGGAAGCAAGGTAAGGTTGATTTCAGCATGTGAATTCCAGGGTGGCTGGGAAGGGACTCAAACATTCAGTCCGTAACAGTTCATATTCCCTTTTTTGACTCTGTCCATTGAGGTCAGAAGAAAAATGCCCTCCCTGCCACCGCCCACTCTAAAGGTTTCTCCATCTTAACTCCTAACACCTGTGACTGTGTTACCTTGCTTGACAAAAGGAACTTTGCAGATGTGATTAAGGTAAGACTTTTGAGATGGGAACGGATGGTGGATCATCCCAGAGATCCAATGTCATCACAAAGGTCCTTAGAAGAGTGAAACAGGAGGATTAAAATCAGAAAAGACGTGTTCATGGAAGCAGAGACTAATGCAGGCAACCTCAGGAAGCTGGAAAAGGTAAGGACCAGATTTTTCAACAGAGCCTCTAGAAGAGATGCAGCTCTGCCAGCACCTAGACTGAAGACTCATCATGCACTTCTGATCATCAGAAGCATAAGAGAATAGTTATGTTGTTTAAAATCACTTGAACAGAAAGTATTTCAAACCAGTCAATCCCTGAATATTCATTGGGCATACTGATACTGAAGCTCCAATACTTTGGCCACCTGATGTGAAGAGTTGACCCATTGGAAAAGACCCTGAATCAGGGAAAGACTGAAGGCAAAAGGAGAAGGGGGTGATAGAGGATGAGGTGGTTGAATGGCATGACCAACTCAATGGACATGAGTTTAACGGAACTCTTGGAGATGGTGAAGAACAGGGAAGCCTGGCACGCTGCAGTCCATGGGGTTGCAAATGGTCAGACAGACTTCGTGACTGAGTAACAAGAAGGGATACAGATCCAGGCCAAGTCAGGTCCCAAGCTGGTCTCTTCTCACCACACCACACCCCTATGTTCAGCATGGGCAGTGTGCAGGTGGAATTAAAGAAGTCTATGGCCAGTGCTGGGTTTCCCAAGTTGTGCAGTGATAAAGAATCTGCCTGCTAATGCAGACATGCAAGAGACATGGATTTGATCCTAGTCCGGAAGACTCCCAGAGTAGGAGATGGGAAAGAATGAGGAAGAGAGATGGGGGCAGCAGAGGATGAGATTGTTAGGTAGCATCAATGATCCAATGACATGAATTTGAAAAAAACTCTGGGAGACAGTGAAGGACAGAGAAGCCTGGCAAACTGTACTCCATAGGGTTGCAAAGAGTCAGACATGACTTAGCAACTTACCAACAACAAAGTCATTAAGTTGGTGATACTTTGTTACAAAGGAAACCCATACATCCATGAAGAGAAATCAGAGACCACTTCCTGGGGGTAGATTTCTTATAACTCAGCCCTGACAGCAATGACACAGGGCACAGAACCAGGAAGCAAGGAACCAGGCAGAGTCATTATGATTTGATGCTAGAACATGGACCTCCTCAGACTGAGAAATGGACAAGGTATGGAAGACAGCGGATAGTGGGTTCAGAGGATGGCCTCTACCTGCTGGGCTGAATTTATGTTTCTTGTAGTGTCTGTATTTCTTTTCCTGCACACTATGAGGAAAAGTGTAACTTGTTTCTGCTTTAATAGAAGGTTCCAGAAGCGTTGGATTCATGTTTTGTCTAAAGTGCTGCAGAGCAGACACTGCTCAGGAGCCATTGCAATGGTGATGATGAATTAGTGTAAGAAGTTCACTGAAGGATAAATGGATGCTCAGATAGAATATTCGAGGTCTTTTAACCCACCACCATCAGCCTAGATTTTGAAATCTGTGTTAATAATGTGCAGTGTATCATTTTTTTAAAACATTTTTTTATTTATTTATCTTCTGGGGGGTGGGGTGGGAGGGAGGGGGACGGGCGGGCCACTTCTATTGGTCTTTCATTTCTCTATTTTCATCCGTCTTTGTTCCCTGGCTCCTATGGGCCTCCCATCGCGGTGGTCCCTGTCGTTGCAGAGCACCAGCTCCCGGGGGCATGCACCCCAGAGCTCTGGCTCGGTAATTGGACACATCAGTCCAGCCGCTCAGCAGCACGTGGGATCCACCCAGGCCAGGGATTGAACCGGTGCCCCTTGCACTGCAAGGCGGTGTCCTCACCCACTGGACCACCAGGGGAAGCCCGTATCATTTTATCATAGTATTATTTTTGAAGGAAAAGCGTAAAGTGGAGACTTTTTCCGGAAGACTCCCAGAGTAGGAGATGGGAAAGAATGAGGAAGAGAGATGGGGGCAGCAGAGGATGAGATTGTTAGGTAGCATCAATGATCCAATGACATGAATTTGAAAAAAACTCTGGGAGACAGTGAAGGACAGAGAAGCCTGGCAAACTGTACTCCATAGGGTTGCAAAGAGTCAGACATGACTTAGCAACTTACCAACAACAAAGTCATTAAGTTGGTGATACTTTGTTACAAAGGAAACCCATACATCCATGAAGAGAAATCAGAGACCACTTCCTGGGGGTAGATTTCTTATAACTCAGCCCTGACAGCAATGACACAGGGCACAGAACCAGGAAGCAAGGAACCAGGCAGAGTCATTATGATTTGATGCTAGAACATGGACCTCCTCAGACTGAGAAATGGACAAGGTATGGAAGACAGCGGATAGTGGGTTCAGAGGATGGCCTCTACCTGCTGGGCTGAATTTATGTTTCTTGTAGTGTCTGTATTTCTTTTCCTGCACACTATGAGGAAAAGTGTAACTTGTTTCTGCTTTAATAGAAGGTTCCAGAAGCGTTGGATTCATGTTTTGTCTAAAGTGCTGCAGAGCAGACACTGCTCAGGAGCCATTGCAATGGTGATGATGAATTAGTGTAAGAAGTTCACTGAAGGATAAATGGATGCTCAGATAGAATATTCGAGGTCTTTTAACCCACCACCATCAGCCTAGATTTTGAAATCTGTGTTAATAATGTGCAGTGTATCATTTTTTTAAAACATTTTTTTATTTATTTATCTTCTGGGGGGTGGGGTGGGGAGGGAGGGGGACGGGCGGGCCACTTCTATTGGTCTTTCATTTCTCTATTTTCATCCGTCTTTGTTCCCTGGCTCCTATGGGCCTCCCATCGCGGTGGTCCCTGTCGTTGCAGAGCACCAGCTCCGGGCGCATGCACCCCAGAGCTCTGGCTCGGTAATTGGACACATCAGTCCAGCCGCTCAGCAGCACGTGGGATCCACCCAGGCCAGGGATTGAACCGGTGCCCCTTGCACTGCAAGGCGGTGTCCTCACCCACTGGACCACCAGGGGAAGCCCGTATCATTTTATCATAGTATTATTTTTGAAGGAAAAGCGTAAAGTGGAGGTACCATTTGACTTTCAGAATCGTCGTGAATGATTGCTGTGTGAACTGCCTTTTCCTGTGGTCCTCCACCCAGAGCCAGAGAGGCACAAAGATGGATAAGGGCATGCCGGGGGGTTATGGTGCCTGGAACAAATATTTGGCATGGCATAAATATTTCATGAGTAAGTGAATGCATGAAAAACTTTTATATCTCGGTTGAGTTTTTATGTGTCTAAATTTATCTGTAAATGGGGAAATGGAGGAACACTGGTATGTTCGATTTTACATCATCTTCAGAATAAGTCACCCCTACCTGGTTATGATACAGACGTAATTGCCCATGGATGCTATTCTGGAAGGTCCAGTTTTCTTGTGCAGGGTTCTTACCAGGTCTATGTAAATTTTATTTTATTTTATTAATTTTTATCGGAGTAGTTGCTTCCCAATGTTGTGTTAGTTTCTCCTGTACAGCAATGTGAATCAGCTATGTGTACACATATACCCCCTGTTTTTGGATTTCCTTCTTATTCAGGTCACCACAGAGCACTGAGAAGAGTTCCCTGTGCTGTACAGTCAGTTCTCATTCCATGAAAATTTTAGAATTTTAATGCCGTGCTTTGACTTCTGGGTGGTCTTGGTTTCAGATTATTGACTCAAGATTAGTCATGTCTTCTTTTATTTTTTTCTCTTGGTATCCCGGATCACCATTAAATTGCTCTTTCACTCAGAGCCAGAGCAGGGTGGTAGTTTGAGGAGTGTTGGGCCAATGGAATGGGAACTTGATCTTGTTGCTTGTCTCAGAGGCTCCATCCAAAGTGCTCTGGGAAACGTCTTCCAGGGGCCAGATTACCATGGTGGTGCCATGCAGATGAGCATGACAGAGGAAGCGTGGGAGAAGGGCCCACTCAGCAAGCCAAAGGCCGGTCATCAGGGCCTCTGAGCTGCAAAAGACTTCCCTGGTGCTGAGTCATGGACCTCTCTCCACATCTGTGGGATTTCTCCCAGGAGGGAGAAAAGCCTGCGGGGGTTCAGTGTTCAGTCTCAGTGGGGTACTCTCCCCTAGCCACGCTGACGCACATCAGAAGTAGAGATTTCCCAAAAAACAAGTCTCCTCTTTCTGACAAGGAACATTGACCTGGTGTTTAGTTACTGCTTTCTTTCCCATTCTTCCTCACATCTCTGAAAGTCACATCTAATTCAAATGTCTGTGCCCTGACCCCAAGGTTCTGATAGCTTCCTAATTCAAAGGAGTGTACTTGGGAGTCAATGGATGCTTAACCATTCATTCCAGTGGTATTGAGGGCCTCCTGGGAACAGAAGACAAACATCTCATTTGCATCACAGGGCAATGCCATGGTGTACAGGTGTACACCACCACATCCTTCTCTTAGCTGTACTTACTCGTTTTTTAACTGGAAGATAATTGCTTTATAATGTTGTATTGGTTTCTGCTGTATGACAATGTGACTCAACCATAACTGTTTGAGTATATATATATATATATATATATATATATATATATATATATATATATCCCCTCCCTCTTGAGCATCCCTCCCACCACCCCCGATCACATGCCTGTACTTACTTTTACCCCAACTTATTCCTTACCCTCCTCTTTAAAGAGCTCAACAGTTTGGCCAAAGTTAGCCATTACCAATATCAAGAATAAGGGTAAAGGCTTCCCTGGTGGTCCAGTGGGTGAGGGCACCACCTTGCAGTGCAGGGGGCACTGGTTTGATCCCTGGCCTGGGAAGATCCCACGTGCTTCTGAGTAGCTGGACCGATGTGTCCAACTACCGAGCCGGAGCTCTGGAGCACATGCGCCCAGAGCCAGTGCTCTGCAGCAAGAGAGGCCATTGTGACGGGAGGCCCACACGGGCCAAGGAACAAAGATGAATGAAAATAAATAAGTGAAAGACCAATAGAAGTGGCCAAAAAAAAAAAAAAAATGAATAAGGGTGATGATGTCATTGATGGCAGTTAACATTTACTTGAAACCTAATCTTGTGCTAAGTGTGCTGCTAAGCCCTTTCCACATATTAAGTCATTTAATTCTCCCTCTAACTTATGATCCCTGGAGAGGGAAATGGCAACCTACTCCAGTCGTCTGGCCTGGAGAATCCCATGAACAGAGGAGCCTGGGGGTCACAGTCCATGGGGTCGCAGAGTCAGACATGACTGAGCAACAAACCCTCCACAACCTTATGGTGTTCATTAAGGAGCTACTCCACGATGAGGGTAGCCATTCACCAGCTGGTCCGGGCCTTTTCTTTCATCTGGGATGTGCTTCCTCACACCCTTTCCTAAGGAAAGTACAAGTGTCAGCTGCTCAGTATTACCTGACTCTTTGTGACCCAGTGGACTGTAACCCATCTGTCCTTGGTATTATCCCCAGGCGAGAATACTGGAATGCGTAGCCTTTTGCCTCTCACGGGGATCTTCCTGAACCAGGGATCAAACCCAGGTAAGCTACACTGCACATGGATTCTTTGCGGTCTGTCCCACCAGGGAAGTGTCAAACTCCTAAAGGAATAACCAGCCTATGTTTCCAATGAGGCCGAATGAAGGTCACGGTCTGTGGAAAGCCCTTCTGGCCTCTGGTGGGTGAGAGTTGGCTCCCCGCCCTGGACTCCACACAGCCCTGCGCACTCTTGGGATCCTTCCCACAGCCACCTTCCCTGGGGAGCTGTAGGAAGAGCTCACACTTGGCGAGGATTGACCTTCAGCATGTGCTCCCATGACACGTCCACACCAGTGGCCATGTCACCATCCTGCAGTGGATATTTATTTGATTTTTTTCCCTTAAAACACAGGAAAAGGGTTGAGTTCTATTTTGGAGTGAAAGAGAGACAATGCATACGAATAGAAGTAGAAGGACAGGGAAGGTCTGCCTGGGAGATGCAGGCCTCCAAACTGAGGGTTTGAACAGGTTGACTAAACCCAGGAGGGGCTAGCATGACCCAGCTGACGTGTGACTTTGTGTCCTCACTAGAGCATGGCTAGTGCCCAGGGAGGAGTCCCTTCCCTATTTGCATGGAGAGCAGGAGAACAAATGGAGAGCTCTATGCTATGGGGCAGGCTAAACGGATTCCTCATTCGCTCCTTAAACAATTCCTCAAATTTGCATGCGGTCGCTAGAGTCAGACATATTAAGTCATTTAATTCTCCTCTAACTTATGATCCCTGAGAGGGAAATGGCAACCTACTCCAGTCGTCTGGCCTGGAGAATCCCATGAACAGAGGAGCCTGGGGGTCACAGTCCATGGGGTCGCAGAGTCAGACATGACTGAGCAACAAACCCTCCACAACCTTATGGTGTTCATTAAGGAGCTACTCCACGATGAGGGTAGCCATTCACCAGCTGGTCCGGGCCTTTTCTTTCATCTGGGATGTGCTTCCTCACACCCTTTCCTAAGGAAAGTACAAGTGTCAGCTGCTCAGTATTACCTGACTCTTTGTGACCCAGTGGACTGTAACCCATCTGTCCTTGGTATTATCCCCAGGCGAGAATACTGGAATGCGTAGCCTTTTGCCTCTCACGGGGATCTTCCTGAACCAGGGATCAAACCCAGGTAAGCTACACTGCACATGGATTCTTTGCGGTCTGTCCCACCAGGGAAGTGTCAAACTCCTAAAGGAATAACCAGCCTATGTTTCCAATGAGGCCGAATGAAGGTCACGGTCTGTGGAAAGCCCTTCTGGCCTCTGGTGGGTGAGAGTTGGCTCCCCGCCCTGGACTCCACACAGCCCTGCGCACTCTTGGGATCCTTCCCACAGCCACCTTCCCTGGGGAGCTGTAGGAAGAGCTCACACTTGGCGAGGATTGACCTTCAGCATGTGCTCCCATGACACGTCCACACCAGTGGCCATGTCACCATCCTGCAGTGGATATTTATTTGATTTTTTTCCCTTAAAACACAGGAAAAGGGTTGAGTTCTATTTTGGAGTGAAAGAGAGACAATGCATACGAATAGAAGTAGAAGGACAGGGAAGGTCTGCCTGGGAGATGCAGGCCTCCGAAGCTGAGGGCTTGAACAGGTTGACTAAACCCAGGAGGGGCTAGCATGACCCAGCTGACGTGTGACTTTGTGTCCTCACTAGAGCATGGCTAGTGCCCAGGGAGGAGTCCCTTCCCTATTTGCATGGAGAGCAGGAGAACAAATGGAGAGCTCTATGCTATGGGGCAGGCTAAACGGATTCCTCATTCGCTCCTTAAACAATTCCTCAAAAAAATTTTTCTGTTCATCTGAGGAATCAGCCCGGAGGAGACTAGGATGGCTCAGCTCCCTTGAGCTGCAAATAGGCAGGGAAGACAAATGCCCAGCTAATGTTCAGGTGGTAAGTCTATCCTAGACTGCTGATAAGTGTTAATTAACATTGAGCAAAAAAGGGTCCCCATGGTCAGCAAAGCATGAAGAATGCTGGCCGGAGCAACATCAGCGGACTTTCCTGATGAAATACTTGTCAGAGCTTCTTATATTCCACCATGTCTCCTGACAGGTCAGCCTGGGGTGTCCTGTTTAGTACGACCCCAACCCATTTGACCGTGCAGTTCTTTTTTTTCTTTTCTATTTTTGGTTGTGCCGAGCCTTGTTGCCACATGTGACCTTTCTCTAGATGTGGTGAGCCTGGGTTACTTTTTGTTGCAGTACACAGGCTGCTCATGGCAGGGCTTCTCTTTTGCAGAGTACTAGCTCAAGATGGTATGAATCTTCCCAGACCAGGGATGGAACCTGTGTCCCCTGCATGGGCAGGTGGGTTCTTAATCACTGGACCACCAGGTAAGTCCTCGGTACAGTTCTTTTTTCAAGAAGCATATCAGAACACTGGCGTTCCCTGGAACAGAATTTGGGAACCAGTCTCCTATTGCCATTCCTCATGAATGTACACATGCTCTTTGCAGACTACAAAAAGCCCTGTGTTCATAGCAATGTGCCCTGCAGAGTATTTTACAGGAATAAGGGTAAAGTTGAAGAAAGATTTAGTAGATGCAGAATCTAGGCATTTTGCTGAGCACTTTTGATGCTAAAGTGAGATAATTTAAATCACACTAAAGTTCAAAAGCCTCATTTGTGTACATGAGTCTAGTGCCAATTTATCTATTACTACACTTGAATAATACAGAATTTTATTCAGTACTAATAGTGTGGGTCTAATTATATGTTTTTCACACATGTGAATTAATGGCACTAAATATAAAATAAGTAATCTGGAAAATTAGTCTTTAGGAGCTTCATCTCATATTCAACACAAAAAAACATTAATGCAGTTGAGTAATTTTTTTTCTACAAGAAGGACAAATAATATTTAAGAAAGGACTTAAATGAAGATGAATGTCCTTGCCAGTGCTCTTTATACACTACATTGGTTGAAGGTGTTATTTCATAATTACATCAAATAAAAACTTGGGTAATTTTGCTTAGTGAGCACAGTCATTAAAAAGCAATTTTAAAAAGTGTTTTGACTATATTCAACAAGCATTAAGTGAGCACTTACTATAGGCATTATACTAAATGGATAGGAATATGCTATGGTCAACTGGATACACAGCCTGCCTTCTAGAAGTTTCTAACCTTATGGTCACTGGTGGGCAGCTCAGTTGGACAGCTTCTATTGCAAATGGCATTACTGCTTTGGCTTAATTGAGAAGTTCCAGGGTAGATCTGGCATCAGGCATGACTGGATTCGGGCACTCAGTGCTTTTGGCAGGGTCTGGCTTTTTGCTTAGTCTGTGTGCTTCCTCAGTTGCTTCTTATTCTGCCCAAATGATGGCCAAACAGCTCCTCCAGGGCTCATCCCTGCACCTTTCTGTTTCTCCTTTGGCAGTTTTGGCATTTGGAGAAGAAAATGGCAACCCCTTCTACTCTCCTTTCCTGGGAAATCCTATGGACTGAGGAGCCTGGCTTCAGTCCCTGGCATCACAAGGGACTCAAACATGACTTTACAACTGAGCACAAACTTTGACATTGTCCTAAGACTCTTTGATTGGGCCAGCCTAGGTCACAGGTCCATCCTCAAGCCAATTATGGAGACTAGGTCACTGAGGACTGACTTTAGGCCTTGGACAGCCCCACCTAGAACACTTGAAATGAAGGTGGAGAGGGCGGGGTGCAGAGAGGGAAGCTGAGGCTTTCGTTGGGTAAAGGGAGTTTCTGCTGGCAGGCCAATGATATATCTCCACTACCTATAGGAAGACAGACTTGGAAATAAATAATTATGGTGAAAAACAGAGGGGAAAGTATAATAGGGGCACAAGAGCCATGCAGAGGAGACAGGAGGACTAACTGTGATGTTTAATGTCTGTGTGGAGTGTGAATATTGAAGGATTAAAAATAATGGTGGTGGTCTGAGGGAGGAAGGATCATGAAGCATGATGTTGAACAGTTTGCCAAAGGATCTGAACATTTCAGTGTGACTAGAGTTCAGAAAGCCCAGAGAGATGGAGCAAGGAGATAGTTGAGGGTCAGATCATGGAAGGTCTTAAAAGTCATCCATGGAGGCTCTTTTACAGGCATCTGTAAAGTTGTTGAAAATCAAACATAAAAATGCCGAGTATAACTTTCCAAACTACCTTCCATCCCACTGCACTCATTAGCATCAGGTTTTCGTGATTAAGCATGTTACTTTGAATCCAACTTCCTAAACTTCTTCCTATTTCAGAATAATGTTAATTGGTGGGTGTATATAAAAGAGAGTTCTATGGACCATTGAGTTTATACAGATTGAAATGCAAAGCAGGCCCCAACAGAAGCCGGGTGGGGAAGGGAAGGTTACACTCATCAGCTTTATGTCCTCTTTCCTATTTGCAGCCTACCCCTGACAGCGCTTGGGAACAAGATAAACAGAGCTCTCCTTCAGCTTCCTGACGAAAGAAGAAAGAAATGGCCGCAATGCCACAACCCATTTCATTGTTGAGGACTCTCTCCTGTTAGGCAGTCTTTATTTCCTTCCTGAAACGTGGAACCAGGAAGAGAGTAATAGCATCCATTTCTATCTGGACCCCTGTTTTTTTAAATGTTTATACAGTTTTAAAGGTTACTTTCCACTTAACAATCATTACAAAATATTGGCTGTATTCTCTGTGTTATACAATATACCCTTGAACGCATCTTATATCCAATAGTTTGCACGACCCACTACCCCACCTCTGTATCACCAGCCCGCCTCCCCGTGATGACTGATAGTTTGTTCTCTCTGCGGGTCTGCTTCTTTTCTGTTGCATTCACTCGTTTGTCATATTTTTTTAGATTTCACCTATAGGTGACATCATACAGTATTTGTCTTTCTCTGACTTATTTCACTTAGCATAATGCCATCCAAGCTTACCCCTGTTGCTAGCAAGATTTCATTCCTTTTTCTTTTTCATGTCTGATTAGTATTCTACTATATATATATCTTCTTTAGCCATTCATGTCTTGATGGGCTCAAGTTGCTCCCATATCTTGGCTGTTGTGAGCAGTGCTTCTATTAGCACTGGGGTGCATCTCTGGACCCTTGCTCTTAATTACAACGATGACAGAAGTTTTAGATCCCAGCTTCCCCTGCAGCTTTCATTCGGTCATTCACTCACCAAGCATTTATGGGAGCCTGCTGCATGCCGGCACGATCACGGGCACTTGGGATGTATTAATGGACCAAACAGGCAAAGTCCGTCCCTTCATGGAATATCTCACTGACATTCCAGTAAGGGTATCAGACAACGACAGATAAACAAATGCATGTGTTATGGGGTGCGGGGTTGTGTCATGTATGAAGGGAAAGAGGGCAGGAAGAGCTGCTGTTTGGGATGCTTGGCAAGGGAGGCCACACGGAGACCTGGGAAGAGTGAGGGAACGTGGCAGGCAGAGTTCTCCAGAGAAACAGAACCGACAGGATGTGGAGGCATGTGTGTAGGAGCTGTAAGACGTTTGTATATAGAATTTGTATAAGATTTGCTATAAGGAATTGGTTATGTAATTACGGAGGCTGACGAATCCCAAGATCTGCAAGTGGCAAGCTGGAGACCCATCAGGAAAGCTGAGGATAGGGTCCTCCCTGGGGTCTGAAGGCCTGAGGTCCCGGTGTAAGTTCTGGTCCCCAAACTGGCAGGTTCAAAACCCTGAAAGAGCTGGTGTTTCAGTTTAGATCTGAAGACAGTATATAAAACAGCTAAGGCCTCTGCTCAGTCAGGCAGGCAGGTGGCGTCTCTTCCCCCGTCTTTGGTTCTGTTCAGACGTTCAACCGACCGGATGAGGCCCGCCCACCCTGGGGAAGGCAATCTGCTATTCTCAGCTTACTGATTCAAATATGAATCTCATGTAGCAACACACTCCCAGGCACATTCAGAATAATGTTTGATCAAGTATCTGGGCACCATGTGGCCCAGCCGACATGACAGAGGAAATCAACCGTTGTGGGGAGTGAGGCACGCAGGTGTGAGGGAAAGAGCTGTGCAGGCCGAGAGAAGAGCAGGGGCGAAGGCCCTGCGGTGGGGCCTGGTTTGACATGCCTGAGCACCAGGCAGGAAGGACAACAGAGACAGAATCATGCTCAACGGGCAGGATGGTGGGAACGGAGGTCCTCGATGTAGTGGGAGTGGATATACTTGTGGATGATGAGAAGGATTTCAGTTTTTAAGGCGGCCTTGACTCCGTCCTCCTGATGTCCTGCTCGCTCTATTCGACACCCTTGGTTCTTCCAATGCAAGAGGCCATTGATTTATTTGATGCCTGCTTGCCTATCAGACACTGTGACCTCAGGGGAGACTGCTCACCCCGGTCTCTCTGGGGTCCCCGGACTTCATGGGACACACAGTAGGATCTTAACATGCATTTTTTGAGTCAACATAGGAAGCCTGGTTTTTGCCAGGAGGTTTAAATGCTGAATTTTAAAAGTATGGATTTCCTTTTTTTTTCTTTTTTTGAGTTTTGCAATTGAATCCAATCTCTAGTCAACCAAATTCAACAAACATTTGTTGCTTACCTTCATTATGCAAGGCATTGTGCTGGGTAGTGGAGACACGAAAATGAGAAGCAAAAATAAACATACAATAAACAAACTATGACATGCCAGTCGCCGTACTGACTGTTTGGCCTGTGTTCACTCTCATTTGATCTTGAAATAACCCTTGGAGGTGGGGAGGGCGCAGTGAGGATGTCCCTTATGCTAATTTAAGGAGGAGAAAGAAGCTCACGGTTCAAATGTTTGCCTGCTATAATCTTTCCTTGTACTCCATCACGGTTGGGAAATTTGCCGTGGAATAAGAGTGAGGTACAGGGCGGAGGCTGTGTTTTTATAACTAATTATGCTACAAATTAGACTATCATACATGCCATAATATATATAGATATACTGGAATCACATCTGGGAACAGCTTCGTAAGTCAACGTCTGGTTTGGGGGCTTGGGTGGTAAGCTGATGGGGATGCGTGGGCACCAGGCCCAGTCCGGAGCCTCTGCGCTTCCTTTACGGCGATCCCAGCCACGTCAGTTTCACCTCTGGCCCTGCTCTGGATGCTCACCCCCTTCTCACCTGAGACGAATGTGTCCTTTTGCCTCCTCTCTATTTCCTTTGATTTCTAATATCTTCCTAATCTCCCTAAGGGACGAAAATACCTTCATTATGTTTGCAGAAATGATAACATGCATTGAAAAATGTAAAGAATATGGAAAGTCAGGGAAACGAAATGGAAACCTATTATGCCAGGCTGTCTGTGTGAATGCAGGAATGGCTTGGTGAGTGGGAGGCAAGCCATGCCACCGGGAAGGTGGTGACTCGGAGCGGCTCCTCTTCCCCAGAAATGGGACATCACTGCCCAACCTGCAGCATCTCGGGGCGCTCCAGCTCGCTTTTCCCGTTCGTTCTCAGCCCTGCCCTGGATGTCGGAGGCGGCAGGGAATCCCCCTGTGACTTCTGAGTGAAGGCATTCATTTCCTGCCCTCGAGATTAATTGATACAGAAATCAGTTTAAAGTTCTGTCTCACCGCCCAGGTACCACAAGACATGAATTTCGTGAAAGTCATTTCTGCATCTCTTGCACAAAGCATCCGGTTGAATTTTCTGAGTTAAACACAGCTTCTGATGGAAGGGTGGCTCTGTTTTGTAAGACTGTATTACAAGTGGTAAAAATTATTTTTCTAATTATACCTCCAATGTATAAGATGTGATTCATATATAATCACCGTTCTAATGCTTTATTCCTTCCACAGGAAAAAATTATAGGAATAAAATATCAATATTCTCCTTAAAATAGTTTGTACTGACATGTAATTTAGCAGATGAGATATCAATTAAAAGAGGGTGATATGACATTTTGCTCTTTTCCCCCTCATTTTATGTTGAGAGGGTGTATCAGAGATGTTTAAACCTCTTCTTTATTAAATTACAGAAAGCCAGTTTAATACCGGTGTATGTCAAAATTAATATAAGCAAGAGAGCAATCTTTAAATTACCTTTATTTTATGATATATTGTCTATAACACAGTACCTCATGATAAAGATTCATAACTTAAAGATCCAATTAATTTTGTTTTTGAATGACATTAATTCTAAAAAAAGGGGACATTGAATGTTGGTCATAATCTGAAGGGCCTTTCCTGTGGAAGGAATAAAACATTAAAAAGGTGATATTAATATTTATTATATGTTATATATACATACAGACTTCCCAAGTGGTGCTACTGTTAAAGAATTCACCTGCCAATGCAGGAGACCTGGGTTCAATCCCTGGGTTGGGAAGATCCTCTGGAGGAGGGCATGGCAACCCACTCTGGTACTTTTGCCTGGAGAATGCCATGGACGGAGGAGACTGGCGGGCTGCAGTCTATAGGGTTGCACAGAGTCAGACATGACTGAAGCAATTTAGCATGCATATACATACAGAAATATAAGCCAGCATATTATATTTGAAGGATCCTTTCTGGATGTTCAGCCTGTGGGATATCTTTTTCTTTATTTTTTCTTCTGTATTTTGTAAATTGTCTGTTGTAAACCACAGAATAATATTTTTATGATGATATTATTTAGAAAACTAAAGATTATTTGGGTGAAAGTGATAAGGAGAGTTATGTGCTTTGATGTGAGTGACAACATAAAAGGAAAAGAGAGAAGTAAGATTGACTATGTAATTTGGGCTACACCTTGGAAGGCCTCTAAAGTCAAGCTGCGAGATTGTGCTTGACTCGAAAAGCAATGAGGAGTCAGTGAATGTTTGGGTGAGAGGTGATGGCAGACGCAGAGTTGAAAGTTCTTTGCTGACAGCATAGGGGATGCATTCAAATGAGAGCAAGGGGGTGAAGGTCTTAGAACAGGAGAACAGAGGTGTGGGAGCCGCAAGTGGAGCTGAGGATTTGGAACCTACAGGACCTGAATGTCAGAGCTCGTTAAGGGCAGAGAATTAGAAGGCTTTCAGAGGTTCAAGAAGATGCACGAGGGGATGGGGGCAGATAGAAAAGCCCTGAGGTGGACGGCAGGAACCTCTGAATTGATGGAATCTTACTGCCTCTTTGGTTTTCACTCTGCTTCTCTGTGACCACTGGGATCACGCATGTTTCAACTCCATCTGTTTCAAAGATCCAGCTTGGTTTTCTGTGGATGCCCCTGCAGATGCCCTGAAAACTTCTCCATAGATCTCCAAACTTGAAATAGGTGGCGAACCGCCTGTGGATACGGGCAGTTCAATGGTATTCCCAACCTTGGAGCATCTTGTCGTCCGTTTGAAGGTGTGGTTAACCTGATCACGATCTGGGGCTTGTGTGTTTGGAAAAGAAAAGAAATAATCACTTTTAAGATGAATGTTTTTGTAAACAAGAAAGCAAACTTCACGTATTTACATAAATAGTGAAAATGCTTCCTCTTTTTTTTTTAAAAGTATTTATTTGTGTATTTATTTTTGACTGCACTGAACCTTTGTGGTTGCCCATGAGTTCTCCCTGGTTGTGGTTCGTGGGCTTCTCACTGCAGTGGCTTCTGTTGTTGCAGAGCAATAGGCTCTAAGATGTGTGGGCTTCACTAGCAGTTTCCAGGCTCTAGAGCACAGCCTCAGTCATTGTGGAGCACGGGCTTAGTTGTTCCATGGCATGTGGAATCTTTCTGGACCAGAGATCTTACTCAGTTTCCCTGTACTGGCAGATGGAGTCATAACCTCTGGACCACCAGGGAAGGCTGAAGATGCTTCCTCTTTGAAGGCAGAACATGAGTCAGTCTTTAAGAAGACAGCCATCACTGCTGTTCCTCATGGCTTAGCCATTCAGGGACTCAGTTTTGTGACCTATAGAATGGGACAGCAGCAGTGCTTTACCTTTTAATTTCGATGACCATTGCATGAGTCAGCACCTATAAAAGACGCAAAAGTATGCCTGCACAGAGCAGGCACCCAACAAATCCTGGCTCTGGCTTTGTTTATTGCCATAAGCATTATTGCTATTCTCAGCCTAACAGATTTTTTTCTTTCATCTACAAAGATTTCTCTGAACATGCAATTTCAGAGACCTCTCTTCCTGAGGCTCTGATACTGCTCAAATAAATGTCACTGTTTGGATATGTCGTCCTCTCTTAATCCATGTTTAATTCATGCGCTTGGTGTCCCCATCCAGATAACCGAAGCAAGCTCACAGCCTTTGCATACCTGAGTGGGACTCTGGCTTTCACCCTGACTCTCAGACCGAAGGTTGCCAACATTTACCTTCTCCCAGCACCAGTGACCCCAAAACGTGAGCACGTGTGCATATCTCCTGAAAACTTCTCCATAGATCCGTAGGTGGCGAACCGCCTGTGGATACGGGCAGTTCAATGGTATTCCCAACCTTGGAGCATCTTGTCGTCCGTTTGAAGGTGTGGTTAACCTGATCACGATCTGGGGCTTGTGTGTTTGGAAAAGAAAAGAAATAATCACTTTTAAGATGAATGTTTTTGTAAACAAGAAAGCAAACTTCACGTATTTACATAAATAGTGAAAATGCTTCCTCTTTTTTTTTTAAAAGTATTTATTTGTGTATTTATTTTTGACTGCACTGAACCTTTGTGGTTGCCCATGAGTTCTCCCTGGTTGTGGTTCGTGGGCTTCTCACTGCAGTGGCTTCTGTTGTTGCAGAGCAATAGGCTCTAAGATGTGTGGGCTTCACTAGCAGTTTCCAGGCTCTAGAGCACAGCCTCAGTCATTGTGGAGCACGGGCTTAGTTGTTCCATGGCATGTGGAATCTTTCTGGACCAGAGATCTTACTCAGTTTCCCTGTACTGGCAGATGGAGTCATAACCTCTGGACCACCAGGGAAGGCTGAAGATGCTTCCTCTTTGAAGGCAGAACATGAGTCAGTCTTTAAGAAGACAGCCATCACTGCTGTTCCTCATGGCTTAGCCATTCAGGGACTCAGTTTTGTGACCTATAGAATGGGACAGCAGCAGTGCTTTACCTTTTAATTTCGATGACCATTGCATGAGTCAGCACCTATAAAAGACGCAAAAGTATGCCTGCACAGAGCAGGCACCCAACAAATCCTGGCTCTGGCTTTGTTTATTGCCATAAGCATTATTGCTATTCTCAGCCTAACAGATTTTTTTCTTTCATCTACAAAGATTTCTCTGAACATGCAATTTCAGAGACCTCTCTTCCTGAGGCTCTGATACTGCTCAAATAAATGTCACTGTTTGGATATGTCGTCCTCTCTTAATCCATGTTTAATTCATGCGCTTGGTGTCCCCATCCAGATAACCGAAGCAAGCTCACAGCCTTTGCATACCTGAGTGGGACTCTGGCTTTCACCCTGACTCTCAGACCGAAGGTTGCCAACATTTACCTTCTCCCAGCACCAGTGACCCCAAAACGTGAGCACGTGTGCATATCTCCAACAGCTGCACTGAAAGGATTAAATAAAGTAAGGCGCTTTCAGCCCTTGGCACAATGCCCTGACACAAAGAAAGTACTCACTAAATGTTTATTGAATTTTAAAATAATTATGATTGATGGCCACCAGCATTATCATTTTGCATATTGTCTGGGAAAGCCCTAAACCTAAATGCTTCTTGGCACTGAAGATTCAGATCATTTATCCTCTCTATTAAAACTCCTCACTGGGAGCAGAGGCAGGGATGTTGTTTCTGGGCCTCTCTGGTCGGAGGGTCTAGGGTGCACGGCATCCTTCCTACCGGCTACAAGTCAGTCTGTTAAAAAGCTTCTTCACAGTAGGGGGAGACGGTGCAGGAGCTGGGTTCTTAAATCCTGTACTGACCCCTTGTTTCTGCCCCTTTCTATTCCTGAGACTCTGAGCCTCTTTCTCTGGGATGGGATATTTATCATTATTTTAAAAGAAGAAAAAGAATCCTTGCTAATTTCAAAGGGATGTATGAAAATTACAAAGAACTAAGTACAGGAAATTGTTTTATCAACTCTAAAGCACTGTGCCAACAGAAGACTGTTTTTATTCATACAGAGACAGAAATATTTTACTTTATTACTATGGATGTGAGATTAGGGGCCATAAATATATTTGCACCTTTCCCATATGATTATTTCTATAAATGCACACTTTTGTTGGAACACATTAGAGAAAGGATTTATTAGCAAATTCTGACCTGATTTAATGCATCCATTCACATATTCAGTAAACATTTAGAGAACGTCTATACACTCAAGGCGCCACCCTCAATGCTGCTGGGACACAAGAATGAGAGAATTTGGACTATGTTCGTCCCTCTCTTCCTGAGGCTCTGATACTGCTCAAATAAATGTCACTGTTTGGATATGTCCTCTCTTAATCCATGTTTAATTCATGCGCTTGGTGTCCCCATCCAGATAACCGAAGCAAGCTCACAGCCTTTGCATACCTGAGTGGGACTCTGGCTTTCACCCTGACTCTCAGACCGAAGGTTGCCAACATTTACCTTCTCCCAGCACCAGTGACCCCAAAACGTGAGCACGTGTGCATATCTCCAACAGCTGCACTGAAAGGATTAAATAAAGTAAGGCGCTTTCAGCCCTTGGCACAATGCCCTGACACAAAGAAAGTACTCACTAAATGTTTATTGAATTTTAAAATAATTATGATTGATGGCCACCAGCATTATCATTTTGCATATTGTCTGGGAAAGCCCTAAACCTAAATGCTTCTTGGCACTGAAGATTCAGATCATTTATCCTCTCTATTAAAACTCCTCACTGGGAGCAGAGGCAGGGATGTTGTTTCTGGGCCTCTCTGGTCGGAGGGTCTAGGGTGCACGGCATCCTTCCTACCGGCTACAAGTCAGTCTGTTAAAAAGCTTCTTCACAGTAGGGGGAGACGGTGCAGGAGCTGGGTTCTTAAATCCTGTACTGACCCCTTGTTTCTGCCCCTTTCTATTCCTGAGACTCTGAGCCTCTTTCTCTGGGATGGGATATTTATCATTATTTTAAAAGAAGAAAAAGAATCCTTGCTAATTTCAAAGGGATGTATGAAAATTACAAAGAACTAAGTACAGGAAATTGTTTTATCAACTCTAAAGCACTGTGCCAACAGAAGACTGTTTTTATTCATACAGAGACAGAAATATTTTACTTTATTACTATGGATGTGAGATTAGGGGCCATAAATATATTTGCACCTTTCCCATATGATTATTTCTATAAATGCACACTTTTGTTGGAACACATTAGAGAAAGGATTTATTAGCAAATTCTGACCTGATTTAATGCATCCATTCACATATTCAGTAAACATTTAGAGAACGTCTATACACTCAAGGCGCCACCCTCAATGCTGCTGGGACACAAGATACATAAGGCAGGTTCCTCCAACCTTAAGAATTTGCACTGGTACATGTGAAAAGCTTAAGAAACCTTTTTTGAAAACATCTTTTGATGGGTTTTGGTTTCCACACATTAGATTGCCTTGCTTTCTCTTATTTTCTTTTTTTTTTTTTCTAGAGAAGGTGAACACCTCAGCTACTTCCTTACCTCCTCTGTGAATAGCGGTGCCTGTCAGTGCTCTCCTGTTCGGAAACATCCCATAATGACATGGCTTCGCTCCACATTCGTACATGATGTCGTATTTACGAATAGAACCTCCCCCAATAGTTATTCATGTAATTCTATTAATATGATCTCCATCACCATATGGCGATGTGATACCAATTACATTGTTGTTACCGCCTGACTTAGGAGAAAGGAGACCGTCTTCCCAACCGAGGATGGGCACCCTCCTTACGAAGCTTCCCCAAATCAGGGTTTCTCAGCTCCCTTTACCGTGAGGTTTATTTTTCCCAATTATTGAACCAGAATAGTCTCAGCGATACTCAAAAGACTAAGTGTCAAAAAAAAGGTTGGGATATTTAGTTTCCTTTTTCCTATGGAAATATACAATGTATGCAGTGTTGGCCCCGTGTCTTGATAAATGCAAAGCTTACACGGCATTTTTTGTTGTTGTTGTTGTTGTTAATTAGGCTGGATCACGCACAGCTCAATTCCTGCTGAAACCAAACATAAAACTTCGCTTAAACCAAGGCAAAGCACATATTTATGTTTGAGCTCCAAAGGCAAGTAGTTGGTCTCAGTTACAAAACTCCTGACAGTGGTGTAAAAACGTGTAATCCACAGACAGCATCCTTTCCTAGGACCCAGTGTAAAAAAGAGCTTCCTTTTTCTTCCCCCAAAGAATTACATTCGGCACCACATGTCAAAACACAATTGTAATTGCGTAGCACAATATTTCATAAATCTGAAAATGTTTTTAAAACCCATTGTATTTTCGAAGCTTCCAAAGTCACTTCCTGGGTTAGCATTTTTTTTTTTCTGCACTCAGCCTGCTTGTTATTTTTCCCCTTTCTGATTTCCATATTCCCCAATAATTATTAAGCATTCTTATCTCCCAGGCAGGCATCTCTGATGTGAAGCAGTGTAGCTGTGGCTATAATTCTTGTGAATTACTGTATTTTAAAATCTTGTGTTCAAACATGCGAGCAAGCTTCCTGAAGTTAGCAGATGGCCTCCAGAAAGGCTTGTTTTAATTTTTCAAGTACATAAGTATACTCATCTCCACTAATATATGCACATAACAATAAAATGTGCTTGTTGAGCGATTATATTCAGGTGCGTACCTGTGGAGAAGGGTTTGTCAGTGGCTAATAGATATATGGGTGGGCATACTATCCACTGGATCAAAATAAGTGATCAAATGGTTAAGTCAAAAAATATTCATAATTAAAAGCAGCTGTGCCCCCAAAAAATAAAAAGAAACAAACAAACAAAAAAGCTGAGGAGAGGAAGAACGTTTCTGTCACCAGAAAGGAAAAG